>LR991022.1:7770455-8970455 GCA_905163495.3 Cosmia trapezina | reverse complement strand
AAAAAAAACATCTGAATTGAGAACCTCCTCCTTTTTTAGAAGTCGGTTAAAAATAGTTTTTACATTAGACATTTCGTATCATCATTTCGTATCATAAGGTCTTGACAAAGTTAAAGTAATCTATACAACGTGTCGTTATGCATCCTCGTCTTTCAGGGTGTGATACAGAACATCAAACCGAACAACTTTCTCCATGGGACCAACATCGTAATCACGAAAAAATTTTCAACGGTCCATAAAAAACTTAAATACCTACCCGACGCCTCGACGGAAATGTATGGGACGGCTGATTATTTTTTCGCGATTACGATGTCGGTGCCATGGAAAAAGTTGTTCGGTTTGATGGTCTATAGCTATACCACACCCTTAAATTTGACGAGTATGCAAACGTTGCACCTATACATTTATACACCCACATAATTATGTACATTATCTAGACACGCACAGACACTAAATAAACACTACGCCATTACAGTCTCACTCAAAGACGTACTGTTTTAATAACATTACGTTTCGCAATCTCGCGAATTTACTATAATAAGTTAACATAACCTTCACTATGACAATTCCAGCACCTGAGAGACTTCTAATTAAGCCTTATGAGTAATTAAATAAATTAGGAATGAATGAGGTAGGTGGGGTATGTGGTGGTACATGGTAATCTCGTTAGGTTGATGCAAATCAGGATCGAAGTGCTCGGTGGGTTTTGTGGGTGGCAGGACTAAAATGTAATGTTGAAAGCTTTATGGTAGCTGTAGGTTTTAGGATTACGAAGGGATTTTGTCTTCAAGGCTGTTTGACATCTTTATCTATACATATTATAAATTAAAGTCGCTTTTCGTGTCTGTCTGTGTGAAACTACGCAATCAATTTTCATGCGGTTTTCACCATCATTTATAGAATTAACTCCGGAAGGTTTATAATGTATAATAATAATAAAAGATACCTCTCCACTCCTCACAAGCACCCCAGGACATGTTGCCCCCTTGCCGCTACGACACTATGTGCTAGCGACCTTTTCGGGGGCCCATTATTGTGTGTGCAAGTCACCCCCTGCCATTTTATCCATGTATTACAAAACATTGATCCGGCAGGGGCCATAGTCCTTTCATAGTTCTAACTCAAACTCAAACTCAAAGCATTTATTTCAATTAAACCAATTACAGGCACTTTTGAATTGTCAAAGAGTCGGTCAGTAGGTAAGTCAGAAAGTTGAAGCTAGTTGCCCATTCCAAAACGTAGATCTATGGAGAAGAACGGGCAAGAAACTCCACGGACACTCTTTTAAATCAAAATATGGTTACAAAATATTGGTTACATCATTCATATTGAAATTATACATGTGAGAACGATGAACGTTAAAAGCGTCCGGAATAAAAAAATAAAAAAACAATTCAAAATTAAAATTAAAATAAGCCGTGGCAGCTAAGGTATGACCAGCAACCACTCCACTCTAGGCAACCAGTCCACTTTAGCCACTCAAATCCATAGTCCAATCTCTTTATTTCCATATACTGCAATAGTCCTGCACCAACCGGGGGTTGTCCTTGGGTGCACTTGCATAGTGCGTACAGGGATAATCGTCGGTTGGTGCCTCATTTCATTGAAAGCGTCTAACGGAGGCCCGTTAGACGCTTTCAATGACATTTCATTGAAAGCGTCTAACGCCTCCGTTAGACGCATGAGGGGCCAAAGCCAACTCGCAGAGGCCTGCGAGTTGGCTTTGGCCCCTCATACGCCTTCTAAAGGTCCGGGACTCCAGGGTCCCGAGAATTGTCAAGACACATAAAAATAAAGAAAGAAAAAGAGAGAAGTAAAAGATTATAGGGAAGCGAGAGAAAAGATCTGCCGACAAACTGTCTTGCAGTTTGGCAGGTTTTAAAAAAATTTAAGTGTTTGGTCAAAATAAATTATTTTTTTATTATTTTATTTCATTTATTTATTTATTTATCACAAACACTGCTACTGTGCTGTGCTGTGTGTGTGTGCTGTGTGTGTGTGTGTGCTGCTGCTGCTGTTATTATTAGATGTTATACATAAAAAAAACACGGTACCTACAATATAAAAAAAAAAAACTAGTAACAGATTACATAGGAGCCTTAGGTGCTAGATTTTTACAATTACAATATAAGATAATTATTTTTTATTATATACTAGCTTTTTCCCGCCGATTCGCCCGCGTGGAAGTTTCAAGTCTATTAACTCAAGGAATATTTTCTTTATTTATTTATTTTATTTATTTAAAACACACATAAAACTATCATCACAGGCTTACCTAATACAATAGTGTAGTTAATAAGCTTTTTCATACAAATTTTGGACCCCCGTTTCAACCCTTTAGGTCATGAATTTTGAAAAATCCTTTCTTAGTGCACCTCTTAGGGAACCTATGTGCCAAATTTGGAATCTCTAGACTAGACTCGCTTGGTCTAGTCTAGAGATTCCAAATTTGGGAAATTAAAATTAATTAAATTCAAATTCTTTATTTTAGACCATAGATCCATAAAGCCTTAGCCTAATTAGTCAGCTCTTACGTCAATTCTATTTAGTGATCCATCTCTAATCGGATTAATGGCTAGGCTTTAATATTAGAACATGCCAAATTAAATCTGACTTTCGTACGTTTTCACGCTAAAATGACCTCACTGAACTTGACAGAAGCAGTGGTTGTGGTGTTAAAATGATTTTCTAATTTAAAATTGAAATAATAAGTTTTTAGTGTTAATTTTGAGTTATTTTAATAATAATTTATATTTATGAAGTAGTAATTAATATTAAATTATTTAAGAAATTAAAAAATGAAAAAAAAAACCAATGAAAAAAATAACGATGATGATGAAATGAATACTTGTAATATATTTTATCTACACCCATGCTATAAATTCTCTATAAAAGTTTCTGAAACAGTTAGCTTATTGCCAACATTAAAACAGCCAGTGTCATAGTAACCATGGTAACCATAATAGCATCCAAAGGGTTGCTTTAATGTTGTACTGAATTTCATAATGCAACTCGTTTTCAAAAAAAGAACATTGTAATGCACGCGCGTTTCACTACAACAGCGCCGTAATTTTAAAAAAGAACTTATTCGAATTCTATACTATGACGCCGGCCGCCATCTTCGATACGAGTATTAGTATTGCAAAAATCTGTTTCAGAACCTTTTATAGAGGATTGATAACTGTACATAATTAGGTATTAAAACACTCATGTGATACTATTATCACACTCGGCTTCGCCTCGTGTGATAAACCCACATTCGTGTTTTAATACTTCTTATTATACGTCAGTTGCATAAATAACTATTTATAATTCCTTACTCATACATCCACAACCTCAATCGCAAATCACCAAACACCCAATATACTTCTACCCACAAAATATTCAGCAATGCACATCACAAAAAAAATAGGGCAAATCTCCATACAAATTCGCTATCATCTACAATATAAGTAATGTGGCCCGTTACAATAGCTATTACGTCCTCAGATTCACGCTCCGCTCTCCGTACACGATCTTCTACGCGATCAGTCTCTTCGGTCAGGTATTGATGTTCATCATGACTTTCTGCTGGCTTATCATGAATGGGATATCTTTAGCTAACATCAGTAAGTTATTGTTGTTATTCTTTTGTTTTGTGGTTTAAAGTTGGAAGGTTGGTATAGAGTAAGGCCGACAAAATCGGTTTTGGTGTAACCGTACCGTGCACATGCACGTCCGAGTAGTTCTGTCCGCCATCGGCCGACAAAATCGGTTTTGGTGTAACCGTACCGTGCACATGCACGTCCGAGTAGTTCTGTCCGCCATCGGCCGACAAAATCGGTTTTGGTGTAACCGTACCGTGCACATGCACGTCCGAGTAGTTCTGTCCGCCATCGGCTGACAAAATCGGTTTTGGTGTAACCGTACCGTGCACATGCACGTCCGAGTAGTTCTGTCCGCCATCGGACGACAAAATCGGTTTTGGTGTAACCGTACCGTGCACATGCACGTCCGAGTAGTTCTGTCCGCCATCGGCCGACAAAATCGGTTTTGGTGTAACCGTACCGTGCACATGCACGTCCGAGTAGTTCTGTCCGCCATCGGCCGACAAAATCGGTTTTGGTGTAACCGTACCGTTAGAGGTTATATGAATAAATTGTTGCGAAAAACAAAAGAGTTCATCTTGCTTTTGAATTCCACCGTGTGTATATTCTGATAAACTTATACAGAGTGGCCCATTTATAGTGGTCGAAAAATTTTTTTTTGGTTCTAGATCATCCAAATGATTCATCTAGACACAACATTGTTAAAAGAAAAAAACATTACAGTTTGTTAAAGAAAGGTAACAAATCAAACTGAAGAATGATACAATACAATTTCGAAATGTCTGCCTCGATTTTCAATGCATAAACGGCACCGTTGCAACTTCTAAGTTGAGTTTAGATGAATTTTTGGGAAGTTAAAGACCAAAAAAAATGTTGTACCACTGTAATTCGGCCATCCTGTATAACGGTAATTCATAACGTTGTATACCTAAACCTTGCACGAAATTGAGTCTATTAGTCTGCTTGCAAAGTTTTCACTGCTCAATTTCCAAAAATTTTGGGATAGTGTGTGTTTTCATCTCAGAAAATTAAACGCTTCTCGAATATGAAATTGCAGACAAATTGCAGAAATAGCTTTTAATTCCATTTTTTTTTCTGAACACCTTTTTCTAATTTCAATTATCTTTCTTTCTCAGCAAATTCTATATTCTACACTTCAAGCCTCATATCATTTCTGATACTGATGCACATTGGTCGCTCCTGGCCTACACTGGTAGCAAAGGTCGAGGCTATTGAGTGCAAATTGCCCCCATTTACCAGGAACGTCGGAGCTATGAGCAATGTTACTACTATCTTCATTTTAACTGCGGCTATTGGTATGTACCTTGTCTATACAGGGTGTAAGTGTAAACAGTGGCAATATTTTAAGGGGTCATTGTACTCAACATTATGAACAACTTTTACTATGAGATCAAACCTGAAATAGCGAAAAAAAAACAGATGTTCCCTATATTTTGACAAATTATGCGAACATAAATGTACTGAACAGTTCATTTTTTTTCGCGATTTCAGGTTTGGTCCCATAGTAAAAGTTGTTCATAATGATGAGTACAATGACCCCCTAAAATATTGCCACTGTTTACACTTACACCCTGTATACTAATATTGTTATTATTAGTATTTTTTTGTCGCTAAAATCTTAAAATTGCTGTTACATTAAATAGCTACTAGGTGATTTTTATCTGTCTCATCCATCTAATTTGATCTACATATGGAGTTAGAGACTACACTTGTGTAGTTACGCGACAAACATTGACACGACATGACACGACATTGTGTGTGATACACACACTATGTCGTATCATAATGAGTTTTCGTCACCTCTGTGCAAAATAAATCATTGTGTCGCGGAAAATATTTCCAGCGACTCCATTATAATCATTATAATTTCTAGGAATATTGGCGACATTAGACTCTTATAAGAGCTCAATACTCGTACAATTATAAGCAACAAAATGAAACTCGCGATGCGTGTGTAGTGTGAACGCTACGTAATGCTACGGCGTAGCTCGGCGACTGCTACGAAGCTACGATTGCGTAGTCAACACGCATTAAAAAGTTTATTCCACTCTCGGCCCCTCGACCCCCAGTAAATAATGTGTCCACTAAATTCTCAAAAAAAAATAAAAATAAAATAAAGTTAAAATAAAAACATAAATAAATAAAATTAAAAAAAAAACAAAAAAAATAAAGTTCCCCCTAAATATAGTTTAGTGGATTTTATTTTTCAGGCAAGTTTTAGTTTCCTCTGGACTCCCAAAGTACAGTCAGTTACGATGATAAATCATCTAGTCTACCCTATAGTTGCATACTACTTAGCTAAAATACCCTCAATATTATTTTTATACCTAATCGTAGTTCATCATTTGCGTTTTAGTAGTTAGCAAGTGATTGGTGCATGCATAAGTTGCAAACATGTCTGATAAACCGACTACAAGTGAGAGTAGGGCGCATTTAAAATTTATAACTTCCCAGAGAGTGTACTGCTTCTGGAAGGTCATCAATACCATGTCAATTTTTTTTAATATCAATTCCTGAATATTTCTTTTCTGTAGCTTACTGTACCAAAATAATAATTTTAGGTACTTACCGAACTAGGGGTCGAAAGTGGACGAGGTATGCCTGTCATTTGTATGAAAATTGAGTGTCACCCCTGGGGGTCGAGTGTGTATGTTTAGGGGTTGAGAGGAAACAAATAAATAAATCTTTTTTAAGGGGTCGAGGGGCCGAGAGGACTGACTAAACTGGACTAAACGCATTCAAACAGGAATTATGTTGTTTGGTCTCCGAAGATTCAAAGTATTTTCATAATTATTATTAATAATTATTGCATAGATGTTCAATTAATAGTATTTTCCTTGATTTCAGTTGAACATCTCCTGTCAGTATTCTACGGGTTAAAAGTGGCATGCGCTTGCGATATCAATAATGTTGCAGAGAACTACTTTCACTTTAATATGCCTTGGATCTTCGACAACACACCTTATACTGTATGGAAAGCAGTCCTTAGTGAGGTAATAATTCAAGTTTAATAACTTGATGAATAATGAACTTGACACGTCGCACGAATGCACCCGGAGAGATGGGCGAAGACCGTCGCGATCGCGAAGATGGGCATCGAGGCAGGCCACGGCGAAGGTGGTGTGGCGATCTGATAAGGCTTGCAGGGCCAACATGGCCAGAGATCGCACAAAACAAGGAGGTTTGGAATGAAAAAGGGCAGGCCGTAGCCCAGCAGTGGGGCACAATGTGGGATAACAGAAAAAAAAACTTGATAATAGTTTTTATATTACAAAAATGTTTTACACCTACATACTTATTCTGGGTTTGTCTAAAGTTTAAATCAGTAATTTTAACCAATATTTTAATTGTATCTAGATATTTCTATGACATCGTTTGTAAAAAAAAATCCGGCCAAGTGCGTGTCGGACCACGCACAACGAAGGGTTCCGTAGTTGGGATGAATTTATCTCAAAAACAAACTTAGTATTGTAGTTTTAAAACATGTTCTCCGATATTCGTAATGAAAATGTAAGATTGTAATCGCAAAAGATTTTTTTTATGTGTTATATCTACAATATTACTGATTTTTGGACTTTTTCCTTTACTTGTGCTGTGAGACCTTGCTTTTTGCCAAATTTAATGATTCTAGGTCAACGGGAAGTACCTTGTAGGTTCTGATTTATTTGAGAGTATCAAAATTATGTCGCATAAATGGCCGCATTTCTTTAGAGCTACAAGGGACCGTAGACCTACGTATTTATTTGCGATTAATTTCAAGTTCCCACGCGTTTCTTAGAAAAAGCGTCTTCAAAGATAGACAGACGGGCAACGAAGTGATCCTATAAGGTTTCCGTTTTTTTATTTTGAGGTACGGAACCCTAAAAGACGAGCGGATATCGTATTTTACGAAAGGTCAAGTTATCACTCACTAGTGTCATTTGGTTCCCGAGTTAGGTCGAAAAAATAGGCCACGGTCCGGTTGCAATGGTGTCAAACGACATTAGACCGCGTTTGGGTCACGAGTTGACACAATGTACATACGTTTAAAGGTCATAATATATTATAGGTATGAATAAATCATAGAATGACCATAGACTTATAAAAAAAGATGGACTCCGCGCCACGAATATCGAAAGTGAAGCACCGTACCGATCTATGTGTGCATGATTTGAGTACCTGCAAAGACGGCGTCGCTCGTGTCACGTAATGGCGGCCGGTCAGCATACTATGATGTAAATGTGTGCGCGAGGCGTGTTTGTACAAACGGTCCGGCATACTTACTGTGCTTCACTTTCGATATGCGTGGCGCGGAGTCCATCTTTTTTTATAAGTCTATGAGAATGACAAACGAAAGTAGGCACAACAATCTAATTTTAAATGAAAAAAAATAATAGAAATAAGTGATGTGATAAAGAATATTTATTTATTTACTTATATATAGACACTCCAACGACTTGTTCACTAATACATATTACATAAAAAAAACTTATAAGTATATCTAATATTAGGGTGAATTTGTCACTTAAAGAAGTACACAGCTTATGTATGTTACATAGCAAATATACACAAATTATTAAAAACAGTTTAAAATGATTACAGAAAAAAACAAACTTATTTTTTGCTACACTGGAAGACAATTAAGAGCTATTTTAACATAGGAAGACAATTTAATTTTTTTTTAATACAACGTCAGATTTACTTAATTAATTAGTACCTAAATAATAGATTCCCAGTCCAACCCCGGTGCGACCATTATACGTAACTTACGCACAATAATCACCCCACAATTAAACTGAGAATCCATATATCGTAAGACGACTGCAATAATATAATTATACTGCCTTCCTTCTAGACATTCATTATTATTATTTGAAGACTTTATGCTTGTAAAATAAAATAATAAGTTGTTTATTAAAATTTGACTAGAAATCACAGCCTCCAAAGTGCCCAAGTCTCATCACTTGTAAGTATTTAGGCTTAAAAAACAATTTTTTTTTTTTTTATCCTTTATTAAAAAGAACCAAGTTCTTAATAATTCATTACAATCTAGCCTACAAGACTAATAAGCAATTTTAATCTAACTTAATTTTTTACGTGATAATTATTTTAAAACTTAAACTTATTATTATATTAGACTCTAAGAAAGTGGAACGGACTTGTGTAAAGTACAATGAACACTATTCTAAGTTTTAAAATAATTATCACGTAAAAAATTAAAAAACAATGGGCTAACTAACAAAAAAACAAGAAAACACCCGCCATAAACCCTTTATAAATAAACGAAAAACCTCATATTGTTGCAGCTTTTCAACATACAGTCGACGTTTATCTGGAGTCTCAACGATCTACTTATAATGGTTATTAGTATTTATTTGACGGAACATTTTCTTATACACAACGAACTCTTGAAGAAAGCTGCGGAACAGGTAGGTGCCTCATTATGTGAAAATTATTATAAGCAGTATTTTTATATTTTATTTTATGTTTATTTATAATAACTTGTGCGGAAAACAACCATGTTAGTCGTAACATACCTGTTTAGTGCGTAGTAGTATAATCGTGAAATAATAAAATGTAAGTAAAAATATTGAACTAAAAAGTACTAAATGAAACCTACGTAAACAAAGGACTTTAATATTTTCTTAAAAGCTTGAGGCTTAAGGTTGAGGCTTGAGGGTTGGTGTAAGAAGGACGTTCACGCCTTGGAACGAACCAACATGTAAAATATCAACTCCGTAGAGTATGAGGAAGTGGTTTTAATTTAACTTGCAAGATTCGGTCTACACAAACTAACTAACAAACAAACAAGCATTGCAAGTTGAATAGATAATAAAAAAAAACCGGTCAAGTGCGAGTCGGACTCGCGCACGAAGGGTTCCGTACCATATTATATGTTTAAAAATCGCAAAGATAACTTTTTACTTATTTTATAATGATACTGTGAATTACAAGGTTATTTTTTGCAGTTGCAGAAAATCACCCATGTTTAAACAAAATACCTTATGAATAGCCGTTTTCAGTATTGTTGATTAAATACAGTATTCATGGTACTTACATGGTATAAAGAAGTTTCAAATTCCTAATTTGTTGAATTGTTGCGCTAGAGCTCGTACAAAAATGGTCTAAAATTTACAACTTTTGCGGCCCCGTATTTCTTAATTTTAAAAGATAAAAAAAATATGTTTGTACTCTACTCAATGAGTTCTAGACGATGACACCCCACATAACACATAATCAGCCTATAATGTTCCCACTGCTGGGACACAGGCCTCCTCTCCGTGAGAGGGAGCCGGCCGTAATTAATCCACCACGCGGCCCCAGTGCGGGTTGGTAGATGTCACATGTCTTCGAATTTTTGGTTCTAGGACATGCCGGTTTTCTCACGATGTTTTCCTTCACCGTTTTGAGAGCAGCGGTGATGAAATAATGACATAACACCCCACATGCTAGATTACATTTTTTTTTTTTCAAAATGAAAAGTTTATACCTTAAATTTGTAACTTTGCTTTATTTTTATTATTTGTTGTTATAGCCGTAATAGACAGCGTAGGCTTAGTAAGTTTGTACTGGGCTGTACGGGTTGTCTGATTTCATGGATTTTAATTTTCTTGCGCGGAACACTAATTATTTTTCTAAAATAAAAATAGCCTAAGTTACTCCTTAAAACATCAGCTATATGCCGTCAAAATCGGTGAAAATTCGTTTGGCAAGTTTCCTAACTTGACTCAAAGGACACATTTTTCTAATCGGACTGCGCTTTAAAATTCTTCTATACAAACTTTAACATCCCTAAACCTCATTTAAGGCGTAGTTTTGAAAAACTAATAATGACAAACATTATTACTTACTTATGCAAGTATTTGTGCTAAGTTTCAAGTTCATTATCCAAATTAATAAGATTTTTCATATATACTGTATCTCTGTTTTCACGAACACAGATACCTAAAGAATTTCAAAAATCGTCTGGTATGTTTCCATAACTTGACTCAAACATTATTTACACCAATTTTAGAGTTAATCAAGCCCCCAATAAAATACTCCGCTATAAAATTAACTTTTCACCCCTCAGGGGGTAGTTTAGGAAAACTAAAAATGATAAACTTTATAATTTACTTAGATGAATATTCGTGCTAAGTTTCAAGTCTATTAACTCAAGGGATAGGATTTTTCATACAAACTTTCATCCCCTTCCCCTTCCCCTATTTTACCCCCTTAGGGATGGAATTTCCAAAAATCCTTCCTTAGTGGATGTTTACACTATATAAGGTATCTATGTGCAAAATTTCAAGTCTCTAGATCCATTGGTTTGGGCTGTGCGTTGGTATATTAGTCAGTGACTCAGTCAGGACTTAGATTTTTTTATGTATATAAACTTACCATGTTATTTTAAGACCACAGACTTCCTATAGGTTTTCCTGTAATCTACAGGTATAGAACTAATTTCTATATTTTTTTCAAAATTATAGGCTCAGTAGTTTCGGAGATAAGGGGGGGGAATGGTAAATTTTCGTCTATTTTCTTAAATAACTTTAAAACGATAAATTTTAAAATTCTACAAAAAATATATTTGAGACCCTCATAGTAAGCCCTTTCATATGATATGTCACTCGGTACAGTTTACAAAACTTTTTTTTTTAATTTTCTTATTTTCCCCCTAAAAGTGACTCTCATATTCAAAATTCATATATTTACTTTAGCTGTACGTATTTGGGTCACAGAAATCCATATGTGTACCAAATTTTAACTTAATCGGTTCATTAGATTCCGAGAAAATTGGCTGTGACAGACGGACAGACGGACAGACAGACAGACAGACACACGAGTGATCCTATAAGGGTTCCGTTTTTTCCTTTTGAGGTACGGAACCCTAAAAAAACCGGCCTAGTGCGTGTCGGACCACGCACAATGAAGGGTTCCGTAGTTGAAAAGAATTAATGCCAAAAACAAATTAACATTGGATACCAAATAAAAAACTTTTATGTCATAAAATTACAAATTCACAATTTTCGGACTTTTTCCTTTAATTGTGCTGGGAGACTTTGCTTCTTGTCAAATTTCATTATTACAATCTTATGATAGTAATTTATTAAAATTCGAAGTTATTAGAGAGTTGCATTTAAAATACAATGATTGGTTTAGTATATTTACAGATGGGTCGAAGAGTGTAGAAGGTCATGGAGCAGCCTTTTATATACCGAGTGAACCAATAGATTCTGCTAAACCAATTAATTGCTATAAAATGGATAAGAATGCGTCCATTATGACGTTGGAGCTTATTGCGATCTCTGAAGCACTGTCTTATTGCAGTAGTTGTCAACATAATAATATTGTTATTTGCACAGACAGCAAAAGTTCTTTACAACATTTAGCTCGATGCGCCTCTGGCCAAAGAGGTGTATCGATAGCTTATGTTATTCTATCTAAGATCGATGAATTAATTGTAAAGGGTGTTAAATTGAGACTGCAATGGGTTCCTTCGCATATTGGGATACAGAGCAATGAAAAGGCTGACATGTTGGCAAAATATGCAGCTAAACATGGAAAAGTAACTAATATAACTCTAGATTATGCAGAAGTCTTACCGAAATTTAAAAATAAGTGTTATGAAGATTGGAAGGAGTATTTTGATAAACGATCATTGGAAAAAGGGATCTGGTATAAAACCATGCAGGGTCAGCCTTCTCCCGCTCTGGATGGAGCGGGAGGGCGTGTCAGACTTTTACTGACTAAAACCCACCCGTGTTCCTTCAGTTGCCTATGCCAGGGCCGCGGTAACCCTTTCAGACAACCCGCGACGGTTTATGAATAGCAATTTAAGTAGAAAATTAATTGTTACAGCTCATAGATTCAGATCTGGACACATTCCATGTAATAAGTTTGCGTTCATGATGAAAAAAATTAACTCGCCTAATTGCGTGGAGTGTGGAGTTTTGGAAGACTTACATCACTTATTGATGGACTGTGTTCGATATGAGTCTAGTAGGAAAGATCTGTTCGAGGTATTGAGCTTGAACCGACTTGAAATAGGCACATTCCATAAAATCCTGTCTCAGCCAAAATATGGTGATGTCTGTTCAGGTTCATGACCCAAATGTAAGCTGTAGCAGTATGTATTTAGGGTACGATGGGACTGTCATACGCATTGCGATTATAAAAGTCCCTAATTAAATAAATAATAATAAAAAAATAAATATATTCTAGGTCAACGGGAAGTACCCTATAGGTTTTGATTTACTTGCGACTGTTGCGAGTATCAAAATGTGTCGCAAAATGGCCGTATTTTTTTATTGCGTTGACTTAGAAGCTTGATTTTTTTTTAGAACTGTAAGAGACCATAGACTTACCTATTTAATATAAATTTCAACTTGATATCTCCACGCGTCCTTGAGAAAAAGGGTCTTGACAGACTGACAGACTTGAACATTTTTTTTATGTGATAGAATTACAAATTAACAATTTTCGGACTTTTTCCTTTATTTGTGTTGTAACCTTGCTTCATGCCAAATTTCATGATTCTAGAACAACGGGAAGTACCCTATAGGTTTTGATTTACTTGCGGGTATCAAAATATGTCGCATAAATGGCCGTATGTTTTTAATGCATTGACTTAGAAGCTTGAGTTAAAAAAACTCAAAAGAGGGACTCCAAGGGGGCACAGACCTGCGTACGTGATATTAATTTCAACTTGATACCTTCACGCGTTCCTGAGAAAAAGGGTCTTGACAGACTGACAGACAGACAGACAGACAGACGGACAAACAAGTGATCCTATAAGGGTTCCGTTTTTTCCTTTTGAGGTACGGAACCCTAAAAATAAATACGATTTGCTGCCAAGCGATCTTAACTTCTAAAGAGATTTCACAAACTATATTAGCGTGGATTATTCTAATTTATTTTGTTTAGTTATTGAGTTTATGGTAATATAAGCGCTCCATCAGGCATTAAATTAAGGCAAAAATATACATGTACGAGGTTTAAAATGTATCTCGACAATTTGGGACTAAGTAGAATAAGATACAAATAACCATTCCATAAAATAAAAATATTTTTCCCTCCACTTTTGTTTTTTGAAACTAATAATCAAGAGATAGTTTCCAAGATGGCGCGTTGCCAACAAGGAACCGGCTGCGCTTCCTGTGTTTTGCACATGTTATTTTATTATTTTGCCAAAAATACTTTTCCTTAAAAATAGTAAAAAGGAAACTATTTTTTTTTACTTTCTGCTCTTTATTTATATTATGGTCTAGTGGTAACGGCCCCCCCGACTTAAGACCCAGTTCGAACCCAGGCAGACGCTTTACTAAAACTGGAAAATATCGTGAGGCATATGCTTTTTTATCGGCATGTCCTAGAATAAAAAATTCGAATACTCGTATGAGACGCCCATTCCCTCTCGAAGTGGGTATGAAGGGCCAAAGTGTGAATTTCATTCACTGTTGTTGTTTATAATTTACACTTTTCTGCATTGTTGTTATGTTATTTATTGCTTGTGATATTGGTATCAAAACAAGATGTCGCCAGCTGGTCTGTACAAATAGATAGGTACCTATGTTGAAAAACAAACTTCGTGTTATTTTTTATTAATTTATTTATAAAAGCAAAAAAAGGGTTAAGGGGTGGGGGGGTAAGGGTTTTTATAGGAAAGAATGGTACTATTAATTAGCCAGGGTAAAAAAAGTAAAAAGAGCTTTTATAAAGGTTGAATACAACAATTTTAGATTCTCAACGTCTCCAAAAGATAGATTTCAGTTCCAGTCAGCTTGGTACTACGATACGGTTCGCAAAGTCATTTAAGTAATAAAAGCCATAAGCCATAACAGTTATATTAAAATGAATACCCCATTTTCACTAAAAAACGATAACAGAATCGCCGAAAACGAACAAATTAATTCGGAAACGGAGTCAACCTAATTACTTAAGAAATAGGTAGTTATCCTAATTTCTCTCACCAGTGATATTACTGATTAGAATTTTATAATCTCGACGTTCCTATTTGTTTTCGGGAATTTAGCCCCTTTTCACACGGTCCGACTAGAATCCCGGATTAGGCTAAGTACATAGTTCCGATTATGTCGCGGCGACAAGTCGCGCAAGTGTCGCGTTTCATATATTTTATTAGGCTAAGTACCTAGTTCCGACAATTGTCGCGGCGAGAAGTCGCGCAATTGTCGCGTTCCATAGTTCCGAGAATGTCGCTACGACAAGTCGCGCAAGTGTCGCGTTTCATATATTTTATTAGGCTAAGTACCTAGTTCCGACAATGTCGCGGCGACAAGTCGCGCAAGTGTCGCGTTCCATATATTTTATTAGGCTAAGTACCTAGTTCCGACAATGTCGCGGCGACAAGTCGCGCACGTGTCGCGTTCCATATATTTTATTAGGATAAGTACCTAGTTCCGACAATGTCGCGGAGACAAGTCGCGCAAGTGTCGCGTTCCATAGTTCCGACAATGTCGCTACGACAAGTCGCGCAAGTGTCGCGTTCCATATATTTTATTAGGCTAAGTACCTAGTTCCGACAATGTCGCGGCGACAAGTCGCCCAAGTGTCGCGTTCCATATATTTTATCAGGCTAAGTACCTAGCTCCGACTATGTCGCGGCGACAAGTCCCGGAAGTGTCGCGTTCTAGTTTAGAAGCTTGCTTATTTTAGAGCTTCAAGGGATCAAAGACCTACGTATTTGAATTAATTTCAACTTGATTCCTATACCACGCGTTCAGACTTCAGACAGACAGACGAACAACAAAGTGATCCTATAAGGGCTCAGTTTTTTCATTTTGAGGTACGGAACCCTAAAAATAGTTTCGATTAGGCCTTTGAGCTATTAGGCCTTTGAGTTTCCATCGTCAAGTACCCAAAATTATAGTCCGTATATTATACTCCTCCAGGATTTACAAATTACATACTTTTTAATCCCACAGGAGCACTTTTCCTGCCACGAGTTTCGCACTCAGTACCTGAAGATCGTCCGCCTCGTGAAGCTGATTAACGGCCAGTTCGGTATTTATATACTGACCTCGTTCGGGAGCAACCTGTACTGGATTTGTACTCAGCTGTTTTATAGCCTTAGGTTCGTTTCAATGTTGTGCTGTCTAATTTTACACGTAGGTAAGTACGTACCTTACAAGGCATAACGAACCAATTTCCTAAGAAATATGTCATGGGGTAAAATTCAAGCTTGATCGTTATGTTAAATTATGGTGAGAATCAGCACCATTCTTTTGTTATTTGATGTTTTTTGTTTAGAGAGCAAGATCCCAGGGCCACCAGACCTTACTTTATTTTCTGATTAACAAAATGTAAGGAATAGACTAGTGTTAGTATGTACTTTGAACGTACGCATACCTGCCAGCTTGGGCCGACGGCCAATTTTCAGGTATCTTGCTAATTTATTCCATTTTTCAAAAAAGCATCTTTTCATTTTAACAATCTTTAAAATTTGGACCCGTGTGAGCGAGAGAGGTGACAAAATGTGACAGGCCTATTAACTAACACCAAAATCGTAACCTAATTTCCTCTCGCTGAACGCTGCGTAGTGCGTAGTCAAAGAGCTGACCATGCAGTTTGTTTAGCCACATGAGGGCCTAATTTGAACGTTGTGTCTTGTTTAGCCCATGAGGGCCTAATTTGAATGTTGTGCTTTCACAGCCGGACGCAAACCGGTCATTTTATTACTTGCACATTCAAGGATTCAGAGGGCGCCAAGTGAGTTTATTTAAACTATTTCATAGATTTTAGTTTTAGTGTGTATTGCATGAAAATAAATCTGGAAAATTTAGTCAACAATGAAAGTATGGTCAGCAACAGAAGTCGGTTAACACTGCTACTTTTTGACACCATCTAACTAAATTAACACAAAATTATACGATAACCTGCTTTTTAGCATTTCATTTATTAGGTAAGAGTTAATTTTCTTTAAAATTTTCATGTGTTCCGATTTTAATGAAGTATTTTTCTCAATAATTAAGATTTACAAAACACAAGTGTTAATCGACTTTTGTTGCTGACTGTACCTATTCTTGATTATAAATCTTGATTATGCGCTAATCATACACTTGATGAGTTCCTCAGTGATGTGTATGATTGATCTAGAGTCTATTATGATTGTTAACCGGTTTTGTTATCGTTGTTTTGGTATTGTTTTGTTTTGTTACTATTATGTTTTATTGATATTATATATTTTTTTTTACTTTCTTGTCATTCATTTGTATCGGTTTTAATATACCCAGTTTTAATGGTGTGATTTATGTATAATAATATACTATTTTTTTACCTTTGCATTATATTTTTGATAAAACTACATAGTGGATTGAATTTTGAAACATACATAATATATTTTTAATAATATGATAAAGTACTAATAATATTACGTGTATTAAGTTGTTTTAGATTTCAATTAATACATTTCGATACAATGTAAACATTGTTAATGAAATAAATGAATGAATCAGCTAGTGAATACTTACGGAGTACGGAAAAAAGTAGAAAAAAAAAACATAAGGGCGAAAATACACATGCCTATGGCTGGTATAAAGAATCAAGGCAAAGTCCATAGATTAATTTGTACAAAAAAAAGTGTTCATTTAGAGGGTTCAAAACATGTTCCAATTTTGAGAATACATTGTCGGGAGTAGATTGATATCCTTATCATATTTTTAAAAACCCGGATACTTAAAATATTTCGAAAGGAAATTATCAGTTTTTCGTTGACCATTTTGTATTTATAAAAAAAAAACGAAGTGACAAGTGACACTACCGGATGACCGGATCTATCAAACTGACAGACAAGTCAGATGTGTTTTCTTGTTTACAGTTGAAAAAGTACATTGAAATCATTATTTGTGACATTTTCCATAAAACGATGATGACTTGCGTGACGACACCAACCCTAAAGATACCTAAAGATTATGTCTACCGGTGGAAGATGTCAAATTAATATCAAGCTTGTGTAAATATTGATGTACGAACCTTAATCTGTTGAAAGTGTAATAAGTTCATATGAAGTGATATAAATAACACCAGTTTAGGTCTACTTAATAAAAAAAAACAACATCTTGATATTTGTCTTTATTTCTCTTCTACAAAAAACATGATTTTAAATGCTGAGCTGGTAGGTAGTAAAATGTTATCCTGATACCTTGCCCATCCCAAATACCAAACAACTGTTATTACATGGGCACAACAACCGATCGTTCGGCGACCAACTATGCAATTACAGCAATACTCTAGGATGCGGTGCGTTAGACTCAAGTATACGACGGGAATGGTGAAGATTCAGGTCACAGTTGATACACCTCATTGTCCAATTCGTAAATCAAAATCCAGTGTCGAGAATATAAGCACAAAGTCAAAGATAAGCGTGAGATTCAAAAGTCCGTGGTAGAAGCCGAGAGTTTTCAGGGTAAAGCAGAGATCAAATGTCCAACAGAGTAACAAAAATCCGTTAAAGAAAGCGAAAATTACACCGAAGCAAGAATACACGCAACACAGTCGACGATCAAAGATAGTTTGGCGCATAGATAATATACTATATAAAGTACTAGTCTGGCGATCTGGCGATGGTCTGCCCACAGAGTACTTTGAATATATGGGTCTGCCTCAAAGAGTATAACTAATAAATAGGGCCAATGGTGCCTTCTTACGGTATTTTTATGCAAACATGCGCAATAGCGCCGTCTACAATTTGTATCCGAGCTAACCAGTCTATAGCTAGATAATAGGTACCAAACCTAAAATCCCAAAAAAAAAAATCAGCTGTTCCGTACATCAAACTCGTCAAAATATAGGGAGCAGCTGATTTTTTTTTGATACGTCCATGATTGTAGGTACTGGATGGAACATTAGTTGACGCAACCGCATATCAACGGTAAGAAAACCATTTTCAGCGGAACTGGCTTAATATAATAGGTTTCACAGAGGACAGGATCTGCTTTTACTAGTTTTGTTACCATTGATATGCGGTTGACTTACTGTCAATACATGTAGGCTAGTCTTTCATAGAAATGACGCAAAATGAAACAAGGAAATTGAGCCACACGCAGGTCAAATATTGTGCATCTTTAATTTTCAAAAAACTACATAGGTACAGTTAGGTTCTTACTGAATGACAAAGAGACCATAGTTATAAAACTATTAGGTACCTAAGATCTATGTTCTGTGTTTGGGTTTGGTACTTGGATACTTTTGTACCAGATACAGTGCATGTATTAGGAGAAGCATTCCCATTTGAGCACCGATTTTCTGAGCACCGATTTTTAGAGCACCCAAGCTATTCCCATTTGAGCACCAATCAATATTTTGACGTGGTGCTCAAAGGAGACCAATAAAAAAATATTCAACTTTATTCCCGTTCGAGCACCTACGGTCCAGTAGCTTCTAGTGATGGGGTGTATAATAAAACATATCGATACAAATACAAAAACTTGCGCGAAAAAGTTGCGGAAATGAGATTTCTTCATAACATCACGCCTGTATTCTTTCAAAGGGTAGGGCAGGGATGTACAGCACCTACATCACTTATAGATCTAATGTAATTTTCATTTCAGTGCTGCTCTCAACAAAGAATACCTGACTCACCCCCTTTGTATGTGGATGTTAAGCGAGAAACGGTATGTCAGTATGTGTTGTGTCCTTATTTCGACGATCCCTTTTGCTCTTCCCAGCTTTTGTCCTACATGTTCATGTTTTATTCCTCATGTTTCGAAATTTAGTGTAGTTTTGTGTCTTCCTGTTTATTTTTTTTAAGCTATATTGTCCCACAGCTGGGCAAATATCTCCCCGTATCCATTTTTAGGGTTACGTAAAAATTTCAACTTAATCGGTCCATTAGATTCAAATTGGCTGTGACAGACGGACAGACAGACAGACTTTTGAGGTACGGAACCCTAAAAAATCAAAATCACAAGTTTATTGTGATAGATAAGAAACGTGTTTTTTTTTTAAACTGATGTAGGTATTTAATAAAAATAGGTAGTATATATATTATTTATTTATTGGTGATATGGAACCCTTCCCAATAACACTTGGCAGGTTTCTATAAGCTGTATTGTCCCACAGCTGGGCAAAGATTTCATCATATCCATTTTCATCCATTCCATCAATAAAGGTGATTATGGCAACATGACCTATTTCTAGTAACCAAGTAGTAACTACTTACCTATCATGAAACAAAAACAAAAAATATTATCATGAAAATTTAATACTTTTAAGTTGGTGCTAATACACCTATTAAGTCGTGAGCATTTGCGAGATAATGTCTCTTGATGGCCACTCGAAAAGAGTCCTTATGCCTAACATTGTTAGGGTTCCGTATCAAAATGGTAAAAAGGAACCTTTATGGTGCGACTCAGTCTGTCTGTCTGTCACAGATGGATATCTCAAGAACTACTAATGCTATCAACTTGAAATTTGGAACAGTTTTGGATGACGTTTATCCAACTATTTTGCAAATAAGAAAGAAATAAAAATATATATATTTTTTTTTTGCAACAGGGACAGAAAGGGGGTCTTAAAAATTCGAAGTGGGGCTACTAGGGCATGTAGGGTATCATATGAAAGAACGCTGTTTGCATATTCTCAATTTTTTTTTCTTTTTTTTAGGCCGCATAGTTTTCGATTTTTTGTGAAAAATGTAAAAAAAATACCGTTCCCCCCTTATCTCCGAAGTTTGTATAGAGAAAAATCTGAAATTATTCTATGTGATAGAAGTTTATGTAAAAATTACAGGAAAAATAAAACGATGTCTCTAAATAGCACACTTTTTCAGAAATCGGAACGGACCCTCGGTGCGCGAGTCCGACTTGCTCTTGACTATTCTTTTTTTGTACAGGGCATTAAACGGTGTGGAACATTCAATATACTTCACTTATTCCTTCTCATTCCTGCTGCTACGAACCCTGCTTGTGCTGCTATTGGCTGCCAGGATACATTCCAATTCTGTGGCTCCCCTGTATGTATTGTATGGGATTCCTAGCGCCAGGTTTCATGCTGAGGTGAGTGATAATGCGTTTATTAAAAAAATAAAAAATGTAGTTACCTAGCCTAGGTACTTTCATAGAAACGGGGTGTGTTCGAAATGCCTAGTTATACTTCTAAACGAAGTATTATCACAGATTAATACAGATGGGACACTGCGCAGTTTTTAGGTATGAAGCTACAAGTACGCGGCGGGCCCTGTCCACGGGGCTGATTCAGTAGGTCAGAAGGTATAACATTTACGCGATAGAAAGAGAGGCAACTTATAGGTGACTATAACTGTAGTTAGTAAGCGTTGTGCGACCTGAATTGCACTTTATTGTGTCGTAGCAAGAGTCGCTTTTTATTTAAATGATTTTGTGGAGTGTCCCATCTGTATTCATCTGTGGTATTATTTTATTATCTATGGTACGGTCAGCAACATAAGTCGGTTAACACTGCTACTTTTATACATTATGTAAATTAATACAAAATGACTTGACTATCTCCTTTTTTCCTAAAATACCTAAGAGCCTTCTAGTAGATCTATAAATTTTACTTCTGTTTCGATTTTTATTAAAGAGATATTTAATAAAAATCGAAACAGAAGTAAAATTTCTCATAACTCAATAATGAAGATTAAAAAAACTGAAGTATTAATCGAATTTTGTTGCTGACTGTACATACTGCCTTGTTGTAAACCCTTTTTAGATAATTATCGTAATGAAACCAATTTTATAGAGGAAACTTAACATAAGTAGGTACTCTTCATAAATAATTATATAGTAAAAAATAGACAAACTAAAATTAATAAAATAATAATGGCACCACCATTATTCTACGAAAAGCCATTTAGTAGATAAGTTCTAGAAAGTCTGACACCCAATCTTTGAAAAATTGAAAGCCTAATCAACGATGTGATCAGAAGATTTGCTGTCAAATTATTGTTAGCTACATTGATTGATTGACTCAAATAACAACGGCCTGAATTAAATTTAATGGGCTTCCAGATACCTGGAAATCCCATGATCAAATTAAATCAAATTACCCATGTTTGTTTGTGCATCAAATACGTTTAGGTATTGATTGGAATTGTAGCTTATAAGGGCCTTAGCACACCTCCACCGCGAAACCGCGAAACCATGAAACCGCATGATGTACCCCTGATGTTGCGCTACTCGTGTAGCAGAACATCATGCGAGTCAGTTGAATTGAACTACTGCGGTTCCGCTGCTATGGTTTCGCGGCGGAGGTGATTTAAATAGTAGAAAAAGAAAACATAACACTGCTACGACGACCGCGACGTTCAAAGGTTCCATCGTTTATTTTCTGAAAACCAATTGCCGAATAGAATTAATTTAGATGGGAATATAAATCAATTTCTATTGGTCGATACGTCACATTTTATTCGCTATATTTCGGTTTTTCTTTGAACGTTGCCGTACTGTGCAAGGATCTTTTGGCGCTCGCAGGGGGGCGCTGTTGGTAAACGGTTTTGCATATCGACACCTAACAGCCAAAAAGGGATAGGCGACAATTTTTGTGAAATCGACTTATATTATGGTGAGAATTAGTTTTTTTTCTGCGTCTATTTATCTAAGTTTCGTGATTTCACAAAAAATGTCGCTTATCAATTTTTGGCTGTTAGGTATCGATATGGACCTTAAATAAAATAGTACATACTAATTCATTAAGTTCCATGCATTTGTAAGTACTATTATTTTGTGAAATTTCACTTGAAATGTAGGTAGGTAGCTATTCAAAAAAACAAGATGGCGGCGTTAGTTCCAAACAAATACAATAATAAATATATTATGATATTATTAAAGTTCCAAATTTAAAATAACCTTGGCGCGCTATATGTACACACATTTTCAAGTCTTTGAATGTGTTACGCAATACATAGATGTTTATCAATAAAGTCTTTCGCCGAGTACACAACATGACATGTTTATCGAAACTCGTGTGACATTTAACTCAATAACATTGCAGGTGGAGCGATTTATAGCTCAAATAAACAACCTCAAAGTTGCTATGAGTGGACTCGACTTCTTCTATGTTACAAGGACTATGATTTTAACTGTAAGTATATATATAATAGTCCGGGAGGTACCGTTGCATTTCAGGTACCCATTTTACGCCGATCGATTGCCTATTTTTTCAGTAGTTCTCGAATCACTAATAAGTAAACCAAGCGTCAGCTGACGCACCCGCGGTGGGTTTGGGTGTGGGAGGTTGCGAAAGTTGTAAAAAAAAAAAAAAAAAGTCATAGTACGCCGGCTGAAACCTTTTTACATAAATAGTTGACATCATACTGGGCTGAAAAAAAATAGTCAGCTGCACTTTGGAAGGGGGAATATGCGTGCGTCAGCTGCTCACATGAACTTGTAAAAAAACACGTAAATAAAAAAGTCATAGTAAGCCGGCTGATGTTGACATGGATAGTTGATCTTGTATGACTAATAAGTAAATCGACCGTCAGCTGCTCAAGTAGCGGTGGGTTTGGGAGTGGGAGGTTGCGAAAGTTGTAAAAAAATAAATAAAAAAAAGTCTTAGTAAGCCGGCTGATATTGACATGGATAGTTGATCTTGTATGACTAATAAGTAAACCGACTGTCAGCTGCTCAAGTAGCGGTGGGTTTGGGAGTGGGAGGTTGCGAAATGCGAAAGTTGTAAATAAAAAAAATAAAAAAAGTAATAGTACGCCGGCTGAAACCTTTTTACATAAATAGTTGACATCATACTGAACTGAAAAAAAATCGTCAGCTGCACTGTGGAGGGGGGCATATGCGTCAGCTGCTCACATGAACTTGTAAAAAAACACGTAAAATAAAGTACGCCGGATGAAATTTAACTAGGCGATTGTTTAAATAATTGAAAGTACGAAAACAACAATCAGCTGCGTGCGTAGCGGTGGAAAGACCGTCAGCTGGCGCAGTAAAGATACAGATTATTCGAGCAATGCACAGTACCTTTCAGGGTCCAGCTGACAGAGTTCCCCTGCCCGCACCCAGCTGACTGATAGTTTTTGTAAACGTAACTATTAAACTATCATATTGTCAAATTTCAACCGGCATAGTGGTAATTAAATGCTAATGTCGGGACATGTGTAAAACTATATCGTATGAAAACATTTTGTTTTTTTTTCTTGTTTTATTTTATACTAGCTTTCGCCAGCGGCTTCGCCCGCGTGTATTTCGGAAATTATCCCACGGGAACATACTACCGGGATAAAAAGTGTCCTAGAGTCAGTGCGGAAAGAGAAGCGGCTCAAGATTTGGTGGCGCAGCTGTGCTTAATTACCGTATTTGTGATGTTGTCAACACTGTTACGACATTATAGTGCGACATTATATAACGTCTAGATTATTATGAGGCAAGTTAGAATATTATAATGTTTTTAGATTCTGTGTTAATAATTGTTTTGATGAAATTTTTAGTAGTCATATATAATGTTAGTTCCATTTTACGCCACGCCGCTTCTCTTTCCGCACATACTCTATCTCCTATTCCAGGTCATGGTCTATCCGTGTACCAAATTTCATCCAAATCCGTTCTGCCGTTTTAGCGTGAAAGTGTAACAAACAAACATACTTACTTTCGCATTTTTAATATTAGTTAGGATTAGGATATTTAAACGAAATGCATGATATAAAATAATATTGACTGTAAAAAGGAAATATAATCATTTAATGTAAAGAAATAGAAATAGGAATAGAAATATAAAAATTAATGACTGAGGCTTGAGCAGCTGACGGTCGGTTTACTTATTAGTCATACAAGATCAACTATCCATGTCAACATCAGCTGGCTTACTATGACTTTTTTTTTTTTTACAACTTTCGCAACCTCCCACACCCGAACCCACCGCTACTTGAGCTGCTGACGGTCGGTTTACTTATTAGTCATACAAGATCAACTATCCATGTCAACATCAGCCGGCTTACTATGACTTTTGTATTTACGTGTTTTTTTACAAGTTCATGTGAGCAGCTGACGCATATTCCCCCTTCCACAGTGCAGCTGACTATTTTTTTTCAGCTCAGTATGATGTCAACTATTTATGTAAAAAGGTGTCAGCCGGCGTACTATGACTTTTTTTTTTTTTTTTTACAACTTTCGTATCCTCTTACACCCAAACCCACCGCTACTTGAGCAGCTGACGGTCGGTTTACTTATTAGTCATATAAGATCAACTATCCATCTCAACATCAGCCGGCTTACTATGACTTTTGTATTTACGTGTTTTTTTACAAGTTCATGTGAGCAGCTGACGCATATTCCCCCTTCCACAGTGCAGCTGACTATTTTTTTTCAGCTCAGTATGATGTCAACTATTTATGTGAAAAGGTTTTAGCCGGCGTACTATGACTTTTTTTTTTTTTTTTTTTACAACTTTCGCATCCTCCCACACCCAAACCCACCGCTACTTGAGCAGCTGACGGTCGGTTCACTTATCAGTCATACAAGATCAATTAACCATGTCAACATGAGCCGGCTTACTATGACTTTTGTATTTGCAACGCAAACGCCCGGACTATAACTAAAAACTAATAAGAAAAAGGTTCAAACGTAAGAAAGTACTTTGAATTGTAAAAAAGTGTGCCCTTTGGCCCTTATAGTCAGAAAATTACCCAGGTAGAAAATCTTTAATAAAGTTTTCATAGAAATTGTTACACCAGAGTCGCGTCGCGGTGTTGCGTCGCGCATCTGTGCGGGAGTCTTTATGCAGAAGAATGTTGTGTTTCCCTCCGAATTTATTCTAATACCTATAACTAAATGTCAACGCATTTAAATGTTGAACAGTGTGTATTATATTTTCGGCCTTTTATGTACCCATTTATAATTTTTGTTTCAGCTTCTTGGAACGATTGTTACATATGAACTAGTGTTGCTACAGTTCAACAGATAAATATGAAGAAATAAAAAATAGTGTAGAACATAAAATTATAGAGATTTAAATGTTAGATAGGCTTTAGAAATAAAAGTTTCTTCTATCAGCACCAGAGCACAAAGATTTTGTAAAATTCAGAGATTTGTTTGAAATAGATGTTATAATTTTTATAAAGTATGTACTTACCTACTTACTTATAGTTTTCTTTACGTAGGTATCAAATTACTGGTTTGTCCAAAATCAGAACAAATAATATTATGATGTTAGCATTTTCAGCGACAGCGAATTAAGTATAGGTACAGCCGCGTCTCCTGCGCGCGTTTTTGCGAAACATTACACAAAAAACCTTACACATACCTATACATTTGTTTTCATACACAAGCTGTCTCCTTTGTATTCAAATATTTAGTTACACAATATTTTGTGTAGATGTCGTTATTAGTTCCGACGAGTCAGACGTGCTATCAGTATAACAACAGATATGCGCGGTAAGCGCGGCAGTTGAAAAATGAAACGAACCCTTTTCCTGTTCCCTCGCGCGGAGAATGTTTTCCATGCAGCTCGGAAAACAAAAATATCGTGTTTGCATACACAAATATGTAAGGTCACGCCTCTTTGTTTCGATGTTTTTGTGTAATGTTTCGAAAAAAACTCGCAGGAGACAAGGTTTAAGATACCATCGCGGACATTTGCAGTAAACCACTTTTGAACCTTATCACCTCGGTTGTACTCATGCTATAAAAATCAGATAAGCTACAAAAATAAACCAACAAGAAAGAAAATTAACAACTCCCGATTTTTCCCGCTTCATCGCGCAAACTTAACCCCTTGTTCGCTGTAACATCATTAAAGTAACGAGTACCTACTGCAGTTTTTCACCCGCCAGGAGCTTCAACGCTGCATTGCTGTGGGCAGACATTATTCACATTTAACTAATGAACCAGATACCTGTGGAGCAACGCTTTTCTGCTCAAATACTTTAATGACCCAACTAATGCGAGGGAATGGTGCTTGATTTTTTATTTCGTGGATAGTGAAGGAATAAATTAAAAGCAAAAAAACCTTTTTAAAAAAAGCTTTTATTTAAATGCTCTGAAAAGAACAAAATAAAATTTTCTTTTAAAATTTTAACTATCAACTTATAACCTCATTATACACAATTTATATGATCATAAAAGCTTGTCGCGCGATTTACTTGTGTAAATAAACTAGTACCTATTTAATTGAGTAACCTAATCTGCTATGTTTAATTTTTTTAGAATTTCAGTTTAATTAAATACTTATAGGTACTTACGCAAACCTCGCGACAAGCTTTTATGATCATATAAATTGTTTATAATGAGGTTATAAGTTGATAGTTCAAATTTTAAAAGACAATTTTATTTTGTTATTTTCAGAGCATTTAAATAAAAGCTTTTTTTAAAAAAGGTTTTTTGCTTTTATTTTTTACTTTTTAGTTATCGCTGGCTAGGTTTCTGAGTCTGTTCATCTCATTCAACGCATCATTGTTTTTAAAACATCATATTACACCCCGATGCCACTCAGTCCTCGGCACAGCCTGAGCGTATGTTCCCAGTCGCCCCCGCGGGGATTGCCACCGGAGGCAAATGGGAATAAAAATTCCCAGTCGCCACCGGCGGTGACTGCGAAGTCATTGCCCCACTTCAGTTTCGCTTTAAATTGCTTTCTCCATCGTAGAGGAATAAAAGGATGAGGCAACAATGCTTGGTTTTAGAGGGTGCTGAAAACGATACTGAGAGCAAAATGAAAATCCAAGATGGCGGCTGCGAAAATTTCCTAATGTTTCGTCATGGGTATCATTTCTATGGTTTTTGAGGTCGCTGAAAACGATACTGAGGTCAAAATGAAAATCTAGGATGGCGGCTGCGAAATGTTTCGTACATTAGGAAATTTTAGCAGCCGCCATCTTGGATTTTCATTTTGACCTCAGTATCGTTTTCAGCACCCTCTAAAACCATGGAAACGACACCCATGACGAAAATTTTGAAAATTTTCGCAGCCGCCATCTTGGATTTTCATTTTGACATCAGTATCGTTTTCAGCACCCTCTAATACCATGGAAACGACACCCATGACGAAAATTTTGAAAATTTTCGCAGCCGCCATCCTAGATTTTCATTTTAACCTCAGTATCGTATTCAGCGACCTCAAAAACCATAGAAATGATACCAATGACAAAAAATTAGGAAATTTTAGCAGGCGCCATCTTGGATTTTCATTTTGACCTCAGTATCGTTTTCAGCACCCTCTAAAACAATGGAAACGACACCCGTGACGAAAATTTTCACAGCCGCCATCTTGGATTTTCATTTTGATATCAGTATCGTTTTCAGCACTCTCTAAAACCATGGAAATGATACCCATGACGAAAAATTAGGAAATTTTACCAGCCGCCATCTTGTATTTTCATTTTGACATCAGTATCGTTTTCAGCACCCTCTAAAACCATGGAAACGACACCCATGACGAAAAATTAGGAAATTTTACCAGCCGCCATCTTGTATTTTCATTTTGACATCAGTATCGTTTTCAGCACCCTCTAAAACCATGGAAACGACACCCATGACGAAAAATTAGGAAATTTTCGCAGCCGCCATCTTGGATTTTCATTTTGACATCACTATCGTTTTCAGCACCCTCTAAAACCAAGTATTGTTGCCTCATCCTTTTATTCCTCTACGATGGAGAAAGCAATGTACAGCGAAACTGAAGTGGGGGCAATGACTTCCAGTCTCCGGTGGTGACTGGGAATTTTTCTTCCCATTTGCCTCCGGTGGCAATTCCCGCGGGGGCGAGCATACGACCTTGACTTGGGTGTTTGGAAGAATGCGCCACTTATTTCAGCTTGGAGCTTACTTGTGCCTGACGAAACACAGTTCCGGGTTTGATTTTGGAGTTGTCCTTCTCCTAGGCAGGTTGCAGACCAATGCTGATGACGCCCATCTCGCCAAATCACACAAGTCAAAGTTAATCAACCGATGTTACAGGCTCAAAAAATTCTACCTCAAGAATAATCGAGGTCTCTACACCAAATTTCAGGTGGATTTGAGCAACGGAAGCTCCGTTACGTAATCACCATCTTTTTTAACCTGCATTTTTATTCTCAGCTAACCCTTTCATTTAATACCCATATAAAAGCATAAAAAACTTCAAAAGTCCGCCATATTGGATTAAGAGTGATGTCAGAATATTTTTCTAATTATTCTCGGCAAGCCCTTTCATTTGATACCCATATTGCAAAAGTGCATAAGAAATAACTATTCCGCCATATTGGATTTAGAATGACGTCACACAGCTTATCGTGTATTGTCACCCAAACTCAACGTGTATACAAAATTTCAGCTCAATCGGTTGAAGATATCTGCTTCAAAATTGAGTAGCAAGATTCCACGCGAACATACATACTTACATACATTGCAAGTTAAATAAAAGCTTTTAAAAATGGTGG
This sequence comes from Cosmia trapezina, assembly GCA_905163495.3. NCBI lineage: Eukaryota > Metazoa > Arthropoda > Insecta > Lepidoptera > Noctuidae > Cosmia > Cosmia trapezina. The sequence goes on along the minus strand of LR991022.1, from coordinate 8,941,550 downwards.
GAAGGCCAGTTTGTAATTCAGATTCTGCGGTAGGTTCTGTGCTAACATGGACTGGGATATACTTGAAATAAATTTTCTGATATCAGATTGGATATTATTAACATTAAATTGCTTACCTATATATTATTTATTACACAAAGAAACAAACTATTTACACTAGATACCTAATTATTAAATGAAATAACGAACTATTATCTAACTACAAATAAATACAAAAACACAAATAATAGGACACTTAGTCGTCAAAGTACTCGTCCACATCGCTGTCATCTGGAAACGTGCCGAGAAGACTGGCAGCTGCATTGCCACGTTGAATGGCAATGCTAATTCTTTGGCCACTTTTCCTGTTCGCCTTTTGGGCACTTTTCCTGTTGACAGCGATGCCGAAGAATTTGTTGATGTCTCTATTCGATACCCTCCTTTTCATTATAAACCTCCATATTATTATTATTATTTTAACACTGTTAGTTTTTAAATTATGTAAGTAAATATTATCTTGGAAAGTGAAATAAATAAAATGCCATAGTGTGTTGGAATGTCTTATAATATCTACACACCTAAAGATATCCAAAGTCACCAACTTGTAATCTTCCAAAAATTGTATTTCTTTAATTTAGGTACTTTTACCATTTCCACATTCTCATTTCAACTTATCACGGCTTGACTCAGAATCTCATAAATAGGCCTTGGAGTTGGGCGAAATAAGTCGTTTTAGGGTCCCGTACTCAAGGGGTACCAGCGGGACCCCATTACCAAGGTTCCGTTGTCCGTCCATCTATCACAGGCTTGTGTATCTTTTGAACCGTAATAGGTAGACACTTGAAGTTTTCACAGAGTTAAAATACTGCTATGGTCGCTCTAACAATCCGAACTAATATTATAAATACGAAAGTGAGTTTGTTTGTTACGCTTTCACACTAAAACGGCTGAACAGATTTGGATGAAATTTGGTACATGGGTAGACCATGACCTGGGTTAGGACATATTATACTATTTATACCGGTACTACGTTCCCGTGGGATGTTTTACGACATACACGCGGGCAAAGTTGCTGGCAAAAGCTCGTAAATAATAAAATGAAAATAATTGTTCGGTGGTACGGAACCCTTCATGTGCAAGTCCGACTCGCACTTGGCCGCTTTTATATTGTTACCTACTACAAGAAAAGAGTCTTGTTAACAATTTTCATGAAAATGTAAATAAAAATGATCTCGGGAATGCTCGTTCTAAATCGGCTTATCATACGCGACAGATTCTTTGCCGTAAATTAAAAATGTTTTTGTGAACATTCGCCTACGCAGCTTGTTAGGTATATTGTATGACGGATTGGATTAAGTACTGCGGAGGAAGAATATTTGAGTATTTGAGTTTATATTTTGTGTTTAAGTATTTCGTGAAATATTATATTATGAGATTAGTGTTTGTTGACAACCGTAGTACGATTGTCAACAAAAGTCTCTCTGTGGTTTGATTATGAGAATTGATCACAGAAAGTTGCTTTTGTCTCTATGTATTCTATTTATGCCATGATAACTTTATATTGAAAATGACTAGAAACAAAATAGCCTTTATTTTCTGTGACCCTTCTTCGTACCTACATAAAGTTCTTTAGACTAAATACATTTAGGGCCGATTTTTCAATAGACAGACAAATTTTATCTAAAGAATGAAACTGTAATCCTTATAACATAGATGTCACATGTCTTCGAATTTTTTTTTTTGTTCTAGGACATGCCGGTTTCCTCACGATGTTTTCCTTCACCGTTTTTAAAGCAGTGGTGAAGAAATAATATTACACAAAGTAAAGCGCCTGTCTATGTTTGTACCTACGACCTACAACTCGTAAGTGGCGGCAGTTACCACTGGGCCACCACTGCTCTACATGAACTTATTTATACTGTCACTATAAATAGATACTAGAAACTAAATAGATAAAGTTTTTATAGGTTGCTTAAAAATATGCAGAAAAGTAGTTGAAAAATCTAAGCTTAGCTATTATCCGGCCCGTCGATGCATAGATAACCAGTTTTAAAAATAATTTAATATTTCCATCTGAACGACACAGACGTTTGCAGATACGATGTTAAAACGTTATTTTTACGATATGATTTGGTTCTATGCGGAACTAATACAGGAAAAGCAATTTTACTACACAAATAAGTAGGTACGTGATTCAATCTGCCTCGCCTTTTCCCAACTATGTTGGAGTCGGCTTCCAGTCTCACCGGATGCAGCTGAATACCAGTATTTTACATGGAGCGACTGCCTATCTGACCTCCACAACCCAGTAACTGGGTAATACGATACCCTTTGGTACGAGTAAGACTGGTTGTCAGACTTTTGAGGGCTTCTGACGACCCGTAACGACTGTCAAAGATCCACGGATGACAGCCGGGACCAACGGCTTAACGTGCTTTCCGAGGCACGGAGGAGTCACGCTAAGTAAAGACACCCATCAAGGTCACCCATCCACTGACCAACCCCGGCAAGCGTAGCTTAACCTGATGGATCGACCCGTGCGGCTGTTATTACTTAGGCACGAGCTCCTCGCACGTGATTATATGAAATAATGTTGGTCAAGTTGATACATAGAATTATTGGAGTAAGTAGTGTAGAGGTTTGTTGCATTGGTCAACCTTATTAAATTACAGGCTGACATTCTATTATTCAAACATCGAATTACTTTTGAAGAAAAGCGGAACTAGCTTTTGTTCAAGGGAGTTGACAGATTTTAGCTAGGGCAACGATAGAAGTGTGATATATTTTAAGTTGAAACTGAGTTTTTATAATATGCAAGGTTGATATGAGCGAGAGGCATTAAATTAAACCACATATACTATAGGTACACAGTGTTAACTTGGAACTATTAAAAAAAGTTTAGGAGAAAAAGTAAAATGTAAACATCCTTTGTAGAGATTTCCACTAACCTGCTGCGTAACAAAACGGCAATGTCATTAGGCTCTCGGCCCTCTTGACCTCCCTCTACTTACCTCTTTAATTTATAGTAGGTACATATAGTTATTCCCCTGTAAGGTTCGAGTCCTCACATTATCTACTTCTTATAAAAAATAACATCTAATCTAAATAGTCTAGGAACACAAAACAGTGGTTACTCTCCTAGGTCACGCAACAAAAGAATCATAGCCTATTTTATTTGATACCCTCTCACTGTTATAGCCATAATGATTACGATTTCATTTAATACCTCCACACTATAGCCAGAATGATTACGATCAAACATAACGATAGTAATTTTGTCTATACTCCAAATTCGCGTCTTGTCTGTTTTATTTATTGCAGAATAAAACGGTGGGTTCCGTGGTGAAATAAAACAGAAGGTATTCTTTTATGAAGAATTTGTGAGCCTTCAATTTTGAAATTAAATTCTTTTCCTAATTATGTTGGGGTCGGCTTCCAGTCTAACCGGATGCAGCTGAATACCAGTATTTTAAATGGAGCGACTGCCCATCTGAGCTCCACAACCCAGTGACTGGGTAACCCGATACTCCTTGGTAAGACTGGTTGTCAGATTTTTGGGCTCCTGGCCATCTGTAACGGCTGTCAGAAATCTACGAATGAAAGCCGGGACTAACGGTGTAACGTGCTTTCCGAGGCTCGGAGGTGTCTTGTTATGTAGTGAATGCTCACCCATCCACGAATCGACCGCAGCAAGCATCGCTTTACTTTCGATCGACCCGTGCGGCTGTTATTACTTAGCCACGAGCTCCTCCGAAAAAACTTATAGCTCAATATTTTTTGGTTATTCCAAATTTTAAAGACTTCATAATGTAACTCTGAAATAAAAAGTTAAGCGATATTATCTTTTTAAAATAACACAATTATGTATCTCGAGTTCTTGTTCAAGTCCTCATAATTCATTGATAAGTAAAAAAAAAAAGAAAAAGGAAGAGAAAAATTGTTTATATTGTTTTTTTTTTGTTTTTTAGTAGGTAGGTATCACTTATTTGTAAAGAACCGACCGACATAGGTTATGAAGATAAATATATGCATGGTAGGTAGAGCGTCTTTGCGCTACGGCCACGGGACCCTAAAAAGAAAACGTTCTAAAAGTTTTTTTTTCATGACTTTGCTTAAAGGAAGTGGACAGGATGTTCACACTCTCGAAGGTCGGTCGTTTTACGGTCAGAGACGATGAAGGTCAAGGTAGAGTATTGACTCAAGGAACCTGCAGACAGGCGCGGCGCGAACAATTTCTATGAAAACTTCATGGAATTTGTTCTACCAGAATGGCGTCGCACAGTCGTGCTACGCGTGTCAAGTTCTGAACAGATAAACAATATTGTTTTTATTTTTTTTAAGCTATGGAGTGTCAAACAAGAAAACATGGCTAAGTAATAACAGACGCACGGGTCAATCCATCAGATTAAGCTACGCTTGTCAGAGTTGGTCCGTGGTTGAGTGACCATCTTTATATACTGAGGTCGCTGGTCCCGACTGTCATTAGTGGATCTTTGACAGTCGTTACGGGTCGTCAGAAGCCCGAAAGTCTGACAACCAGTCTTACCAAGGGGTATCATCGTATTACGCAGTTACTGGTTTGTGGAGGTCAGATAGGCAGTGGTTCCATGTAAAATAGGTACTGGTGTTCTGCTGCATCCTGTTAGACTAGAAGCCGACCCCAACCATAGTTGGGAAAAGGCTAGGCAGATTGATATATTGGAGTGTCTAAAAAGCTGGCAGCACAACTAATGGTAGGTAGTGGTTACTGCTGCCAAAGGATACCTGCCGATCTATTCTCTAAAAATCCCATCGTCAAATCGTACGTGAAGTGGGCTTCGCATCTTAGGATTGAAATTATTGACTTTACTTCACCTTTTTTTTGTTGATGGGAAATCACCAAATGACTTGTCCCGCTCTGGGCGGAGCGGGAGGGCGTATCAGACTTTTACTGACTAAACCTCACCCATGTTCCTTCAGTTGCCTGTGCCAGGGCCACGGTATCTCTTTCGAACAACCGTCGACCCTGGCGGCATCGGCCCTATCGAATCTAAAGAAAACTAATGTTGATTTTTTTTTACATTTACAGTCACCCCCATAGCTTTTCCTGTCATCCCTGTGTGCCCACCTCCGGCCAATCTTCCGTAAACGGATCTAAGTTATCCGCCAGCGCTTTCTCGGGCGCTGCGACGACGCCTCTCATGATGACCTTATCTGATGGTCAAGAATGCATTGTAACAAATGTGTCACGATGCATTCTTGACTATAAATATCTGTCAAAAATTCTCGTTGTAGTCTCGTTACTGCGAATAACCCCGGCCTAGATACCTTCAATTACTTTTGATCCGTTTAGTACAAATTTTAATAAGATGCAAAATATTGAGGTAAACCCCCCCTTAATTGGACATTAAGGCTGGTAGAAAATTTTTCGCAAGTTATGATAAAAACTTGAGAGTAGTGTAGTTTTAGGGAATTTACTATTTATTAAGGGCTGTGTTTGAGAATAATCAATTCATATTTTATACGAAGATGAACAGCACACAGAAAAACCTCTTTTTAGTTATAGTATCATTGCTCATGCGTTTATATTACCAACTTCAGATATCTTTTATCCATAGAATAAAATTAATGTCTAATAATTTTAATTGTCTAAAAACAAACTGAACTTGCAATAAAGAGTTTGCGTTTGAGTTTGAGTTTGAGTTTGAACTTTTTTTCATTTTTATTAAATTACTTCGAAAAAATATCTGCAGGTGGTAAAATCAGGCTACACATATTCTTGATAAAATTGGACTTGCTTGAAGTGTGTGGGTTGAATTAGTACAAGTATCCGAGTCACGCAGACTTGTGAAAGTCTAAACTTGTGCAAGTATATGGTAACGTGTATGGCTACTATTATATTATATGTGTGTGAGTGAGTGAGGGTGTGTCAGTGTGTATTAGGTTCGATTGTAAGCTTTTTTCTGTCATCCTTCACACCTCTTTTGATGAGATCGAGATACCTTTCAGTTACCTGCAAAGTAACGAAGTGCCACAATTTTATTTTGCTGTAAATTTTTGTATCTTAAAACAAAATTAATCAAGACGAACTGCATGGCAATTCATTATAAAATCAGTTTCCATTTCGTTGAGTTCCAGGTTCCAGGTAACTGCTTAGATATCAAGAATCGAAAATATACGGAACAACATAATGGTCGAGCGTTTTTTAATTTATTTTAGTCAATGACACACAGTTTTTTTAAAATTTATTTTAGTCAATGACACACAAAATATGTTACGTTCATAGTAACTGACGCAGCGATGTTTAAAATATGGTCGTGATACGTGATAACGTGACTACACAGAGCGTTTAGTTTTGACGTGCGGTTTAAAGACAAAACTTCCCAATGCGGGAGGGGGAGAGAGAGAGAGAAGGGGGTGGTGAGGGAGAGTGCGAGGGGAGGGGGTGAGGAGGGAAGGGGGATGGTAAGGGGAGAAGGAGGGGAGGGGTGGTGATGGTGGAGAGGTGGGGTGAGAGGGGGGGACGAGCGCCTTTACACCTTAAAGTTGCTTTTTGTAAAGCACTGATTCATTAAAGAAACCCTGCCCGACAGAAATGACCGAAAAATTGAGAATGAAGGTCGGAACGGCACAAAAACAGGAGTAAACTCCAGTCGTGCGTCGGAGCTGACACACACACTTTTTTAAAATAACATCATTGGTTTTAGTTTATTGATTTTAGTTTTTTTATTTTATTTTGATTCGATGATTCTCGATTCTTATTGTCCTTGCAGTGTCAAACTAGGGCGGTTCGGTTACTTGGATTTTGAGAAAATAAATGTTCAGCTAGGTCTATAAAATTGAATTCACTTTGAGTTCAGAATCCTTATAACAGTGGCTATAAAGCCTTTATTCTTTGTTATCCACAGTAAACAAACTGAAACAGGTTTCTCTAGAATGGGTGATATTTTATTCTTCTACTTAGAGGACTCTCAAATTAATAATCTTGTTTCATATCAGAGAAGGTCAATATTCCACCCCGTGTGTTTCCATCTAATAATTTGCATAATGTTACGATTGCAAATTTCTGGATCTGCCATCGGAATAATATCAACGTTTCCATTTCAATATTCTGGATTGAGTTCGCTTATCGTATATAAGGACAGTAATTTATGTAAGTCACATGAATCTTATTAAAATTGAAGACTCGACCGTGTTGGTTTATATTAAAAAAGTAGGAAAATACTTATTTTCGTAAAAGAAGGGTTTTAAACAAAATGAAGGCTTTGGGAACGAAAAAACTGTAATCTTTACATAAACTTCTATGACATAGAATAATTTCAGATTTTTCTCTTTGCAAACTTCGGAGATGCGGGGGAGGGGGACGGTATTTTTTTACATTGTTCATCAAAAGTCGAAAATTATGCGGCCTAAAAAAAATAAAAATAAATACCTATTTGAGAATGTGCAAACTACGTTTTTTCATTTATGATAGGTACCCCATATGCCCGACTTCGAATTTTTAAGACCCCCTTTCGTCCCTGTTGCAAAAGAACATATATATTTTTATTTCTTTCTTATTTGTAAAATAGTTGGGCAAACGTCATCTGAAACTGTTCTAAATTTCAAGTTGATAGCATTAGTAGTTCTTGAGATATCCAGCTGTGACAGACAGACAGACTGAGTCACACCATAAGCGTTCCTTTTTACCATTTTGGTACGGAACCCTAAAAAGTGGGAAGATACTTCTTTTTATAAAAGAAGGGTTTTAAACAAAATGAAGGCTTTGGAAACGAAAAACAAACATTCTTATGAGTCGTTGTCACGAGACTCCGTCCTGTACTCAATATTCACCGTCCTACTCGCACGTTTTATGACCGCGAATGCTTCGGGTCTTGGGTCTTGCCATGTATAGTTGTTGCGTTTTAGCATGGCAATAGCGGTCATTGACCCAGCTACATTGTTGACATTGTTCATTTTACAAAAAGAAAAAAAGCCCGTTAATATCTTAAATCGACGTCTATCGTGATCATCATCATTTTATAATACCTAATGAAAAACAGTTATTATTTTATTGTTCGGGTTCCTACGAAGAGGTATTAGTGAAAGGGCGTATGGGGGGTGTGGTGGGTTATTAGCTTGGCAGTAGCGGCCATTGATATTGCCGTACTAATACTAATATTATAAATGCGAAAGTGAGTTTGTTTGTTACACTTTCACGCTAAAACGGCTGAACGGATTTGGATGAAATTTGGCACTCGGGTAGACCATAACCTGACATACGATACTTTTTAGGGTTCCGTACCTCAAAAGGAAAAAACGTATATAAGTAAGAAAAGATATAATATAATAAAATAATAAAAATAATAATAATATAATATAATATAATATATAATATAATATAATAATAATATAATATATCTGTGGCCCGACTGTCAAGCTGACGGTTGAAAAATATTTTCTCCGTGTATTTTTTATTGGATTTTTAAACTTTAAATGCAACAATGTTAAATTATGTGCAATATGTGTTCCTACATCATTCCTTCCAACCCGAAATTAGCGTAAAAACCAAAAATACTGTACCAGATTACAAGAAGAACTTACAATAATACTAGAAGGGAATAATAAATATGGAGATTATAATACCAATACAATGCTGACGAGAAGTCGGGCGCAACAGCTACGAAACACACAACCAACATCTTCGGGTTCGTCGCTCAGCTCCGCCTCGCAGTTGCCGGAACCTGCTCCAGACGTGAGTCAAGTGATACCGGCCGCTGCAGTTGCGTCGAGCTCGAGCGACGAATACTTCTCACCACCGACGACACCACCACCAGTACGTCGACGTGGAAGAGGCCGACCACCGGCCAGTTTAGGACCCCGAGGCCCATCGGCCTCTGATAGGGTCCCCGCTCCCGGTGGAAGTGTGCAGCGCATGAGGTGGACACAAACTGTCAACGAAAATGTCATGCGCGCATACTTTGGGGCTACAGAGGGGGGAAGTAACTTGACTGCGTACCGTGGTCGGATGCTCTCTCTGTTTCAGGTGCTTGAACCAGCTGTCAACGTGTCGGCGCAACGACTGTCGGATCAGGTGCGGGTCATCCAGCGTAACCATATGCTGGATGACGTCGTACTTGATCGACTACGTCTCGAATCACGGAATAGCCATGTTACATCTGTTTCGCCTATGGTCGCGGTGCAACTGCAAAATTTACCAAGTGCTTCACCGCTACCCGACCGCGTTGGTGAAGAGGATGATGGCGGGGCTATATCCGTGAGTTCCCAATGCAATGTACAGTTGAGGAGCGCTTTGGAAGGTGCTTTCCGGGAGTACCGTTCCACTCCGCCTGGACTTAGACCACGTTTACCTCGTTTGCCCATGCACAAGAAAAACAAGGCGCTGGTGTGTGCTCTAGACTCGCAGCTGTCAAATTGTTTTGATGACAGCAAAGACCTTGCCGATACCCACTCAATCTTGTACTGTGCAGCTGTTGCGGCATGTCGTGTGGCTCATGTTAAATTTCCTAACAGTGACAGAGTACCACGACCAAAACCAGCCGTACCAGCTTGGCAGTGCAGGATTGAGCGTCGTATAGGTGAAGCTAGAGCACTCATCGGCAAACTAATCTGTTTCAGGGAGGGCAATACTCGCCCTAGAGTGATGCGCTTTGTGAGGCGGGCGTTCTCGGGGACGGATATTAGTCCTCGAGATTATTTCACCTGCGTCACAGAGCGTATCGACTTCCTGAAACAGAAGATCTGTGCATGGGCAAACCGTATTCGTCGGTACAGGCGGAGAGTGGAGCGGTACACGCAGAATCGCACATTCCAGAGCGATGAAAGGTGGGTCTATAGGGCTTGGGAGCGACCTGACCAAGGTGTGGCTGACACGCAACTACCGGATGATGACGCCATGTGTTCGTTCTGGCGAAGCATCTGGTCGGTGCCTGTCAGTCACACTGAAGGTGATTGGACTAGGGAGGTCGAGCGAGCGTGCGATCATATACCACAAATGGGGGCACTTACCATCAGCCCCCAAGATGTAGCTCGTGCGGTCCGCCCGTTACCTAACTGGAAATCTCCAGGGCCGGACGGGCTACACAACTTTTGGATAAAGTGGTTCCAAAGGTCACACGCCCGCTTGGCATCCCAGTTCCAGTCGGCCTTACAGTCAGGATCACTGCCCCAGTTCCTAACGACAGGAATAACCCACCTGCTCCATAAATCGGGTAGTACTGCGGAACCCAGAAATTATAGACCGATCACTTGTCTACCGACGGTCTATAAGGTTCTTACATCCATTTTGAGAGCTAAAATTAACAAACACATAGACACCAACTCCATCATGTCTGCCTCTCAAAATGGATGTGGGAACGGCTCCCGCGGTACTAAGGAGCTGCTCCTCATCGATATGACCATTAACCAGCAGGTTCGTCGTTCCCGAAAGGATCTGTCGACATGTTGGATAGATTATAAGAAGGCCTATGACTCGGTGCCACATACATGGCTCATGAGGGTGCTGGAGTTGTATAAAATAGATGCAACTTTACGCACCTTCCTGATGTCGTGTATGGGGCAGTGAAGGACGGTCCTTCGCTATCCAGGATGTCGAAATATCCAGAGGAATAGCGAACCGATAAGGATCGAGCGAGGTATATTTCAGGGCGACAGTTTGAGTCCACTTTGGTTCTGCTTAGCCTTGAATCCTCTAAGCACACTGCTGGAGGATTCAGGTCTAGGCTACCGATTGAGGAGAGGTGGTCAGGTTATATCTCACCTCCTTTACATGGATGACTTAAAACTTTTTGCCCCCAACAATTTGCAACTGATGGAGCTACTGAAGGTAACGGAAACTTTCAGTAGCGCCATCAGGATGGAATTTGGTGTGGACAAATGTGCGGTCATGCATGTGAAGCGAGGGGAGATTGTGGAATCCGTGAGAACCCAACTCTCGGATTCCATACACCTAAGATCTCTCTCCTCACTCGAAACCTACAAGTATTTGGGTATGTCGGAAGCGTTAGGCATCAACGCTGCTGACATGAAACAATCGCTGAGGGAACGTTTCTTTGGCCGCCTGAATAAAGTTTTAAATAGTCTTTTATCAGGCGGAAACAAGGTGCGTGCCTTCAACGGTTGGGTCATGCCGGTTTTGATGTACTCTTTCGGCATGCTCAAATGGACTCAGACGGAACTTGACGCCCTGGATAGGAGGGTCCGCACACTGCTGACCGCAAATCGGATGCATCACCCACGGTCATCGGTGATGAGACTGTATATCCCGCGGAAGTGCGGAGGTCGTGGCTTCTTAAATGCTAAGACCCTGCACAACCGTGAGGTATGCAGTCTCAGGGAATACTTCCTAGAAGCCGATGTGGGGATGCACCGAGATGTGGTCTCAGTAGATAAGGGCCTCACCCCGCTCTCCTTAGCTAACGAGAACTGGCGCAAACCTATAGTATTAGATACTAATGACCGCAGGGAGGTATGGCAGAGCAAAGAGCTTCACGGGCGCTTTTACCGGGTCCTACATGGGCCCGATGTAGACTTCTTAGCGTCCGTATCCTGGTTGCGATTCGGTGATCTGTTTGGGGAAACCGAAGGTTTTGTCTTTGCGATTATGGACGAAGTTATGATGACGAACAACTACCGGAAATATATTGTGAAGGACGGCACGGTTGACATCTGTCGGGCATGTCACCGTCCGGGGGAATCAATCCGTCACATTATTTCTGGCTGTTCTCGTCTGGCTAACGGAGACTACTTGCATAGGCACAACCTTGTAGCCAGGATTATCCATCAGCAACTTGCTCTGAAATACAGTCTTGTTGAATCAGAAGTGCCATACTATAGGTATGTGCCCGACCCAGTTCTCGAAAATGGCAATATCACGTTGTATTGGGATCGGTCTATCATCACTGACAGGACTATTGTTGCCAATAAACCTGACATAGTGGTGATAGATCGATTAGAGCGTCGCACGGTGATTGTTGATATAGCGGTACCGCATGACGAGAACCTCGTGAAAGCCGAAAAAGATAAGCAAATTAAGTATCTTGACCTGGCTCGCGAGGTTGTCGACATGTGGGACGTGGATACAGCAATCATTGTGCCGATAGTCGTGACGGCCAATGGCATAATAGCCAAGAGCCTCGATCAACACCTGAGGAGGCTCTCGTTAGGCGGCTGGATCAAGGGCTTGATCCAGAAAGCGGTACTTCTGGACACGGCGCGTATCGTTCGGAGGTTCCTCTCTCAGCAGCCCTGACCGCCGGTAGCTTGGACCCTGTTCCCGATACTGGTGGGCTACTATTTTTTATATTTTTAAATGTTTTTATACTTTTTATATTTCAACATTTAAAAATGTAATTCATATGTATATACAAATGAAATAAAGATAATAATAATAATATATGGTATAATTAAGTTAATGAATTAAGTTAAAATTTGGTCATTTATTTATAATAACATCATCATTATCATCAAATTTGGTTCACATATGTATTTCTGTGACCCAAACACGTACTGCTAAAGTAAATAAATGAATTTTGAATATGGGGGCCACTTTTAGGGGGCAAATAAGAAAATTTAAAAAAAGTTTTGCAAACTGTACCGTGTGTCATATCAAATGAAAGGGCTTATAATGAAGGTCTCAAATATTTTATTGTATAATTTTACAATTAATAGTTTTAAAGTTATTTAAGAAAATAGACGAAAATTTACCATTCCCCCCCGTTATCTCCGAAACTGCTGAGCCTAAAATTTTGATAAAAAACTTTTTTACAAAAAAAAAAACCGACTTCCAAAAAAAACACTACAAAGTGAAAAATAACTTTAATTTCGGAAGTCGGTGTCTTTGGATCTGTATTTTAGTTTTTTGCCACCGACTTCCGAAATTAAAGTTATTTTTCACTTTGTAGTGTTTTTTTTGGAAGTCGGTTTTTTTTTTGTAAAAAAGTTTTTATTTTTCACTTTTTAGTGGTTCAGTTTGTAATTTATCTAAGATACAATAACCCAATGTCAACTGCTCATCACGTTTTACAAAATATTGCTTTTCCCGATGCAGGGACGTTAATTGTTGAGGAGTTCTCCTAGTAAGAACCATGAGAACTGGAGCTCATGGTGAAGTCACCATTACCATTATGCATTTTGACGAGCATAAACCATATTAAAGTAATCGAATCGCAACCTGTGATATACTTAGATATAATTGAGTATTTCCGATGGCCCTCTGTGGTTTTCATCATCAGTTCCAGTTCACCGAATGGTACTTTCCGAGAGCAAATGCACGAGTTACTATAAAAAATACCGAAATCGATATAGGTGTCCCCATAAAATTTGAGGGTTTCCCTCGATTTCCATGGGATCCCATCATCAGATCCTGACTTGATGATCATGGGACCACTTGGGAAGTATACCCTTTCGAACAAAAAAAGAAAAATCCAAATCGGTCCAGCCATTTTCGAGTAATCGGGGAACATACATAAAAAAAAAAAAAAAAAAAGGATCCGACGAATTGAGAACCTCCTCCTTTTGGAAGGTCTGTACCGATTACAGGAAAACCTATAAGAAGTTTGTGGTCTTAAAGTAACATGGTAAATCTCTCAATAATGTGAGTACAAACTTACATTTACTGTTGGAATGTATGGGAGAACATGTTTTTCAACTATAATGTTAAGTTTGTTCTTGGGATAATTTCATAACAACTACGGAACCCTTCATTGTGCGTAGTCCGACACGCACTTGGCCGGTTTTTATCCTGGAAGTACCTACGTTCCCGTGGGATACTTTCCGACATGCACGCGGCCGAAGCCGCTGGCGAAAGCTAGTAGTGGTATAAAATTGATGTTGGTTGTCATTTGACAAAGGCAGACAAACAGTCTGTGTTATTGTAGTTTCCTTCGTTATGCAAACTATGTTAATTGTTTGGGTCTTACGAAGGTAAGATATTAAGTCTTGAGGTAACAATTGCTTGTTCTAACTTTATGTTACCTCCTTCCTTGTACATTCCACCAATGTTGGTACTAGCCGATATCCTAAACAACAACAACAACAACAACCTATGCAACTCACATGTTGATTCACATAAATACGGAAGGTTGATATTATGTAAGTATTTATTACGTAAGTACGTTTTTATTATGTAAGTTTTTAGTTGTTTTTTTTTTTTTTTTTTTTCGACACGGTTGGCGCAGTGGTTGAGCGATTGACTGCTGCGCAGCATGTCGCGGGTTCGATTCACGCACGGAACAAATATTTGTACGACCTACAAGTATTTGTTCCGAGTCTGGGTGTTTTTCTATCTATAATATGTATGTATTTACAAAAAAAAAATGTATATAAGTAGTTTATCAAAGTGGGTTACCATAACACAAGCATTAGGTTGCTTAGCTTGGGACTAGATGGCGTTGTGTGAAATGTCCAAGGATATTTATTTATTTTTTTATTTTATTTATTCACATAAATATGGAAGGGTGATATTATGTAAGTATTTATAAGGGCATCGAAGCTTGAACAGAATTCAGTGAAGAAGAACTACAGTTGGTAATGGGTGATATGAGTACAGTCACGCACACTTAGGCCGCTTTGGAGCAGCGTTTCTTGCAGCGAACAGCGGAGCGTTTAAGGGGATACATCGATAATTTTTCTGTTTTTAAAATTCCTATAAAACCAAATGAATATAATAGTTAAATCAATTTGGTTTTATAGGAATTATAAAAACACAAAATTTATCTATGTATCACACGCTCCGCTGCACGCTGCAAGAAATGCTGCTCTTTTGCGGCCTCAGATATAATTATGTGGGGCATCTACACACATCAAAAAAAGTTTGTGATCACTAGCAAATAGTCCAGTAGACAAAAGAATATGCCCTTCGATAATTCCAAAGTTTTTTATTTTCGCGGAGTGGATTACTTTCGTGAATTCATTGCTATGTACAAAAATGCTAACAGTTTAGAGTTATGCTATAGGTATTAAGTAGGTATTTCCTATTATTTCGTGTTATAACAATAATATAAAATTTAAATTAAAATACTACACTGTTTCTTAATTAGTACTATCTAAAGTATATATTACTGAAAATGCTAACAGATAGGTACTGTGGAACAATGGAAATCTGAAAATGTCCTTTAACTCATTCAATAAAAAATTTAAGTTTTTCAAATCATTTCCTATACACTTAAAGGGATTAGTTATACCTTACAACAAAAGTTCTAACAGCTAAGTAATATGCTTCACAAGTAATTGTATTTTTACTTTGCAACTAGCGAAATATTGAATTTAAGTTTATAAATTTGCGCCCACATATTCGTGATAATAAGCTCTGCTACCATACAAAAGTTTCAACTTGTACGTGCTATGCCTTTTTGTTTAATAAATAAAATACAATTTGGATATTGTGGCGCGCGGTGTAAGTACGACAATTCGTTCAGCGCGACGCGGTGACAATCAGACCCACACTCACTGCAAACGTGCACGCGGCTACACATCAAGCTATGCATGTCCAGTTTACACTGACCTCTCATTGTAAGGTAATCTTATACAATGCGAGATCAGCTTATACTGGATATGTATAGCTTGATCTGTAGCCGTGCGTACCTACCTCTATTGAATGAGGCGCAAAATCATTTCATTACAGTCACATCTCACAAATGACTAATACGAGTACAGTCAGCGTCAAAAATATCGGAACGAACAGACTGTTCAAAATGATCTCAAAAACTAAGAAAATTAAACTACTCAATTGGGTAAAGCTCTTGTCAGAATTACAGTGTAATATTATCGTATACTGTCTTAATTCTGAAAACAGTCTGTTCGTCCCGATATTATTGACGCTGATCCAATATAGTCAGTTATTTTTTCTGTTCCATTCCGTGACCGTGACTTCGCCCGCGCGTAATTATCAACAATTGTCAAAAATAGTCAAAATACCGGATTCCGGGATTCACAGATTTAGAGTTCTGATTATAGGATCGAATGTATATTTATGTATTGATCGTCAAAATGTCGTGATTCCGGAATTGATAAATTAAGTATTTTTTTTACCATTACTGGGTAACTTGTTTATCACTAAATTTTCACAGGGGATCATCTACTATGAACAACTTTCACTATGGCATCAACACGTAAATCACGAAAAATAAATCAGCTGGTCGAGTAGGTATTGAGCTTTTGTATCAAACATCGTAATTTTTTTCGTGATTTCAGAGTTGGTCCCATAATGAAAGCTGCTGAAACTGTAAATCCAAGATGGCGGCTGCGAATATTTTCAAATGTTTCGTCATGGGTGTCGTTTTCATTGGTTTCGAGGGTGTTAAGGCCGATAGTGACACTAAAATGTAAATCCAAGATGGCGGCTGCGAATATTTTCTAATTTTTCGTCATGGTTGTCTTTTTTTTGGTTTTCGATAGTGTTAAAGCCGATAGTGATACTAAAATGTAAATCCAAGATGGTGGATGCGAATATTTTCTAATTTTTCGTTATGGGTGTCGTTTTCATTGTTTTCGGTGGTGTTAAAGCTGATAGTAACATTAAAATGTAAATCCAAGATGGCGGCTGCGAACATTATTAAATTTTTCATCATGGGTGTCGTTTTCATGCTTTTCGAGGGTGTTAAAGCCAATAGTGACATTAAAATATAAATCCAAGATGGCCGGTGCGAACACTTTCAAATTTTTCGTCATAGGTGTCGTTTTCATGCTTTTCGAGAGTGTTAAAGCCGATAGTGACACTAAAATGTAAAGCCAAGATGGTGGATGCGAATATATTCTAATTTTTCGTCAAAGGTGTCGTTTTCATGGTTTTGGGGGCTGTTAAAGCCGATAGTGATGTTAAAATGTAAATACAAGATAGCGCCTGCTTTAAAAATGTTGATGGTTTTTTAATTACTATCACACGTGTTTTCAGGTTGTAACGCGATACGCTGCACTGCCGCAGGGTTAGTTAAGTAGGCATCAGCCAAGCGTCACGCAT
Organism: Cosmia trapezina; assembly: GCA_905163495.3. Taxonomy (NCBI): domain Eukaryota; kingdom Metazoa; phylum Arthropoda; class Insecta; order Lepidoptera; family Noctuidae; genus Cosmia; species Cosmia trapezina. Next base: position 8,924,635 of record LR991022.1, on the reverse strand, counting down.
TTTGACTCCTCTATCGGCTTTAGCACACTCTAAAACCATGACGGAAAATTTTCGCAGCCGCCATCTTGGATTTACATTTTAACGTCATTATCGGCTTTAACACCCTCGAAAACCATTAAAATGACACCCATGATAAAAAGCTTGAAAATTTTTGCAGCCGCCATCTTGGATTTACATTTTAACGTCACTATCGGCTATAACACCCTCAAAAACCATGAAAACGACACCCATGACGAAAAGTTTGAAAATTTTGCAACCACCGTCTTGGATTTACATTTTAACGTGGCGTTAAAATGTAAATCGCCTTTGAAACCCTCGAAAAGCATGAAAACGACACCCATGACGAAAAATTTAATAATGTTCGCAGCCGCCATCTTGGATTTACATTTTAATGTTACTATCAGCTTTAACACCACCGAAAACCATGAAAACGACACTCATTGAGAAAAATTAGAAAACATTCGCATCCACCATCTTGGATTTACATTTTAGCGTCACTATCGGCTTTAACAGTCTCGAAAACCAAGAAAACGACACCCATGACGAAAAATTAGAAAAGATAGAAAATATTCGCAGCCGCCATCTTGGATTTACATTTTATTGTCACTATCGGCCTTAACACCCTCGAAAGCCATAAAAACGACACCCATGATAAAACATTTGAAAATATTCGCAGCCGCCATCTTGGATTTACAGTTTCAGCAGCTTTCACTATGGGACCAACTCTGAAATCACGAAAAAAATTACGATGTTTGATACAAAAGTTCAATACCTACTCGACCAGCTGATTTATTTTTCGTGATTTACGTGTTGATGCCATAGTGAAAGTTGTTCATGAGTAGAAGATTCCCTGTGAAAATTTACTGATAAAAAGTTATCCTCTAATACTCGTAGTAAAAAAATACTTAATTTATCAATTCCGGCATCCCGACATTTTGACGATCAATACAAAAGTAGGTACATTCCATATTAGCCAAAGCCTAAACGTAAGTAAATATACATTCGATTCTATAATCAGAACTTAAAAATTGTCGCTCCGGAATCCCGGGATTTTTTCGATACATAAGTGCAATCCATATTAACTAACATCTGCACTTAAGTAAATTATACATTCGATTCTATGATCAGAAGTCAAAATTTGTGAATCCCGGAATTTTTTTGATACAGAAGTGCAATCGAGGAGCTCGTGGCTAAGTAATAACAGCCGCACGGGTCGATCCGTCAGGTTAAGCTACGCTTGCCGGGTTGGTCAGTGGATGGGTGACCATCTTTACATACCGAGACTCCTCCGTGCCTCGGAAAGCACGTTAAGCCGTTGGTCCCGGCTGTTATTCGTGGATCTTTGACAGTCGTTACGGGTCATCAGAAGCCCGAAAGTCTGACAACCAGTCTTACCAAGGGGTATCGTATTACCCAGTTACTGGGTTGTGGAGGTCAGACAGGCAGTCGCTCCATGTAAAATACTGGTATTCAGCTGCATCCGGTTAGACTGGAAGCCGACCCCAACATAGTTGGGAAAAGGCTAGGCAGATTGACAGAAGTGCAATCCATATTAGCCAACACCTGAACGCAAGTACCTAACTAAACATTCGATTCCAAAATAAGAACTTAAAAAGTGTCGTTCCGGAATCCCGGCATTTTCTCGATGTATAAGTGCAATCCATACTAACTAACATCTGAACTTAAGTACTTAAAACATTCGATTCTATAATTAGAAGTCAAAATTTGCCGATACCAGAATTCTGGGATCTTTCAATCCAAAAGCCCACTCCATACTTAGCCAACACCTCAACTTTAGGTTAATACGCATCCGATGATCCGATCTCTAGTAATAATGTAATGTCCCAAAACCCGGGAGATTAATTATAAAAAAATAAAAAATAAAAATAAAAAAGCCTTTTATTTCCAGTAAATTTACATTCCTTAAAATCTATGTATGTGTTAGTTTTGTTTAGTTCATTCTATGTTATTTATTTGTCTCTTACTTAGTATAATTTTATGTGTATCCTATGTATTATATCATAGTATTTATAGTTAGGTACTTCATTTTTTTATTTAATCTACAGGAACCCCAGAAGGGGTGAAGGCCTCCTCCAGTGATGCCCATTTGACTTTGTCTTCAGCTACTTTTCTCCAGTTTGGACCAGCTATTGCTTTTATATCATCTTCCCATCTTGTAATAGGTCTACCTCTTGTTCTTTTGCCTAGTAGGCCATTCCAGAATGTTACTCTTTTGGGAGATTAATTATCCCGGAAAAAATGTTGTCCTAAAGAAGTCTCCACTGTTTGTCTCCGTTCCTCGAAGTTCTATTCCGTTCTTTATTTATTACCAGAGATCGTATGTTCGGACGCATATTTACCTAAAGTTGAGGTGTTGGCTCTAAAGAGGAAAAATAGAATGGATTAGATGGGGTATAGGATATTGATAGTAGGAATTATAAATACAACTAGAACTTACTTGTTGGCTCCAATCGTCGTTATGTATTCCGGCAGCCCATAATATGGTCTCTTGTGTCTCTGATCGTCTAACTACAGAACCCTTTATTCGTTTGTCAGAGGAATATTTTTGTTGCGACTGGAACGTATGTCCTACTGGTGCGGTCATTTGTTTCTACGAGTATCTCAGATTGACTTACGCGGCTTGTTATGGAAAATAGTTATTCGCAATTTAAACAAAAGCCATAGCACGTATATGTTGAAACTTTTGTATGGTAGCAGAGCTTATTGTCTCGAATGTTCAGGCGAAAATTTACAAACTTAAATTCAATATTTCGCTAATCGCAAAGTAAAAATACAATTACTTGTGAAGCCCGAACATTCTTGTGAAGCCTTGTGTTGTACTTAGCTGTTAGAACCTTTGTTGTAAGGTATAACTAATCCCTTTAAGTATATAGGAAATGATTTGAAAAACTTAATTTTTTTATTGAATGAGTTAAGGGACATTTTCAGATTTCCATTGTTCCACAGTACCTATCTGTTAGCATTTTCAGTAATATATACTTTAGATAGTATTAATTAAGAAACAGTGTAGTATTTTAATTTAAATTTTATATTATTGTTATAACACGAAATAACAGGAAATACCTACTTAATACCTATAGCATAACTCTAAACTGTTAGCATTTTTGTACATACTAGAGTAAAATTAGAAAATATTCGCAGCCGCCATCTTGAATTTACAGTTTCAGCAGCTTTCATTATGGGACCAACTCTGAAATCACGAAAAAAATTACGATGTTTGATACAAAAGCTCAATACCTACTCGACCAGCTGATTTATTTTTCGTGATTTACGTGTTGATGCCATAGTGAAAGTTGTTCATAGTAGATGATCCCCTGTGAAAATTTAGTGATAAACAAGTTACCCAGTAATGGTAAAAAAAATACTTAATTTATCAATTCCGGAATCACGACATTTTGACGATCAATACATAAATATACATTCGATCCTATAATCAGAACTCTAAATTTGTGAATCCCGGAATCCGAGATTTTGACTATTTTGGACAATTGTTGATAATTACGCGCGGGCGAAGTCACGGTCACGGAATGGAACAGAAAAAATAACTGACTGGATTGGATCAGCGTCAAAATATCGGGACTAACAGACTGTTTTCAGAATGAAGACAGTATACGATAATATTACACTGTAATTCTGACAAGAGCTTTACCCAATTGAGTAGTTTAATTTTCTTAGTTTTTGAGATCATTTTGAACAGTCTTGTACGATGCACGTACATGGTTTTTAAAATTATTTGTTAAGTAGTTAGTTGTGCAATAAGTAAGCAGAAATCTTTGCACTCACATGCGCGACCTACATTAGGAAGCGTGAAAATCAGGCAGCTGAGGCGTGTATAGCATGGATGATGTTTTCTGTACCAATAATTTATTTAGTGTTCAATTAGACGCGGTTTGAGTCGGACAACTTGCATTTTTATTTCCTGATTCTAGCCCGTTGGCACTCACTTACAATTTGCATTTACATATTACAATTAATGTTAGGTGTGCTTGCATTTGCACCCTACAATATTTTTTTGGTCCTTCGAATTTATTGCAAGTACCGTGCAGTCCGATTTATCGATCAATATCACGTCGCGTGTGACCGGTATCTAGAACGAGAATTGCCGTGCAGAAGCAGTAGCAGCGATCCAGGTTCCGGAGCGACACGTTGCATCACCGTAAAGGGAGAGTTCCTGAGTTTCAAGTAAGATCGTTCATTATTTGCTTACTACCTTAACGATGGAGGGTTTAATCGCGCGTCAGGCAGAGATTCTGGGGGAGATTAAGAGCATTCATACCAACTTTAAGAAGGATTCCGTGAGCAGGAAGACCTCCGATTACATCAAACAGAGGCTTGAGCGGTTAGATCTGCTGTGGGCGGAAGGTAAAGAGAAACATCAGGAGTTGAGTGTGTTAGAAGACAAGACGCATCAGTACTTCACCGGCAATGTTCACGAGGTAATGAGAGATTGGTACCACGGCGTGCGGGAGGAGCTTACAGCATGCGGGACCACGCTGCAGGGTGGACCCAGCAACGCCGGCTCTAGCAAGGTAAACGTGGAGTTTGACAGAACCCCGTTCGGGGGCTCCGCGACAGCAGAAGGCAGGTTACTCGGACTACAGCAGCTGCAGAACGCCAACTTCCGTGCGTTCGATAGGTTAGTGACGAGTAAAATCATTGGAGAGGCCATCGAGAAGTGGGAGATAGAAGATGCTTTACAGACGTTGGGGTCTCGATGGTCAGCAATTGACAACATGCATTTGCAAATCGATGGCTTGTTAGAGGGGGCGCCTAATGAGTACTATGACGAGTTTTGTCGACACGAAAGCACATTTGTAAAAACAAAGCGGGCGTTGAACTTAAAATTGAACGCCTCAGTACATCAGCAACAATCCGTGCCCAAAATAGATATACCTATTTTCAACGGGAACTATTCATTATGGCCTACATTCATGGACCTCTTCGTGGAGGCAATACATAATAATCCTGTAATTGCAAAGGCACAGAAAATGCAGCATTTAAAGGGGAGATTGCGCGGTGAAGCGGAAAAACTTGTACAACATCTGCACATTGCACCGGAAAATTATGACACGTGTTGGGAAATCCTGAATCATAGGTATAACAACAAGTTTCTGTTATTTACCAAAAACTTCCAGAGTTTCATGCGTCAACCACATCTGCAAAAACAATCTGCATTCGACTTAAAGCGGTTGTATGACACGAGCAATGAAACTATAAATGCAATACATAACTTGGGCGTAGATACAGCGTCATGGGATCCTATCTTAGTCCATTTATTATGCGAAAAGCTAGATTCCGAAACCTACGCGGAATACATGCAGGCAAGGTCGGACCCGCGAGAGATACCTACATTTAACCACTTCATGGATTTCATTGAGAGCAAGTTTATGGCATTAGAACCTTTACACAGGAAAAAACCAGAAAACAATAACAAGCCTCCTGCAAAACCACAACCCAACGCGTCTCATCCCTTCAACAAAAACCAAAAGTCAGCAAACTCTCGAAACTTCCATGCATACAACGCTGGGCGATTTCGAAAGATTATTTGTCCATTGTGCAATGTTAATCACGCGTTGTTCCAGTGTTCCAAATTCACTGCCATGACGAGTTCGGAAAAACTAGAATTCATCGAAAGTAACAACATTTGCAAGAATTGTCTGTATGTGCACAGCAAGGGCTACTGTGCGTCACAGAAAAGATGCAGAGATTGCAATGACCCACATAATACGCTACTGCACAGCGACATCGCCAAGTCAGCGCAAGTTCCGTCAGCAACACAAAAGGAGCCTAAACCGTCGACATCAACTGCAACTAGGTCATCTAAGACTGTGCAAAATAATTTCGCATCAAATAGTGATGACGAGATATTATTGGCCACTGCATTATTACAAGTAGCAACAGCTGACGGCGAATACGTCACATTACGGGCGTTAATTGATCAAGGCTCCCAAGTATCCCTGATCACTGAGAATGCAGCTCAGAGACTAGGTGTACAGCGTCAACAGCTGAATGCGAGCATAAATGGGATCGGTACCCTATCCAACAGGAGCAAAGGAAAGGTGAATCTGTTCTGTAAGTCCGTGCAGAACGACTTCCAGTTTGCTACGGAAGCATTGGTCATGCCACGAGTGGTAAATAATCTACCTAACGCCACATTCACAAAAAGAACTTGGTCCCACATAACAGACATCACTCTAGCCGATCCGGAGTACAACATATCGAGGCCCGTTGACATACTTTTAGATGCACAGGTATTCTCTGAGATCTTGATGAATGGCCTAGTTAAGGGAGAGACCACCGAACCTATAGCCCAACAGACTCGCTTAGGGTGGATTTTGTCAGGCAACGTCACCAAGTCATTCAACTGCAACGTTGTGATAAACCAAGTGGGTGACTTAACAAAATACTGGGAAGTGGAAGACATCAGTGGGGATGCGTGCAGTTCAATGACGTCAGCGGAAAGATATTGCGAGGAGTTCTTTACTGCAACAACAAAACGATTGAAAAATGGCAAATATGCAGTTCGCTTGCCAATGAAGCCTAACTACGATCAGTTACTGGGGAAATCGAAGCCACGTGCAGTGGCACAATTTATGCAACTAGAAAGGAGACTTTGCAGGGATGACAAACTGTCAGAAAACTACACCAAATTCATGCAAGAGTACCTGGAAATGGGACACATGACAGAGAGTAAGCCCGATTGCAAGCCGTCATGTTACTTACCTCACCATGGAGTCCTTAAACAGGATTCATTGACAACCAAACTGAGGGTGGTTTTCAACGCTTCACAGAAGACTGACACAGGTTACAGCCTGAACGACTTGATGGAGTGTGGCCCTAAGCTCCATCAAGATCTCCTGACATTACTCTTGGGATGGCGACGATACAAGTACGTGTTTACAGCAGACTGTGAAAAAATGTACCGCATGATCTTAGTACACGAAGAAGATCAACAATTGCAGAAGATAGTGTGGAGAGAAAGCAGTCAAGGTCTCCTAAAAGAGTACAAGCTATGCACAGTGACATATGGAACTAAGGCGGCACCATTTTTAGCACTTCGGACGCTAAAGCAACTAGCGAACGATGACGCAGAGAAATATCCGTTAGCAGCTGACGTCATTATTAACGAAATGTACGTTGATGACGTAATAAGCGGTAGTAACTCCATCGAGAGAGCACAAGAAATGCAAAACCAACTCATCAACATGCTGAGCGGAGCAGGACTGACGCTACGGAAGTGGTCAAGCAACGAGCCGACCTTGATTGAAAGTATAGCATCATCAGACCTTAACCAAACTACAATGCATTTCACAAACGATGGAACTACAAAAGCCCTGGGGGTACAATGGAACCCTACAACTGACACATTTGCATTTAAAAACAAAATAAACTTTGACAACAATAAAGCATTGACGAAACGGAAGCTACTGTCCGATATCTCAAAAATCTTCGACCCAATGGGTTGGCTGACACCTCTGACATTAAAAGCAAAATTGATGTTCCAAAACGTTTGGCTATCAGGATGTGATTGGGATGAAACCTTACCTGTTAGCGTACAAGAAGAATGGAAGCGGTTTACAAGCGACTTGCATAACATAACGCGATACGAGATACCGAGATGGTTGGGAGATACAACCAAACCCTTCCAAGTACATGGATTCTGCGATGCCTCAGAAAAGGCTTACGCATGCACTATTTACCTACTGACATTAGACAGCAAAAACAAGCCCATAAGTCGACTAGTAGCTGCAAAATCTAGGCTATCGCCAATCAATAAAAAATTGACAATACCACGGCTTGAACTATGCGGAGCTTTATTACTTTCCCGTCTGATGAAAAAGGTCCTGAAAGCATTGAAGTGGGACAACATTGACAAAAACACGTACGCCTGGACAGACTCCATGATTGTACTAGCCTGGCTGCATGGGGACGACGTCTCGAAATGGAAGTCGTTTGTGAGTAACAGAGTACAACAAGTACATGAAGTCATACCTAAACAACACTGGAGCTACGTCAAATCAGAGGAAAACGCTGCAGATTGTGCATCACGCGACACCAGTTGTTCCGAGCTAGTGCAACATCCTTTGTGGTGGCAAGGACCTGAATGGATGAAAAATTACAATGAAAGAACAGCTGATAAAGTTGCAATCATCCCGACAACATGCGAATCAAAACAAAAACAAATGCAAGCGTATGTTGTGAAATTTGAGCCGTCCTCAATTGTAATTGAGTTAGTAGATCGACACAGTGACATGGCTCACATTACAAGGGTCATAGCGTGGATAAAACGATTCATAAACAATTGTTCAAATTCCAAAATAAATACAGCTGCTTATTTGACACCTACAGAATTACAAAATGCTGAAAATCTTCTACTGAAACAGATTCAACTACATACCTTCAAAGACGAGATTATGAGGCTGAAAGAAAATAAGGGTTTAAGCAACAAAAGTAACCTTCTGACCTTAAATCCATTCCTTGACAAACATGACATTTTGCGAGTAGGGGGAAGGTTGAATAACTCGAATTTAACTGAAGACAGCAAACATCCAATTCTGCTACCACATGACCACAAACTGACAGAGTTATTAATTTGGCAAGCACACACTAGAACATTACATGGAGGCCCTAAGTTAACCCTAACACATCTACGACAAAGAGTATGGATTGTAGGAGGACATCGCGCCGTTAAGAAGGTCCTACACAAATGCGTAACATGTCGCCGATTTCATGCAAAAACCTCAAACCAGATTATGGCAGACCTGCCAGAGCCGAGAGTGACAGTATCTCGCCCTTTTACACACACAGGGGTCGATTTTACTGGCCACGTTGAGATCAAGGCAAATAAAGGCCGAGGCGTCAGAACACTGCTGGCGTACGTTGCCGTATTCGTTTGTCTGGCAACAAAAGCTATTCATCTGGAACTTGTGTCAGAGCTGTCCAGTACAGCGTTTTTATCAGCCTTCAAGCGCTTCTGTGCTCGTCGAGGCACTCCACGTGACATGTACAGCGATAACGGCACGAATTTTGTGGGTGCTAACCGGATTTTATTGAAACAATATAAATGCATTGTAGACACAATTGACAGTCATTTCTTGGGAAAAATATCAGAGATGGGAATTAAGTGGCACTTCAACGCCCCTGTTTGGCCAAGCGCAGGCGGACTATGGGAAGCCGCCGTGAAGAGCATGAAGTATCATCTAAAACGGGTCATTGGAGATCAGCGACTAACGTACGAAGAATTTACCACTCTACTGTGTCAGATTGAAGCTTGCTTGAATTCACGACCTCTATGCACCGTAACAGAGAACGTCGAAGAAATTGACTGCTTAACGCCTGGACACTTCCTAACCGGCACATCGCTTATGACTATTCCAGAACCGGACATTGACAACACATATAATTTAGGCAAGAGATGGCAAAATGTGCAGCAGTTAAGTAAGGGTTTCTGGAAAAAATGGTCGCAAGAATACCTACAACAACTCCAAACAAGGCTGAAATGGAAACGACAGACTACCGATCCACGAGAAAATGACATTGTATGCATCAAGGATGAAAGACTACCTGCAGGGAAATGGGCACTGGGTCGTGTAGCAGAGCTACATACTGGAAAGGACGGCCACACGAGAGTCGTCACACTACAAACTGCAAAAGGAGAAGTCAAACGGCCGATCACAAAAGTAATACCACTAGTTGAGATTGAAGAAAAAAGACTTGGTGACACTGACAAATCAACTAAAAACAGGAGGAGCAGACCGAACAAGCTTACTTGGAACAGCTTGGTATGCTATACATTGATGTTGACTATGACATTCATAACGCCAACTGTTCAACAAGACCTGAAGCTTACCCCACTGACAAAAAACCAAACGATTTACTTTGACAAGATTGCAGACTTACAAGAAATACGAGATGAATGGAAATTAGTATTCTACTACAACATGACAAATTACTGGCGAAATGTTGACACTCTACAAAAATTCGTGTCTCATATAAAAGAATCTCGTTGCGAGGACTGGATGATGCAATTCCACATCTTAGTCAACCAACTCGAACAGAGTATGAACGAATTAGACTATTACAATAGTCTACTGAAGTCCCAGCGATTAATTCAACACAGATTCAAAAGAGGATTAATCGACGGAGTGGGATATGTTGCAAATTCACTATTTGGAGTACTAGATCAGCATTTCGCAGAGAAGTACGAACAGGACATCAATTCCATTCACCACAATGAAAACCATTTATTACATCTTCTCAAAAATCAGACAAGCATTTTGGAAACAGAGCATAATATCGTACAACGCAACGAGGCGACAATGGTTAAGCAGTTCACCTTGATAAACGACCATTTAAGTAATTTGGAAAATCAAACAGAACGGAATAAACATGACACCGCAACCGCATTTTACATCATAACATCGACAATCGCTGCAGAAAAAATGGCTCAAAATCTAAAGGATATCCAACAAACCCTCATCAACACGTTGACAAATATGTACCAGGGACATATGGACGTACACCTATTATCACCAACTCAACTGCAAAGCGAGTTAGATAGAGTAGCTCGACAGCTACCTCGTGACGCTACGCTTCCGGAAGTCCAGAATGACGTAAGAGATATCTACAGACTGTTCAGAATACATGCACGCATTACACAGAAATATTTACTCATGGAAGTAAAAATACCTATTTTGAACGATGTCCTATATGAGCTGAACAAACTTATTAGCATACCTCAACGAATCGGCATCAATCGGGTGATGTACGTCATCCCGAACTCTGAACTAATAGCATTCAACGCCAACCAAAACTCGTTCATACCCCTCGAACAATCTGACGTGCAAGAATGCCAAAAGATCCAGGACAAAACCTTAATGTGCAAACTAAATCACCCTATTTATAGCACCGGTGACCGACGCAAGTCAATTTGCAATGTACAGCTGATCAGAGACAACGAAGAACATAGTGTGTACTGCCACACTGAAATAAAGAAATGCGCTGACAAGTGGGTCAAATTGCACAAACAAAACACATGGTTTTATTATTGTTGTGGCACGTGCGAAGTACAATTAGTTTGCGGCGCTCTAATGACATCGGAGACGTTACATCACTCGGGTCTGATTACACTTAAACGAGGATGTAACCTGCAGGGTGACTCATTCATATTGCACGCATACATGGAACATAAAAGTGACGTTTTAGTCAACGAACCATTCGCCATAATAGCACCCACGATCTCTCCCATCAACAACATCATAAACACGTCGATCCGTAACTCGTCATTGCTTATCGAAACGCACGAAGAGATGTTCCAGAAAATAGATTCACAACTGCGCTCGATCAAAGAGCAATCAAACCTGGAAACCTTATCCCCCCACGACATGCACCACTACATCGCAATCTATGTTGCAATAACGATCAGCATAGCATTGTTTACAACATCGGTGTACTTTTGGAGAAAGGTGAGCACCAAAAGACAGGGGGAGGGTTCGCGAGATGCGAAAAGCAGAAGAGGACGAGAAAAAGAAGATGACATCGAGGACGGGTGTAGCAAGTGCAACAAACGGGATTCAAAAGTGAACGAAGTGACAAGTGTTGACCCCGCCTTAAGTGAAGTGAAATTTGACACTGCAAAACATAGTGACGTGTGTGAATAGTGAACTTGACAATTATATTTACGGATTTTAAGTGCATTTACATAACATTTTACATTAGCCATATACATATTATACCTATTACTTATTACATTCGTGCTTTGCATTAGTTTACATTTTTTCTTGTCTTAAGTTGTTTATTAGATTAATGTTTATTTCAGTAGTTGTTATCATTCTTTGTGGTGGCAATATGTACGATGCACGTACATGGTTTTTAAAATTATTTGTTAAGTAGTTAGTTGTGCAATAAGTAAGCAGAAATCTTTGCACTCACATGCGCGACCTACATTAGGAAGCGTGAAAATCAGGCAGCTGAGGCGTGTATAGCATGGATGATGTTTTCTGTACCAATAATTTATTTAGTGTTCAATTAGACGCGGTTTGAGTCGGACAACTTGCATTTTTATTTCCTGATTCTAGCCCGTTGGCACTCACTTACAATTTGCATTTACATATTACAATTAATGTTAGGTGTGCTTGCATTTGCACCCTACAAGTCTGTTCGTTCCGATATTTTTGACGCTGACTGTACTCGTATTAGTCATTTGTGAGATGTGACTGTAATGAAATGATTTTGCGCCTCATTCAATAGAGGTAGGTACGCACGGCTACAGATCAAGCTATACATATCCAGTATAAGCTGATCTCGCATTGTATAAGATTACCTTACAATGAGAGGTCAGTGTAAACTGGACATGCATAGCTTGATGTGTAGCCGCGTGCACGTTTGCAGTGAGTGTGGGTCTGATTGTCACCGCGTCGCGCTGCACGAATTGTCGTACCTACACCGCGCGCCACAATATCCAAATTGTATTTTATTTATTAAACAAAAAGGCATAGCACGTACAAGTTGAAACTTTTGTATGGTAGCAGAGCTTATTATCACGAATATGTGGGCGCAAATTTATAAACTTAAATTCAATATTTCGCTAATTGCAAAGTAAAAATACAATTACTTGTGAAGCATATTACTTAGCTGTTAGAACTTTTGTTGTAAGGTATAACTAATCCCTTTAAGTGTATAGGAAATGATTTGAAAAACTTAAATTTTTTATTGAATGAGTTAAAGGACATTTTCAGATTTCCATTGTTCCACAGTACCTATCTGTTAGCATTTTCTGTAATATATACTTTAGACAGTACTAATTAAGAAACAGTGTAGTATTTTAATTTAAATTTTATATCATTGTTATAACACGAAATAATAGGAAATACCTACTTAATACCTATAGCATAACTCTAAACTGTTAGCATTTTTGTACATAGCAATGAATTCACTATAGTTATCCACTCAGCGAAAATAAAAAACTTTAGAATTATCGAAGGGTAAATGGAAAAAATATTATATCTCTACTGGACTAAAAAGCTGATATATTTTTCAAATTTAACTTTATCAAGAAAAAGTGTTAAAATATATCAGCTTTTGCTAGTGATCACTAACTTTTTTCGATGTGTGTACATCGCCACATACGAACTACGTATCACACTGACGTCACGTAAAATCTTGCATCGCGCATTTAGAATTTACTGCGCGGCATATATAAAACGTCCCGACATCAACCGTTGGGCAGTAGCCCACCAGACACAACACCCGTCTGGTCGGAGGATCCTACCTTTTCCATGGAGGATGAGTGAACTTTAGGTACACCCTGTTCCTCATGCCTCTATAATTATTTATAACTATTTTATGTTGTTACGAACAATATATTATGGAACCCATACCTAATATTATGAAATAGCTCGATATAATCGTTATTCCACAAGCAAAAGGATTTTTAATTTTGCTAAGTGTAAAAATATTTGAGCTCGTTACTGTAAACATGACAAAAGATTTACATTGTCAGCAAAAACATGATCAACCAGGCTCTGTCTTATGCCCACTTTACAATTGAAGGAAAATGACACAAAATGCCTTTTTAATGCTATATTTACAAGGAATAATGCCAAAAACATTTTCACGTTAGGCATAATTTTAATAAAACAAAACGGTTTTGCTTCGTCGCGTACTCAGCTCTTAAATAATGGGGGAACGCTAAAAGAATTCGCGTATTACACAGGAATGTCATAAAACAGAACGTTTTGCCTGAAGACGTGAAGTTAGTCTGAAAATAAAAATTCTTTATCCTTAGTATGGCTAAGAGTTCTTGCGAACTTGAGTATGTACAGACTGGATTTTGAACCTTTTTAGTCTAACATTAAGGTCAAAAATTCTAAAATCCTGTTAAGTAATCTCCGAAGAGTTAGGCAGAGTTGCACCTTAGCAAGCCCATATTTCGCCAGTTATATTTAGATGCCATAGGGGCTGAGCCTACTGCCCTCAACCGGGCACAAATCCAGACTCCGGGCTACAAAGAAATTCCTGATAAAAAAACTCAATAACCCTGTTAGATACAGAAGACATTAATCATGAGGTTATGGTCATCGAGATAGAGATAGATGGATCCAGGTCGAATAGCACCATCCTTTTTTCGGAACAGAACAAACGTGGCTTTAACAGCTTATAATACAGCATATAATATGCCCAAGGATTGTAGATTACTCTTTTTAATATGACTTTATATATAAATATCTCTTGGGATATTTAAAACCATCAAGATAAAAGGTTTGCCCTTTTCTTAACGTTCGATCAAATCACTTAGACATCATTAAAAATAAGCAATCATCATGACGATCATTAATAATTCAGCTCACCTGGGAATCTTCACTAATGCGGGAATCTATTACTTTGAGGTCAGTGAGATCGTGGTCAAACATGGTGGTGAACTTTCCTAAAATCAATGAGATGCTCAAAATGGAATGACCAGCATTACAAGAATATAGCGTCAAAATTGAAATTTAAATCCACCAAACATGGATGTTGGAAAAGTGCTGCACCATCATCTTCCTGCCCTTATCCCATGTTACTTGGGGTCGGCGCAACACGTTTTCTTCTTCCATTCTCCCCTGTCAACCGTCACGCTAGCATTCACTCCCTTCTCTTTCATATTATCATTCCTCACACAATCCATCCATATTTATGATTTGTCTTTTCTTTGACTTTCCTCTCCTTCATCATCCATCAACATGTATATTCATCACTCTTTAAGTCATAATGAATTAGCTGTGTAAATCATTTTAAGGGGGATGCGCTGCGGCAGCCCGCGAAATTCAAATTTTCTTGCGTTTTATGCAATTTGCAGGTCCGTGTCAGGTTATATCTTGATCAAAATATGATATGCGATAATAAAACATATGAATTTACATCATTTTAACCATAAAAATCATCAATACATCTCTCTAAGTTACATTTCGTGTAGATTCGTTAGACGAACGTTCGACGAATCTGCACGAAATGTAACTTAGTGATGATTTTTATTTTTTAATTTAAAATTATGTAAATAATGTTTTATATTCGCGTACTTATCATATTTTGATCAAGACACAACCTGACACAGACCAGAAATTGCAAAAACCCAAAAAAAAAAATTGAATTTTGCGGGCTACCACTGTGTATCCTCCTTAAGGTCCAAATAGCGTTTCCTATAGCTTATTCCATTTCTCATAACAGTTAGGTGGGCCGCTCTACTAGGTACTCCGATAAGCTACAGTGCGACTGGGGGAGTCACATCGCAAACAATACCTCACCTCTTGTCCTGCTCTCTATGGAATAACTCCTGCATTATGGAAGACCTTTGTAAGGCCAACGTTAGCGCTGTCAAAGTGGACAAATTCTAGTCGAAGTTTATTTAAAACATTACTAGCTTTTTCCAGCGGCTTCACACGCGTGGATGTCGGAAAATATCCCACGGGAACATGCTACCGGCAATTCCTTCCTTATTCCTTGTTTATATTATACAGGGAACCTCTGTGCAAAATTTCAGCTTTCTAGGTCCAAGGGTTTGGGCTGGGCATTGAGGAGTCAGTCCATCAGTCAGTCAGGACTTCTCTTTTTATTAAAAAAAAATGGAATTATCGGTACAAGGAAGAAGAAGAATAAATAGGCAGTTTGCTAAAAAAAAATACCCAGTGTACACTGCCCCTTAGAAATGCGGTGAGTGCATCGCTTTAATTGAACAAATAATGTCGATAGAACAGCTTTGTAGACCGGTGTTTAAAGCATTCTTACTTTAAACTAGCGCGGCTTTTAAATTCCTATTGTGGGTGCAATGGTGCAATTAGGTCAATAGCTAGAGTTACTGAGAAGAAATACTTACATTATTATTTGTTAGAACTTGCTTTTAATTTAGCTTTTGTTTAGTTTAGTAAAGTAATATCTACGTATTGGTGTGGTACTGGCAACGATTCTTGTGATCTTCCGATTAGTTTGATTTTGACAATGGCTTGCAATAATAAAGCAACAGGTTCTGCAGTGGAGGCCACGTACCCGAAAACGTAACGTTGGAAGGCCTCTCACAAGGTGGACTGATCACCTTGTGAAGGCCGCAGGAATCTGCTGGATGCGGGAAGCACAGAACCGGTAGAAGTGGCGGTACTTGGGGAAGGCCTTATGTCCAGCAGTGGAGGTCTTCGGCTGACAAATATACTTAAGGCCCTACATCAAAGCATGGTTTAGCTCGGTGTGTAAGTGAAATGGCGTTATGGCTGTCTAGTTTGACGCACAAGATAGAAGGCTCACGCGCACCGGAATTTAAACGTGCTTCGTTTAAATGTAGATTTATGACAAAATGCTATAATTTAATCAATTTTAGCTTAGTAAGTTCTTAAGATATTTAACTACCTTTGATTTAAAGCAAATTTTACTGCACAATAAGGAACTGTTTACGTATAATCGTACAAAACAGAAAATAGACGGTGCTACTTTGGATTTTTTTTCTTTGTAAAAAATTTCAAGTAGGTAGGTAATCACTAAAACGTGTTTCGGTTTTAGTACAGAAGTAGACAATATAGTCATATAACACATGTGGAAAATCCTAATGATTTAACCATATATGTACATTTGGTTATAAAGGAATTTTAAAAACACAAAATTATCGACGTATCCGATTAATCAATCTGCCTAGCCTTTTCCCAACTATGTTGGGGTCGGCTTCCAGTCTAACCGGATGCAGCTGAATACCAGTATTTTACATGGAGCGACTGCCTATCTGACTTCCACAACCCAGTAAGATAACCCTTGGTAAGACTGGTTGTCAGACTTTCGGGCTTCTGACGACCCGTAAAGACTGTCAAAGATCCACGAATAACAGCCGCGACCAACGGCTTAACGTGCTTTCCGAGGCACGGAGGAATCTCGGTATGTAAAGATGGTCACCCACGTCGGCAAGCGTAGCTTAACCTGACGGATCGACCCGTGCGGCTGTTATTACTTAGCCGCGAGCTCCACGTATCCGATTAATCGTTAACTTGAATTTCTTAATGCATAGGCATCTGAAGTCGGGTGTATAAACAAAGTGTAATAAAATTGGGTCACGAGTTTCTTTTACAGTTCTGAGCTACTACTTCTGCATTTCCCGAATCCTCCAACACAAAAACAATGACAAAACATCGCAAACATTTTTTCAAACATAAGTAAACCCCTGAAACGCCTGAACAACGCAAAATATTTGTCCTGAACACACTTTACGTAAGCACCGGTAGCGTAGAGCTAAATGTAAATTTTATTGTTCATATACTTTAGGCGGCGTAATAGCAAGCACGAGTAAGACGAGCTATTACATACACCACTTTATGAAACCGTTGTTTTAACAAATATTATTGGTTGAGGGGGGATGTTGAGATGGATGTGTGGAGTGATGAGAATGGATAAAGTAAGAAATGAGTACTTATGAGGTAGTTTGAAAGTAGCGCCAGTGACAGAAAAGTTGAAAGGAAATTGTTTGGCTTGGTATGGGCATGTGATGAGGAGAGACGAAACGCATATGACTAAAAGAGTGATGAATATACATGTTGATGGATGGAGAGGCACAGGAAGGCAAGATGGATGGATTGTGTGAGGAATGATAATAATATGAAAGATAAGGGAGTAAATGATAGCGTGACGGTTGACAGGGGAGACTGGAAGAAGAAAACGTGTTGCGCAGACCCCAAGTAACATGGGATAAGGGCAGGAAGATGACAATTGGTTGAGGGGAACTGAAATGATTTCGTAAGAAGGTACTTCAAGTCACACCCGACACTCCATACGAACACCATCTGCCTAGCCTTTTCCCAACTATGTTGGGGTCGGCCTCCAGTCTAACCGGATGCAGCTGAACACCAGTATTTTACATGCAGTGACTGCCTATTTGACTTCCACAACCCAGTTACCGGGTAAGGCGATACCCCTTGGTGAGACTGGTTGTTAGGACTGGATTCGTCCTACGCTGATGTCAGCCAGAAATCTATGTAGGTATATAAATAAAAAGAGAAGTCCTGACTGACTGATTGACTGACTCATCAACGACCAGCCCAAACCTTTGGACCTAGAAAGCTGAAATTTTGCACAGAGGTTCCCTTTATAATGGATGTGCCCCGGCGGCTGAGAGTGATGACACACTCTTATGTCTCGCTGATGGTGGCGCGTGTGTTGGATCATTTAACGAATCTATGCGTCAGGTTCGTGAACGGGCGCTGTTGGTGGAGGCTGGTCATACCTTAGCGGCCACGGCTTATTTTAATTTAAATTTTGAATTGTTTTTTTTTTATTACGGACGCTTTTAACGTTTATCGTTCTCACATGTATAATTTCAACATGAATGATGTAACCAATATTTTGTAACCATATTTTGATTTAAAAGAGTGTCCGTGAAGTTTCATGCCCGTTCTTCTCCATAGATCTACGTTTTGGAATGGGCAATTAGCTTCAACTTTCTGACTTAGGTACCTACTGACCGACTCTTTGACAATTCAAAAGTGCGTGTAATTGGTTTAATTGAAATAAATGCTTTGAGTTTGAGTTTGAGTTTGAATGTAGACAATGAATAAGGAAGGATTACCGGTAGGACGTTCCCGTGGGCTATTTTCCGACATCCACGCGGGCGAAGCCATTGGCAAAAGCTAGTAAATAATAAAATACCGTACTGCCATATCGACCGCTCTACGGTACAATATTCATAGTGACTGTCACGCACGCGTGGCATTCAGCTGAAGTCGTCTACCGACGACGCGACGTACGCGGCGCTGACGATCGAGACCGACGCGTGATACGCGGCGCGTAGCAAGGTGCGCGCCGCTGACGTCAGCGTTGCAGTGTATTATCCACCCACCCACACACCTCTCACACCCCACACACCTCACACACATCACGCATCACACACACTTGAAACACCTCACACACCCCACACACATCACACACCCCACAAACATCACACACTTCGCACACCCAACACACCCATATCAATGTTTTAATTCTGTTTAATTCAAGAGCGAGCGAGCGTGTTTGATGTTATAATAGTACATTTTGCTACAAGTGGAGAACGTTTGTTATTGCGTTCGAGGCGGAATTAAAACACCCGAGTCGTAGGCGAGGTTGTTTTTGAGCCGAGAACTGTAATAACAAATGTCCACTATTATCAAACGACGTTTTTCAATACACTTTTGAAGAAATAAATTAAAAAAACACATAAAATAACGGAAAATAATTTTGTCATGAATGAATAGGGAACTATGATTTAAATTTTCTTTTTTTTCCGCGCTTTGCTTTCGCCAGGTTGAAAGAGAAGCAAAGGTATAAAGCCGATAAACAGCCTAATATGAAAAATAGAAAATTCAAATATTTTTGAGTTTAGAACACAAATAAATGTTATTTTTTTTTTATTGTAATAATCAGGGTTTTTGATAATATTCTATATAGAAACATTATTTAAATATTCAAAAAATATTAACGCCTCAAAGACGCATATCTCTTTGCCGAGATTTAAAAATAAAACATTCACCTCCGAATAGAGAGTTGTGAATAGAGGCATTGAACCAATTTGGACTAAGTAAGGTATAAGTTATCTGTGGCATTCCCGCACACGTGCGTGGAAAATGAAAAATCGCACGCGTGCGACATACATTGCATTGTGAACCTAATCGTAGTGCGATATGAAAAAGTTTTCGAGGAAGTGTATTGAAAAAATAATACTTTACGTAAATAGCGCTAAACGACGAAACACGTGCTCGAAAAAATATATAGTCTAGTATGTAACCTAAGATAAAAAAAAAAAAATCAAATCAAATCAAATCAATCAAATCAAATCAAAGTTTATTTGTGAACATAGGTAGATAAAAGGTCTTAAAAATACATTTTAGAAATGTTTTTGTACCTAATTTGTAAGTTGTACAAACAGCCAAAGCTATGGAAGAGCGGAGTCTCCTAACACAGGCGCGAGGCGTTATTATGCTTAAGGCGCAGATTTCCTGAAAACGATCAAAAATATGGTTTTTTAAAGCTGTGTACCTATCTCATCAACCGTAAATAATTTTGACATGTAAAAAAAATATGATATTTTCAAGTCCTTTTCACATACAGTGATGGAAGCCAAAACATAATTAAACATACTTTAATGCACCAAAAAAATCTTTAAACATAACTCCTAATAATCTTTAAAAGCTGTTTATCCCTTCATTAGCAATTATAATTTTCATTAAAAATGACCATGAAATGTCAAATTCCAAACTGCATCCAGTGATGGATTACTTTTTATTAAATAGTTAATTTCTAATTTTATACGATTTTATTTGCACTTTTACGACATAATTCCGGTGCGCGTGAGAATCTTCTATCTCGTGCGTCAAACTAGACAGCCATAACGCCATTTCACTTACACACCGAGCTAAACCAAGCTTGGAACCAGGGCCATCATAAACTAATCTGAACTGGTTGGTACACTAATAAACATTTTGTATTTTGTATTATTATTATTCGTACGCGCGACCAACGTACGCGACCGACATCAGCGCAGGAAGAATGCAGGCCTTATGAGTTTCTTGCTTCAGACGACCTGTAACAGCTAATAGATCTACAAATGACAGTCGCGTCCAACAGCTTAACCTGCTTTTCGAAGCACGGGGTCTCGATAATTATGTAATTAATAGTCATAGTCATCCACGAACAGACCGCGGCAAGCGTAGCTTAACCTTCGATCGACCCGACAACACATGCTGTAGGAAATAGAATAATAATAGACAGGTACACCCGTCTACGGGAGTGATCTGTAGGTTCGAATGTCGTTTTTGCGAAGGTCGCCATTTCGAAAAAATTTGCGAGTGGTACGCCAGTTTGAAAAGTCATTAGATCGAAAACCGCTAGGTATATCGAATGACGCTATCACGAAGGTCGCCATTTCGAAAAAATTTGCGAGTATTACGCCAGTTCGAAAGTCATGGTATCGAAATACGATGTTGAGTTAATTTGTCTAGGAATCGAACTCACGACCCCAATGAGATGAGACACAGAGAGCATGTTCTTTTGATTTGGTTTGGGAAAAAAAAAAAAAAAAGAAAGACAAATCAACTCAACATCGGACTTCGATACCATGACTTCCGAACTGGCGTAATGCTCGCAAAATTTTTCGAAATGGCGACCTTCGCGATAACGTCATTCGATAAAGCTGTTTTCAATATAATGAGTTTTCGAACTGGCGTACCACTCGCAAAATTTTTCGAAATGGCGACCTTCGCAAAAACGTCATTCGAACATACATATCACTCCCCCCGTCTACACATCAAGCTTTACATTTCCAGTTTACACTGACTTCTCATCGTAAGCAAATCCTATATAATGAGAGATCAGCTTATACTGGAACAGTATAGCTTGATCTGTAGCCGTGCGTACCTTCTTATACCTATAGTCTAGACTAGACTAAATTTTATAAGGAACCTAATACCTACAAATATGTTATCTTAGAAGACGTAATGGTAGACTATAAATAATATCAAGATTACTTGCGCCTGCTTTATGAATGCCTGGTACTTGTGTAAAGTAATGGTTGCAAAATAAATCTTGCTGATGAGAACACCTGTTGTTGCTAGCCGTATTGTTTCTAGCTGGTTAGTCTGAATAGGGGGCTATTCTATTGTAAATGAAATCTACATTTCATATTTTTTTGTTACAATTCTCTCGCAGGTTTATCTGTGGAGGTTTCTTTATTTATTTTTATGATTATCTACCATTGTAAAAACAATTGACACAAAAAACTTTTGTACAAAAATAACAACCGACTTTGAAGCTAATTCAAATACTTACTACCCAAGCAGAGTTAATACATTTCACATGGGACCAACTTCGAGGTATAGGTACCCTCCCGAATAAAACAAGAATCTTTCAAATCGGACAAAAGAAAGAGAGAGAGAGAGAGAGAGAGAGTTTGTATGTACAAAAAAATATCCGTGTCGACTTGAGGTCCACCTCCTTTTTTATCGCCGTTTAAAAATTGTAGTAGAAATATGCACTCTGAATAAATCTGGTTAAATAAAATTGTGCTAGATAGCACAATGTAAACTATGATTTATGAGGAGAGCGGCTATTAATATAATGCTACCAATGTATGACTGATAAAATCTATTTAAAAATCAATTGACGTGCATAAGACTCGTAAAAACTCGAAAATGGCTCGAACCAATTTCAATATATATTTTTTTGTTTTGTTCGCCTTAATACTGGTACTAGGGTGGTCTAGGAAAAAAGAAAATTAAGAAAAACCCAAAGAAACAGCCGAAAAATTTAAAATTTGACAGGACAACGTCTGACAGGTCAGCTCTCAGATAGTCGCACAAATATTATAAAGGCGAAAGTTTGAGTGTGTGTATGTTTATTACTTCTTCACGCTCAAACGGCTGGACCAATTTTGATAAAATTTTGTGTTGATGTAGCTGACACACTGGATTAACACATAGGCTACTTTTTATCCCGATCTATGCGGGTAAAACCGCGGTGCGCAGCTAGTGTTAAATAAATTACAATTTTATAGGATGTTGGGTTAAAAATGGACACCAAATAAAAGACAGATTCTCAAGAAGTCAGTGTAGTAGTTGTCAGAGTAGGTGCTATATCAGGTGAAGTGATGTTCAGAGCTGGCGTCGACGATGAGTTGAACTGGAACATCACTAGCTCATACGTCACTATAGTGCCGGCAACCTGAGGATAGAAAAAAAAGATCATTGTCTATGTCGTACACTTTTGAATTCTCTGTCTACGCTTTTGATAATATTCTTTATAATAGTTATACAATAGATTCACTTGATGTAACCTTACTTCTTCTGCACTCTGTAGGAATTTCAGTTGGTACTCTAGTAATTCTATTAATACTTAAGTACAGGGTTATTGGTAAAACACCAGCTACCTCTTAAGGGGTCATTGTACTCATCATTATCAACAACTTTTACTATGGGACCAAACCTGAAATCGCGAAAAAAAAATTTGGTGTTTTACAAATAACCCTGTACTTACTTATATGTTTTTCTTGATCTCATCCCCACAATATCCAACACTTAATAATTATGTTTTATGACTTAGTATATCGCAATCTAATATTGCAGAATAAAAATACAAAGAAAACAACACAAATATTTGTAGCATTGAAAACCTTTTGTGTGCTTGAAACGCAACAAAAGGTTTTAAAAATAATTAAATAAACAAAAACAAAATGTCCTCGTCGGTTTTGCAATTTCCAAAGTAAACATTTTGCAATGTTCTATTTTTAACGAAAGTTTCGGTTTGATAAAAATCAAACAAACCGTAGCATTCGCTTCATAAACCTGCCTCTAAAATACACAAAAAACCGAACCGAACAAACAATGAAAGGTTCCGTAGTTTAAAAGAATTTACCCAAAAACAAAGTTAACATTGCAGTTGAAAAACATGTTCTCCTACACATTGATATACGGCACGGTCAATTCTCCAACTTCTCGACCTCGAATCACGAAATCTGACAAGAAGCAAGGTCTCACAGCACAAGTAAAGGGAAAAGTCCGAAAAATGTGAATTTGTAGTTTTATAGTACCTATATATAGGGTGACTGGTAATTAGTGACCGATACCTAAACACATGATTGTGCTCATGATAACAAACAACTTTTACTATGGGACCAAACCTGAAATCGCGAAAAAAAAAATCAGCTGCCCCATACATTCATGTTCGCATAACTCGTCAAAATGTAGGGATCAGCTGATTTTTTTTTGCGATTTCAGGTTTGGTCCCATAGTAAAAGTTGTTTGTTATCACGAGCACAATCATGTGTTTAGGTATAAATAAATAAATAAAAATAAATAAATAAATAAATATCCTTGGACATTTCACACAACGCCATCTAGTCCCAAGCTAAGCAACCTCATGCTTGTGTTATGGTAACGAGATGGCTGATAAACTACTTATATACATTTTTTTTTTTTGTAAATACATACATATTATAGATAGAAAAACACTAATTACCAGTCACCCTATATATAGGTACTATAAAACTACAAATTAACATTTTTCGGACTTTACCCTTTACTTGTGCTGTGAGACCTTGCTTCTTGTCAGATTTCGTGATTCGAGGTCAACGGGAAGCACCCTAAAGGTTTTGATTTACTTGCGAATATCAAAATATGTCGCATAAATGGCCGTATTTTTTTTGAATATTGCGTTGACTTGAAGCTTGATTTTTTTAGAGCTTCAAGGGACTACGTATTTGATATTAATTTCAAGTTGATACCTTCACGCGTTCCTGAAAAAAAGGGTCTTGACAGACTGACAGACAGACAGATGGACAACGAAGTGATCATTTATGGGTTCCATTTTTTCCTTTTGAGGCACGGAACCCTAAAAACAGTAAACACACTTTTAAAGAGAAAAACTCACAGTTAAAAGTAATCCTCTGGTTACAGAGAAGAACTGTAGACCACTTAACGCCACTTTATCCCCGTTGACCTGGTCTAAAAACCTCTGGACCTGTTAAAGAGAATTATTAATGTTTTTAAAAACCTTTGGATTTATCGCCGTTTTTCCTGCTGTACTATCTACATCTATCGGTCTATATTTAAACTAATATTTCGCACACCTAGATCTAAACTGAGACAACTCAAAATCGTTAATTTTGAGTTATGTTTGAAAAACAATGATTATCGATAAAAATGATTGAATTTTAGCCCCAGTTTGTATACAGTGACATTTTACAAGCTATTGATTATCTAGAATTAAATTAAATTGTATAACTTCCCTAACAAAAAATGCAGATATACCTACGTTTTTATCGTCTCCTGAAAAGTGACCATTTTGAGTTGTCTCAGTTTAGATCTAGGTGTGCGATTTGTATGTTTGAACGCGCTAGACGTGAAGGCAAGGGCTGGCGATGCAATGCGATGCGGTGGGGTGTCGGAACATAGGATTTCACGTGGACGAAGTCGCGGGCAGAACAAAACACTGACGACCCGTAACGACTATCAAAGATCCACGAATAACAGCCGGTACCAACGGCTTAACGTGCTTTCCGAGGCACGGAGGAATCTCGGTATGTAAAGATGGTCATCCATCCACTGACCAACCCCAGAAAGCATAGCTTAGACCCGTGCGGCTGTTATTACCGAGCTTCACCGCGTTAGACAAACTTTACAAATTAATTACACTATGTAATATAAACATGATGTAAAATATACACATAGTATGATAATGGAAATATGCTCTAATTTAACATTTATATTTTTTCCAAATCATTAACATTACTCGTTTAGGCGCGATATTTAGTTTAAAATCATAAAAAATGGGCTAACGTCACTCACCTTAAGATGTTAAAAAACCCTCTGTATTTGGATAGCCGTTATAGTGTGATTGTTTACCGTTTTTTTTACCAAAGCTTAAGGCCCTATTTCACAACCTATGACTAAGTTCCTATTAACTTACTTACGGCAGATAATTTCATACAAATTCTGTTCCATTTTTGAATTTATTCAGTAAATAGTGGCTATTCGGACATCTTGAAATAGGCCCTAAGTCACAAAACTGAAGTTCATGAGCACTCATTTACCAGAACTTGTTACTTAAAAGTAGGTGACATCTTCATAGCTCTTATCTCAACATTTTTAACCGTCTCAGTTTCTTGGTCGGACAAGCTGAGAGTCGGATATCGATGCCGATAGCAACCGACCCAGTTTTATATATCTATCAGGTCATCGTTTCTCTATCATGCTAGTACTAGAGTATTCAACACTACTGCAGGACAGAGGCTGTTTCTTACAAAGAGCATCATTGTATCATCATCATCATCATCATCACCTGTCATCATTATCATCATCATCACCTTACCTTTGTAAATTTTGAAAACTAGATGTCATTGTTAAAGTCACATTGGTACACACTTGGAATTGATCATGCAAATAATTATAGGGTTATTAATTAGGGTTCCGTACAAAAATGGTAAAACGGAACCCTGATGGTGCAACTCAGTCTGTCTGTCTGTCTGTCACAGCTGGATATCTCAAGAACTACTAATACTATCAACTTGAAATTTAGAACAGTTTTAGATGACGTTTGCCCAACTATTTTGCAAATAAGAAAGAAATGAAAATAGTTTTTGTTTTATTGAAAGGGGGTATTAAAATTTCGTAGTGGGGCTACTAGAGCATGTGGGGTATCCATATGAAAGAACGTTGTTTGCACATTCTCAAACATTTTTTTCTTTTTTTAAGCCGTATAGTTTTCGAGTTTTGATGAAAAATGTAAAAAAAAATACCGTTCCCCACCTTATCGCCGCAGGTTGCAGAGAGAAAAATCTGAAATTATTCTATGTGATAGAAGTTTATGTAAAGATTAGAGGAAAAATAAAACGATGTCTCTAAATAGCACACTTTTTCAGAAATCGGAACGGAACCCTCGGTGCGCGAGTCCGACTCGCTCTTGACCGGTTTTTTGTTTTATCATGTTTAGATACCTACTTTTTTTTTGGAGTTTAGACAGTTTACTTAGCTAATTTAAAATAACCCAGTATTGTTTTACAAGAATCTCACTGTGATCTAGCCCGTGTGCTCTATAGCTTAAAATCTCGAATAGCTCATGCTTAATCTGCCTAGCCTTTTCTCAACTATGTTGGGGTCGGCTTCCAGTCTAACCGGATGCAGGTGAATACCAGTATTTTACACAGAGCGACTGCCTATCTGACCTCCACAACCCAGTTACTGGGTAACACGATACCCCTTACTGGATGTCAGACTTTCGGGCTTGTGACGACCCGTAACGACTGTAAAAAATTCCAAGAATGACAGCCGGGACCAACGGATTAAATAAATAAATAAATATCCTTGGACATTTCACACAACGCCATCTAGTCCCAAGCTAAGCAACCTAATGCTTAATTATGGCAACGAGATGGCTGATAAACTACTTATATACATTTTTTTTTTGTAAATACATACATATTATAGATAGAATAACGCGCTTTCCGAGGCACGGAGGGATCTCGGGTATGTAAAAAACCGGTCAAGTGCGAGTCGGACTCGCGCACGAAGGGTTCCGTACCATATTATATGTTTAACAATCGCAAAGATAACTTAGTACTTATTGTATAATGATACTGTGAATTACAAGGTTATTTTTTGCAGTTGCAGAAAATCACCCATGTTTAAACAAAATACCTTATTAAATCTCCGTTTTCAGTATTGTTGATTAAATACGGTATTCATGGTACTTACATGGTATAAAGTTGTTTCAAATTCCTAATTTGTTGAATTGTTGCGCTAGAGCTCGTACAAAAATGGTCTAAAATTTACAACTTGTACGGCCCCCTATTTCTTAATTTTAAAAGATAAAAAAAATATGTTTGTACTCTACTCAATGAGTTCTAGACGATGACACCCCACATAGCACATAATCAGCCTATAATGTTCCCACTGCTGGGACACAGGCCTCCTCTCGGTGAGAGGGAGCCGGCCGTAATTAATCCACCACGCGGGCCCAGTGCGGGTTGATAGATGTCACATGTCTTCGAATTTTTGGTTCTAGGACATGCCGGTTTCCTCACGATGTTTTCCTTCACCGTTTTAAGAGCAGCGGTGATGAAATAATGACATGACACCCCACATGCTAGATTAATTTTTTTTTTTTCAAAATGAAAAGTTTATTGTATGGGGACCGACCCTTTAAATTTTTAACTTTGCTTTATTTTTATTATTTGTTGTTATAGCCGTAATAGACAGCGGAGGCTTAGTAAGTTTGTACTGGGCTGTACGTGGTTGTCTGATTTCATGGATTTTAATTTTCTTGCGCGGAACCCTACTTATTTTTCTAAAATAAAAATAGTCTAAGTTACTCCTTAAAACATCAGCTATATGCCGTCAAAATCGGTGAAAATTCGTTTGGCAAGTTTCCTAACTTGGCTCAAAGTACACATTTTTCTAATCGGACTGCGCTTTAAAATTCTTCTATACAAACTTTAACATCCCTAAACCTCATTTAAGGCGTAGTTTTGAAAAACTAATAATGAAAAACATTATTACTTACTTATGCAAGTATTTGTGCTAAGTTTCAAGTTCATTATCCAAATTAATAAGATTTTTCATATAAACTGTATCTCTGTTTTCACGAACACAGATACCTAAAGAAATCCAAAAATCGTCTGGTATGTTTCCATAACTTGACTCAAACATTATTTACACCAATTTAATCAAGCCCCCAATAAAATACTCCGCTATAAAATTAACTTTTCACCGCTCAGGGGGTAGTTTAGGAAAACTAAAAATGATAAACTTTATAATTTACTTAGATGAATATTCGTGCTAAGTTTCAAGTCTATTAACTCAAGGGATAGGATTTTTCATACAAACTTTCATCCCCTGTTTTACCCCCTTAGGGATGGAATTTCCAAAAATTCTTCCTTAGTGGATGTTTACACTATATAAGGTATCTATGTGCAAAATTTCAAGTCTCTAGATCCATTGGTTTGGGCTGTGCGTTGGTATATTAGTCAGTGACTCAGTCAGGACTTTGATTTTTTTATATATATAAACTTACCATGTTATTTTAAGACCACAGACTTCCTATAGGTTTTCCTGTAATCTACAGGTATAGAACTAATTTCTATATTTTTTTCAAAATTATAGGCTCAGTAGTTTCGGAGATAAGTGGGGGGGAATGGTCAATTTTCGTCTATTTTCTTAAATAACTTTAAAAAAATAAATTTTAAAATTCTAAAAAAAATATATTTGAGACCCTCATAGTAAGCCCTTTCATTTGATATGTCACTCGGTACAGTTTACAAAACTTTTTTTTTAAATTTTCTTATTTTCCCCCTAAAAGTGACTCTCATATTCAAAATTCATAGTCTTTACCTATGAAATTGCCGTTCTGCAGTACTGGCCATTTCAAATCAAAATAATTTCTGTTTGGCTAAGAATTCTAATTTCAAATTAATTTT
This sequence comes from Cosmia trapezina, assembly GCA_905163495.3. NCBI lineage: Eukaryota > Metazoa > Arthropoda > Insecta > Lepidoptera > Noctuidae > Cosmia > Cosmia trapezina. Next base: position 8,895,672 of record LR991022.1, on the reverse strand, counting down.
ATTTTAAAAACATGGATTTTTTTTTCCAAAAGTAGTCATTTGTTTATTGATTAGTGTTACATTTTCATCGCATTTCAATCTTTTTCGTCATCATGGATACGTTAAAAATTCGAGTAATTATGGAATATGAGTACCGTCGTGGCAGCAACGCGGCACAAGCGGCACGCAACATCAACGACGTTTACGGAGCTAACACTACAAACCAACGCACCACCTGTTATTGGTTTGCTCGCTTCCGTTCTGGAAATTTCGACCTGAAAAATGAACCTCGCGGTCGTCCGAAGACTTTGGTCGACAATTACGAATTAAAGGCGATTGTAGAAGCTGATGATATACAATCTACTGCTGAATTAGCAGCAGCTTTTGACGTTGGCGTCAAAACAATATTGGTCCATTTGCGTCAAATTGGCAAGGTAAAAAAGCTTGACAAATGGGTGCCCCACAAACTCAATGATCGCCAGCGCGAAGTACGCGTCGAGACGTGCCTTGCACTGCTCAACAGACACACAAATGAAGGAATTTTGAACCGCATTGTTACCTGCGATGAAAAATGGATTCTGTTTGATAACCGCAAGCGCTCAGCAAGTTGGGTGGATCCTGGTTCAGCACCTAAACAATGCCCTAAACGAAAACTTACCCCAAGAAAAGTGATGGTCACTGTTTGGTGGTCTAGCGCCGGTGTGATTCATCACAGCTTCTTACCAAACGGGGTGAGCATTACTGCAGATGTGTACTGTGAAGAACTGAACACAATGATGGAGAAGCTGGCACATCTCCAACCAGCATTGGTCAATCGCTCGTCTCCGCTGCTCCTGCACGACAACGCGCGACCTCATACTGCACAGCAGATGGTCTCCAAGTTGCAAGAACTGGGGTTGGAAGCTCTCCGTCATCCGCCCTACTCACCAGACCTTGCGCCTACAGACTACTACTTTTTCCAGAATTTGGATAACTTCTTGGCGGGAAAAAAATTCAATACCCGAGAGGCAGTACAAAATGCCTTTGAAGAATTTGTTGCCTCCCGACCAGCTGATTTCTTTAAGAAGGGCATCAATAAACTGCCACTGCGTTGGCAAAGATCCATTGATTGCATGGGTGATTACTTCGATTAATACAAATAAAAAATACATGAAAAAAATTCGTTTAAATTTTTTCATACAAAACGGCAATTTCATAGGTAAAGACCTATTATTTACTTTAGCTGTACGTGTTTGGGTCACAGAAATCCATATGTGTACCAAATTTTAACTTAATCGGTCTATTAGATTCCGAGCAAATTGGCTGTGACAGACGGACAGACAGACAGACACACGAGTGATCCTATAAGGGTTCCGTTTTTTCCTTTTGAGGTACGGAACCCTAAAAATGGTCGCCCACCCACGGACCGACCGCAGCAAGCGTAGCTTAACCTGATCGATCGACCCGTGCAGCTGTTATTACGTAGCAATGGTAAATTGGGTAACACCCACCCCTACTGGATACCCCTTACTGGATGTCAGACTTTCGGGCTTGTGACGACCCGTAACGACTGTAAAAAATTCCAAGATTGACAGCCGGGACCAACGGATTAAATAAATAAATAAATAAATATCCTTGGACATTTCACACAACGCCATCTAGTCCCAAGCTAAGCAAGTTAGTAGTGATCTTGACTGCCCTGTGTTGCCATGCGGCCCAGGTTGCTTTTGTTTTTAATTCTTTGCATTTTTTTTCTTTCTCCACTTTATTTGCTCTTTCTCTCTCCACTTTATTTTAAGGGGATTGTGGCTAATTAATAACAGGTGCACGGGTCGATCGATCAGGTTTAGTTACGCTACCACACTACATACCAAGACCCCTCCGTGCATCGGAAAGTAAGTCGTTGGTCCCGGCTGTCATTCGTGGATCTTTGACAGTCGTTACGGGTAGTCAGAAGCCCGAAAATCTGACAACCAGTCTTACCAAAGGGTATCGTATTACCCAGTAACTGGATTGTGGATTTCAGATAGGCAGTCGCTCCATGTAAAATACAGGTACTCAGCTACATCCAGTTAGATTGGATGCCGACCCCAACATAGTTGGGAAAAGGCTAGGCAGATGATGACTTTATTTGCTCTTTCCTCTTACCTCAACACAATAGACCGGTGAAGGCACGTCATACAGCACGGGCGCTGGTACAGCAGACGCGCTGTTCACTTGAGAGGCTATCAGGGATACCGCCACCGACCGCGACAGCAGATATACCAGGGAGAAGAGGAAGTATGTCGCAGCTTCATGACCGCCGAGTGGACCGGACTTGGAGACGATGATTCTGTGAATGATAATAAAACATTATAAAAGTATTGCTTGAGGAATGCAGTCATTGTGAACAGAACAGCCTTCTGAGCGTGTCCGTGGGCTGCTGGGACTCGCCGATGTGGTGGCACTGGATGCGACTACACAATTTCTGTGGCTTTGTTTTGTATGTACTAACAATAGCATTAAGCAATAGCAATAGCATTAGTATTTTTTGTGTTACTAACAATTTATGGGCTACTTACGTCTTAATTTAGTATTACCTTGTATATTTTAATTAAGTTTTGAAAATAATATACTACCTACATGATCTTACGTCTGAAATAAATGTCTCTATTCTATTCTATATTGTCATATTTGTTGGTAGTAGATACCTTCTCATAGTATTAAGAGGGAACGTGGCCTTTCTTCCTTAATAATGCCTCTGCCTCTATGAGTCTGCTGTAGACACGTCCCTGTCATTTCCTTTTTTCAGGAAAATAAATAATAAAGAAAGTATGATCCTCCAAAAATTACAAAAAATGCCCCATTTTTACCGCCGTGATTAGAGGACTACCAGACAAATACTAAAAGTTTTTAAGATAAAAGAAAATAATAGGAATTTAGACATACTCTTTCTTAAAATTTTAATGAAAAAAATAATTGAATCGGCTCAGTTTTCGAGGAGAAAAAAGGGGAATACGAAACGTCGATCTCGTCAAATTTTTTGTGATATAATCGGTCTGAGCTGCAGCTGTCCCTATCGCACTCTCTTATCTTCAGGCGCAGCGCGACGGCAAAAGTTTCTTCAAATACCTACTTTTCAAATTCCTCGGAGGCCCTGTCCCCTCTTAATTACTTAGATAATTATAGTAAACGATGTTCTTCCAAAGACTGAGTGTAATGAGGTGGTCAAGCAAGAAGTTTATAATATTTCTCTTAGTGCCTAGATCTTGTTCTGTGTTTGCAATATAATGGAGTTGCAGTCACTAGTCGAATTTAAGATTAATGATGATGATGATGATTGATGATGATTGATTGATCTGATGTGTGTTGGTACTGGTCGGCTTAAGAGCGTTCATCCCACGCGGGCTGGCAACGTCGCATTTCTAGAGGTTTCTCGTGATTATTTCAGTTAAATCAAAGTACTTACTATTATTTTCGGCAGCACTAGATCGTTGGTATTTATGACATTTTTTACAGTGAATGACAATTTTTAAGAGTGAATACCAAATTTACTCTTAAAAATTGTCATTCAGTCAATTATTTTATATTTATAGTATTACGATTAAATGGTGGTGGCATCTACATCGGCCACATACGAACTAGGCATCACAATGACATGACGTCATGCAATCCTGCATCGCGCAATCAGAGTTTACCGCGCGACTAACATATATACAACGTCCCGACATCAACCGTCGGGCAGTAGCCCACCAGACACGACACCCGTCTGGTCGGAGGATTCTCTCTTTTCTATGGAGGATGAGTGAACTTTACACCCTGTTCCTCATGCCTCTAAAAATGTTTTTATTTACTGTAGAGTATTTAAATGTTAAAAATAATTATAAAATACAACAATCTAGTGCTTGGCCGAAAAAATAGTAAGTACTTTGATTTAAATTTAATAAAATAAACATCGATTAAAAGTAATCACGAAAAACCTCTAGAAATGCGACGTTGCCAGCCCGCGTGGGCGTGGGATGAACGCTATAAGCGACAGTGAAATGTTTTCACTTACTTTTTTGCTTTGTTACCGGTGCATTCTCCCGTTCCCTTTAAGCCGTCTCTGTAACCAAAGCAATAATTAATATTACTAAAGCATCGAGAAAAAATGCTTTAACATTACAGACAAACCGAAAGTACATACCTACTTAAATTGATTTCAAAGAAAAAACTCAGTTTCTCGCATATAAATTTCTTCCATCATGACTTCATAATTATCTAAAACGCTAAAACATAATTACGAGTGTCTCCATAAAGATATTCCTATGGAGGAACGGTCAGTCAGGCATTTAATAAAAATACTAACAACAACTTACTCTAAAGTATTGAAGAGCTGCAGACAGATGAAGAACAAGTTATTAGCGAAGGATATGAAGACCACGCCGCTGATGACGCCGTCCACCTTGCGAACGATCTGCGTTGCTCTGCAGTAGTCCTCCCGAGTTACCCTCCAGAAGATCTCCGGTAAATACTGGAAGGGAGATAGATGAGTATTACGTCATCTGATTCTATACGTAATAAAAAAAAAAATATATATAATTATATTATTTTTTTTTTTTTTTTTTTTTTTATTGATTATCATTTTTTGAATTGGAATTACAGATACCAAATTTCCTTCAGACTAGACGAGGTTCTGAAATGGAACGTCAAATTTTTCTTTATTGTATCAATCAAGCTTTGATTCGCACGGTGCAATTTAATTGTCTGTGGCATACCGTAAGTTGAGCAACAATATAGCTTTGTTTCTTATCATGAATACAATCATGTGTCATCTTTAACTACATAAACTTATTATAAAGTCACTTTTCGTGTCTGTCTGTGTGGCCGCGTTGTTCTTCTTAACTACGCAAAGGATTTTGATGAAGTTTTCACTATAATTTACAGAATTTATTCCGAAAGGTTTAACACACACAACACATTAGTATTAGCATTAGTATTTAAAATATAGAAACCTTCATGTTTCGTCAAGTCGTAAAAACCGTGCGAAGCAGGGCCGGGTCGCTATTATACAGGGTGTAAGGGACAGCCCTCCGCAAACTAACAGGGTGCAGGGTGCAGGGTACATAAGTAGATACCCACCTATTACCTATTTCTGTTTGGTTTCAAACTTGCCGTGGGGCTAGCGCCCCCTGGCGACGTAACCACTCACTTACTTTCAACGAGAAACTTCGCTAAGAGCCTGATAAGAGTATTACACTGTCTGACTGCAGCCACATTAAGTGGCAAGTCCAATGGACTTGGCTTGTAAGGTCTGTCTGACTTGCAGCTTTATGAGTAAAAGTAGTAGTTTACGAGAAAATTGTGGTTCATTATCTTAAATTGGAAGAAAAATTACTGTTAGGGAGCTTAGCTGCTGTTTGGTGTTATTAATTTAAAAATGGAAGAAAAATATAATATGATGGTTTTTTTGTGTTAAGGTGCGTTCTCATTTGCGAAAGAGCAAGCTACCGATCGAAATGTAGATACTCATACAAATAAATAAAATTGAAGTGTCTGTTTGTAATGTCAAAATAATGCATATGAAAGTAACACGGCACTTCTAACAAAAATACAATTTTTAAAATTGTTGTCTGTCTGTCTGTTTGTTCCGGCTAATCTTCGAAATGGCTGGACCGATTTTGACGCGCTCCGCTGATGTTATAAGGAGTAACTTAGGATTACTTTTATTTTAGAAAAATGATTAAGGTACCGCGCAAAAAAATAAAACCCTTGAAATTGAATTGCAACGCGGCGGGTCGGGGAACGAGGGAGTTTTATTAAAATATGGCTGTTATTTTTATCCGACTTCCAAAACGGAGGAGGTTTTTAATTCAACTGTATGTTTTTTTATTATTTTTAATATATTGTGTATCTTATACGACTTCCAGAAAGAGATAAATAACTAATAAATATAACAAAAATATAGAAATAATAATAAATGCGAAAGTGAGTTTGTTTGTTTGTAATGCTTTCACGCTAAAACGAGTAGACCATGACCTGGAAAAGAACATATATGCTACTTTTTATCGACATACCACGCGGGCGAAACCGCGGGCGGAAGCTAATAGTAACTAATAAATGAGGTACCTGAATACTCAGTGTATTCATATTTGTACGCGAAAAAACTTTTAAACCAGTAATTACATAAATAAGCTGCTGCCTTGTATTCATAAAATCAACCATCTGCATGAACCACAGAGTTTCAAATTCTTTTTCACATGGATTACATTTGCTTTTGTTCAGAAAGTACACCAATGCACTGTAGCCCGCATAATTATATTATTGTACGTATTCCGGTGTGCCAAGTTTGCACTTGTGCTGGAATGTGGCCGCGACTGCACGGCTGTAGTTCATAGCATGTGTGCATACCTTTATAAATTGTATTTCAGGTAATACAATTTGGACTTTTAAAATAATGAAAAAGTAAAATAATTTATTATTTTTTTGCTGTGGTGTAAAATGTAGTTAAAACAATTCAGACTTTTCATCGTAAAAAAGATATTTTGTAGGAGTATGTAAGTAAATGATTGTGTAAATGATTATTCTTTTACATGCCAATTTTGGAGGAGCAGCAGTGGTGGCCCAGTGGTAACGGCTGCGACTTACGAGTTGTAGGCCATAGGTTCGAACCCAGACAGGCGCTTTACTTTATGTAAATTATTTCATCACCACTGCTACGTTAGTACTATTATTTATTCTGTGCCACTGCTCTCAAAAACGGTGAAGGAAAACATCGTGAGGAAACCGGCATGTCCTAGAACCAAAAAATTCGAAGACATGTGACATCTACCAACCCGCACTGGGTCCGCGTGGTGGATTATGGCCCACTCCCTCTCACCGAGAGGAGGCCTGTATCCCAAAAGTGGGAACATTATAGGCTGATTATAGTACCTACACATAAGGAAAGCGATCTAAACCATACCTTGCCTTGTGCAGCCAACAGCTTCTTGTTGACCTGGTCCAGTTTTGATGTCAAGTAGTAACTCATGCATATCACGAACAAATCGGAGAAGTTCCATATAAATGTTGCTTGGAAGTGGAGGAACTAAAACAAAGCAGAGTTTTAAAGTTTAATAAATTAATTTTTTTTTTTGGGTTTTTTTGCAATTTGCAGGTCCGGGTCCGTGTCAGGTTGTATCTTGAGCAAAATATGATACGCGGCAATAAAACATATGGATTTACATCATTTTAACCTTAAAAACCATCAAAAGGTACATCTATCTAAGTTAGATTTTCGTTTCGCAGATTCGTCGAACGAACGAATCTGCACGAAATCTAACTCGGAGCAAATTGCAAAAAACCCAAAAAAAAATTAATTTCGCGGGCTACCACTGCCCATCCAGGGAGAAAGGTCTCCCTTTTCAAGCCGGAAGTAATTTAGATAGATGAATATACAGGGTGAATCACAAAAGAAGTGGTCATATCAAACCAGTGCAGGGTGCAGGGTGAGGGTGCAGTATAAACCATCAAACTGAGCAACTTTCTCCATGGGACCAACATCGTAATCGCGAAAACTTATCAACTGCCATACCTACTAAACTTCAATACCTACTCGACCCAAATGTATGAGACGGCTGATTATTTTTTCGCGATTTCGATGTTGATCCCCTGGAGAAAGTTGTTCAGTCTGATGGTTTGTACTACACCCTTCTTTCTGATACAACCTGTTTAGATTGGTAAAACATTTATTCAAAGCACACAAAAGACAGCACAACAATGATAACAAATTACATGAATATACAACATTAGTTTTTGTTTACCCTAAACCCGAAAAGGGGTCATTGTACTCATCATTTTGAACAATTTTTTCTATTTTAACCTTGAAATCGCGAAAACAAAATCAGTTGTTCATTACATTTTGACGAGTTCGAAGTAGCTATATAGTACTGAACAGCTGATTTTTTTTTCAAGGTTGGTCCCATAGAAAAAAAAATCAAAATGATGAGTACAATAACACCTTTTCGGGTTTAGGATAAACAAAAACTAATGTTGTATACGGGGTCAAATTAAATTAGCTAACGAAACTCCTCAGATGTCAAACACTCAAGTAAGGAAAATATCTAAAAAGTCAAATCTGGTACCTACTAATAATGATTCTAAGCAAATCAAGCATGCCTTCTAGGTTATAAGCTCAGATCGAACATCAAAAGTGTAGCCACCTTTTTATCTATGTGTGGGCTGCCATTCTGGTAAATTGTTTCCCTATAACTTGGGAAATAAGTGATATTTGGGGGTAGCGGTAAAATATCATATTTAAATTTGTTTAGTCGTATTGGGAAATTTTAGATCGTATTATGGTAACCCTCGCACTTTGTCACTGCGTTCAATACTACTTAATCTGTGCTGCGTTCGTTCGTTGATGTTTTTTGTTCCAAGTAACCTAAAACTTATAGTTTATTTAATAAAAAAAAAACTATGTTATTTCAAGCACTTACAAGTGAAAAGTGACTTGTTTGTGTTTTTAGAAGTTTTCACTGCACAGGAAGGCATAATTATTTTTTTTTAAACAATATTAACTAAACGACGACTCGTTACGTACTAAGAGCGATGAGCATGGTTTTAGTTGTACGTTAGCGTGTATTTTACTTGCAGGAACACCATTTTGTGGCTTTACTTTTGATGTTGTGTGATTTTTGTAAGTGAAAAAAGATCAGTAGATCAAAATAATGTTAATTTTGATGGATATCAAAATCAGGTATCCTTTACCTGAGTAATAAGGCCCAACACTATGGAATACGGCAAATAGTTGAAGATCCAAGGGTAGAAATGTTTGAGGAACCCTTCATAGGTTTCCAATTTGGAGAAACAAGCGGATGCTCCCGCGAATGCTGCCAGAAGAGACAGGATGTGTTCAACTGAAATAAAACACATCATCATCATGATATCCTTTGTAATATTTTCCTGTTCCTTTCTAATCTATTATACAAATATATAAAATTGAAGTGTCTATTTGTAATGTCAAAATAATAGCTTTCTACTAAATGCATATGAAATTTATATACGGTACTTATAATATAGCGATAGACACTATTGACAGCTCACTTCACCTAAGTATTCACGGTAAGATTGTTACAGAATAGGTCAGCTGATATAGCGATTGACATTATTGACAGCTCACTTCAAGCTCACTTCACCTAAATATTCATTGTGAGATTGTTACAGAATAGGTCAGCTGATATAGCGATAGACACTACTGACAGCTCACTTCAAGCTCACTTCACCGAAGTATTCACGGTAGCATTGTTACAGAATAGGTCAGCTGATATAGCGATAGACACTATTGACAGCTTACTTCAAGCTCACTACACCAAAGTATTTATTGTGAGATTGTTACAGAATAGGTCAGCTGATATAGCGATTCATACTATTGACAGCTCACTTCAAGCTCACTTCACCTAAGTATTTACGGTTAGATTGTTACAGAATAGGTCAGCTGATATAGCGATAGACACTATTGACAGCTTACTTCAAGCTCACTTCACCTAAGTATCTCAGACAGAAAAGGTCAGCTGATATAGCGACTAACACTATTGACAGCTCACTTCAAGCGCACTTCACCTAAGTATTCACGGTAACATTGTTACAGAAAAGGTCAGCTGATATAGCGACTGACACTATTGACAGCTCACTGCAAGCTCACTTCACCTAACTATTCACGGTTAGATTGTTACAGAATAGGTCAGCTGATATAGCGATTGACATTATTGACAGCTCACTTTAAGCTCACTTCACCTAAGTATTCACGGTAAGATTGTTACAGAATAGGTCAGCTGATATAGCGATAGACACTATTGACAGCTCACTTCACCTAAGTATTCACGGTAAGATTGTTACAGAATAGGTCAGCTGATATAGCGATTGACATTATTGACAGCTCACTTCAAGCTCACTTTTTAGAGGCATGAGGAACAGGGTGTAAAGTTCACTCATCCTCCATAGAAAAGGGAGGATCCTCCGACCAGACGGGTGTTGTGTCTGGTGGGCTACTGCCCGACGGTTGATGTCGGGACGTTGTATATATGCTAATCGCGTGGTAAACTCTAATTGCGCGATGCAGGTTTGCGTGACGTCATGTCATTGATGCGTAGTTCGTATGTGGCGATGTAGATGCCGCCACATCACTCCCCTCCGGAGACCGGAGGTCGATAGTGGGCTGAGTCGTGTATCTTGCGATGCTTGCCAGTGCCAGTTGTGGTTCCAGTGAGTCGGAACCGAGTGCCGCATAGTTCACGGTGAGTCGGAACTGTCTGCGGTGATACCCCAGTGAGTCGGGGTGGCGCTGCGTTATGCTCCAGTGAGTCGGAGTGTACAGCGCTGGGTTGAGGTTGAGGCTGAAGGTGATGACCAGGAATGCGCGTCCGCTGCATGCTGGTGGTCAGGATACCCGTTGAAGCCGTAGTTGCTGGCTGGCTGTGTGACTCGCCGTTCGAAAGCTTGAGGAAGTGATGCTGATGACGTCACGCTGATGTAGTTGCACGAAGGCTGCGCTGACGTTCATGCTCGGGGTCACCAGTTTAGAGGCATGAGGAACAGGGTGTAAAGTTCACTCATCCTCTATTGAAAAGGGAGGATCCTCCGACCAGACGGGTGTTGTGTCTGGTGGGCTACTGCCCGACGGTTGATGTCGGGACGTTGTATATATGCTAATCGCGTGGTAAACTCTAATTGCGCGATGCAGGTTTGCGTGACGTCATGTCATTGATACGTAGTTCGTATGTGGCGATGTAGATGCCGCCACATCTTCACCTAACTATTCACGGTAAGATTGTTACAGAATAGGTCAGCTGATATAGCAATTGATACTATTGACAGCTCACTTCAAGCTCACTTTACCTAAGTATTCACGGTAAGATTGTTACAGAATAGGTCAGCTGATATAGCGATAGACACTATTGACAGCTTACTTCAAGCTCACTTCACCTAAGTATCGCGGTAACATTGTTACAGAAAAGGTCAGCTGATATAGCGACTGACACTATTGACAGCTCACTTCAAGCTCACTTCACCTAAATATTCATTGTGAGATTGTTACAGAATAGGTCAGCTGATATAGCGATTCATACTATTGACAGCTCACTTCAAGCTCACTTCACCTAAGTATTTACGGTTAGATTGTTACAGAATAGGTCAGCTGATATAGCGATAGACACTTTTGACAGCTTACTTCAAGCTCACTTCACCTAAGTATCTCAGACAGAAAAGGTCAGCTGATATAGCGACTAACACTATTGACAGCTCACTTCAAGCTCACTTCACCTAAGTATTTACGGTTAGATTGTTACAGAATAGGTCAGCTGATATAGCGATAGACACTTTTGACAGCTTACTTCAAGCTCACTTCACCTAAGTATCTCAGACAGAAAAGGTCAGCTGATATAGCGACTAACACTATTGACAGCTCACTTCAAGCTCACTTCACCTAAGTATTCACGGTTAGATTGTTACGGAATAGGTCAGCTGATATGGCGATAGACACTATTGACAGCTTACTTCAAGCTCACTTCACCTAAGTATCTCAGACAAAAAAGGTCAGCTGATATAGCGACTGACACTATTGACAGCTCACTTCAAGCTCACTTCACCTAAATATTCATTGTGAGATTGTTACTGAATTGGTCAGCTGATATAGCGATAGACACTACTGACAGCTCTCTTCAAGCTCACTTCACCTAAGTATTCACGGTAACATTGTTACAGAATAGGTCAGCTGATATAGCGATAGACACTATTGACAGCTTACTTCAAGCTCACTTCACCTAAGTATTTATTGTGAGATTGTTACAGAATAGGTCAGCTGATATAGCGATTCATACTATTGACAGCTCACTTCAAGCTCACTTCACCTAAGTATTTACGGTTAGATTGTTACAGAGTAGGTCAGCTGATATAGTGATAGACACTATTGACAGCTTACTTCAAGCTCACTTCACCTAAGTGTCTCAGACAGAAAAGGTCAGCTGATATAGCGACTAACACTATTGACAGCTCACTTCAAGCTCACTTCACCTAAGTATTCACGGTAACATTGTTACAGAAAAGGTCAGCTGATATAGCGACTGACACTATTGACAGCTCACTTCAAGCTCACTTCACCTAAGTATTTATTGTGAGATTGTTACAGAATAGGTCAGCTGATATAGCGATTCATACTATTGACAGCTCACTTCAAGCTCACTTCACCTAAGTATTCACTGTAACATTGTTACAGAATAGGTCAGCTGATATAGCTAAAGACACTATTGACAGCTTACTTCAAGCTCACTTCACCTAAGTATCTCAGACAGAATAGGTCAGCTGATATAGCGATAGACACTACTGACAGCTCGCTTCAAGCTCACTTCACCTAAGTATTCACGGTAACGTTGTTACAGAATAGGTCAGCTGATATAGCTATAGACACTATTGACAGCTTACTTCAAGCTCACTTCACCTAAGTATCTCAGACAGACAGTGGCGTGCACTCCATACATGCAAATAAGCTCTGCATACCCTGTAGTCACATACATACATGCCCCTCTAAATGATAAATAACTATTTAAATTAAAAAAAAAAAAAACATGGTAGGTATCTAATTAATCTAATTTAAAATCCGTCATTGAATTCCCGTGTTTATAATGCGATTCCGCGCCATCTATTACTTTTTATGGAACTAACTCGTTGGAGCGGCGAACACGCGCCACCTCATCACCGCGCAGGCAGCGCTCCCGTGTGAGCAAAAGCACTACTACGTCTTGCTTATTTTTCATACAACGCATTCCGCGAATTCTCGTGTAGTACACAGCAAAAGAGTGACTGTGTGCGTGAAAATGTGTGCGCGTGTTGGAGTTTTAGAAGCAGAGCTTACATTGCAAACCGACCAAATTGAGACGCCGTAAAAGCACCGCTTATTTGTTGATTGTAGAGGATCAACTTTTTTTAGTCGGATTAACCAATTTATTTGTTCGTATTAGTTCGTAATTGCTATGTTTTTCGGCATATTTATTGTTTCGATTGATTTAATATCATTGTTCGGTTGTATTTCTGGGCGGAAGTGATTGATTGTCTAAGTAATTATTTAGTAAGTTTATTGTAAAAACGAAAAATTATACCCGTGAGAGCTGTGCGGGCCAAGTGTGTTCAAATAAATTAAAATCTGCCGCTTTTTCGACGTTATCTTTTGAGGAAGAAGTTAAATTGATTGCAAAGGGGTCCGTCTGTACCCGGGGTTTGGTTTAACACAAAAAAAAGCTAATGCTACTTACTCGTTATTTACTTAAAAAGTATTATGATAATTGTTACTGGCTAACAGTTATAGGTGTACTTACACACAAACATATTGTACTGTTTACCTTGCATTTTATGTACAAATCAACATAAAAATTATATTATATATTTGGATCTACATATACCTACAACGGATGGTCAGATTTAAATAACTTGGATATTTGTGGTGGTCGCAAACAAACGCCATGCGAAGCCATTGTCGCCGTGTGGTAAGAGTCGGGTATGTAGGTAACTAGGTACTGGGTAGGGTATCTAGTAGGTGGGACTCCAACCGAAAGAAGCTGAAACTGGTACTTAAGTTTTTAATTTTATTTTAACCGTGCATACCCTGTCTGAAATCTCTGTGCACGCCACTGCAGACAGAATAGGTCAGCTGATATAGCGATAGACACTACTGACAGCTCACTTCAAGCTCACTTCACCTAAGTATCTCAGACAGAATAGGTCAGCTGATATAGCGATAGACACTACTGACAGCTCGCTTCAAGCTCACTTCACCTAAGTATTCACGGTAACATTGTTACAGAATAGGTCAGCTGATATAGCGATAGACACTACTGACAGCTCACTTCAAGCTCACTTCACCTAAGTATCTCAGACAGAATAGGTCAGCTGATATAGCGATAGACACTACTGACAGCTCGCTTCAAGCTCACTTCACCTAAGTATTCGCAGTAACATTGTTACAGAAATGATGGTCCGTTTCTTTCAAATTAAGCAATCCCTAAAAATCAATCAGTAAAGCACTACAAAATATCAAAAAAATCTTGAAAAGCCAAAATTCTACACACTTAGAGCCAGTGTCAGAACCACAGCACAAGTAATATTGCACTTCCTGGTCAGACTGCAGTCAAAGTTGGGGTCCATCTCCTCGGCCTTAGCTATGTGTTGCACCAGCCCAGGCCAGCGTCGGGCCACTTGGAAGAACATCGACATCGTCACGCAGGTCGTCACATAGAAGATTACTGGCGCTGGAAAGAGAAAAAAAGTAGGGTAGAAGAGGAGAGAGCACTACCAAAGTTTTATTTATTATTATGAGTCTGTTGTATCCTACTCCAGTGCAAAGACCACTCTTCCGTCTTTCCATTTTTACCCGCGAGGGCCACGGAGAAGTTAGGTACATGCGTTTGGGGTAAGAGGTGTTTGTGTGTGTGTCTGTTATTATTCTCCGAAGCGGCTAGGCCGATTTTGAAACGGTTTTTTGCTTTGTATAAGTGTCATTCCTGAGCATGTTCTTATCTAAGTTTTAATATGTATTTGACTGCCAGGGGGCGGGCGCCACGGTATACACATGTTTCTCCAAAACGGTTATTTGTTTTTCTACTAAAGTAAAAATAAGGCAGTTTAATATTTAAATAAATGTATTGCATTTACTGTTAAAATATAACATTAAAAAGCCACAAATAAAACATAAATAAAAATTTTAAAAACCTAAATAAAAATAACTTCAAATAAAAAATTCCAAAAAATTACGACATTAAAGCGTAATATGATTAATAAAAAGTTCACCACCACCACAATAACTATTATTATTAATAGCCGTCGTGTGTAAGTCTGTGTTGTAGAATGTACATTAATTAACAATAAAACTAATTAGCACATACTACTTACTATGTACGGTCTACAATATAGGTAACTGTTAACGACGGCTATTATTCCAGGCGGTGCACAATGTGTAATTTCCAGAATCTAGAGGGACAAAAGTCAAATTCTACACTAGTTTATGCTGGTAAAATAATAATTCCTATGTAAAGAAGACAAACCATATTACGTGTCCCTAAAGGTTATTTTCCAATAACTCGTAACACACAATTAAAAAAGGGTCAGAACGGCTGGCTACCTGAGTTGTGTCGACCGAGCGCTCAAAAAGACGCGTCATTCGGCTGAGTTCGCTCGTTGAATACACTCAGTTTATGTGCGCTACTAGCTATTGTGAGTTTTTATTGTTTTCTTCGAAGTATTGAGGCAAGTTTACATATGTATTTGTTTTGATTTGTCTTAAAATTTAGTCACGAGCGCCATTTTACTAAAGACAGATTATTTTTTATTCAAAATATTAATAAGTGAATTTGTTGTTGAGTTTTAGTTTATTATATCGAAGTATACAGATACCGTATTATATTTTTTTGAAAGTACTATTTGTTAGCTACAGGAAAAAGGTTCTGTTGTTTGCGAATATTTGCGACACTCATATAACTTTTTTTAATTTTCAGAATGCCTTCACAAATATTACGGAGAAAATTTTTCGACGTTTGGTTTGCTAACGCAAAAGAAATAAGAACGGATGCTTTGCTACACCACATATTGCAAGAACTTGATAACCCGTCCTTTTCGGATGATGTTATACGTAGTTTAAAAGTGACTATCAGAAGTTTTTCCCAAAAAATCTAATATGGTTGCAATATATGTCTAAAACCTCGAAAACGTCTTTAAATTTCATTCAATACATTTTATCCCGTAGTAAATTTGTATAGTTTAGGTTCAAGACTTTTGTCCCTCTAGATTATGGAAATTACACACTGTGCGGTGCTTCGAAAAAGAACGGCTTCCCTGTGGTCTCGGGTAAAGGGTAGCACCAACACGCTTCTGAGCGTGGTGTCGGAAAGAGTGGACAGCCAAATTTTGAGGTATTGGTCGCTGATGCATGTCCAACATAACAACAACAAAAATTATTTTAAATTTTACTAACATAGCTATAAGTATCTACCTACTAACATAATATTATGGACTTTGTATCAATTACTGTGTGCTTGGTATGAAATAAATATTTTAAATTTCAATTATTAAAAATTATGTAAAGAAGCTATTGTGCCTTTTTATTAATCATATTACGCTTTAATGTCGTGGGTTTTTTAAATTTAAAATTTATTTATTTTATTTTGTTTGCGTGGCTTACAGCTATCAATACAAAAGTAACAGTGAGATGATTCACGACAATGACGCAGGGAATGACTATAGATTTGGTCCCATAGTGAAAAGTCAAGAGAATAAGACCTTCTAACGGAATATAACTTTCACATTATATTTAAAATAATGATCATTATATTTGAAATAATGATTTTAAATGAATGAATCTCCTTTCATGTAAATCCATTACAAAAGTAACAGACAGACATGGTTACTTTCGCATTATAATTTTTTAAAGTATGGAAGTTGGTTTTACTTACAAGTGCCAGTGAGGGAGACACTAGACCTGGCTAGTTTGTTGATACAGAGCACTGCTATGAACATCTGACCGATGAGTGACAGTAGCGAGTATACACACTTCCAAGAAGTTCTCACAAACCTGGAAACAGGACATCATGAAATTAAGATCAAGAATAAGTTTTTTTTTTCTTAATAATTGCTATGATGCACATAATGTCACTATTACGTCATAATGATTATTATGGTGCACATAATATCAATATCACGTCATAATAGTTATTATGGTGCACATAATGTCGTTAACACGTCATAATAATTATTATGGTGCACATAATGTCAATATCACGTCATAATAATTATTATGATGCACATAATGTCACTATCACATCATAATAATTATTATGGTGCACACAATGTCACTATCACGTCATAAGGGTGCGTTTCCACTGACGCGGAGCTGGGCAGAGTGGAGAGGAGCGGACCGTGAATTGACCAATCACAGTGCTCGAAGTCTCCACTCCACTCCGCTACGCTTCAGCGGAAGGGTGCGTTTCCACTGACGCGGAGCTGGGCGGAGCGGAGCGGAGACGTGCAGGAATCGACCAATCATGGTTGAAATCCTCATCGCGTCTCTTGCCTCGTCTGTAATTGGACGATTCCTGCACGTCTCCGCTCCGCTCCGCCCAGCTCCGCGTCAGTGGAAACGCGACCGAACACTTGCCACTTTGCACTGCTCTTCTCCGCTCCGCTCCACTCCGCCTAGCTCCGCGTCAGTGGAAACACACCCTTATCCTGCCAATAAATACTTTACAACGTATATAAAGATTGGTACCTAATTTGTCAACCAAAATATTTTGTAGGTTTAATGTAGGTTTTGGGCAGCTCAAAACATCAAACTTCAACAAAGTTTGCAGTAATCATTATGCTTCAACTTGACCACATCGGTCTCATAGTTCTATGTCGTAAGTTCACTCGATACTCAAAAAGTATCCTAATCTCTTTAGCAGAATGTCTAATCTTACTTGACATTACTGGCGACATTGGTGAATACGCCAACGAAGGGGAGTAGGGAGAACACTTGGCCAATGATGAGGGTTGCTCTCAATGCCTCCGAGAAGGTTGTGATGCTCTTCTGAGACTTAGGCTTAGCCACATCCACCTTGTTTTCTGAAAGGAGAAAATATATATATATATATTAAACACGTGATTGTGCTCATGATAACAAACAACTTTTACTATGGGACCAAACCCGAAATCGCGAAAAAAAAATCGGCTGCTCCCTACATTTTGAAGATTTATGCGAACGTGAATGTATGGGACAGCTGATTTTTTTTTCGCGATTTCAGGTTTTGTCCCATAGTAAAAGTTGTTTGTTATCATGAGTATAATCGTGTGTTTAAGTATAGTCCACTAATTACCAGTCACCCTTTAAAAAACTTGATAAATAGGTAGAAGAAGTCTCTCTTCTATGTATATCAGGAGAACAAGCAAAATGTCACCAACCCGCACTAGAAACGCGAGGTGGTTTACAGCCTACTTTGCAAAATACTAGATTAAGAACTCAATACAAAGACAACTTATGCATAGGTGGATATAAAACTGCACTATTGAGAAAGAGTGTTATGTGCATGGCGCCTCTTATTTATAACCATATACCAAAAAGCATTAAAGAGCAACCTTTAGGAAGATTTAAAAAGTACTTTAAAAAAATACTAAGTCAAAAATGCTATTACTCTGTATCAGATTTTTTAAATGACAAGACTTTATAGCTTCATGTAATAAATTGTAGTGTAAGTTATAAAAATTTTTGCATGCCATGAGGCAGAATGTATAAGGACTCAAAAATATTGTAACACCTAATTAATACATTCTATGCAAATAAATAAATCTATTCTATTCTATTCTATTCCTCTCACAAAGAGGTGGCCAATTCTGAGCTTCAGTAGTGGTAACATTAAACAGGGTTATTTTAAATTGTCTAGCTAAACTCCGCAAACACGAAATATATTTTTTTTTGGCTGGGAACACGTCAAATGGAAACTTCTATGATGGAATGAAGGTGTGTCAGACTTTTACTGACTAAAACCCATCCATGTTCCTTAAGTTGCCTGTGCCAGGGCCACGGTATCTCTTTCGAATAACCCGCGACCCTGGCAGGTAGTGTTGTTACTTGAAGTACGAGTTGAAAAAAATGTTTTATCGTGTTTAGATGTTGATACTTATCACGTCTGTGAAGATTAGAAAAAAAAAACTGATTTTTAAGTGACTACAATAATATATAATTGTGGTCGATGACTTAACAAAAAAAAGTGGAACTAAGCTAGCCATTTTAAAATAACCATATATTTAGGAGTTTTGCTTAGCGTAATATTATGCGCTAAGCAAAACTATTTAAATAAAGTAGAATAGGCGGTCTTATTGCAGTCAACGATTTCTATAACACATTCTCAATAAGATACTCGTAGATGAAGAAATAATTCGCCTGTTTCACTTATAAGATCTAGTTACTAGCTCGGATTTTTGAAAAAAAAAAGTGAATAAAGTACGTACTACCCACTAAAAGAAGAGGTGCCATGTTGAACGCTGAAAACCGCAAAGTACACTGAGTTCACTGCACATTGCAATACTTCAGACCAATACCACTTTCAGTACCTACCTGTTTGTCAGTATACTTTACTTGATAATCCTTCCTACATAGTATCGAAATACCTACGCACTACTGTCATAACATTTTAGCACCCATAATAGATTCTCCAAACATTATGGAAATGTTGTTCCACACTCGAAGCATAAACTCGTACCTAAGGTCAGGAAACATGTTTTGTTTTAATTTGTAAACAAAAGCCAAGTGTTCTGTTAGGCTTTTGTCCTTGTAACTTGTTATTTGAAGCCGAAACTGAACGTGCTGTTTTGGGAAAGGGGTGGAGGGTGGCACAGTGTACCTATTAACTTACTGAATACAGTAGGTCAAGATTATTGTAATTATTTTCTTTAGTAAAGAGCGTGTATAATAATAGGTGTCTGGTTGAACTCGTCCCAGAGGGTCATGGCCATCCGGCTAGTCCGGGGTTACCGCACGGTCTCCGGTAAGGTGGCGAGCCTCCTTGCCGGATTACCGCCATGGGATCTGGAGACAAAAGTCCTCGCGCACGTGTGGGAGTGGCGCGAGGAGGCGAAACGCCGGGGCGTAACTCCACTGACGCGAGAAATCACGGCACAGCGGACAGAGCTCCGGCGGGATCTCATGGCGGCATGGAGAGTGCGACTGTCGCAACCCAGCGCTGGGCACGCCACAATAGGGGCGATAAGTCCCCTCTTTGAGGAGTGGTTAGAGAGGCGCCACGGCGTCCTCACCTTCCGCCTGACGCTAGTCCTAGTTTCGGGAGGTTCCTGTTCCGCATAAGGCGGGAGAAAATGTTCGGGTGTCACCATTGTGTGGATCGCCTGGAGGACACGGTGGAGGTCTGCCCGGCTTGGGCGGAGCACCGCCGTGCTCTCACAGCGGCGATCGTCGGTGGCGATCTCTCGCGTCCGAACCTGGTCCAGGCCATGGTGCGGAGCGAGAGTGCATGGGAGGCCGTCACCTCCTTCTGCGATGCAGTAATGCTCGCGAAGGAGGAGGCGGAACGCGTGAGGGAGAGGCAGCCTCACGCCCTGGAGACGCCCTGGGCGGCGGGAATCGAGAGGCGATTGCCGGTCACCGTAGGCGCGGGCTTGCGGACGGCGAGTAGCGGGTAGCTGGGGTAGTTCGCCGTCCGGTAAGGACCAGGCCCGAGTCGACGACGCGTTGTGTTCCACGCGCGCCTCAAAGAGATGTCAGCAAAAGATGGAGTCCGATAGGGCCGATGCCGCCGGGGTCGCGGGTTGTTCGAAAGAGATACCGTGGCCCTGGCATAGGCAACTGAAGGAACACGGGTGGGTTTTAGTCAGTAAAAGTCTGACAGTCTGGCGTCAGAAGTCATTTGATGATTTCCCAACCACAAAAAAAAAGGTGTCTGGTTAGTATGACTTACTTGCAACTACAAACGATGAGTTTATGTACAGCAAGAGCAATGAAATCTTAGTTACACATCTAGATAAATAACTTCTTGCATTTTTCAAAGTTTGACGAAGTTTTTCAGGAACACTTCTTGTGGGTTGCATAATTCTTTTTATTCTGTGTCATCGACGTTTTGACATTTGAAATGACCCTGTTTTTAAATGTCAAAAGTTTAAAGACGTTAATCTACTGTGAAAGTACGATAGACTGTGGTGAGGGTAATACAGGGTGCACGAAACAGTTGTCGGTATCGTGTCATTTATTGTTTAATAAACTTGTTGTTTCAACCTTAACATTTTGTTGATTCATAGATGTCATGTCTTGATAATAATTTAACAATTCTGGTAGCTGTTTAACAAATTCAGTTTTAATGACCCTGCATTTTACTTTTTACGATGAATGTACACTTGAGTCATTATTTTTTATAATGTGTGTAGGTATTAAACGTACTAATTGACGAGGTAACAAAAACGAAGTAGAGGTTTTTCTGGATACGGCATTACGGATTTATGACTCCTAAACCGCTCACTCAGATTCGCACGAATACGCGAACCCACAAGTGTAGGACGACATTTGCAAATGATTATGCAAAGTTTTCGCTGCATTTTTTCCACCATATGTGAGTGACCAGGGTTAGCTAGGGCTCATGATTGTGAGATTCTCAACTGTCACCGATTGTTACCGAAATGGCAGATCGACTACATTACAGCAATCACATAATCACACTAATATTATAAAGGCGAAATGTGTGAGTGTATGTGTACATTTGTTACATCTTCACGCTCAAACAGCTGGACCGATTTCGATGAAATTTGGTAGGTGGACAGTTTATACCCTGGATTAACACATAGGTTACTTTTATCCCAGTCTACGCGGGTTAAACCGCGGGGCGCAGCTAGTATAATTGTATAGTTAAAAATCTACATATATATGCAGCCAGCACAGGTCGATTTTTAATGCTGGTCATGCTACATTCACATTGCTTGAAATTGACATATTCTAGAAACACTCCTATAAAACTCAAATAAAAATAATATGCACCATTTCAAATGTAGGCACCTATGTAGGTAGAAATGACTGGAGGACTAACCTCTAAACTTGTCCGCGCCGAAAGAATCAACCGTGCCGAACGAAACAAAGTACCTAGTAATTCTTCCGACGATTCGTCCGATTCGGCGCGATAAGTGTGCGAGGTTTCATAGGATTTCATAGGGGTAAGTATGTACCTAAATCTAATTCAATTCTTTCGGCTCCTTCACTTCGTTCGGCTCTGATAAGTGCATTTACTCTAAACTTGTCCGCGCCGAAAGAATCAACCGTGCCGAACGAAACAAAGTACCTAGTAATTCTTCCGGCGATTCGTCCAATTCGGCGCGGATAATATAAGTGTGCGAGGTTTCATAGGATTTCATAGAAGTACCTAAATCTATAATTCAATTCTTTCGGCTCCTTCGCTTCGTTCGGCTCTGATAAGTGTCGATTTACCTTAAAAACCTATGCCTAGGCATTACCAACCCAATGATGCGCAATATAGCTCGTCACCAAAGAACGTTGAAAAATCTCATTCACCTGAAATTTTCTCTTCAGCTTACACATAACCTGAAACAGACGATGCTGCTGCGAAAGAATCAGGTGTATAATTCCTTCTTCAGACGAACTTTTTGATAAGTCGTAGCCAGCTGGACAAAATATATAGGTTTTATTTTAAAACTAACTTTTGCCCGCGGCTTAGCCCGCGTTTACGTAGTAAATTATGCCACGAGAACGTACTATATATATTTAACAAGTATTCTATGTCCTAAACCAAGTCATGGTCTACCCATGTGCCAAATTTCATCCAAATTCGTTCAGCAGATTTAGCGTGAAAGCGTAACAAACAAACGAGCTCACATTCGCATTTATAATATTAGTTAGGACTAGCTGCGCCTCACGGTTTCACCCACGTAGACCGGAATAAAAAGCAGCCTATGTGTTAATCCAGAGTATAAGCTATCTACAAACCAAATTTCATCCAAATCGGTCTAGCCGTTTGAGCGTGAAGAAGTAACAAACATACAAACACATACACACACAACTCACAAACTTTCGCCTTTAAAATCTTGTGATAAGACTAGTATTTCTAGATTCATGGATAAAGTCAAAGGTACAAAATGTGACATGAAAAAAACTGTCGACCGAGTCCAGAATCTATGGCCTAGAGTACCTAGCCTAGACGAACTAATGACATAGCCAATTAACCTTATACAGGGTGTAAGGGACAGCCCTCCGCAAACTAACAGGGTGCATTCAGATCCTCATTTTGAATCATATTCCACCGGATATTTTCTCCGGAAAATTTTCATTTTTTCAAAAAAAAAATTCAGTTACATATTCATTATTTCAACGTAAAATTGCATTGTGTGTTCGCAGCACTCCATTTATGTAAAAAAAAACTGCAAAAAAAAAAACAAAAAAAAAACCAGCAATGGATGTTGAAATACTCTAACCAACGACGCGTGAAATCAGCGGTTCACTTTCTGCCTAGCTACAGAGTTCATCGAAATCACCGCATACCTATTACCTACCCCTCCCAACCAGTAATAGACGCTCCGATTTGTGCACAAAAACACAAACAAATCAGGTTTATTGGATTCCCTTAACGTTCCTGAAAAAATTTCGTGTACCGGTCATCTTAGTATGACATACTGAATTCACCCCATCAGTCTGCGTAGGGCTGTCCCTTACACCCTGTATAGAAATTGTACCTACTAATTTCATAAACCTAGTCTTGTTTAAAAAAAAAAATAAAATGGTACCTACTTACTTTTAACAGGTATCCAAAAGGTCATGCTTCTCTTGAACCTCGTTTGACCCATGTTGGCTACTATTAGTGTTGTTGGATACTCGTGTTTCTGAATACTTGTATTTGCTGCTATCATAGGATCGGCCACTAATGGACTGCTTGTTTACCAGTTGAGTGTCGTGACAACGTATTAGGGGTCCTCACGGTATTTGAAACATAATACATGTTTCTATACTGATTTTTTTTAAAAATTTATTTGCTCTCATGCACATCACACATTTTACAAATTACTGTCGGTTTTTGTACATGAACCCTGTCAGGACACTACAAAACACAATGTTGGTTTGCTGTCGCGTTTGTAGACATTAATTGATTAACATACAAATAAATAAAATAACATACATACATTAATTAACATAATTTCGGCAAAAATATTTAGTTCTAGATGTCGTTAAGGTTGATGCGCCAGGGTAGCCCGCGAAATTCAAAATTTCTTACGTTTTTTGCAATTTGTAGGTCAGTGTGAGCTTGTATGTTGATTAAAACATGATTCGCGGCCGTAGCTAATATTGCTTTACGGAATTATAATCATTACAATCAGCAATACAACTCCATAAGTTAGCATTTACCTCAAATCTAGCGATTTCATGAAATCATGAGGTTTGAGATAAATGCTAACTTATGGAGTTGTATTGCTGATTCTAATGATTATAATTCTGTAAAGCCATATTAGCTACGGCCGCGAATTATATTTTATTCAACATACAAGCTCACATTGACCTACAAATTGCAAAAAACGTAAGAAATTTTTAATTTCGCGGGCTATCCTGGCGCTTTCGCCTTAAGATGTCCAAATAACAATGAAAACAAAATAAAATACAATAACACACAATGCACAGATACAGGCTTTATGTTAGGTGGTATTCATTTAGTAGGTAGATACTCAAATTAATAATAATAATTAACACTTAATAGTTACAATCTACATTTCTACAGTTCATTTAATGTGTGTTGAAGTAGATTGGACAGTATAAGATGTTGTTGATGATACAGGGTGTAATTTTATTCACCTTTATCCTCTTAAGTGGTCATTGTATTCATCATTATGAACAACTTTTCCTATAGGACCAAACCTGAAATCGCGAAAAAAAATCAGCTGTTCCGTACATTTTGACGAGTTATGCGAACATTAATGTAGGGAACAGCGTATTTTTTTGTCACTTGTCTTGGCCTTCAGGACTCTTGTTGCGTTGATTACTCAACAGTTTAGTTTTAAGTAAAATATACAGGATTGAATTCAATTCATGGGCATCCTCTTAAGGGGTCGTTGTACTCGTCATTATGAACGACTTTTACTATGGGACCAAACCTGAAATCGCGAAAAAATAATCAGGCGTTCCCTACATTTATGTTCGCATAAATGATCAAAATGTAGCGCTTTCGGGTTTGGTCCCATATTAAAAGTTGTTCACCCCTTAAGAGGTTAACGGTGATTAAAATTACACCCTGCATAATATGATAGGTTATTTATTGTTTGTTTTTGTAAATGTTATTGTTAATTTGTGATTTTCAATAATCTATGGATGAAGACACATTAAAGCAATAAAATGACTCATTAAATGTAAGTCATAGCCAGAAGTCTTTTAAAGAAAAGAAGAAAAAAAAAACCTCTGCTTTTAAAAGCGTTTAACGATTGGCTGGAAATTTTTCCAGGATTTTCACCACCATTTGTAAATAATTCAATGTATACGGGACCACCACAAACAATTTGATTACAAAACGATTAGTAATTAGATTAACAGTAAGTGCTGTAATTTAAGTTAACTACAGATTGTGGTCACCAGTTACTGGTTAACAATACCAGTGTTGTTTAATTGGTCTTTTTGACGTGAAAGAATGTAGGTTACTGTATAACTGTGTGAGAGGGAGTGGGAGTGTGGGAGTTAACAAATTAGAACCTTCGGTTGACATTGAAATTGATAAAATTATCGGATAAGATGGAATGTTGATAGTAAGTTTGAGTTGATTTATGTTTGAAGTTCGATTTCGAGTTTTTGGACCGTAGATCAAAAGATATAGGAAAGTTTTAAATTAGGTATTAATTATCGGTTTTGGAGAGGTCCAATGTTTTGATATTATTGCTTACAGTTCTGCTAAGTTTCCTCATTTCAAGTTGCTTTATTGATGAAATTCAAAACAGATTTGTTACTTCAGTTGTAACAAATTCACGGACATACAAATGGAACCTACAAGATGTAAGTAAGCATTAGTTATTGTTACGACATCAAAGTGTTGTAAATCTTACACAATTTTTCCTTGAAGAATTTTCTGAATCGAAATATGTAATAATATCATCGATATTTATGTGGCTTAATTTTATTTTGCTTACAACTTGACCTATATTTTGAGAAAACAAACATTCCTGAAGAAACCTTGCTACTAAGTCTGAATCCTATCAAGGTGAGCGTCCACTGATCCAACCCAACCTTACCACACGCACGGCACGCAACGGATTTCGATTTGCTGTGTATGAATTCATATAAAAAAAAAATAGTATTGCGGAACAATAACACAAGACAAGTAGGTACAAAAGTAAAACGATGATAGCTGCAAAAGAATAAACTGTAGCGCTACTAACAACGCCCTTCTCCAGATACAGAATGGAATAAATGTTCCATGCAAAAAGAGACTAACACTACGTCCACGGTAGCACTGCGGCCACTACCGGTACCGCCCGCATTTTCATTGCTTCATACAAACAAACCAAAATCCGTTGCGTGCCATACGTGTGTTGTGGCCGGCGCGGACCAGTAGACGCTCAGCTTTATGGAAGTGATGAATGCATTGAACGGGAGCGCGTGTGATGCATTAGAATTGTATAACAAATGCTATACATAATATGAATCTTCTATATCTTGGCATTCAGAAATGAGGTCAATACTTTTGAAGGATAGATAGGTACTCCCATTGTGCTCAGAAAGATAAGTAAAGACCTTTGTGAAGGACTTAGTCTTCAGTCGAATGGTTGCAAGCGCAACTGGTAATCCTGGAGTCCAGAGTCCCGCATCCTAATCGCGTAACACACAATCAATCGAAATATGAATCTTTTAGACGCAAATTGCTAATCCATTGCTTCATAATCATCACCTGCCTAGCCTTTTCCCAACTATATTGGGGTCGGCTTCCAGTCTAACCGGATGCAGCTGAATACCAGTATTTTACATGGAGCGACTGCCTATCTGACCTCCACAACCCAGTTACTGAGTAATACGATACCCCTTGTTAAGACTGGTTGTCAGACTTTCGGGCTTCTGACAACCCGTAACGACTGTCAAATTTCCATGAATGACAGCCGGGACCAACGGCTTAGTGTGCTTTCCGAGGCACGGAAGAGTCTCGGTATGTAAAGATGGCCACTCATCCACGAACGAACCCCGGCAACCGTAGCTTAACTTGATGGATTGACTCGTGTGGCTGTTATTACTTAGCCACAAGCTCTTTAATCCATTGCTTCATATGTTCGAAAAATTTGTCTGCTCGACAACGTAAATAACGCAATGAATGTTGTTGAACTGTCAAAATGAAACCGATTCCGATTGTTTGTGTGTTACGTAAGGCCAAAGTCGGTATTTAAGCCCAGTCAAACGTAAAGTCATAACTTTACGCTCACCCCCTATTGCTTCCCTGCTGGCTCGTATACGGGGTAGCAACAACGGCATTCAGAACGCAATAGCTGTACGTTTTGACTGTCCGTTTCAAAGTCAGTAGGCCATGTCTTGTCCAGGTGTGGCGAGTCATGGCAAATAAAAATATGTTGGTGCTAGTTTTAAGGTTTCTATGCATCTATGCCACCCGAAATAAAGTTATTATTTATTTCTATTATTGCACGGGACTTAGACAAAACTAGGAAAATACAGAAAATCTCTGTCTAACCTTTGGGGAATGGAAGCGTAATATCATATCTAATTTAATAATTTACTCCATTATTATTTTAGTGGGTTTCTAACAGTTCCTTGAAACATATAAATAGTCACCCTACCTTTTATTGTCATCTACAATTTCTAAGTATTGTAAGTTCGCGTGTTAGCCCTATAAATTATGTCCCCCGCCCTAAACTCGACAGTGGATATTACCGGCTCAGCTCCAAATTAGTATTGTTTATTTTGTATGAAATGGTAAAGGTGCCACTATGTCATTTATTCTTGAGTACCTACACTTTCGAATTTGGTTTACAATCGAATTAGGAGTTCGTTGGAAAGTGATTGATTGGAATCGTATTTAATTTACTTATTGCTGGAGTAGAGAGTGATTGAGTAATATGATTTGATGTAGTTACTTGGAATAACAGTTTAATAATGATTGTTGATAAAAGAATCTTTCGATTAATATACAGTGATAGGTGAGTAGGTACTCAACCAGGCCGAGTCTGATCATTGATCAACATTATAAACGTGAAGGTTTGTAAGCATGGTGTGGATATTTGTAACTCTTTGTGGCAAAACCTACTGAACGGATTTTGATAAAACTTTACAGTTATGTAGCTTATACATCAGAATAGCACATAGGCTATCTTAATATATATAATTCTTCTGTACGTGTGTTTGTCACCTAACTCCTCCTAAACGGCTGGACCGATTTAGATGAAATTTTGTGTGTATATTTCAATGGGTTCCTGTATGGTTTGAAAACACAATTGGACCCAGTAGGTGGCGCTGCAGTCGGGTTCTAGGATCGTTCTGACAAGACAACATCTGTCGGGTCCACTAGTAATTTGTAAAGATATTGTGTAAGTTGGTCTCCACGTGGGTGGAGCCGCGGGAAAAAGCTAGTTGATCATAAAACTAAAAGGCTGTCCACCGCACCGTGGATTAAACAGTGTTACACTGTTTGTGCACCGCACAAAGTCAACGGGATGTCAACGAGAAACGACATTATTAGAACCAAACGTGACGTCCCGGAGACGGCGATCGGTGGACATGCGGCCTTATAAATATTTGCATTAACGAAGCATTCTTTTGTTTTATGGGATGAAAACTACCTTGACTGCATTCCAAACAGTTGCGTATCTAGGCTATTTTGATTATGTACGACAAATCGTAATGGTGACGAAATGGGAGTAAAGCCTGAATTTTACGGTGCAATTTAATTGCCTCTGAGGTGGAGCTACAATAAAAGGTTGGACCGTCTAAACAGTATTTAGACGATTCAAGGCAATCGTTGGTTCAATTTTATTGTATGCCACAGGCAAGAAACTTGTAAATAGTGCAGCTTATAACAAGCTTAGCTAGTGGAAATTAAGTTATAGTATGAAACTTTGACTATCTATAAGGAGCCAGCCCTACAGGTTTACAGGATTTCTTTCCATATGGACTTTTAAACCACTAATCTCATTCAGATAGTATTCGTGCTCGCCTCCTCGCATTGAGGATTATTGCGCACTCGTGTACTACGTTCAGACTTAGCTGTAATATATATCTATTCTGAAATATTGGGAGTTGTTGTAGTTTCTGGAGCCTTCGGATTTTAGCGGTATTTTTTTATAAAAACTGTAATCTAATAGTGGGTACACAGGGTGTAAGTGTAAATGCAATCTTTTAAGGGGTCATTTTTCTCATCATTATTAACAAATTTTACTATGGGACCAAAGCAGATATCGCGAAAAAAATCAGCTGTTCAATACATTTATGTTTAAATTCTAAGCACCTTTATAGCCTGAAACACAGGTTCTACCTAGTTCAGGTAAATAAGCAACTTCGTCCTCTATAATGTTTAATTTATGTTATTGTAAATCTGCACCATTTCTATAAATAAACGATATTATTATTATAATTTATATTATTTAGAAGAGTGTCCGTGGAGTTTCTTGCCCATTCTTCTACTACTAGGAACCTACTATGCTTCGGAATGGGCAACTAGATTCATATTTCTGACTGACCGACCCCTTCATAATTCAAAAGTGCATGTAATTGGTTTATATAAGCAAAAAGAGAAGTCCTGACTGACGGACTGACTTATCAACGCCCAGCACAAATCCTTGAACCTAGAAAGCTGAAATTTTGCACAGAGGTTCCCTTTATAATGTAGACAAGGAAGGAAAGATTTCCCGGTAGTATGTTCCCGTGAGATATTTTCCAATATCCACGCGGGCAAAAGTTAGTAATAATTAAATGATTTATATTATTTGAATACCGTTTTTTCGATGAATGATTTGCGTAATTTAGAAAGAAATAATGAAATAAAGAAAATACGTTTATTTGCGGTAAACATGACGCAAAGAACAACAAAATATAATAACTTTATATAAAACAAGTTGGGGGAAAATATGCGTCTCATCTACGCAAAACGGCCATCGCTCAGCATAATGCCGCGACCCCATGCGAGACGGAGCCCCAGCGCTGGTTTTCAGCGATAGCCGGTGTATTTTAAATTATTTTGGGTATTGTATAGAGTCAAGTTCTTCTAACTGAACAGACAGCTGTGCTGCTGGGGAGTTTGTTGCGCCACTTTTTCTTCCCAGCTAAAGCACTAGGAAGTGGTGAAGGGCGGTCGTTTTGTGGGACTGTCTTATGTAATTTTGACATTTGGAAAGTGCTGATACTCAGCATAGTTTGAATAAATGACTTTTGATTTTGTTACATTTCATTTAGACACTTTTAATTTAAAAATCTTTATTAAAGGCTTTCAATTTACAGTTTTTCCTTCACCAAACGACTAAATACTACGTGTGCTCAAGAGATAAAAGGTAAAAGAAATGCACCGGCATCTGGTTGCCCGATGGTCGCTGGACCGGCAAGTGATGGCGATTTTGTTTCAGAATACGTTCGTAGTGACCTGTGTAAACACAGAAGCTGGTCATTTTCTTTAATTGTTAAGTCATCACTAGAACCCTAAGAAATACCATGGTTTTCGTAGTACCTATTTATGTCATCATCATTTTCTTGCCCTATACCAATTTATATTGAGGTCGGCGCTCTATTAGTCGTCATCTCGCTTATCACCCCCTTTCCAGCCATATCATCTTTCACACAGTCCATTCAGCGTTTCTTTGGTTTTCCCCTACTCTTATAGCATCCTCACGTAGTGGCTATGTCTGAATAGAATAGAATAGAATAAAATAGAATATTCATTTATTTGCTCAGAACGTAGGTATTTACAATAAGGTGGTTACAATAATATAAAAGAATCCTTGTACATTCTGTATACTACATAACAGGTGCGAATTCAAGAGGCCTTTTTTAGAACCTAAATTTTAGGCTCAAAATCTAGCAACTTAAGTTCAAATTGCAATTGCCAAGTAACTTGCAGGAGCTGGTATTTTAGAGTTCAATTTATTGGAACAGTTGCGGTAGCACCGCCATCAACTGGCTTCCAAAACTTTTTACAAAGACTGTTCACTACTCCTGAATACAACCTAATAGTGAATGAAAAAGCAACACAAAAAATGCATGTTTTCTATAAAACCAATATTCTAACTTCCAGCCTATATGCTATTTCTTTGAATTATAGGTGGCCGAAAAACACTATGTTACTTTGTTGAACTGTGGATGGAAAAAAACAGTTATATTCCTGCTGATTTCTTCACAAAACGCGGTATTATTTTTTGTATATCAGGCCACAAGGCAGGTACTAGGTTTTTTTTGGCCCGAAACTCGCTGCACCCTTTACTGCACGACTTGCATTATAACTATAAACTATATGCAATATAGTTACTTAATATATCTACTGAGCTTAGAAAGAGCACAAAGAGCGGTGCTGAAAGTGATGACAAGAAAGCCCTACAGACATCCAACCTCTCAACTGTACTCGGAATGTAAGGTCCTAACAGTTCGCCAACTCTTTGTGCTCAGAACTATTCTCAGGAAACATCAAAGCGTACCACTACCCAACCCCAATAGACGCAGCAAAATGCCTGCGTGCCCTGGTGTTCCATGCAAGACCTCCTTTGCAAGGAGACAGTACAACGTCATAAGTTGTAAGTTGTACAACACTATAAACAAACAGCTCAACATTATTTCGCTTAGCAGACACGAACTTAAAGGTAAAGCTTCTGAATGGCTTCAACTACTAGATTATCAAAAGACGGAAGATCTACTAGCATATATTGTGTAGCATACATCAATAATAATACTTCTAAACAAACTCTCACATACACTCACACCATTCACACAAACACACACACACAGATCACACACATCTATTAAACCTAAATAAAATAAAAAATAGATTAGACTATAATGTAACAATTACTAAAGTTATCTTGGGATTGTAAGTCTACTGCAGCGACAACAATGTCTTCGTATTTTAGTATGTGATACTTCCTGCGGCTGAACACTGTTTCCCAAAACACAAGCTTAAGCTTAGTTTGGTAATCAGTAACAGTACCTTTTGTGAATAATACGTTACATATGTTAGATTACTCTAAGATGAATGTATTAGCTGGCGACAATAAAGATTTTTTATTTTTATTTTTTATTATTATAATATATTTAGAGGGCATATTGTGTGCTTCACCCACAATAGGTTAAAAATCCCTTACGAGGTAAAAACGCGTTTTACGAGACAGCGAAATAAAAACCAGAGATATTGCAACTTTCTTTATAAACCAATTTTAAAACCAAAAAGCTAACTTTAAGAAGTTACTCTTTTCACAATTATTGACCGATTATCATCATGTTGCGTTGTTGATCTGTAAATGGAATAAGAATTACATGGCTGCTGATCTTTTTAATGGTTTGAGGATGAAGGTAAAGAATGAGACGGCAGGTTTATCTTTATAGCTCGCATAGCTGGCGAGTATTTGCACGCATCCACTAAACTCGCCACACACGATGCAAGTCTCTCCGATAAAGGGGATGCTAAAAGTTATTGACACACATGCTTATAAAAAGCATCCTTATAAGCATGCTTACTCGACAACATTCTAGAAATAAGCATGCTCATTACTAGTAATGTTGTGACACACATGCTACTAAGTAGCTATTGCTCAATAAAAGCATGCTTTCGTGCTACTAATGAGTACGTGTGTCAGTAGCTTAAATATCTCGCAAAACTCGCAATGAAATGAGAGAGTGGGACAGTGAATATGTTGTGTCACTTTCAACTGATATACTACCATTTAGGGCTCTTACACAAAATCAAATTATTACGGCTAATAGACTTGGTAGATAAGTAGCAGAGCTGGTGTGAGTGCCTCAGTTTTGCTCGCTTCTATAAAGATATTTGTAGTGTCTACTGTGATTAAAATAACATTATGTGAGGGTACCGATCCCTTCCTCGTCATCTACAGACAGCCATCTCAGTTCGTTGTGGATGTTTTCCAAGTTTTCTATATTATTCAACTTTTCCTCCCTTAGCTGCGCTTCTGACAACTGGAACGCAGAAATAATAAATAATTTGTAATTACGAGTATATCACTTTAAAAGGTCGAAATATGAACATAGGTACCATATTCACAATAAGATGAGACATTGAAACAAACCTTTTTTCAGTCCGTTCAACCGATTTTGACTTAACTTTATTCTTCTATATTTTATTTATTAGAGGTATTTAAATTTAAATATAATATAAAAGAATTATAAAATTCTATCGATTTGTATTCTAAAAAATCTCAAACATTCATGCAAGGGTGGGTCAGCTAATGCTGTGGCTGACTGTACCTTGTGGTCTATTTCTAGGCACAAGAAGACATGATAATCGTCATTTACCTCGAACCTACGATCAGCGACATCTTCTTTTTCTCGTATGTCTCTTGTCCTCCTGTAATTCAGGTTTGTCTGTGCATCCGCACCGTATCGTCTTCTACTATAAGGGCTGAAGTAAGGATTCAGTGGTCTTACTTCTCTTCGTCTTAGATTACCAATAACCATGTGATTGTTATCATTATAATAAACGTCTTGAAACTGAGAATAAACTATGGCTACTTGCACAGTCAAATGAGTACTAAATAAAAACGGATGAATCATTTTGTAAATGGAACGTCAAATATCACTTGATAGTAATTGATTTAACTTGAAAATGGAACGTATTGGTCAGAAACAAATTAACAGTGGTGCGTTACAGACGTTTATAAAAAGGTGACGTAAACTTGAAAGGAAAATATCAATCAAAAAAATCCTTTGATAAATAAGGCTAGCAAAAATTTTATTTGAATATTAGATTGTAAATTTTTATTGTGCTGTAAAAGTTTACGACACAATTTTCAATGATATAAGTATGTAGTTAAATAAATCCAATGGTCTTGAGTTAGGTAATAAGTACATGCATTTTGCATGCATGCATTCGGAAAATAACGCGTGTTTGTAAAAAGTTATCGCGGAGCAATTTTACTGTTTGTGTCTCTTGTATTCTGGAGTACATAATTTGATTGAAATATCTCTAATATTGTAACTGGAGTTTCGATATTTCGCATGTGATGCAGAGGAATGAGAAAAATGTCGTGAGGAAAGTTTTGAGTACCTATGAATGTTGATGGCTATAAGAGTAAGGGAAGACCAAAAAAACGATGGATGAACTGTGTGAAAGAAGACATGGCTAGAAAGGGGTTGACTACCGAGATGACGACCAATAGAGAAGTATGGAAGAAAGGGCATGTCCCTTTCTTCCATACTTCTCTATTGGTCGTCATCGTCATTGCGCCGACCCCAAAAAAAATTGGCATAATGGCAGGAGAATGATGATCAACCGTGTTTTAAAAACATAACCAGTTATTCGTGTCATTACAGTGTAAATAATACGAGTTGGTGCAACGTCGATGATTTCACAAACTTGTGTGAGTTGTGTTGTTTACATTACTTACACAAATATTGACTTTAGAATCTTATTGCGATGTGAGCTAATAGAGTCTGTAATTAATGAAGCCAGGGCTGGATTAGGCAATGTGTAATAACCAAGTGCATTAAAATAATAATATTATATCAAAATATAAACGGGGCTCATGGTTAAGTAATAACAGCCACACAGGTCGATCGATCAGGTTAAACTACGCTTGCCACGGTTGGTCCATGGATGGGTGACTATCTTTACATACCGAGACACTTCTGTGTCTCGTCCCGTCCCAGCTGTCATTCGTGGATCTTTACAAGTCGTTACGGATCGTCAGAAGCCCGAAACTCTGACAACCAGTCTTACCAAGGGGTATCGTATTATCCAGTAACTATGTTGTGACGGTCTGACAGGCAGTCGCTCCATGTAAAATACTGGTATTCAGCTGCATACGGTTAGACTGGAAGCCGACCCCAACATAGTTGGGAAAAGGCTAGGAAGATGGATGATGGTTAGTAGGTATTAACTTTCTCGCGTTTTATAGATAGATGTATAGATAGAATACTCTTTATTATGCACATCATAAAAATTACAGATATAAATGTTGAAATTTTACATAGGGTGACACAATGGGCGGTCTTATCGCTAAAAGCGATCTTTAATTATGTTCTTTTATATGTAGGTATCAAAGCAGTCTTCTTAGTTTGGTATCAAAGGAGATCCACTTTTAAGCTGTGAACGCTTCAAATTCAGTATCTAAGAATTGTTACCTAAATGATGGGTTACCTAACAAAGAAATCAGAGTACCTTTTTTTTTGTGGATGGGAAATCATCAAACGACTTCTCCCGCTCTGGGTGGAGCGGAAGGGCGTGTCAGACTTTTACTGATTTTACCCACGCGTGTTCCTTCGGTTGCCTATGCCAGGGCCACGGTATCTCTTTCGAACAACCAGCGACCCCGGCGGTATCGGCCCTATTGGACTCATCATAATCAGAGCATACCTACTTTCGAAGTCGTCAATCCGTCTTGAGCAAACGTGGTGAACAATGCTGATGCTGATGATCTGCAATGTTCTCATGCAAACATAAAATCAAAATCAAAAGTCATTTAATCAAATTAGGCTAATAATCAGCACTTTTCGAACGTTCAAATTACAAACCCGCCCTTCACCACTTCCTAGTGCATTAGCTGGGAGAAGAAGTGGCGCAACAAACTCCCCAGCAGCACAGCTGTCTGTTCAGGGGGCTCACTATGAGCTCTTATAGCAGGGCATAAGTAGAACGCTTCCAGTGAGAGAGAGACGGTGCTATAGGTCGTATACAGCTCCGTCTTTCTCTCTCACTGGAAACGTTCAACTTCTGCCCTGCTATAAGAGCTCATAGTAAAGCCCTGTGTTAGAATAACTTGATTCAATAGTACGCAAAATAATTTGCATATACCTGAGGCGGTCCTGGTTGCATGTTTATTAATATCTGAGCACTAATTACTTATTTGTCGAGTAGTGTTTATTATCCTCCAGGGTTACTGTGAGAGTACAATATTTGTATGTCTAGACTTACGTATTTACACTGTTCTAAAGCTAAACTATTAAAGTTTGGCTTATTGCAGTTTTGGTATCGTAGTTTTTAGGGTTCCGTACCAAAATGGTAAAAAGGTCCGTCTGTCACAGCTGGATATTTTATCTCAAGAACTAACTCAGCTTGAAATTTGGAACAGGTTTAGATGACGTTTGCCCAACTATTTTTCAAATAAGAAAGAAATAAAAAAAAAATGTTTTTTTTTGCAACAGGGAGGCATATGGGGTATTATATGAAAGAACACTGTTTCCACATCTTCAAATTTTTTTCCTTTTTTTTAGTCCGCATAGTTTTCGACTTTTGATGAAAATTGTAAAAAAATACCCTAACTCCAAAGTTTGCATAGAGAAAAACCTGAAATTATTCTATGTATGTGATAGAAATTTACGTAAAAATTACAGGAAAAATAAACTATGTCTCGAAATAGCACACTTTTTCAGAAATCGGAA
The DNA here is from genome assembly GCA_905163495.3 of Cosmia trapezina. Lineage (NCBI taxonomy): Eukaryota > Metazoa > Arthropoda > Insecta > Lepidoptera > Noctuidae > Cosmia > Cosmia trapezina. The sequence goes on along the minus strand of LR991022.1, from coordinate 8,859,695 downwards.
CAGAACCCTCTTTGCGAAAAATAAGCATTAGCAATAATAATAATATTTTACCAAAAAATTGCAATTGTACGCGTATATTACGAAAATGTAACATGCTTGTAGACGCCTTGGGTTGACTTGTTAGTATACAAAATGATTACTTAATAAAAAAAAATATTTTTTACAAAAAAAAACAACCGGCTTCCAAAAAAACACTACAAAGTGAAAATATACTTTAATTTCGGAAGTCAGTGTCTTTATATTGTATTTTAGTTTTTTGCCACCGACTTCCAAAATTATAGTGTTTTTTTTTTGGAAGTCGGTTGTTTTTTTTTTGTAAAAAAGCTTTTATTTTCACTTTTTAGCTATGATACCTCACACCAATTCGTAAACTACTTCTTGCTATGTAAACAGTGACAGGAACTATTAGAACATCATCAAAGTGGATTAAATACGTATTTATCAAAGCTTACTCAAAACTATCCAAGCAAAGTTAATACAATTTATACGGGACCACCTCTGAAGTATGACCTACCAAACAAAAAAAGAATCATCACAAAATCAATTCATAATTGGCGAAGTAATCGCGTAACAAACACACAAAAAAAATATACAGTCGAATTGAGAACCTCCTCCTTTTTGGAAGTCAGTTAATAATAATAAGGACCATGCAGATTAATTTCTGAGATGGTCTTTTGAGAAAAGATCAGTAATAGTCTAGCTCAACTCAGAATTTAAGGAGGTTAATGACTAATTAAAACCGGCCAAGTGCGAGACGGACTCGCACACAAAGGGATCCGTACCATATTATAATGTTTAACAATCGCAAAGATAACTTTGTGTTTCATAATGATACTGTGAATTACAAGGTTATTTTTTGCAGTTGCAGAAAATCGGCCATATTTAAAAGAAATACCTTATGAATCGCCGTTTTTAGTATTTGTTGATTAAATACCGTATAAGGTACATTATAATAGAGCTCGTATAAAAATGGTATAAAATTGACAACTTTTACGGCCCCCTATTTCTTCATTTTAGAAGATAAAAAAATAAAAGTATCTTTGTACTCTACTCGATGGGTTCTAGACAATAACACCCCACACACAGGTTATTTTTTTTTTTTTCAAAATGAAAAGTTTTGTATGGGGACCGCCCCCTTCAATTTTAACTTTACCTACTTTATTTTTATTATTTATTGTTATAGTCGTAATAGAAATACACAATCTGTGAAAATTTCAACTGTCTACCTATTAAGGTTCGTGAGATACAGCCCTGTGACAGACGGACAGACGTACGGACAGACAGCGGAGGCTTAGTAAGTTTGTACGCACAATATTGAGATACTAGCTAGACTGCCCGCGGCTTCACCCGCGTGGATGTGAAAGAAAGAAAGAAAGAAAGAAAAACTATTTATTCCCGCGAAAAATGACGCACATACATTCGTTTTTTACATAAACCTGAAAAATAAAAAACAATTGGGTAGCTAAATTTTAAACTTGAAAAGAAAAACAACAAAATACTTAATTATGCGTCACTAACGCGCGAAACGGCCAACGCTCAGCATAATGCCGTGACCCGTGCACGAAGGCACGAGTCAAGGCGCTGGTTTGGCTGTTGTGATGTCTGGTTTCATGGGTTTTAATTTTCTTATTATTGTTTATTTTACATCAAAAGTATAAATACTGAGTTTCAAGTTAATCGGACTGCACTTTAAAATTCTTGCATACAAACTTTAACATCCCTAAACCCCATTTGAGGGGTAGTTTTGAAAAACTAATAATGACCAACTTTATTACTTACATAAGCAAGTATTTGTGCTAAATTTCAAGTTCATTAACCAAATTAATAAGATTTTTCATGTAAACTGTATCCCTGTTTCCACGCCCACAGGGGTAGAATTTCAAAAATCGTCTGGGATGCTTCCATAACTGGTCTCAAACATTATTTACACCAATTTTCAAGTTAATCAATCCCCAATAAAATCCTCCGCTGTAAAATTTACTACCACTTTTCACCCCTTAGGGGTAGATTTTTGGAAAACCCTGATACACGTTAGTTAGTCTTCATTTTTGGTCTCAAGTACAAAATCTGAGTTTTGAGTAAATCGGACCGCGTGTTCCAAAATTCCTCTATAAAAACTTTGACACCCACCAATACCGTCTTCTGGGGTCGCGGGATGTTCGAAAGAGATTTCGTGGCCCTGCCATAGGCAACTGAAGGAACAGGGGTGGGTTTTAGTCAGTAAAAGTATGACACGCCCTTCCGCTCCATCCAGAGAACGAGAAGTCATTTGATGATTTCCCATCCACAAAAAGGGGGTAGTTTAGCAAAACTAAAAATTATTAATTTTATAATTAACTTAAATGAATATTCGTGCTAAGTTTCAAGTCTAATAACTCAAGAGATAAGATTTTTCATTCAAACTTTCATCCCCTATTTTATTCCCTTAGGGATGGAATTTCCAAAAATTCTTTCTTAATGGATGTTTACACTATATAAGGTATACTAGCTTTTGCCCGCGGCTTCTCTCGCGTGGATGTCGGAAAATATCCCAAGGGAACGTTCATGTGGAAAACATAGGGCCGTCCGATATAACTGCAAACTCAAATCGCTACGATATATCGTTACCGTGTATAGTAGGCATTTTTTTATTTTTTATTTTTTAACTTTAGCTACCAGTCGGCATGATTTTTTCCGACATCTTCAACAGTCGTCGTCATATTTCAGCCAATTTACACAAAACCATAATGAATTACACTGAATCACTCCGTTCATTGGAGAAAACCGTATGAAAATCCGTTCGGTACTTTTTGACATTATCGCATTCAGACAGACTTACGCGGCGGGGACTTTGTTAATTACTTAAAATTTATTATGCCAGTCACGCTCTAATAACAAATAACTTTTGTCCGAGTGTCCACTCGTTCAAATAATTTCCTCGTAAAAACGTCGAATGAAATAAATCCCTAACTTAAGAAATGCTGGGTTTCCCATACAAACTTTCATACCTTATTTATGACCCCGTGTAGGATTATGTTTTAAGACAAAAAGTAGCCTATGTCCTTCCCCAGGATGCTATATAAAGCCTTGCCAAATTTTGTAGAAATCCGTGCAGTTTTGTAAATTTTAAAATCAACCCCTATTTTACACCATAAGGGGATGATTTTTCAAAAACGCTGAACCGCATATTTCTTAATTTCCTACCAATAGCATAAATTTGTTATGCCTAGCTTAAGAAATACTGGGTTTCCATTACAAACTTTCATCCCCTATATCACCCCCTGTAGTATTGTTTTTGAAAGTATTTTATGTCCTTTCCCAGGATGCTATACAAAGCCTTGCTAAATTTTGTCGAAATCCGTGCAGTTTTGTAAATTTTGAAATCAACCCCTATTTTACCCCCTTAGGGGATGATTTTTCAAAAACGCTGAACCACATATTTCTTTTTTTCCTATCAAAAGCATACATTTTAATTTTCACATCCCTAACTTTAAGAAATACTGAGTTTCCCATACAAACTTTCATCCCCTATATCACCCCTTGTAGGATTATTTTTTAAGACAAAAAGTAGCCTATGTCCTTCCCCAGGACGCTATATAAAGCCTTGCCAAATTTTATCGAAATCCGTGCAATTTTGTAAATTTTTAAAATCAACCCCTATTTTACCCCCTTAGGGTATGATTTTTCAAAAACGCTGAACCGCATATTTCTTAATTTCCTACCAATAGCATAAATTTGCTATCCCTAACTTAAGCAATACTGGGTTTCCCTTCCAAACTTTCGTCCCCTATAACACCCCTGTAGTATTATTTTTGAAAAAAATAGTATCCTATCTCCTTCTCCAGGATGCTATATGAAGCCTTGCCAAATTTTGTAGAAATCCGTCTAGTTTTGTAAATTTTAAAATCAACTCCTATTTTACCCCCCTTAGGGGAAGATTTTTCAAAAACGCTGAACCGCATATTTCTTTATTTCGTATCAAAAGCATAAATTTTAATTTTCACATCCCTCACTTAAGAAATACTGAGTTTTCCATACAAACTTTCATCCCCTATATCACCCCCTGTAGGATTATTTTTGAAAAAAAAAGTAGCCTATGTCCGTCCCCAGGATACCATCTATAGCCTTGCCAAATTTTATCGAAATCCGTTCAGTGGTTTAGGCGTGAAAAGGTAACAGACAGACAGACAGACAGACAGACAGACAGACAGACCGACAGACAGACAGAGTTACTTTCGAATTTATAATATTAGTATGGATTTACAAGACCATAAACTTCTTATAGGTTTTCCTGTAATCTATAGGTATAGAACTATTTTCTGTATTTCTTTCAAAATTTTAGGCTCAGTAGTTTCGGAGATAAGGGGGGGGGGGGGGAATGGTCAATTTTCGTCTATTTTCTTAAATAACTTCAAAACAATTTATTTTAAAATTATTAAAAAAATATATTTGAGTATCACAGTAAGAAATTTCATTTGATATGTCACACGGTACAGTTTGCAAAACTTTTTTTTTAATTGTACTTATTTTCCCCCCAAAAGGGACCCCTATATTCAAAATTCATTTATTTACGTTACATGTCCGTGTTTGGGCTACCAAAATACGTATGTGTACCAAGTTTCAACTTAATCGGTTCATTAGATTCGGAGCAAATTGGCTGTGACAGACGGACAGACGGACAGACAGACGGACAGACAGACACACGAGTGAACCTATAAGGGTTCCGTTTTTTCCTTGTGAGATACGGAACCCTAAAAACAGCGGTATAATCATGTAACATGGCAAACGTCTAACAAACACATGTTTAATAGTTATTTGTTCTCACATAACAACAGTTTAAACAATTTTAGAACAGCACGAGCTATTTACGTAGCACGCGATACATTCATTGTTGTGATTACTATCTGTGTTGAGTAGTTCCAGGAGTTCAGTAAGGTAGGAAAATAACATGAACTGCTTGATAAATTTACTTTTTATACTTTGCTTAATGTACCATGTCGTTTTGCATCCTCGTCAGGGTGTGGTAAATATAGACCATCAAACCGAACAACTTTTTCCATGGTATCAACATCGTAATCGCGAAAAAATTATCAGCTGTCCCATACATTTGCGTCGAGTAGGTATTGAAGTTTTCTATGGGACAGTTGAAAATTTCTTCGCGGTTACGATGTTGGTCCCATGAAGAAAGTTGTTCGGTTTGATGTTCTGTATCACACCCTGAAATTTGACGAGGATGCAAAATGACCCGTTGTATAATACAGTCTATACATCTGTGCTATTATAAACTTTTGATGACACAAACCATGAGACCGATACGATTTCCCAATGTCAAAAATTGACGAATTTCCATAAAAACTTTCACCCCCTTTTTACCCGTTACGGGTTATAAATTAATTTTAATTTAATCCATTCGTTATAAAAAAAAACTTGTGCAAAATTTCATGCTTCTATAATCTTTACAACCATTTATTTTACTTTTGACATGAGCACGCCTATTCTATTCTATTTTTCACTATGGCAATGGTGCCGCTGTCGACAATTCTGCCAATGTCAGATGTGTTATGAGAAAACGTGCGTGTAAAAAGAAAAAAAAAAAAAAAAAATAAAATAATAATTCTAGATTGAATTTAATGTGAGACTTGTTGACAGGTATTAGTACACTGAAACAAACACAAAAAATATTATTAGTTAAATATTAAATACTAATTAATTTATTTTTGTGTGGTTTGTTGTATGTCACTTGTACAAGTGACATACAACAAACCACACAAAAATAAATATAATCATAATTTAATATCATTCTCGCGGATAAAAAACATCAAAGCCTCAAAAAGCTTTGGGGAAGAATGTGTTAGTAAAGATGGAAAGTTAATTGGGACAGGGATTTTTAATTTAGGAAGATGGCTATACAAGTCATGGGCTGGATTATTATTGGAGCAGTTAAAAAATATGTGTTCCAAAGTACCTTCATCCAACCCACATTCACAGAGCGATGTATCTCTGACCCGGATCTTGTGGAGAAAAACCGGAGAACAACAATGGCCTATACGGAGACGACAAATAATATAACTCTCTTAGATATTTTTTTATATGGATAAAACCAAGGTTTGGCTTTTACAAGGAGCACGCCTATGAAGTTTTATAATAATTGACAGGCAACCATAGACGAAAAAATGCAATACTTCATGGACGCTGTATTTTCTCATTTTCTTTAAAATAAAATATCAATGTGTTAAATCGATTAAAACTTTTTCTTATATAAAGTCGATTGTTATAATAATAAATCGAATTGGTAACGCATTAGGCCATTACTCGATTATTCTGATTAGTAATCGAGATTCAACGATTTAGGCTATGACTGGTCTGTCAGTGAATTTAAGATTTTTATTAAGTAGATACGGCAGCATAGAATGAATAATTTCAAAGTTGTTTGTGTACCTTAGACCCATGTACAATGAAGGTGCTGTTAAAAGTATATTGTATCTTTTCAGGCCAACTGTTGTTTCAGAAAATCGAATTAAACCTCCTTTGTAAACAAAGCACGTTGTGCCTTTTAAAGGGTTAGCAGAATTTTAACGTGGCCCTATTTTTCATCGATGTCTATCCCCACTTATTAGCGAGTGAGCCTGTCATTATTTTGTTACTGTTATTATTTTGTTACTGTTTTGTTTACTGTTTTGTTTTGTTTGTTACTGGTTTGTCATTATTTTGTTACTGTTTTGTTTATTATTTTGTTACATTGTTATTTTAACTCCTGCTACCATATCATTAAACAACATACCATCACAGCTGTATTAAGGCTCTTACAGACAGAGGCGATATCGCGTCCGTGACGCGATATTATATCCGTAGAAAAATATCGCGTCGCGACGCGATATCGCCTCTGCCTGTAAGAGCCTTATACTCGAACGGGTTAAGTTAAGACGTGCCATGTAATAGTGGTCGAGTGTATTGCAGTAAATCCTCATTTACGCGGTGCAAGTTTCTGGAACTTTCAAGAGCAATAATCGTATGCCATAAAGCACGTTAAATTATTGCAATTCAAGAATTGCATGTAACTGTATACACGCGTGCGATTTCCATAAAATGGCATAAAATAATTGAATGTAATGCAATAATTCAAATCAATATAAATAAAAAGAGAACTGACTGACTGACTGATTGACTGACTCATCAACGCCCAGCCTAACCCCTTGGACCTATAAAGCTGGAATTTTGCACAGAGGTTACCTTTGTAATGTAGACAAGGAATAAGGAAGGAATTCCCAGGAGTACGTTCCCATGGGATATGTTCCGACATCCACGCGGGCTTAGCCGCGGGCAAAAGCTAGTATTTCATAAAATGTTTATTGAACGTCTTCTCAAGATTTTTTTTAAAGTTATTTGCATGATTGAAAATTTTCATGCCAGAATTGAATGCGATATTATTGTACGTGCGATTACACCTAAAACAGTTTTGAATGGCAACTAACTTGTCCGTATGTGCAACAATATTTAACGTGTGGTTTTTAGACACGTAAAAAACTTTTTTACAAAAAAAAAATACAACCGACTTCCAAAAACAACACTACAAAGTGAAATATAACTTTAATTTCGGAAGTTGGTGTCTGGTTAAATGTATTTTAGTTTTTTGCCACCGACTTCCAAAATTAAAGTTATTTCCACTTTGTAGTCTTGTTTTTGGAAGTCGGTTGTATTTTTTTTGTAAAAAAGTTTTTATTTTTCACTTTTTAGCTGTTGTGGTACCTACCCCATACAACTTCTAATACCACTACCTGTAAAAGAAATTAGAACATCATCCACATAAAAAGTGGGGAAAAATACGTATTATTGCAGCTAACTCAAAAACTACCTAAGCAAAGTTAATAAATTTTATATGGACCAACTTTGAGGTATATCCTGTCGAATAAAAACAAAAATTAAAAAAAAAAAAATCGGACTTCTCTGTAAACTGTCTCCTTTTATAGCGTCGGTTAAGAAACCCAAAATAACACTTTGCCCTTTTGCCATAACTTACATTATACAAAAAATCGGAAAAACCTAGTAGTTAAAAACCTACTTGTGTTACCAAAATCATGAAAATTAGGAATTCAGTAAGCATTTTTCTTCCGGTCTGCCATTTCACCATCTGCCTAGCTTTTTCCTAGCTTATTGTCATTTGTCGGCTTCCAGTCTAACCGGATGCAGCTGAATACCAGTATTTTACATGGAGCGACTGCCTATCTGACATCCACAACCCAGTAACTGGGTAAAACGATACCCCTTGGTAAGACTGGTTGTCAGACTTTCGGGCTTCTGACTTCTGACGACCCGTAACGACTGTCAAAATCCACGAATGACAGCCGGGATCAACGGCTTAACGTGCTTTCCGAGGCACGGAGGAGTCTCGGTATGTAAAGATGGTCACAAATCCACGGACAAACCCCAGCAAGCTTGGCTTAACCTGATGGATCGCCCTGAATTGAGAACCTCCTCCTTTTTTATCGTCGTTTAAAAACCGGAAACCGGAAACTAAATCGAAAAACCTAGTTGTTAAAAACTAGTGTTAACAAAATCATGAAAATTAGGAATTCAGTAAGCATTTTTGTTCCGGTCTGCCATTTATGTGTAGTTGCACATTATTCAATAACAAACCGCTTTTGTGCATGCAGCCGGCTCTGTCCGTGAAAGGAATGAATTACTCTTTAAATGTAGCTGAAGTTGAGCTGTACCTAAAAGAAAAGTAGATTTGCTGCTTTTAAGTAATAAAAGCATAATTGTGTTCAGTGCTTTGTTCTCCACTGAAACTACATTAGAATATAATCTGCTTGTAAGGATCTTATTTGGCCGTGAGTAACCAAATATTTTGTTCGCTCGAGGTTTCTTTATAGTTACCTACTATAGGCACCTATGTAACTGAGCAAAGGAACGCGTATAAAATCCTACTGTATTCTTATCTAACATGAGTATGTTTGTTTGTTACGTTTAACGACTACACGGCTGAACCGATTTTGACGAAATTTGATATGGGGATATTTGGAACCCTAAGAAAGGATATAGGCTACTTTTTATTGACATACGGGCCAAGCCGCGGGCGGTAGCTAGTATTATTATAAAAATGTGAAAGTTTATATGTTTTGATGTTTGTTACTCAATCACGCAAAATGGATGAAATTTGGCACACAGGTAGACCATAGCTAGGTTAGTTTACATAAGATACTTTTTATCCCGGTAGTACGTCCACGTGGGATAATATCTGACCTCCACGCGGGGGGAGCCGAGCTAGTAATAAATAATTCAAAATGTCGTAAAGTATTTTTAACTTTTAATAAAACTTTCTCAGAAATAAAATACCATCTTACTAAATCATTATTGGTGATAGGTAATTTTGCTTGCTCAAAAATTATTTTATTATAACAAAACTTTCTAATTAACATTTCCGGCGGTCGATAATTGTCCTCTCCAGAATTAATAGAAATTCCAGTAGTAGAAAGCATACTACTGCTGCTTTCTCTCTCTTTTCTGAATAAAGTATATATAAATAAATAATAGAAATTCCAAGTTCACAAATAAATACATACACATTTGAGTTTGAGTTTGACGTTCATCTAAAGCAAACAAGTCTTGCTCGAGACTGAAAAGTTCTGGAATAAATTGTAACAAACTTCTGTAACGAGCAGGTATGTACATATTAAGTACGTACAAATGGAACACACATACATACTTTTATGTTTTATTGATAAACTTGGGTAGAAAGTTTAAAAATATGTACTTATTGGGCAACATTCAGGAGTGTATTAACCGACTTCAAAAAAGGAGGAAGTTATCAATTCGGTTGTATTTTTTTGTATGTTTGTTACCTCAGTACTCCATCATTTATGAACCGATTCGGAAAATTCTTTTTTTATTTGAAAGGGTATATATAATTCCAGACTGGTCCCATTTTTATCAAAATCCAGTTTTGATGATGGGATCCATGAGGAATCGAGGGAACTCCTCAAATATTATAGGCATACATGTAGCGATTTTGGTATTTTCATCAACAAATCAAGCGTTTGCATTCAAAAAGTATCATCTGGTGAAGTGGAACTGATGAAGAAGACCACAGATGGCCATGGGAACTCCTCAACGATGATAAGTATTTCACGGGTGGCGATAAGATATCTCGATTAATGAAAATGGTACCATCGAACCGATCTGATGAAGAAGCCGGAGGTCGGCATCGGAACTCAGTCATAAAACAATGTATCCTAGCTGTGTTTGGGCTTATTGGAATTGTCATGAGGTGCACTCTAGCTTTAAATGATTTAATGGTACTTATATGCCGCTTCAAATTGCGCTACTTGAGTTGTATGTTATGTGTGGCCTTGATTGTCAGAAGGCAGATTTCGTAGCCTTGTTATCTCCTTCAACTAAAACTACGCCTACCAAATTTCTGACACGACTTTGCGCGACGTATTTGCCTTTTTGAAAAGTTTTTATTTTGAAATGGTATACTTCTGAGATGGTCGCATAAAAATATCTTCAAGTTCTGATAAGTGGCTTTTGAGTTAGCTTCAATAATTGAATATGTATTTTTCCCATTTAGTCTATGTGGATGATGCTCCTCTTATTTGTATTATTGCAGAGTGGTATTCAGATTTGTGTGGGGTAGGCACCTCTAAAAAGTGAAAAATAAAAACTTTTTACTAGAAAAAAACAACCGACTTCCAAAAAAACACTACAAAGTGAAAAATAACTTTAATTTCGGAAGTCGGTGGCAAAAAAAAACGAAAGTGAATAAAAACCAAAGACACCGACTTCCGAAATTAAAGTTATTTTTCACTTTGTTTTTTTTTGGAAGTCGGTTGTTTTTTTTTCGTAAAAGGTTTTTATGAAGTATCGATTGAAATACTCAGAATCCTTAATCTTAGGTAGGTAGGTATGTTTAAAATTCTGTGTTGGCCAACAATGTGTTTGAGCTTATTTATGTTTTTTTAAATTAAATTATTCACAGAATAAGCAAATTCCTGGTAGGAAAATTAGAAATTAGGCACATTAAGAAGAACTATAAACAATGAATACTTTGTTATAGACCGCAATGAGTAGCATTACTCATCATTAATATTATGTTTTAGCACAATAAACTGTCACAATTATCACATACTAATAATTATCTTTTTATGTTTTGTTTTTTTAAAGATGAATATGTTTTCTTTTGTTTAGAAAAATTTGTAGATTTTATTTTTAATTTTAATTTTTGTATGTTCTATTTCTTTCTTTTTTAATTTTAGGTACATAGTTTTTAATTTGTGGAAGCTTTTAAATGGCAATTGTAAGCGATATTGTACTTACTTTTAAAGATATTAGACTGTAAGCTTTCCGAAGAATAAATAAATAAATAAATAAATAAAATAAATAAAATACTTTATTTATGAACTATAGCTTCTGCCCGCCACTTTGTCCGCGTGAAATTTTTTGTTTCCTTGACCTATCCCGTCAAATCGCATCGCCCGCCCGCGCTATTACTTCGTTTTCGCTTATTATTCTTTCTATTTTTTTTTTCTTTTTGCTCGGCTCTTAATGGTCCTAGCGTGATGTTAAATAGCCTATAAGCGTCCTCAAGAATTGGGCTGTTAAATGCAAAAATATTTTTTCAAATCCGTCTGGTAGTTCTAAAGATTATCCCCTACATACATACAAACAAACAAACAAATTTTACATCTTTATAAGTATAGGAAAGGTGCTTCCCAGTGCGATTTTTGTAAACATACAACACAGCAACAGGATAGAATGTGACCTGTGCAAAATATACGTTTAAACTCTTGGTTTCTGAAAGGCTATCCAATCCGTATCAGAATTAAACTACACAGTTTTCATTCTGCTAGTAAAACCCTGTTTTTTTTTTGTTGTTTGCAAACAAGAAATTCTTTGTATACGACAGTATCAGGGCCAGGGTCAATATTGCCGAGTCTGGGTCCACTTGGACCCTTTTATACAATGTCTAGACTTGATTGAAGTTTACTTAACAATTGATCAATAGGTACAGGAGACTGGTTTCTTGCTTAGCTTATTTGTTTCTGTAGGTATCGAAAGTTTGGTTTTATTGGGATTTTGTTAGGTTAATTGATTCAAAACTATGTGGTTTTTACCACAAAAACTTAGACACTTTAACGCGTGTCTAATATCAGTATTACGTCAAACTCCATACATAAATGTCATGTTAAACAGTTGTTTATCATAAACTACTGATAACACAGTTTTTAGGGTTCCGTACCAAAGTGGTAAAAACCCTTATGGTGAGACTAAGTCTCTCTGTCTGTCTGTAACAGCTGGATATCTCAAGAACTACTAATGCTATCAACTTGAAACTTAGAACACTTTTAGATGACATTTACCCAACTATTTTGCAAACATGAAAGCAATAAAAATATTTATATGTTTTTGCAACAGGTACTGATAGGGGGTCTTAAAAATTTAAAGTGGGGCTACTAGGACATGTGGGGTATCATATGAAAGAACGCTGTTTGCACATTCTCAAACATTTTTTTTTAGTCCGCATAGTTTTCGACTTTTGATGAAAAATGTAAAAAAAATACCGTTCCCCCCCGCCCCCTTATCTCCAAAGTTTGCAAAGAGAAAAATCTGAAATTATTCTACGTGATAGAAGTTTATGTAAAGATTACAGGAAAAATAAAACGATGTCTATAAATAGCACATTTTTTCAGAAATCGGAACGGAACCCTCGGTGCGCGAGTCCGACTCGCTCTTGACCGGTTTTTTGGTAATACGTTTGAAAATATTTAAAAATTTTACCCAGGATGTTGTATTACTTATCTTGATTTAAAAGAGCGTGGAGTTTCTTGCCCGTTCTTCTCCATAGATATCTACGTTTTGGAAGTGGGCAAAAAAAGCTTAAACTTTATGACTAACTGACCGACTGTTTGACAATTCAAAAGTGTCTGCAAATGGTTTAATTGAAATAAATGCTTTCGGCCTTATTACTACACGAGGTTTTTCTTCTGTCATGGTTTAAACCATCGAGCCAGTTTTTGTAATAAGAACCTAGCTGTGATAGAAATACAGTTCTTTATACAAAACTGACAACTTAGTCCGGTACTAAGTTGTCAGTTTTGTAAAACTGACATCTTAATGTGTCAGTTTAAACCTTGGTTTGAAGATGAACCTTGTTTTATAATAAGACGGTTTGGGTTTGATTTTTGGGTTTTTTGATTACAAGGAAACAGGTCCAGGCTTTTGATTTCCTATGATATCTATATGAAGGCTATGTTTTCTTATTCAGTTGGTAAAGATAGATTGGAAAAGCAGGAATTATGCATGATTGAACTGTGATTTCAGCTCTGCAGCTTTCAGTTGCAGTAAGATGTATAAGTAAATATTAGAATAGAAATTTATATTGATACTAGCTTTTGCTCGCCTTTCTTCGCCTTGCTTCGACCGCGTGGAGGGCGGAAATTATCCTACGGGAATGTATTATAGGAATAAAAAGTATCATATGTGTTAATCCAGGTTATAAACTATATATGACGACACGGTTGGCGCAGTGGTTGAGCGATTGACTGCGCAGCATGTCGCGGGTTCGATTCCCGCACGGAACAAATATTTGTACGACCTACAAGTATTTGTTCCGAGTCTGGGTGTTTTTCTATCTATAATATGTATGTATTTACAAAAAAAAAAATGCATATAAGTAGTTTATCAGCCATCTCGTTACCATAACACAAGCATTAGGTTGCTTAGCTTGGGACTAGATGGCGTTGTGTGAAATGTCCAAGGATATTTATTTATTTATTTATCTGTATGCCAAATTTCATCCAAATCCATTCGGCCGTTTTTGCGTGAATAAGTAACATATAGGTATCAAAACATACAAACGTTGACATTTATAGTATTATTAGTGATAACTGATGGTTTGCCACAAGGGATCATATGGCTGAATAATAGAAATAGATAAATGGCTAATAATGGCTAATGGCTAAAGGTAAATTAGAGCAATATCGCGAAATAAATGATGAGTGGAGCGACACAACTTGAAATTTAAACAAGACGATGGCAATTAAAGTGGCCATTTGAATTAGCATGGTTAATGGTGACCGCACATTCGCGTAAATGACGCCAAGTTTAGAAGCAAATTTTTATGGGCGTTGTAATTTGAAGTTATTGTGAAGTTTTTTTTAATGATTTGAAACTAAATAATAATAAGTTTATTTATTTTCTCTCGCATTGCAAGGCCTCCCACAAGCTAGAAAAATGACCTCATAAAGGCCGCAGGAATCCGCTTGATGCGATAAGCACAGAACCAATCAGAGTGACGGTGCTTGGGGAAGGCCTATGTCCAGTAGTGGACGTCTTTCGCCTGAAATGATGATGATGACGTAATTTCAGCTTTTTCCTGAGATGGCAATGCATTTGCGATGACTTTTCAGAAAGGATTTTTTTTGTGTTTTTGGATATAATATCATACTTAATATACTTAATAATAATATTATAAATGCGAAAGTAACTCTGTCTGCCTATCTGTTATCTTTCATGCTTAAACCACTGAACCGATCGTGGTGAAATTTCACAGATAGCTTGGGACGTATAGAAGGACATAGGCTAGGTACTTTTCATCCCAGATCACATATGAAGTCGTCGTCGTCTGTGATTCTATGCTTAAAAAAAAACAAATAGAGCCCAATTCTCTCGCAGAAACCAGAGTCCACCCAATACCCGAGGCTACCAAGTCTACCAGGGTGTTTCCATCCTGCCAAGGGGCGATGTAGTTAAGTGGTAATTAAGGTCACGTACCGAAACCTCAAAGCCTGGGAGCATCTGAATTAATAAATCCAATCTACTTTCGTAATAACGTGAGCTTCTTGGATCAATAACATTGCGAGATGTAGAGGCAAACAAACCGCAACCGTCGTGTGTGTATGAACGTAAACGAGGCAAAAAGATCAAGGAAGGAGGAGGAGGAGGAAGGATGAAGGAGGAGGAAGGAGGAGGAGGAGGAGGAAGGATGAAGGAGGAGGAAGGAGGAGGAGGGAGGAGGGGTAAGGGAAGAGGAGAAGGAAGGAGGAGGAGGGGAAAGGAGGAGGAGGGGTTAGGATCGTAGCAGGTGGCGTTCTGTAGTTTCTGCTTACCCCCATGGGAAGAAGGAATGAGTTTATGTAAGAATGTGTGAAGAGGAATTGTGGTTTCTTTATCAGAAAGCTTAAGTGTGTATGATTTGAAATGTTATTGATGGAGATGAGAATCAATTAGAGTTAAGTGCGTGTGTGGCGTATTGCATATACAGGGTGTTTCTTTTTAGGTGTCAAGCCAGTGCGAGCTGATAGCAGAGTACCATACCTATCAATTTAACCATCATGTATGTTCTACGATTTTTTGTAGTTTTCGAGTTATAATCTTTTTTTTTGGGTCAACTTTGAACAAGAATGTACTAAATAGGGCATTATTTACTGAAATCGGTCGTTGAAAGTGGTGTATCTGAAATGTTGTGATTTTTTTTTTTTTTTTTTTAAATCTTTGCATATTTTTGTTAATCCTGATATTTACTATTCCTCTACGTTTAAGCAGAGCTCAGTTGATAGTAAAAACATAAATATACCTACTACTATGCTTAGCCGCTACCATTGATATGAAATGAGGAACCACTGTACAAACGCACCCGGCGATTTTATATACTACCTATTTTTTTTGGGTACAATAGAGCCTTTTTAATGTATTATTGAAAACAACAAAGTGCGCAAAATAATAGAAGCTGAAAAAAAAATACAGTACGAGTACCATTGACCTTGAAATCAAGGTCAATGACCCTGAGGTTTTCATCGTCTAATATACGAGACATTCACCACCTCATCTATTTATTTATTTATTTTATTTGTTTTTTTTATCTAACCCAAATGATTCACCAAAAATAGAGGGAATATGGCGCTCGACGGCCGCTGCCGCGGCACCGCTCGCTTCGCTCGCTCGCCGTCGCGCGTTAAGGGTCACTGTCCTAACCTAACCTAACCTAACCCAAATGATTCACCGGCAATAGGGGTAATGGTCACTATTCTAACCTAACCCAAATGATTCACCAATGTGAAGTTTCGGACGCGCGGGTGAGATAGTACAGTGGAGCCTGAAATAAGGCATCCAAAATAACTCGGAAACTAAAAAAAATCGTAGAACATACATGGGAGTTAAATCGATAGGTATATGGTACTCTGCTATCAGCTCGCACTGGCTTGACACCTTAAACACCCTGTATATTAGTCTATCTAGACGATACTAAAAGCATGTGCTAAGTAGTTAATTAAAACCTAATTGCTGGATATTCTCACCTACCTACCTTTTAATGAAAACAGTCATCATTATCATCTCAGGATTTACAGCCGCGGGTGGGCTTTAGCCAGGTCAAGTATCTTTCTCCAACGTGACCTATTTCCGGCTTTTTCTCTCCAATTTCTCACTCCGACAGTTCCATCCATCTTTTAACTCTTAAAATGTCGAATGTATGCAAAGAAGTTTCTTAAACCCAAAGGAGAAGGAAGATCAAATTGTTTTTTTATGTTTGTTAGAAGGTTTGTAGGAATTTATTGCAAGTTTTGAAATAATCACCTTCGTCACCGCTGATAATGCAAGTTTTAATAAAACAATTTGGTGAATTTAAACGTTAAAATCTCGCAATTTCCAAGTGAAGGAACACCTTTTATTAAAATAATTTCCCATTTTAATGTCCAGACGAGCGCCATTTTATTTCAATTCAAGAGATTGAGCGTACTGACGTATAGTTAGTAGCGTAGTGTTAATAATACAGGGTGTAAGTGTAAACAGTGAGTGGCAATCTTTTAAGGGGTCATTGTACTCATCACTATGAACAAATTTTACTATGGGACCAAACCTGATATCGCGAAAAAAATCAGCTGTTCAGTACATTTATGTTAGTAAAAGTTGTTTATAATGATGAGTACAATGACCCCTTAAAATATTGCCACTGTTTACACTTACACCCTGTATAATACCCGCTTATTATTGTCCCATTGCATGGTAAAGGCCTGTTCTTATATAGAGAAGGCACGATCACATCGCTTTTCTAATAAGTCCAGGTTTCCGCACGAAGTTTTCTTCACGGATATCAGTAATGTCCAAAATAACCTCGGTACATCATCATCTGGCTAGCCTTTTCCCAACTTTGGGTCGCCTTCCAGTCTAATTGGATGCAGCTAAATACCTTCGATTGTCTATCTGGCCTTCACAACCCAGTAACTGAGTAATACCATACCCCTTGGTAAGACTGGTTGTCAGATTTTCGGGCTTCCGACGACCCATAACGACTGTCAAAGATTCAGGAATGACAGCCGGGACCAACGGCTTAACATGCTTTCCGAGGCACGGAGGGGTCTTGGTATGTAAAGATGGTCACTCATCCACGGACCAACCACGGTAAGTGATCGGTCACAAGCTCCTCTCAGAAAGTACATAATTATGAATTTATTGAAATTGTAACTACTGTCGTTGAATTATATTAATTTATCTTAGGCTGTTTGAAAAACTTAATAAGGCGTATTTGTTTTGATTGTTGTTGCTTACTGTACCCGCCAAGACAATACTTCAATAATAAAACTATTTAATTCGTGTTAGAATGTTGAAGTCTTGCCTCATTTTCTACGGTTCACGAGATGTCTCGGGCAAAGAATAAGTGTGAACAATGACAGATAGGACGGTGTGTGGTGTGTGCCCATTGTAATGGCGTTATTTATTTTTTGCCCCATTTGTGTTATGTCAATCAGCCTGCCTAGCCCAAGTATGTTGAGCTTACTAGTCTCGTTGTCAGACTTTTGGGCTTCTGACTACCTGTAACGACAGTCAAAGATCTACGAATAACAGCCGGGACCAACGGCTTAGCGTGCTTTCCGAGGTACGAGGTCTCAATATGTAATGCATGGTAACGCATCCACGAATCGACCACGGCAAGCGTAGATTACCCTTCAATCGACCCGTGCCGCTGTTATCATTTAGCCACGAGCCCCATTTTGCGTATTGTTAACTTCTCTCTGAGGGGGAACGGGCCGTAAGGTACCCACGTGCTCAGTGCGTGTTGGTAGAAGTCACGTCTTCGAATTTTTGGTATTTATACATGCCGGTTTCCTCATGTTGTTTTTGTTCACCATTTTGAGAGCAGTGGTGATGAAATAGATTACACAAAGTAAAGTGCCTGCCTGGATTTGGACCCACAACCTTCAACTCTACCAATTACTTGGCTACGAACAATGACAAATTATATTATTATGATATCCAGCAACACAACAAAAGAGACAACCCAGAACCGTACGGTGTGGCGCAGAAGTACTAGGAGGGCTGACCCCAAATAAATTGGGATAATTGCCAGAAGAAAGAAGAAGAACCTACAACTCGGGTCATTTCCACCGAGCTCTGCTCTTGCGCACATTAAGGCGGGAGAGCTGATAACCGGCAGCGCCACCATAAAAAAAAATAAGTCTGAAGATATGGAACATTTACAACCTAGTTTTAGTGTTGTTTTTTTTGGTACAAAAAATTCTACCTCATCAGACTAAAAATGTGAGCTTAAGGCGAAAGCGCCAGGGTAGCCCGCGAAATTCAAAATTTCTTACGTTTTTTGCAATTTGTAGGTCAGTGTGAGCTTGTATGTTGATTAAAATATCATTCGCGGCCGTAGCTAATATGGCTTTACAGAATTATAATCATTAGAATCAGCAATACAACTCCATAAGTTAGCATTTACCTCAAATTCAGATTTGAGGTAAATGCTAACTTATGGAGTTGTGCAAAAAACGTAAGAAATTTTGAATTTCGCGGGCTACCCTGGCGCATCAACCTTAAGAAATTTCAAAATGTTCCATAACAGTGCAATAATGCATTCAGGGTGCTGATGGGGCTGCCGCGCTACTGCAGTGCTTCGGGCATGTTTGCGGAGGCGGGAATATATGGTTTTCCTGCACTCATGCGTAAGCGCCGCGCATCCGTCATGAGCCGGATTCGCGCCAGCCCCAACAGCATTCTGACGGTTATTGCGGACAGGTGGAACAGCCGCATGCTGGGGCATTGGACACGCCTACATGCCACTGAGTGCATGTAGTGTATAACAATAAACTTCTAGTACACTAACATTATTTTATAAGTTATTTGCATACTAGCCCAAACGGAATAATGGTCTGAAATAAATTATTTTTATTTTTTATTCATTTAATTATATCTCGTGACTTATTAATTTTTTCATCAATGGTGGCGCTGTTAACTGCTATACTCACCTTAATAAAGGTACCTAGATTCTATCCTAGATCCCATCCTTGGTAGGTAATACATACAAGTAGCTAGGGTTCAAAGCTGTTTTATAATCCACCCAAGATAAATAGACCTATCTGTTTAATATTCTAATCTACATTAGAAAGGTATATCTTTACAGTTTCTTGTCACGTATAGAGAGGCTGAGAAAGTTTTAGTTGTCAGTAATACTTAAACCAAAAGGGTCTCAGCTGAAATATATCTCCCAGGTGGAATTCGTTACTTTTGGAGGAGATATAAGATGTTTTTTCAAGTTTCAATAGTTTGAGAGCGCACTAAAACTAAATTTTGGCTTCTTCTGAAATTGATGAGTAAGTGAAAGTAACTGTAAATCTCACAAAGTAAAAAACTTAAAAATATTTTCGCGTATTCGCGCGACCGTTCACTCCCTCTCACCAGCACTGGGAACATTATAGGCTGATATGTGTTATGTGCGCGACCGTTCGCAAAATA
The DNA here is from genome assembly GCA_905163495.3 of Cosmia trapezina. Classification (NCBI taxonomy): domain Eukaryota; kingdom Metazoa; phylum Arthropoda; class Insecta; order Lepidoptera; family Noctuidae; genus Cosmia; species Cosmia trapezina. Next base: position 8,839,988 of record LR991022.1, on the reverse strand, counting down.
AAATTTGTAAAATACTGGTAGTCTGGTGGCATCCGGTTAGACTGGAAGCCGACCCCTACATAGTTGGGAAAAGGCTAGGCATATTCGCTTTGGTTAGGACGCGGATTGACATGATCACGTGAAATTTTGATAGTATAATGTCAACCCCATATTTTCTAATATCGTCGTCCCTAATCGAATGTTACTTTATACCATTCCCCCTCTAAAAAGCTTATTTTATTCACTGAAAACAGTGAATAAAATCAATTTTACTCACTGTTTTGATGTTTGAATTTAGAACACACCAATATATTCGACTGCAGATTTAGAGTAGGCTAGATACCGCATGTTCATTAGATAGTATGATCGAGCGTGTCATCTTTTTTATACCTCCGATAACTTCACCCCAGCCATTTAATGATGTGCTCAACGTAAACAGAATCGTTTCAATCGCTAAGCGTCACTGAGTCTTTTTTTAGTGCAAACATGCAGGGCACGCTTGGTCGGATGGCTTGTGCGGTAGGTACTCTAACTTTGTATTCGACCTATATTGGTGTGTTCTAAATTCAATTTGATTAGTGTACATTTTCGACAAGGAGTTTAGCATTGGAATAAAAACTGTTTTGTGTTCTTTGCTGTCATTAGTAAATTGGCGCTATCTTGGATACTGTAAGTTGTACACACGGCTACACATCAAGCTATACACTTCCAGTTTTCACTGACCTCTCATTGTAAGGAAATTCTATAGAATGCGAGATCAGCTTACACTTGATACCTATAGCCGTGCGTACGAACACAAAGTTTAGAATCGATTAAAAATGCATTCAAGCCATGAAGATGTGTTATCACCTGAGTTTATGAAAGAGAGGGCGGCCGATATAGTGAAAAACTTGCTACCCAACAAATCACGGCTGGTTTACATCAAAGCCAATTTAACTTTCCTTTTTCTTCATTAAATATCTATTTTCGCTTAAATCTTTCTTTCTTTCTTTTTCTCGTAGTCATGGCAAATCTTAAATAAACGGATTTATATCGAGGGCCATGAATCACTCGCGTCGATCAGAATTTTAACACTTGAATCACTCGCTACGCTCGTGATTCATCTGTGGCCCTCGCTTTAAATCCGTCCTTTATTCACTAATTGCATAATATACTATTATCTGACCATCAGGTAATCTCAAATAGAATAAACTGTGAGATCAAAAATAACATTGCCGTAACTGATTGTACTTGGGTCGTGGGGTCTTGTGTGTAATAATATCTTTGCAACTATTATGTTGATCACCTTACTCTGCAAGGGCGACTATAAAATGGGTGAGACTTGTTTATTCTGTAAATAAGACTCTATGTTCTAGTGTCTTCTAGACTGATCAAACAGTGCAGAAAAACTAAAACGGTCTTATTACAAAACGAGGTTTTTCTTCTGCCATGGTTTAAACCATCGAGCCAGTTTTTTGTAATACGAATCTAGCTGTGATAGAAATACAGTTCTTTGTACAAAACTGACAACTTAGTCCGGTACTAAATTGTCAGTTTTGTAAAACTCGGAATAAAGTTCGAAATTCAAAAAAGCGTCCGTGATTTAAACCTGGGTTTGAATATGAACCTTGTTTTGTAATAAGACAGAAAGAGACAGAAACCTAAATATGTTTTACAAAAAAGTGTTTATGAATAAGATCGAGTTTTGCATCTTCCCCAATAAAAAAGTTGGTAGTAATAATTATTGTTGTTGATTCAAAATACCCTACCTCACAGATATATATTATCTCTGATCTTGCATCACTGTCAAAATGACAGTGATCTTTATGCTCATTAGAATAAGGTTGATGTTGGATTGCTGATGACAGAGGTAAAATAACTCTGAACGGACTTGAAAGGACTGTACCTATATTCTACAGTATCACATGAATATGTACAGCTTACCAGTAAAGTTAGAACTACTCACATTTGTCTCAGTAGCGTTATAATTTATGTAAAGTTATGTAAACTATACTTTGTCGTGTAAAAACTCCCACGGGAGGCTGTTGTTCAAACAATAGACCATCCCACACCGTCACTCATATCAAGAATTTTAATTTGTTAAAACGTTTAAAACTATCTCTTTTATGAGAGCCTATTAGTATGTTCAAAGCATTATTGTTGTATGAACTCTAGTTTATCGTTGGGTGTAAAAATATTTTCTATTTTTAGTACCTTTGTATATTTTAAATTTGTAGTTTGGGGGTACTCCCTTTTCATAACCTAGTAGACATTTTGAAAGCATCAGCAATGTCTTTCTAACCGACAAAAAAAAGCACGTTCTCAAGTCGAGGGGTATATTTTTTTCGTGGATATTAAATAAAGAGAACTGTTTGGTTCTACAACCGATGTAATGCCAATCAATATGTGTGCAGTTACAGTTATATAGGGTTAGGCGAGCTGCACACTACAGTTCCAATCTTGCTGAAGTGGTGACACTGATAAAGTCGTAATCATGCCGCTTTAGTAAGTGTTTAATTGCTTACATTTCGTCGCTAACGGCCAAATTGCCAACAATTTTTACGTAGATTTATATGTAGGAACATAAATCCTACAATATCTTGAAAATAACTCTTCTAAGAACTTTAACACCTGGCAATACCACTCTCAATTACCATTAATAAAAAACCAAATATTTTAAAATAGAATAACTCAAGAGTGCCTCGTTGGTAGCGCAAGGGCTACTCCTGGGCATGAGGTCCTGGGTTCCGGGTCGGGTAAAGTGTTATTGGGTTGTTCGATCTAGAATTTCCCAGTAGCCTAGCCCAACGTCTGGATTTGTGCTCGGTTGATGACAATAAGCTCGTAGAGGAGCTCGTGGCTAAGTAACAACAGCCGCACGGGTCGATCCTTGAGCTTGCCGAGGTTTGTCCGTCTATGGGTGACGAGACTCCTCCGTGCCTCGGCAAGCACGTTAAGCCATTGGTCCCGGCTGTGATTCGTGGTTTTTTAAAAATTTTTTAATTTATTTAATCCATAGTGATACAATTACAAACTCTTATATAACACCTGCCAAACTGCAGAGCAATTTGTCGGCAGTAGGTTCTCGTGGATTTTGCACGAATGTCTACTTAACTACATATTAAAATTAATTCCAAGTTAAAAACTAAGACCTTGGCTCCGTAGGCAAAGACTCCGCATGTGAATACAGAGTAGTTACCCACACAACCATAGCTCCTATACCATACTCAGCGGTATCAGCCAACAAAATCTTGATCTTTGACAGCCTGAAAGTCTGACAATCAGTCTTACCAAGGGGTATCGTATTACTAAGTAACTGGGTTGTGGAAGTCAGCTAGGCAGTCGCTCCATGTAAAATAGTGGTATTCAGCTGTATCCGGTTAGACTGGAAGCCGACCCCAACATAGTTGGGAAAAGGATAGACAGATTGATTTTTGATGGCAATAGGCTCACCCCCTATTACATGGGACTTAGACATAATTGGTGAAATGTAGGTGTACTATAGGTACACCTCTGCCCTACCCCTTGGGGAATATAGGCGTGATGTTATATTATGTTTTAACTCAATAGTTTTATCAACGAAAGCCTATCTTTACTCCGATAGATATCTTTAGTAATATTTAATTTTATGATTTTAACTTAATTTTGTGATTTTGATTTAATTTTATGATTTTGATTTAATTTTATAATTTTAATTTTATATATATTATTTAATTAATTATTTTTGTATACAACATTCGTTTTTGTTTATAATAAATCTGTTAAGGGGTCATTGTACTCATCATTTTGAACATTTTTTTTAGGGGACCAACCTTGAAATCGCGAAAAAAAAATCAGCTGTTCAGTACATTTATCTACATCATACTCGTCAAAATGTTCTGAACAGCTGATTTTTTTTCGCGATTTCAAGGTTGGTCCCATAGAAAAAAATGTTCAATGACACCTTAAGAGGTTTAGTATAAACAAAAACTTATTTTGTATATTGTGATTAATATTAAAATAATTATGATCTAAATGGATTGAAATAAACGATTTCGAGTTGAATTGAATTGAATTGACTATTAAATTTCATTTTAATATAAATTAAATCGTTCAATGTCAGTTATAGATCTCAGGTTTGTGACGTAATTCGAGCAGTTTAAGTGAACAAGAATATTGAGGGATGTTACCTCTCAGATAGATTTAAGTACGAACATAAATCAAATCTACATTTGGGTCGTCCAGGGATCGAGACAACGATTAGGGCCTAGTTTTCAAACTACGTTTGTATAATTGTATAATATAATATGTTCTTTTCTTTGTACTTACTTATTACTATGAACCCAGTTGTGATATTTGGAAAAATGCACACCGAATAATTCGAAAGCAGAATCTTTGTTTTTTAGGGTTCCGTACGTAAAAAGGAAAAAAAACCGGTCAAGAGCGAGTCGGACTCGCGCACCGAAGGTTCCGTTCCGATTTCTGAAAAAGTGTGCTATTTCGAGACATTGTTTTATTTTTCCTGTAATCTTTACATAAACTTCTATCACATAGAATAATTTCAGATTTTTCTCTTTGCAAACTTCAGAGATGGACGGTATTTTTTTTTTAATTTTTCCTCAAAAGTCGAAAACTGTGCGGCGTAAAAAAAAGAAAAAAAAAATGTTTGAGAATGTGCAAACAGCGTTATTTCATATGATACCTCACATGCCCTAGTAGCCCCCACTTAGAATTTTTAAGACCCCCTTTCAGTCCCTGTTGCAAAAAAAATAGAAATATTTTTATTTCTTCCTTATTTGCAAAATAGTTGGGTAAACGTCATCTACAACTGTTCCAAATTTCAAGTTGATAGCATTAGTAGTTCTTAAAATATCCAGCTGTGACAGACAGACAGACAGACAGACAGGCAGACAGAGTCACACCATAAGGGTTCCTTTTTTACCATTTTGGTACGGAACCCTAAAAACGGAACCCATATAGGATCACTTCACTTGTCGGTGTGTCTGTATGTCAGTCTGTCAAGACCCTCTTTCTCAGGAACGCGTAGAGATATCAAGTTGCAATTAATATCAAATACGTAGGAATATGGACCCTTGGATGTCTAAAAAAATCAAAGTTGACTTAAAGTCAACACAATAAAAAATATGGCCGGTAATAAATTTATGCGACATATTTTGATACTTGCAAGTAAATAAAAACCTTCAGGCACCTACAATCATGAATTTGGCAGGAAGCAAGGTCTCACAGCACAAATAAAGGAAAAAGTCCGAAAAAAAAAATACGATCACAAACTTACATTTACATTGGAGTATTGACCGTGACTTGTATCGATATAGGTATGGGAGAACATTTTCAACTACAAAATTAAGTTTGTATTTGGGACAAATTATTCCAACCACGGAGTCCTTCATTGTGCGTTATCCGACACGAACTCGGCCGGTTTTTTTTTTAAGTACAAAAGATCATTGCGGATTACCACTTCAAAAGCGAGCGAATATCGAAATGATATTTGGAAAGCAACAATGCTACCCCGACTATGCTCAATCATTTGCCACTCGTAACAAAAAAATCCATAAAATAGCCGTTATCTACACATTCTGTGCATCAAACTAAATAACATTGAGTACAAATTTGGACTATTTTTGAGACTTTTATTTTTGTGATAAAAATCGCTGTTTATGGTGAAGCACGTGCACTGAATGCGTTTCAGTGCACGTGCTTCACCATAAACAGCGATTGAGGCAAATCATTGTGCTTATAGGTGCATTAAAATTTAGAATTTGTTTTCATACCGTCAATAAAAGTTGGTCAAACCTTCAATATCTCCTGAACTAGAAGGTCCTCAAGTATGATCATCATTTGTGCCTAGCCTTTTCCAAACTGTGTTGGGGTCGGCTTCCAGTATAACTGAATGTAGCTGAATACCAGTGTTTTATTGGAGCGACTGCAACAACCCAGTAACTGGTTAATATGATGATACCCCTTGGTAAGACTGGTTCTCAGACTTTCGAGCTTCTGACGACCCGTAACGACTGTCAAAGATCTACGAATGACAGCCGGAACCTACGGCTGAACGTGCTTTCCGAGACTCGGAGGAGACTCGGTATGTAAAGATGTCACCCATCCACAGACCAACCCCGGCAAGTTAGCTTAACCTGGTGAATCGACCCGTGTGGCTGTTGTATGACCCTTGCGTGTGGACGTCTGCCACGAGTATGATCCAGAACAAAAAATATCACAATAACGGAAACAAGAAGTGACTCTCGGCTTCGATAAGCGTCTCACTCGTTATAATAGCCGCTGATATCCTATGTTCTGTCACCCAAGTATGGTCACCGTACATCCAAGTGGTTGAACTAATAGATTTATATCTTCCTCTCACAGATTTATGGTTGACTTTAAGGCCCTTGTTATTCTCAAAACAAAGCGGACTGTGGGAATTGTCCACCTCTCGTAGCCCTTTTTGGGACAAAATTTTCGAAAACGATTATGTCGATAACAGCTTTTTCAGGGTTTCTTTTAAAATCTTTTAAAATATGAATAAAAAGTTTCCCTAACCCTTCGATGGTTATTGTATTTCGTAAATTGGTTATTCATCTTTTGAAATGTTTTAAATTATGTTTACTTTTAATTTTATTTTGTGAACATTCGAACGGTTTTCTTAGTTTGTTTTTCCTTTTATTGTTTTGTTAAGGCTTTAGAAAAGTGGTGTATAAAGCTTCCGGGAAAGCAAAATAATGTTTTATTTTTTTGACAAATAAAACTACAGGTTATTTTCTAGTAAGTGTATAAGGTCCATAATACAGAACGTCACTCAATACTCAAGCATTAAATTACTTAAAACTAGATTCTACTAGATTCAAGCCATTTGATTGGTTGAAACTGGTTTTAATCCATCAGGCATCACTGGTAAAAACCGTGCACTTCAAACGGTTTTTACACCGCTAGACTATTGAATAAAACCGGTCAAGAGCGAGTCGGACTCGCGCACCGAGGGTTTCGTGCCGATTTCTGAAAAAGTGTGCTATTTAGAGACATCGCTTTATTTTTCCTGTAATATTTACATTAATTTCTATCATATAGAATAATTTCAGACTTTTCTCTTTGCAAACTTCGGAGATAAAGGGGGGGAACGGTATTTTTTTTTACATTTTTCATCAGAAGTCGAAAACTATGCGGCCTAAAAAAAATAAAAAAATGTTTGAGAATGTGCAAGCAGCGTTCTTTTATATGATACCCCACATGCCATTATAGCCCTACTTTGAATTTTTAAGACCCCCTTTCAGTCCCTGTTACAAAAAAATATATAAATATTTTTACTTTTTTCTTATTTGCTAAATAGTAAGGTAAACGTCATCTAAAACTGTTCCAAATTTCAAGTTGATAGCATTAGTAGTTCTTGAGATATCCAGCTGTGAGAGACAGACAGACAGACAGAGTCACACTATAAGGGTTCCTTTTTTACCATTTTGGTACGGAACCCTAAAAACCAAATAACTAAGTATGAGCACCTGAGCACAGCAAGATAATTCCTTCTAGCTTTTTATAAAACAAACGAAAAAGCATCAAGTGAATTGACGAGTGAGATGAGATTAACAGCCGTTCTTCAAATGTAATCTTTAACTCCATCAAGATTTTATTTCAATTTACTGTAAGCTGTCTTTAAGCCAAACTCATCTGAAGAAATATTTGCAAATGAGTTAACTGGCAACTTTAAAACTTGCCAGATACGATCTCATGAAAAAGTTATCTTTAATCAGAACTTGGAATTTCAATTTATTCAAGATTTTCTTGATCTTGATATAATTTAGTTTTTGTTGGGGTCAAGGAAACAGTATATAGATAAGTGGAATCAATTTCAAGTGCATCACTGATTGAATTTTCATAGAAACTGGTCGATTTTTAAAGTATTTTTACTGAAAACCTAATTTATTCTGTTGTAAATTCACTAGGCAAATCATAAGATTATTTGTTAGTAAATTTCGCATTGCATTGAAATACTGATTCATCATTTGACATAATCCGGTCTTATGTATATTAATAATTAAAAAAATGTGTTTTCAATATTAATCAACATTCACAAACATATTATATAAAATAAGTACATTCATCCTAATCCTAAATAATATTATAAATGCGAAAATGAGTTTGTTTGTTTGTTTGTTACGCTATCACGCTAAAACGGCTGAACGGATTTTCATGAAATTTGTGACATGGGTAGATAGGATACAGAATACTTTATCTTTTTTTTATCGTGGTAACACGCTCCCGTGGGATAACTTCCGACGTCCACGCGGGTGAAGCCGCAAGCAAAAGCTAGTAAAGAATGAACATCATCATCTGCCTAGCCTTTTTCCAACTATGTTTGGGTCAACTTCCAGTCTAACCGGATGCAGCTGAATACCAGTATTTTACATACACCTGCTTAGCAGACCTACAATGGTCTAGTTGTCAGACTTTGGGCTTCTGACTACCCTGACCGTCAAAGATCCATGAATGACAGCCGGGACCAACGACTTATCGTGCTTTCCGAGGCACGGAAGAGTCTCGTTATGTAAAGATGGTGATATGATACATCGACCTGTGGGGCTGTTATTACTTAGCCACGAGCTCCTCCTAGTTAAAGAATAAACATAAGACGCCAAAGATTACCATTTCAGAGTCTTATAAAACCACATAAACAGGTTGCATCAGGGTGACGGTTCACACGCTATCGGCTCCTGCTCGAGCTCTGATAAGCTCCCAATTCCATTCGCCTCTCGCCTCAAAGCTGCTCTTGCTTGGTTTCTACAGAGATCTTAGAACATGTTGTACTGGAGCTGGCACTTAAGAGGAAATGCGGGTGCTCTGTTCTCCATACAAACGCTCTCGCCTGTTTTCTTTCTGGTTAATGACCATAAAGCAATGATTTTTACAGAAATATAAATATTAGCTACTTGTATGCCCCGATGTTTTCCTTTTTGATGATACATTATTTTTATAAGAACTAGAACCCTCGAAAAATGCTCAAAATTGCCTATTCAGACCGCCGCGCCGTCAACAGAGGCCTAGTGTACAAATTTGACAACTATTAACGAAAAAAGAAAAACATAGGGGCATAGTATTTATCTTTCTTATTCAGTTTATGAAATATCTTTTAAATTGGTCCAATATTGGAGGAGGAAATAGGCGAGAGCCAAACCTCGAAATATGACTTTTTACATAGCCTACTTTGTCGGATCTGCAGTTGTCCTTATCGCACTAATTTAAGGGCGGAGCGCTCGCAGAGCGACAGCAATAGTTTCTTCAAATACCTAATTTTCAAAAGCCTGGCCGCCCGTATTTCCTCTTAATATTATGACAGCAAAAGAAGGGGCCCACGCATATTTTTTGCTGACAACAGAGTGTGGCGTAGCAGCGTAGCAATGTGTAGCAGCGTAGCAATGTGTAGCAGCGTAGCAATGTGTAGCCGCGTAGCAATGCGTAGCCACGTAGGGGTGCGTAGTAGCGTTACGATACGTAGCAGAGTAGCGATACGTAGTACCGTAGCCATGCGTAGGGGTAGTCAAGCTGCGTAGCAGGCGGTGCGTAGCCGCGTAGCGATGTGTAGTAGCGTATAACATCGTAGTACCATAACTGTAGCTGTGTAGCGTATTGCTAGTGGGTGTTATAATAAATTCGATGCACTAATTTGTCACATTTGCTCAATTAACTTTGCGTAAACACATTAATTTACCACATCCAAACATAATAATACCTACTTCTAGTCCCAACTATTTTCCAGCGCGCAATACGTCTAAGTTACTTTCTCGGGAGCATGTCCGCGAGATTATTCGCCCTCAGTGGAGTGTAGTCTAGGATCTCGTATTATTTCATTTGCATAATGTGCGCTTATAAGGTTTGGACGCAGTTCCTTTGTGTGTGGACTGAAGTATGCTAGCTGGTGGAGCGAATGTTCTTTCACTTAAGAAAGAATTGTTATGTTCTATGAATATGAAATTCATAAAGTAGCTTTAAAGAGTGTCCTACTGAAGCTGTCTGTATACATATACATATACACGAAGTAAGAGACATCAAAAATTTTCAAAACAATTAGTGCTTTCATACGAAAGTGCTATACCTATTCGGTTAAGATGTATGGAATAGTTTTTTTTTTTTTGTAACCGACGAATAATTTCTGGTCTGGAATGATGAACTGAACTTATGGTATTTTGCGCGTCAATGTCTCTTAGGCTAAGCACGCAATACGAATTTTAATCGATGCGGATAGTAATAATCGCATATCAAAAATAATAAGTGATTTTTTACCGCAGTGCAAGAACTCTAGTATATTGGTATTGTTCACAAACAATACCAATATAGGTACTAGAGGTCGCGCACTGTGGTAAAAAATCGCTTGAAACTTTTATTTTTCAGTTTAAGAATCGCAGCGATTAAAATCGCAGTGCGTGCATAGCCTAACCTTGTTAATGAATGACACATTTTTTTTTCATTTACTTTAACTAATGTTAAGAGTCCATGAAAATAAATGATCTTCCTGAAAAGCGGGTGGGTCAAGATGGTCTCCTCAATAATAAAACTCTTAAAATACGCAATATTCCGTCTTCAACAGATGACTCTTAAGCGCCGTTTACACGGTGCAAGTTTCTGGAACATTCAAGAGCAATAATTGCATGCCATAAAGCACGTTCAAGTTTTTTGACATTCAAGAACTGCATGAAGTGTTTACACGCGTGTGTTATATTTGATAATTATTTTTATAATTTTTAGCACTATATTTTTAAATGTTAAGTGTAATTGACATTACCTTGGATCCGGAAGTTGGTTCGGTTGTGATTTAAATCATAGAATCACTGTAAAACCACCTTTAGATAATTAATTTTGATATTATTTGTTGGATAATGACATCTGTCATATTTACGAAGCTTGGAACTAATATAGAAGTATCTAATTTGACTAGTTTTTGTGTTTATATAAAATACCACTCTTAACTTGTAAAAATTATAGAGATGTTATTACTATAAATAATTACGTAATATTTAATAGTACCAGCAATATATTTTAGAATTTATATTGCTATTTTAATATAATAGGTTGTTTTAAACGATTGTTACAATACTGTCAGTTGACGTTTAATGGAAAGAGGGGGTAGTAGGATATAAAAAGGATTGTAATGATATTCTCGAGGCAGTTGCTCGGTGGATGTTCAAGTGGCTAGTGCTAGTGCTGTTGTGATGTGAAGTAGACCTACCAGATGTCATGTAAGTTATTGTTATTATGTTGCTATTATTCTGAACTGTTTGAGATAACTATAGTTTATGGAAATATAAGAAATAGTTGATAGTTGATAGAATACTTAAATACTGTTTCCGTGGAGTTTCTTGTTCGTTCTTCTCCACGAAGACCTAGTTTTGCGAACGGACAATAGCTTTCTCGTTAAAGATGAATAATTATTGACAAGTCTAACTGAAATATAAATATCTAGACTTGTCTCACTGTGGTTTTCTTTATGATAATTAATAACCATCCTGACATTCAAGGTTTGATATTTGTGTAGTATCTATATATACACTTATAGATATATTATATCAAATCTAACACGTGCGATTCCATACAATGGAATGTACAATAATTGAATGCAAGTTTTGCCATTTAATAAAATCGCATTCGACTTACACCAGGCAATAAAATTGACAGGCGATTATTGCATCCAAGTTTTGCCTAGAAATGATAGTTATTTCATTAAATTTTATGGAACACTTCTCAAGATATTTTTCAAGTTGTTCTTGATTTGATTTCTTGCCTCAATAGCAACAACGATTACCACACCTTTACTCACCGCACTCATATTTCAATGAGAGCACAAATGTCAGATCATGCCAGAATTGAATGCGATTTTATTGTACGAGCAATTATTGTATGTGCTGTGCGATTTTCTTGTACATGCTTATACCAGTTTTGATAGTTGCCCGTATCGTGCAATAATATTGTACGTGTCGTTTAGACGGTGCCAGTTAGTTGCCCTTCAATTTTATGGTATGCCACAGGCAATAAACTGGGGCCGTGTAAATGGAGCTTTACTGTTCGTCGGGAAAACAGATGACGGCGCCGAAGAAGCGACAGTACATTTACTATAGCGCCGTCACCTGTTTTCCCGTTGACGTCTTGTTTCCAGTGCGGTGGACGGCTCAGGCGCAAAACGTCTCTTTCTCAAAATGTCTACTGGTACTAAAATGTCTCTTTCTCAAAATGTCTACTGGTACTAAAATGTCTCTTTAACAAAATGTCTACTGGTACTAAAATGTCTCTTTCTCATAATGTCGCTTTCGCAGAATGACTCCTTCTCAAAAGGTCGCTTTCTCACAATGCCTCTTTCGCAGAATATCTCTTTCGCAAAATGTCGCATTAGTAACTTAGAAAAAAATTTGCCAGGCTCAAAATTATCAAATGTTTACAAGTTTTAAAATTTGTTACTTGTTGTTGTAATAAGAAATTGGAAAAAACAACTTTTTTTTTAAACCTAGCTAAATTTTTTTCTAAGTTACTAATGCGACATTTTGCGAAAGAGATATTCTGCGAAAGAGGCATTGTGAGAAAGCGACCTTTTGAGAATGAGTCATTCTGCGAAAGCGACATTATGAGAGACATTTTACTACCAGCAGACATTTTGCGAAAGAGACGTCTTGCGCCTGAGCCCGGTGGACAATAGTATATTATGCAATTAGTGAATAAAGGACGGATTTAAAGCGAGGGCCATAGATGAATCACGACCGTAGGGAGTGATTCATGATGATTGAATCACGAGCGTAGCGAGTGATTCAAGTGTTAGAATCCTGAGCGACGCGAGTGATTCATGGCCCTCGATATAAATCCGTTTTATTCAAGAGTTGCATACTATACTTTATGACTACGAGAAAAAGAAAGATTTAAGTGAAAATAGACATATAATGAAGAAAAACAAAAGTTAAATTGGCTTTGATGTAGTTAAACCAGCCGTGATTTTTTGGGTAGCAAGTTTACCACTATATCGGCCGCCCTCTCTTTCATAAAGTCGGGTGTTAACACATCTTCATCACTAGAATGCATTTTTAATCGATTAGAACAACACTAAACAAACACAAAATTAAAGATTAAAGTAACACTAAACTTTGTGTTCGTACAACTTACAGTATTCAAAATAGCGTCAATTTACTAAGGACAGCAAAGAACATAAAACAGTTTTTATTCTAATGCTAAACTCCTTGTCGAAAATGTCGACCAATCAAATTGAATTTAGAACACATCAATATAGGTCGAATACAAAGATTACACTTACACTAGATACGGCAAGTTACGACCAAGCGTGCCCTGCATGTTCGACTGTTCGTGCTAAAAAAGGCTGTTAGCTCAGTGACGCTTAGCGATTGAAACAATTCTGTTTACTCTGAGCACATCACTAAATGGCTGGGGTGAAGTTATCGTAGGTATAAAAAAGATGACACGTATCTAGCCTAGGTACTCTAAATCTGTGGTCGAATACATTGGTGTGTTCCATTTTCAAACATCAAAACAGTGAGTAAAAGTGCTTTTTATTCACTGTTTTCAGTTAATAAAATAAGCTTTTTAGAGGGGGAATGGTATAAACAATGTAACGGCCTTCTTCAAATTCCAAGCTCGTTCGTATAGAAATAAATAAGAAAAACAAACCGACTTAAGTCCTTAACAAAAGAGGTTTCTTTTATACAACAACAACAACAGAAGTGCACTCGCTTTTACTTGTTTTGTGCTTCCCGGGTAAAGTTTTTCTCAGAGAATACGTACGCTAATTATACTACTTTGAGTACTTTATACTATCTTATTCTTTCAAAGTAGAAAAAAGTGACGAGAGTTTCTTTAGGGTTTTATTTTATAGACTGTCTTATTGGTGTAGCGGTTGTAGGTGTGACCGTTGAGCGTTGCGTCTTGGGTTTAATCCTCTTGTCGGGCAAGTGTTTTCGGTTTTTCAGTCTCTGCTTAAGACGATTGTGAAGCTGTAAATTTTCATACAAAAAGCCTTCACGTTTTTCCCCCCGTTTTCATAATTTTTGAAAATTTTGTAGATATTTTGAAAACTAGGTCCGTAAGTTTTTATTATATAGCAATATTGCGTACGAAATAAGTTATTATCATCTAAATATCTATATTTTTGACTTAAAAAATTCTTCGAGCGTTTTATTTTTTTTTAAGAAAACTAAAATGAATTACTAAAAAAGAAAAGGTACAGACCTACATTAAGGTGTACTGAATCTAATGAAACCAAAATTGTCTCATTTAGTAGGTAATTGCTTCCAAGAAGTTTGCAACTCTCTCTATCACGCCCAGAGGGAGGCAGAGTAAGCGGTATGAAACAGATAGCATTTTTGATAATACCTTCTCGCGCCACGTATCGGCACTTTACACTCTTCTTAAAAGTGTCTGGTTAATTGTAAATATTGTAATAGAACTTAACATAACTGGCGAAATATACGTGCACGTTACCGTTTCCTCGTCGAGGAAAACAGGAGTAATCGAACTTAAATTAAGTTTACTTTTATAACGATTAAGAGAAGCGTTTCGCTTTTGTTTACAATTTTTATGGATTTATTCCTTGACTCGCACCTAGCTGTTTCCCACGGTTTTTTACGACTTGATAAAACATGAAGATTTATTTATTTTAGGCAAGTTAAATATTAATTTATTATCTTCAAAACCTTGATGAATGAAACCAAAGTGATGGTGAAAACCTCATCAAAATATGTTGCGTAGTTTGCAAGAACATCGCGGTCAAAGAGACAGACACGAATAGCGACTTTATAATATAATAATACAATCAATCTGCCTCAATCTGCCTAGCCTTTTCCCAACTTTGTTGGGGTCGGCTTCCAGTCTAACCGGATGCAGCTGAATACCAGTATTTTACATGGAGCGACTCCATAACCATCCATCATCATCATCATCATCATCATCATCATAATCATCATCATACATCGTCATCATCATCATCATCACCATCATCGGTCATCATCTGACCTCCATAACTGGGTAATACGACACCCCTTGGTAAGACTGGTTGTCAGACTTTCGGGCTTCTGACTGTCAAAGGTCCACAAAAGACAGCCGGGACCAACGGCATAACGTGCTTTCCGAGGCACAGAGGAGTCTTGCTATGTAAAGATGGTCACTTATCCACGGACCAACCCCGACAAGCATAGCTTAACCTGATGGATCGACCCGTGCGGCTGTTATTACTTTACATTGTATATATACAGGGTTACTGGTAACTCGACCACTTCCTTGCAAGACGTCATAGTAGGGTTCAAATGCATCAAATTAAGCCACCAAATGTTCTACCGAAATTCAGTAGTTTTTGAGTTACTTCGATTTTTAGTTTTTATTGAAAAATCCAATTTAAAAATGATTTACGGCGGAACTGTACTGGAATTCTAGTTAGTAACAATAGCTGATGCAGTAGCAGATCTTTGCTAATAATTAAAAGTTTGAAAATGCCTAAAACTTTGACAAAAATCACTAATTAAACATTTTATTTTTTGTAATTTTTGTCTGATAAAAATAAAAATTACGAAAAAATATTGAATTTCGGTAGAACATTTGGTGGCTTAATTTGTTGCATTTGAACTCTACTATGACATCCTGCAAGGAAGTGGTCGAGTTACCAGTAACCCTGTATAGGTAAACAAAAGAAAACCACTTATTCTAAGTTGTCACGTAAAATAATCATTTATGTAAATGAAGATGCAAGAAACTTTGTTAATTACAATGACAATTAAGTTTTTTAGGCATCGCTTTAAATGTTGCCCTTGCTATTTATACTTGAGTTACAAGTTTGTATTCGGAATTAGATTGGGGGAAGTTTTTGTGGAAACATTATAATTAGATTTGAAAGCTAATTTTGTGGTTTTGGCTATATTTAGATCTGTCTTACCTTTTGACGTCATATTATTGTTATTTAGTTTGACTTTAAAAAAGTAACGTGAAGATAATTGTAGAAGACATGCAGGTGATGTAGTATCATTTTCGTGGAAGATAGCTAGGTACTCTTTATTACACTCACTCACTCTCTCTGACTCTTTATGTTTCTTTCACTCGTTATTTATGTGTTAGGGTTCCGTACCTCAAAAGGAAAAAAAACGGAACCCTTTTATTAGGATCACTTCATTGTCCGTCTGTCTGTCAAGACCAGGGGCGGCTGCCCCTTAAGTGCGCTCGTGCGCTGCACTACCAGATTTTAACAGGTGTAGAAAGAAACCCAAAATGTTTAATACATCTGATTACCTATCTATTTAATACTTACGAAATAATGACGAACCAATTAAACTCTTTGCTAAACTATTTAAGACTTATTTTCGCTGTAAAGAAAATTCCTCGTGCGCTAGGCCGAGCGCACGGCGAATGCTCATACAACTTCTATGAGATACGAGCTAAAACGCCTAGCGCGTGAGACAGAAGATAGTGGGTACAAACTGTATGGAGTAAAAAGTCCATTCTCGTGCGGCGCACGGGCGCCGAACTTGACCGAGCCGAACCGAAGATTACCGAGAGCTGCCGAGTGCCGCCGCGATTGTGCCGCGATGTTTTGTTTACGTGAATAGTAGTGTTTATTTATTTTGTTTTAGTATTCGTTTAAATTCTGAAAGGATTTGATATAATTATGTGGGACAGTGTGTGTGAGCTGTGAAGATGAGGATTAACTTTGACTAAGTATATTAAAAACAATAAAAAATATTTTCAAAACAAAGTAGAAATAAAATCGATTGGACCGCCAAGGTCATTTTCTTAATACATATAAAACAAGAGTTCAAAACGAAAATGAAGCATTTAGGTACCTACTCGAAGTTTTAAAACTGAAATGTACCTACATAGAAATTGAGCGCCTTTGTTTTCCTTGTATTATTTTTGGCGGCGATTCAATCATGTAGGTACCAAACCATAATAAAAAGGTGATCGAACATTTCGTTTCGGAAAAAGTCGACGAATTGATAAAAAAAGTACATTTAAACAAAATGTCGTGTTATTGCATTTTTCAATCCTAATATTAATTAGTGAGTTAGTAAAGTGCACCACCAGTTCCATGACCCACCAGCCGCCACTGGTCAAGACCCTTTTTCTCAGGAACGCGTGGAGGTATCAACTTGAAATTAACCTAAAAAACGTATTTGTCTATAATCCCTTAGAGCTATAAAAAAAATCAATCTGCTAAGTCAACGCAATAAAAAAATACGGCCATTTTTGCGACATATTTTGATACTTGCCAGTAAACCAAAACCTATAGGGTACTTCCCGTAGGTTTATGTGAAACTTACATGTAATAAATAAACCTCGATGTTTTGTAAAAACCGTGTGAAGCAGAGAAGCGTCACTAGTCAACTATAAAGTATTTTCGGGTCGAGTTCTACAACTAGGTATAAAACCCTTGAACTTTTGGGCCAGGACTAAAACACGTAGCGTTATCTCAAACGTAACTTTTATTGGGCTCCGTAGTACATTTTACGGGAGTGATACGTGAGTTCGAATGACGTTTTTGCGAAGGTCGCCATTTCGAAAAATTTTGCGAGTGGTACGCCAGATCGAAAACTCATTAAATCGAAAACCGCTTTATCGAATGACGGTATCGCGAAGGTCGCCATTTCGAAAAAAATTGCGAGCAGTACGCCAGTCAGAAGTCATGGTATCGAAGTCCGATGTTGAGTGTCTTTCTTTTTCTTTTTTTTTTCTCCCAAACAAAATCAAATTAACATGCTCTTCATGCTCTAATCATAACTGTGTCTCGTCTCATTGGGGTCGTGAGTTCGATTCCCAGACAAATTAACTCAACGTCGGACTTCGATACCATGACTTCCGAACTGGTGTACTGCTCGCAAAATTTTTCGAAATGGCGACCTTCGCGATAACGTCATTCGATATAGCGGTTTTCGATGTAATGAGTTTTCGAACTGGCGTACCACTCGCAAAATTTTTCGAAATGGCGACCTTCGCAAAAACGTCATTCGAACTCACGTATCACTCCCCATTTTACAGTTATTCCTTCTCTCAATATTCCATCCGTACCATTTCATTTATATTAATCAATTTCTGTAAACCACAGATTTAATCAAATTCAACGCCGCGCCGCGTCGATAAGAAATTAAAACAAAATTTTAAAATAATTATTTTCACTCAGTAAGCATTTAGTTATTAATTTAAAAGCTGTGTTTCCACTGCCGGTGGGCGTAAAATTATAAATAATATTCTAGCAATTTGTTAAATGGATGTTTCTCTTCAATATCCTAGGGTGGTTGTCCCAACGGAGGTAGGCAGAGGCACAGATTAATGAAGATGGGACACTCCGCAGTTTAGTTATGAAGCTACAAGTACACGGCGGGCCCCGTCCGCGGGGCTAATTCGTAAAGTATAAGAGTTACGCGATAGAAAGAGAGGCAATGTGTAGGTGAATATAACTGTAGGTAATTAGCGTTCTGCCAACTGAATTGCACTTTATTGTGTCGTAGCAAGAATCGCTTTTTATTTAAATGATTTTGCGTAGTGTCCCATCTGTATTAATCTGTGGCAGAGGTGAGAATTTGTTCAACTGTGTCAATTATTATGATAGGGTATTTTAACTTTTTTTTACAGTGTTGATGTACATAGAGAGGCTTGAGGCACAGGGTGTAAAGATTACTCATCCTCCATAGAAAAAACCGATCAAGAGCGAGTCGGACTCGCACACCGAGGGTTCCGTACTACGTACATCATTTATATACCATTTTTGTTGATGATTTCTGAAAAACCGTGCTATTTAGAGACATCGTTTTATTTTTCCTGTAATCTATACATACACTTCTATAGCATAGAATAATTTCAGATTTTTCTCTAAGCAAACTTCTTTTCATTCAAACTCAAAACTATGCGGCCAAAAAAAATGTTTGTGAATGTGTAAACAGCGCTCTTTCATATGATACCGCATATGCCCTAGTAACCCCACTTCGATTTTTTGAAATCCCCCCTCCAGTCCCTGTTGCAAGAAAAACATATATTTTTTGTTTCTTTCTTAGTTGCAAAATAGCTGGGCAAACGTCATCTAAAACTGTTCCAATTTTCAAGTTGATAGCATTAGGAGTTCTTGAGATATCCAGCTGTGACACACAGACAGACCGAGTCACACCATAAGGGTTCCTTTTTACCATTTTCGTACGGAACCCTAAAAGGAGAATTCTCCGACCAGACGGGTGTTTGTCTGGCGAGTAACTGCCCCACGGTTGATATCGGGATATTGTACATAAACTGTCTTATGTCGCGCGGTAAACTATGCTTGCGCGATGCAGGATTTGTGTGACATCAGGTACCTATTTGATGCGTAGCTCATATGTGGCGTTGTATATGAGGTTATTTTAATTGATATTTATAATTCTTGATAAGATTTAAACAGCTAAGCCTTACCAAAATACCTTTACAGTATTTTAAATTTAAAGTAAGAGTTTTAAAGTAGTTTAAATTTTATAAGTATTTTGAAGAAAGCTGTGTATTAGAAAGTGGGTGAAACAACAACTAATACTAGGTACTTAAATGTTTCCAGTAGTAATGACAAAAATCTTTGTTTTATTACCGTAATCCTGATGAAGCATGGAAGTACTTAAATAAAAATTCTATTTAACCTCTTTCTAAGAAAAAGGATCACCTAAAATCATGTGGAATGTTTTGATTTACCGTGTACCTCGAAAACAAAGTACCTACCAAAAAGATTACATTACATTAGTCACCCACGTATCCAAAACTCGTGAAGTGACAATCTTTATATGTATACGAGTATTAAAAGCGTACGTAAATTCAACGTTTTTCAACGAGTAAGCCGACGGCGACGGAGGAATATTAAATCCAGCTTCAACATTACTCGCATTTGAATAGGCTGTGGTTTAGTGTCGTTTTGTTATACTGATGTTTTTAGTCTGCGGCTTCCTGATAGCTGATAAAAGCATTATCTAAATATTTTATTTAAAGATTTTTTGTAGTCTGTCTGTCATTTTGATGCATTTATTTCGAATGGTTAGGTTATGAGTAAATAAGATAAGTAAATAAGTAATAACAGACAAACAGCGTTTATGAGGGGTTTAAATGTGGTTTGGCTATTAGATAGTCAAGTTTGGCAGTGAACCTCTGTATGTTTTGGCGTGACGTGATCTAAACCGTTACGCTTCGTTCAAACTGCATCGCGCCCAGTCGAGTTGCGTGGGGCAGTATGCACGACGCCTTTAATCTATGTAAATCAAAATCAATTGCCCCAATGTATGTGAAATCGCATCTCTTCAGAATGGTTGCACCAATTTGGCAAATTCTTTTTTTGTTGTGTTTTTGGAATTGTCAGGATAAGATTTGTATAAACGATTATTTGGACAATTTACCGGAAAAGTCGGGAATTTGGATGGTAGGTATTTTTGTATGAGAACAGACAACACACAGGCTAAATCACTGGAGATAAAGACATGAAATACTCCCGGGCAACGCCGGACGCGAATAGCTATTCGTACTCTGATAAAACAGTATTTCTCGGTATATTCTCGAAAGATATCTCTCTAAATCTGACACAAGAAACGCCACATTTTAATGTTATTCGCCTCCACATAAGGATACCTTTCGACAGAATAAATACGTTGTTATTTTGAAAAAGAAAGAATTTTAATCTGTTAAGTATGAATTCATATTATGTTTGCGTAAATTGTCGAGGCCTTTTTCCTTAACAACGATCCAGTTTGGGAACTTGCCAACAATTTCAATAATAGAGTTGATATCGTACGGGCGATCATTCTGTTTCGGATACAAGTAATCTGCCGTTTAAAAGTTACAACTGCATACTTTGTTTAATTAGTTTGAGATCACTTCTGAAGATATGTTTTTTTTTTGTTGCAGTATTTTTAAAAGATAACATGAATTGAATCTTCACATGATCAGGGGCCGTATTATGACGTGAAAAAAGATAATGGATCAATCATGGTTCCAGTGTGAGAGAGAGACGGAGCTCAAAGCCAAGCTCAACGCCACAGTTTAATGGTAAATAACCTACTCGTATGCACCATCCTTTTTTCTCAACTATAATGCTGTAATCAGATTAGAGGTAAAATAAAAACACCTCCTGATCTGATTTGGCGATAGGTGCTTAAACTTGCATTTTGTGCATCCTGGGCAGAAAGTTCGGGTATCTTCCAGGTTGGTTAATATTTTTTCACACCACCTGCTCGAAAATGTCAAATTATATGTCAAGCAACCTTAACCTAAAGTGAGTCATTAGTGGCCGGGGGCACAGCCGGTCAATAATGTTGTACTGGATTTCATTATGACCCGCTGGTCAATAATGTGATTTGAATTTGGAATCTCACATGCTCAGCTAAATTGGCAGTATAGTACTAACAAACACCTTTTGGTGCCAGAAAGAGGAAAGCTATTCTCGAAACCCTTACTACGCGTGGATGATATTCTCGATTTCCTACAAAATCATAACGACTGCTTCTTCATATCGTTGCCATGTTTTCGAAGACATAATATTGTTAGAATAATTAGATAACTACGAACCATTTTTCATTTTTTTTTAATTTTTTTTTTTTTAATTTTGGAACGAAGTTCCTTATCGCGCGTTGTGAAAGGGGGCTAGACGGAAAAAAGTCTCACGACACTTTTTGCTATAGGTAGCTATTGTAAGCCGTGCGGCGTGCGCATGTTTCTCTGTCTGTCTCTCTCTCTCTCTCTTATAGAAAGCAAGCCAGATATTTTCATTTCTATTTCGCATTGAACAGTGTGGTGTCGCGATGATGATGATGATGATGATGATGATGGTGATGATGATGATGATGATGGTGATGATGATGGTGATGATGATGGTGATGATAATGATGATGATGATGGTGATGATGGTGATGATGATGATGGTGATGATGATGGTGATGATGATGGTGATGATGATGATGATGATGATGATGATGATGAAAATAAAATTTTGTTACAATTCCTTCACTAATTAATCGAAAGGAACTTCGTTCCATCCGGGTGTCCCTTGACACCTCTCAAGTTTTTTTTTTTTTTTAATTACACATCAACATCTATAAACGTACCAAATAAAAACTTAACTTTATCTTTGCACAACTGGACTAATGTCTCAAAAGTTACCATTAACTTCAATTAATATGTAAGTGCATATAACTAACTAGTTCTAAATATGTTATTCTTACTGTTTGTTTATTTAATAAATACTTTGTTTTTCGTACTATGGCTATTATTTTCTCACAGTAGGTGTAAAAAGTAGAGTATCCTCCTCTGGGCTAAAGGTGTCTTTGCCTTGGGCTAGCTTGAATCCCTCGCTGCATTCAGGATTCTTGTATTAACTCCCTCGCTTCGCTCGTGAGTTAAACTCTTAACTACCTCGCTGCGCTCGGGAGTTAAATACCGAATCCTTCATTGCGCTCGAGATTCAATATGACGCCCGTGACATAAGACACAACTTTAGCCCCTCGGTGCATAATCTACTATTACCACATTGATCATATTATAGAATACATGGAATAAGAAATTATTATACAAGAGGAAGTCTGAAAGTAGTCACATGTGTGGTGACTAAAAAATTGTGGGAAATCAGTTGTCGTGGTTTGGGTATGTGGAAGAATGAGGAAAATTACGTCAGGAAAATTTTGAGTAGGAATGTGGATGCATGGACACGATGGATGGACTGTGTAAAAAATGATATGGCGAGAAGGAGAGTGAGTACCAAGATGACGACTAATAGAGAAGTAGAAAGACATGTTGCGCAGACCACAAATAAATTGGGATAAGGGCATTCGACCGGGTGCTTGTTACATAAATTCGCTGGATGCAGACAATGTAGGTCTTTGTGGCAATCCTTAAAGTCAATTTAGTTTGGGAACCTTCCAAGAATACGAAAAATTCTGTACTTAATTTATTTTCTAAATTATTTAGCCTTTTTTCCTCTTTCTGCGCAAACACAGAGAATATTACACATCAGGTTGGCACGTGCCCTTTGCAGAATATAATTATGCGTTTATAAATATTAATAGGGGCACAGACGTTAATATGAGAAGCGTGTAGTCTCGTTTAGGTGAATCAGTTTATTAATATTATAAGCCAAAAGGAAACCATGGTAAGTGTCCCAAGACAGTCACTGTGTTTTCCTTATGGCTTTTGGCGTTGAAGACTGCTTCAGGCGCTGGTCTTATCCTAAGTTAAATATAACCTAAATTAAATTCTGACTGTTTGCTGAATACGACCGCCATCTTTGATGTATGTCTTTTTACTATGTTTGTTTATAAGTAACCAAAATATTACCTACATAGGTATACTTTTATCTCATGTGCACGCACACTTTTGGCTTCCTCTGAAATCAATCTGGATTGAGATATTGTTTTTCATTTCACTTTACACTATAAATCTCGAGGACCTCGTGGCTAAGTAACACCAGCCACACGGGTCGATCCATCAGGTTAAGCTACGTTTACTGGGATTGGTCCGTGGATGGGTGAGCAACTTTACATACCGAGACTCCTCCGTGTCTCGGAAAGCACGATAAGCCGTTGGTCCCGGCTGTCATTCGTGGATCTTTGACAGTCGTTACGGGTCGTCAGAAGACCGAAAGTCTGACAAACAATCTTACCAAGGGGTATCGTATTACCCACTTACTGCGTTGTGGAGGTCAGATAGGCAGTCGATCCATGTAAAATACTGGTATTCAGCTGCATACGGTTAGATTGGAAGCCGACCCTAACGTAGTTGGCAAAAGGCTAGGTAGATTGACTTTATAAATCATAGGATGACCTACAGACAATCGCGAGGAAGACCTGGATAAGACTCGCATAGTCCTGGGTAGCATGACACAAAAGGGAGCAGGCTTATACTCAGCAGTGGGTGAAACAAGACTGCCAATGACGATGACGATAACTCTAATCACTAGCTTTTGCCAGCGGCTTCGGCCGCGTGGATATCGGAAAATATCCCACGGGAACGTAATACCAGGAATTTCTTCCTTTTTCCTTGTCTACATTATAAAGGGAACGTCTGTGCTAAATTTCAACTTTCTAGGTTCAAGGGTTTGGGCTGGGCGTTGATGAGTTAGTCAATGGACTTACCTTATTATTTTTATACATAGATGCAGATAGTTTCAGGTTTGCCCTGATGTCCTTACTTAAAAAGGACCTACCCTGAATACCTTTACGTTTGACTACTAACATTATACGGGTTTGTTCTTGATAGAACCGATAGTACGTATTCCAAAACATCAAAAGGAGAGAATTACCATAAATGAATATTTTGTCCTATGATTTTGTCTACGAAATACTCACTATGTTTTGAAACACAGATTGAAGCAAGTGTTTTCAAGATATCAGAATAGAGGCAGGTTCCCTTTTAACATATTTTTGTTCCAGAAAAGTAGCATGTGAAAACTACATATCAAATACGTAAGTCTATAGTCCCTTGCAGCTCTAAAAAAGTCAAGCTTCTAAGTCATCGCGATAAAAAAATACGCCCATATTATATACGACACATTTTGATACTCGCAAATAAATCAAAACCTAAACCTACTTCCCGTTGATCTAGAATTATGAAACTTGGCAAGAAGCAAGGTCTCAGAGCACAAGTAAAAGAAAAAGTCGGAGAATTATTAATTTGTAGTTTTATCACATAATTTTTTTTTTGTCGGTAACAATGTTTTTGTTTTTGGGATAAATTCTTTTCAAGTACGGAACCCTTGTGCGTGGTCCGACACGCACTTGTCCGGTTTTTTTTCTACATAATCCTTATAAGCCTTTAATGTTCCCACTGCTGGGACACAGGCCTCTTCTCGGGGAAAGGGAGTAGGCCGTAATCTGCCACGCGGGCCCAGTGCTGGTTGTTAGATATCACAAATGCCTTCGAATTTTTGGTTCTATAGGACAAGCCGGTTTCCTCACGATGTTTTTTGCACTGTTTTGACAGCAGTAGTGATGAAATAATTTACACAAAGTAAAGCGCCTGTCTGGGTTCGAACCTACGACCTACAACTTGTAAGAGGTGTCAGATCATAAATCTTAAGTTATTATAATAATGATTCTAGCATCACGTCTGGCTTCACCGAAAGTTAGGTATAAGTACTCCATCCTAATCCTAACTATAATAAAAATGCGGAAGCGAGTTTGTTTGTTTGTAACTCTTTCACGCTAAAACGGCTGACCGGATATGAAAAAAATTTGGCACACGGGTAAACCATGATCTGGAAAAGGATATAGGCTACTTTTTAAGTTCTACTTCTTTAAGTTTATCTTTGACATCGGTGGAGGAAACATTGAGAGGAAACCTGGACTTATACATAGTTAATATAAGTCTGAAATCGCCAACCCGACCCCCCCAACCCAACCCGCCAACCCGCCAACCAATCCCCAAGCCCCAACCCGCCAACCCGTCTTGAGCAAGCGTGATCAATTCTCATGCCTTCTCTGTATGAGAAGATGGGAATGTTCTCTTGCAGTAGGACAGTAATAGGATGGTATTCTTATAGTAGGTACGTACTTAAAAATACCATATTCAGCTTTCAAACTTTTAAAATATCTAGTACCTAATCTTGTAAAAGGTATAGCAAAACATTCACAAAGTGAGTGAAACAAATTCAAATTCTATAATTCTGTTCTTCCGGACGTTTGCCAGAGATCTCGTTAACTAGACAATTAAGAAAACGGGGTAGAAAACTGTCTGTGGGGGATTTTTAAAGAAAAATGAATAATCCAATTTGACTAATTCTTTATTTATTTTCTTTGAGAACTTAAGTATTTTAGGTCGCGATGCTTTTTTGTTTATTTCGAGGTGAAGACAGCGGGGTCATTGCGTAAAGGCTGATTCACACAGGTTGAGTAGCTGACTCTAAAATAATGAAGTCAGAGCTGGTGGCCAGAACTGACTGTCACTGTTTACATGCAGTAGTAGTAGCACGTCAGTAGTCGACTTCAAAGCAATATACATGAAGATAGTAACGGGTCAGTGCTGAGTTGGTTTGAGTTTGGAGTCAGCTGCTGACCCTGTGCACATCAGCCATAACACACATAAAATAACAAATAGCAGTGTCTTTTGACAGTTCTGCCACGGTCATTACGTCATTTACGTTGTTGAGTAGACGAACTTATCAAATCTATGAAGCAATGGATTCGGAATTAGGTTCGCGATAGGTTTTTGTTTATTTCGGGGTGAAGTGAGGTTGTTATGGGGTTTTTTAGACCATTGGCAGGAAGAACTGGTTGCTGATCTTGCATCTGCTGGGATGTACTATGTGTAACACTGTAAAAGAATAAATAGACATGATTTAGTTGGGTTTTATTTGAGTTGAGGAGCTCGTGGCTAAGTAATTACAGCCGCATGGGGTGATCCATCAGGTTAAGCTACGCTTGCCGGTGTTGGTCCGTGAATGGGTGAATGAATCTTTACATACCCAGACCCCTCCGTGCCTCGGAAAGCACGTTAAGCCGTTGGTCCCGGCTGCCATTCGTGGATCTTTGACGGTCTTACCACTGGGTTGTGGAGGTCAGATAGGCAGTCGCTCCATGTAAAATACTGGTATTCAGCTGCATCCGGTTAGACTGGATGTCGATCCCAACATAGTTGGGAAAAGGCTAGGCAGATTTATTTAGTTGAGTTGTATTTCAGCTCTTACTCAGTCAATGCTGAGTGGACCTTTTTATCGCACCAATCCCAGCCGTATTTTTTCATTATGTACATGAAGTAAAAGGGTTTGAAATGAACGTTGGTTCAGCTTATTTAGGGCTGACTGGCACTTTTTGACAAAAATGTAAGACTCGTTATTATGTACTTATTTACATAGATAAAAAGACTTAGGGCCTTTTTGCACCACCTACTATTAAATTCCTAATAAACTTACTTAGCAGATAATTTCATACTATCTGGACATCGTGAAATAGGTCCCCCATAACAATTAGTAGGTTAAGTCATATTAGCGTTTTTATCTTTATTGTTTACAAGCACACATAAAAACCCTAACATGACATAAAATTTCTCTAAATAAGTATGTACTTATACACACAGGTGCACAAAGGTGCATATTTCAAATAAATAAAATGTAAAGGTCTGTTTGTAATGTCAACATAACAGTTTTTTACTAAATGATGAAAATATATATTATTATGATATATTACAATAAAACAAAAACTCAATTTTAAAAATTTTTGCCTGTCTATCTACGAAACGGCTGGACCAATTATGACGGGACTTCCACTGGCATATAGCTGATGTTATACGGAGTAACTTAGACTATTCTTAGTTAACGCGCGCAGAACCCTTTTTTTTTTTTTTTTTTCTTCAAATAACTTCTCTCGCTCTGGGTGGAGCGCAAGGGCGCAGAACCCTAACCTTTACTACAAAAAGAATAAAAGCAAAAAAATAAAATAGAACAAAATCCGATTCAAATAAAGAAATTGTTTTCCGATCCACGCGAACGAAGTCGCGGGCACAACTAGTATAACATAAAATAAGCCTTTAGACTGTTCTACATCTATGTTAACCTACTCCTCAAACAAACATCTTAACATTGAATAAAGCCGGTACACACGCACCCCAACCTATAGTAACCCCGGATTACACGACACAATCGCATGTAGATGTCGCCAGTGTGTACACGGCTTAATCCACTAACACGATGTATTGTGAGGATGTAAACTGTGCTAACAATATTACTTAATGGTATTGTGTTACTAAATTGGCCTGGATTTAACGCATGTTATACATAACAGGGGTTAGGGTTAAATCGCGTATCTATACATATCTATACTAATCCAAACTAATATTATAAATGTGAAAGTAACTCGGTCTGTCTGTCTGTTACTTCTCCATGCTTTAACAGTGAGGGCTTTAGCACACCTCCGCCGCGAAACCGCATGATGTACCGCTACTCGAATCGCGATTCGAGTAGCGGAACATCATGCGAGTCGAGTCGGTTATATATAGTTGAATTGAACTGCTGTGGTTTTGCTGCTTCGGTTTCACGGCGAAGGTGTGCTAAGGCCCTGAACGCAAGCTTCAGCGAAAGAGCCAAAATGGTCTCCGACACAACACTCTTTTTTTTGTGGGGGAGGGGTGCTGGTGTGGGGGTGGGGGTGTCCTCACGTATGTCCTCCACCCCGGGGTGGGCAGAGGTGCGTGTCAGACTCTTACTGCCTAATACCACCCAGGTGTTCCCTCGTACACCTGCGTCGGAGGTTGCTGGTGCGAATGTGACTTCCGCTGCCCCGGACTGGTGAGGGCCACGCCATGCGGGCCACGTCCCATAGGGGGAGTGAGGTGTTGAATTCCCCCGTTACGTCTTAGAGAGGCGCGCGTAGACCACTACGCGCCACCATCTCGGGTCCTGTGGAAGGTGGGGCGATGGATATCCCCGAGTCCGTCGCCCCTGGATGCATTTAGGGGGCTGGAAGAGCCTTATCTGCCCTTCGCCACCCAGTGCGCCTGCTGCGGGACGGGAGAGCACTCGTGATCTCTCTTCCGACACGACACCCTACGACAACATCCTTGTGCCGTAAAGGCTGAAAAGTCGAAACCGTTTTTTAAAGTGTGTCGTCCCACTCTCTGGCGAACGATCAAAAGAAAGACTAAAGCTGTGGGGAGACAGTGCTTCCTTACCCATATCATTTGTGTCACTTGCTGACGTTCTCCCACCTGGACACGATGCCTTGGCTAACCTGGAAGTCTCCGGACCCAGGTTGACCGAAGCAAGGAAAACCTGTTCAGGTGGAGATTCATAGTCGACTCCGCTTTGGAGTGTAAATGTAGTGCTGTTCTACAAACGATGGGACACTTAATATCGTCTCCTGCGTGTCCTGTCTGCTGCACGTTACGGGAACTGATGGACGATAGTGTCCATTTAGACAGCCATAGGAACGCTACGATAAGAAAATACAAGTATCCTATGCCCTAACAAAGGGCGATGGAGCGTAGCATATTGGGTATGAGGGTCTTAGCACATCTTCGCCACGAAAAAATAGCAGCGAAACCGCAGTAGTTCAATTTAACTGTTTCGCGGTTTTGCTGTTTCGCGGCGGAGATGTGCTAAGGCCCTCAGATCAGCGACCAAATAAGTAATACCACGATACACTCCAAAACTCGAATCACTGATGTGGGCAACAGGTCTGCTAAGCTGAAGTGGGATTGGGTGGGTCATGTGTGGGATGCATCGGGACAGATGCGTCAGGAGTAGTCGTCACGCAGTGGGAGCCAGAAGATGGGCGTCGCTGGCCTTGGATACGCTGGCGTGATGACTTACAGGCGTTTATGGGGGACTGGCAGGAGAAGGCAACACACAGGCACAGGGAAGAGTGGAAAGCTGTGGGCGAGACCTTTGCCCAACAGTGGGACAGTACTGGTTGATAAAAAAATCATAATCCTGGGTTAGACATAAGATACTTTTAAACCTGACAGAACGTTCCTGTGGGATAACTTCCAAAATAAAAATAAATAAATAAATAAAATAAATAAATAATCTTCATTACATGGAAGTGGTTACAAATTATGTAAAGTCCCTGACACTTGAGCTAGGTGGTTAACATGTGTTACAAGAACCAGTGCCCTCTCCCGGGAGTAAATACTATTGAAAAACTTATGCAATAAGATTAACAATAAAAAATAAAAAAGACGAAACTAATACAAAAAAAAAAAAATGTTTAGAATAAGCCTGTAGTGGTGATTGTGTGTGTGCGTGTAATATGTGTGGTGTGTGGGGGTGTGTCTGTGTGTGTGTGGGTATGTGCTTGAAGTATGTGTGTGTGTATGTAAATTGAATTGAATGTAGAGGAAAAATTGACGGGGAAAGGATGAAGTAGAGTGCCTCTCATTGGCTAGAATTGATATTACGAAAGAGTTTTTAGAATTTGCTCTGTTTCGTCGTAATTGAGGCCCAGGAAATCCATGCGGGCGAATCCGCGCGTAAAAGCTAGTCTAGTCATAAAGAAATCTCCAAGTTTTATCAAATCATAAAAATCATGCGAAACAGGGGCGAGTCATTAGTTTTAGAATAATTTGCAGCCGTGAAGGGTAATGGTTAACAACTTAATAGGTAGGTGTACTTTTCAAAGACTTTACAAAATTATTAGCTATCAATCCAGCAGTAATAATCTTATTAATATTTCCAATGAAACACTCCGAAGGGTTGGTATTAGAATGACATAAAGAAAAAAAGTCACATTAAGAACCAAAGAGATTAATGTAGGTATAGGTGCCTACACAACTGTTCGGACTTTTTGCGATGTAGTCATTTTGCGACTTAGGTATTTTGAGATTTAGACATTTTGAGATTTGGACTAAGAGTGACGTGGTCAACTTGCGATTCAGTCATTCTGATACCAACCCACTCCGAATATTTAAAAGATACTTAAAATTCCATCGAATCAACGCCACCGTAGGTAATTTTCAAACTCTCTTCTTTCAAATTCAGCTTTTCAACTTTCATTCTGAGTACTTAAAGTTGTGCTGATTTGACTTTTCGAGG
This sequence comes from Cosmia trapezina, assembly GCA_905163495.3. NCBI lineage: Eukaryota > Metazoa > Arthropoda > Insecta > Lepidoptera > Noctuidae > Cosmia > Cosmia trapezina. Next base: position 8,809,570 of record LR991022.1, on the reverse strand, counting down.
GTTCTTTAGTTCTTGAGAACAGTGAATTTCTTCACAATGAATTTTTAAGAGCATCACAATGAACCACTTGGCTGCGAGTTTGGGCTCAAGTGCTTAGGATGTATCTAGGTATGTTTATGCGTTGCTTTGAAGACTTCAATTTTTTCAGGGAAGTGTGAGTAAATGAGATTTTGTAGAGGTTTTATTTTTGGTTTCGCATTTACAATGGGAGTTCGTGTTGCATTGAGAGTAAATTATGTTGCGTTTCCGAAAACCGGTCAAGAGCGAATCGGACTCGCGCACCCAGGGTTTCGTACCATCATTAAAATATAATTTTAGTTGATGATTTCTGAAAAACTCTGCTGTTTAGAGAAATCGTTTTATTTTTCCTGTAATATATACATAAACTTCTGTCACATAGAATAATTTCAGAACTTCGGAGGGGGTGAACGGTATTTTTTTAGCATTTTTCATCAAAAGTCGAAAACTATGCGGCCTAAAAAAAATGTTTGAGAATGTGCAAATAGCGCTCTTTCATATCCCCCACATCAATTTTTCAGTCCATATAGCAAAAAAAAAATAAAATCCTTTCTTATTTGCAAAATTAGTTGGGCAAACGTCATCTAAAACTTTTTCAAATTTCAAGTATCCTGTAGCTGTGACAGACGGACAGACTGAGTCACACCTTTTTACCATTTTGGTACGGAATCCTCAAAATTATGATGATGTCATGGACTAGAAAAAAAAGAAGGACTCCGCGCCACGCATATCGAAAGTGAAGTGAAGTGTGACAGTAAGTATCTATCACCATTTGTACAAACACGCCTCACGCACACATTTACATCATAGTATGCCGATCGGCCGCCATTACTTAATTTACTTGACACGACGGCGTCTTTGTCGAATCACGCACACAGAGATCGGTACGGTGCTTCACTTTCGATACGCGTGGCGCGGAGTCCTTCTTTTTTTCTTGTCCGTGGATGATGTTTAAAAAATATGCCTTTTCACATGACTTTGTATTTGCAGCGTGATTTTTGATAAACAATTCTCCTTTTTAGGGTTCCGTACCACAAAAGGAGAAAACGGAACCCTTATAGGATCACTTCGTTGTCTGTTTGTCCGTCTGTCTGTCTGTCTGTCAAGAGCCTTTTTCGCAGGAACGCGTGGAGGTATAAAGTTGAAATTAATATCAAATACGTAAGTTTATGGTCCTTCGGAGTTCTAAAAAAATCAAGCATCTAAGTCAACGCAATAAAAAAATACGGCTATTTGTGTGACATATTTTGATACTCGGAAGTAAATCAAAACCTATAGGGACTAGGTCCCGTTGACCTAGAATGATGAAATTTGACAAGAAGCAAGGTCTTACAGCACAAGTAATCGAAAAGGTCTGAAAATTGTTACTCGTAATTTATAATTTTATCAAATAAAAAATATTTTCAAGTATGTCAGTCTATCAAGGCCCTTTTTCTCAGGAATGCGTGGAGGTATCAAGTTGAAATTCATATCAATTATGTAAGTCCATCTAATAGTTCCTTGGCGTTCTAAAAAAATCAAGCTTCTAAATACACAATAAAATAAATTAAATTAAAAATTTAAAAAACCCCCAACGCAAAAAAGAAAAGAGAACATTTAAAAAGTCAAAAATAATACCTATCGTTGAGCCATCAAATTCGATTGAGTAATACCTATATATATTTTAATTACAGAAATTGATGGATGGCACGATAAGGTTTGCTCATTGAATTGGCGCTATAATTTCGCGGCGGGGTACCGCATATGTACATAGTCAATCAAGTGAAGGGTCTGATACTTATGCGGTACCCCACCGTGACATTATAGCGCCATTTCAATGAGCAAACCTTATCGTGCCATCCATCAATTTCTGTAATTAAAATATATATAGGTATTACTCAATCGAATTTGATGGCTCAACGATAGGTATTATTTTTGACTTTTTAAATGTTCTCTTTTCTTTTTTGCGTTGGGGGTTTTTTAAATTTTTAATTTAATTTTTATTTTAACCTTTTTAAACTTTTTAAACAATTTAACAATACAGAAATGCATTTTTATTACTGCAGAATGTTAAGTTTCTCTGCACATAACATTAACTTATAATGATGCCACCATCGTACTGCAAATAGAATTAAATACTGATAAAAAAACGAATACAAACACTACTATCTGCTATTTTTTTTTTCAAGAGTGTACTAGTGTGCTGGATATCCTGACTGCAACATCAGCTCATCGTGTAGCCACCATTGCATTGTATGTAGAATCAAATACTGATCAAAACGAACCCAAACACGACATATCTGCTATATTATTTTACCAAGAGTATTCTAGTGTGCTGGATATCCTGGCTGCAGCATCAGCTCATCGTGTTGCCACCATTGCATTGTATGTAGAATAAAATTCTGATCAAAACGAATCCAAACACGACATATCTGCTATTACTTTTTCAAGAGTCTTCTAGTGTGCTGGACATCCTGGCTGCAGCATCAGTTCATCGTGTTGCCACCATTGCATTGTATGTAGAATCAAATACTGATGTAAATGAATCCAAACACGACATATCTGCTATTACTTTTTCAAGAGTGTTCTAGTGTGCTGGACATCCTGGCTGCAGCATCAGCTCATCGTGTTGCCACCATTGCATTGAATGTAGAATCAAATACTGATGTAAATGAATCCAAACACGACATTTCTGCTATTAATTTTTCAAGAGTGTATCCAGCACACTAGTGCTGGATATCCTGGCTGCAGCATCAGACCAAGAATTCCATAATCTTGCATAGATAGATAGCATACATGGATGTTTCAAATTTTAGGTCACACTAAGGTTTGAAAGTAAAGTAAATACCCATTACGCGTCTAAGATCCCTACCGCAGCTAACAATAGAGCGAATAACTTTGAAACGGCTGAACCGATTTTGATAAAACATGTCTAAGAACCATCGCTGGAAAACCTGCTTTCAAATAAAAAAAACCGCATCCAAATCAGTCCACCCGTTTAAGCGCTACGGTGCCACAGACAGACACACACACACACACACACACACACATAGCGGTCAAACTTATAACACCCCTCTTTTTGCGTCGGGGGTTAAAAATACGGCCATTTATGCGACATATTTTGATACTCGCAGGTAAATCAAAACCTTTTGGGTACTTCCCGTTGACCTACAATCATGAAATTCGGCAAGAAGCTAGGTCTCACAGCAAAAGTACATGAGAAGGTCTAAAAATGTATTATTTTTGAAGTTTTATCACATAATTTTTTTTTTCTGGCAAAATGTGGGTTTACTAATACCCTCACCACCACCTCTGCACAACCTTTCTGGGAAACAAGGCGTGATGTTATGTTTAAGAATAGTTTTTTGCGAATACAAACTTAAATATGCAGTTGGAGAATTGTCAGTGACGTATTATCTTTGGGAGAACATGTTTTTCAACTCAATGTTAAGTTTGTCATAGAGATAAATTCTTTTCAACTACGGAACCCTTCATTGTGCGTGGTCCGACACGCACTTGGCCGGTTTTTTGAGAAACAATTCTCCTTTTTTTTATTTATTAGTATTTTTGGAAAAAAAGTCTGTTTACCAGCCTGTCTGTTACCTTTTCGGAGTTGAATAAGCACATGAATAGACCATGACCTTGGTTAGGACATACATTACTTTTAATCGCGGGAGTACATTCCCGTGGTATAACTTCGAACTCCCACGCGGGCATAACTGCGCCTAAGACTTACTCAAATTCTCCTTACAAATAGCCCTCCTCGCGTGGCACATGTTGACGAAGGACTGGAACCCCTTCTTGTATCTGCTGAACATCATGCAGACCGGCTCCAGGTCGCTCACAGGCAGATCCTTGCACACATGGTGACATTCCTCGTCCGTTGGTGCGTTCTCTTTTAGAAGGTCTGATAGTTTTGGTGCTGCTGATGCTATAACTAATGGAAGAGGTATTAAGAGTAGTTTAATGATCAACCTGAACAGGCGATCCTAACCTAATGCACATACAGTGCGATTCATCTAAGAATAGGAACGTCAATGACCTCGAACTATCAACTGAAACTTGAAATATACGACTTGCAAAGTTTTGTAGTGTTATCTGGTGTTATCCTTAGCCATTTAAGTTATGTTTTTGGAATTTGTTTTTGTTAAAATATGTTACTGACTTTGCAAATGTGTAAATTAGGTGCTGTTTTGCTAAATCTTCACAATATGGCGCAAGGGCATTCCTATTCTTAGTTGAAACGCGTTGTAGGTACACGAAACAATCTCATAAGTTTATAGTTAAGCGGTTCGCTTCAAGGAGTGGTCGCTTTGGACGTCGTAGATTGTTGAACTTGAGGCTTTAAAAGCCATAAACACACAGCTAACCATGATAATTATGCATTTTGCTGACCAGACGGTAGTAGAACTGAAAATGTATGGGTATCCTTTAGAATATCAATGGGGGGTTTCACAGTTACTTTTAAAAACCTGATCAATTCATGGATTAGTACGAAATTCAAAATAGAAAAAATATTTTTAAATGACCCTGGCCCATAGAAAATGATAAATAATTCTAAAAATGTCATTTAAAATTTTTCTATTTTAACACGTGTTCTAAGCTGTTTGCTGCTTATTCTATTTAAGTAAATTAAGTAACTATTTTATTTTAATAGGAAATTACGTGAACTCGTGTACGCACGGCTACAGATCAAGCTATACATAGTTTTTAAGTTTATAAATGTAAATGTAATGGAGTATGGTTGTCTGAATAAATTAATTATATATATTATATATATACAATTCCGGTATAAGCTGATCTCGCATTTTATAGGATTTCCGTACAATGAGAGGTCAGTGTAAACTGGAAATGTATAGCTTGATGTGTAGCCGTGTGTACCTCATTCGCGGCGACAGTATTGTTTTAAATGAAATCATAAATATTTTTATGGCTATATTGAAACTTGCCTATCGGGCCGCCAGAGTCACATTAATTATCACCCATTCATGTCCAGCAAAAATGTTCGTAATAATCTTATTTTGAGTACCCGTAACAGATTTTATGTTAAGATATAAATAACGTGATAGCTATCAACTGTATCTGATGTGTTCTTGGTACTAGAATAACTGTCTACCGCAAATAGTGATCAAAATACAATGTAAAGTCTTACCAACTATGCAAAATAAACGGAGAGCAGTTGGCAAAAACATGCCAACAATAGAACACCAACATTCAATTTAAAATTCAATTTTATTTTATTACTTTTTATTATTTAAGAAAACAATGTTTTTTATTTGTACAACTTATCGAGTTTCTTTGAAACGTTCCATTTTTTAAATCTATTTTCAATCAAAGCAGTTATATTCAACTTTTAATTGGAATTTAGAACTGTATGATATTTCAAAATTAGAACCATTATTAGAACTGATTACAATGTGTTCTTATTTCAAAAGCAACTTAATTGAAAGTTTATTAATTAAATACTTTGTTATTATATTACGTAAGTTAATCGATTTACTATGAACGATTGTTGTTTGATTCTAAGTTTTATTTGTCGTCATTGCTGAATTGTAGGAGTACCAGTTCATACGTCACTATGGTTCCTGCGACCTGTAACAATGAAAAATAGCATTATTATAACCCTGCTTATCTCAATACAAGAAAAGTCCTGCTTGACTGACTGACTCATCAACGCCCAGCCCAAACCCTTGGACATAGAAAGCTGAAATTTGATATTAATTTAATAACTTGGTACGAGGGCAGAGACACGGGCACAGCTATTATTAAATTACTATAATAATTATGTGCGAAACGTTAATCAGCGAATAATAAATAAGAAGTCATACTTTTGGATCCAAGTAGAGGAGCTCGTGGCTAAGTAATAACAGCCGTATGGGTCGAACCATCAGGTTTAACTACGCTTGCTGGGGTTGGCCCGTGATGGTTGACCATCTTTACATACCGAGACTCCTCCGTGCCTCGGAAAGCATGTTAAGCCCTTGGTCCCGGCTGTCATTCGTGGATCTTTGGCAGTCGTTACGGGTCGTCAGAAGACCGAAAGTCTGACAACCGTCTTACCAAGGGGTATCTTATTACCCAGTTACTGGGTTGTGGAGGTCAGATAGGCAATCGCTCCATGTAAAATACTGGTATTCAGCTGCATCCGGTTAGACTGGAAGCCGACCCCAACATAGTTGGGAAAAGGCTAGGCAGATTGACTGACTTTTGGATCCAGTAATAACCACTGCGTTATTTTTACCCGACTGCGGCGAAGTCCCAAGAAAGGGTAATGTTTTTTGTTTATTTTACTAACAATATGAAGCTTTGAATTTCGTTTTATTGTCAGACTAGCTGTTGCCCGCGATTTCGTCTATAATCCAGGAAGAAAAGTAGCCTATGTAATTTTCCAGGTCATGTTCTACCAATGTGTCAAATTTCATCCAAATCCGTTCAGCCGTGTGCACAAACAAACTCACCTTCGCATTTATAATATTAGTTAGGATTAAAAGGGTTTTTTTTTTGGTGAGTTCCATAAACAAATACTGTTAAAAAAAAACCGGCCAAGCGCATGTCCGACTACGCCCAATGAAGGGTTCCGTAGTTGTGTTGAAAATATCCCAAGAACAAACTTAACATTATAGTTGAAAAACATGTTCTCCCATACATTCCAACAGTAAATGTAAGGTGGTACTAACATTAATGAGAGATTTACCATGTTATTTTAAGACCACAAACTTCTTATAAGTTTTCCTGTAATCTACAGGTATAGAACTACTTTCTGTATTTTTTTTTTCAAAATTTTAGGCCCCGTAGTTTCGGAGATAAGGGGGAGGAATGGTAAATTTTCGTCTATTTTCGTAAATAACTTTAAAACGATTTATACAAAAATTATAAAAAAAATATATTTGAGACTCTCATAGTAAGCCCTTTTATTTGATATATCACACGGTACGGTTTGCAAAACTTTTTTTATTAATTTTCTTTTTACTTACTTTAGTCGTACGTGTTTAGGTCACCGAAATCCATATGTGTACCAAATTTCAACGTAATCGGTCTATTAGATTCGGAGCAAACTGGCTGTCACAGACGGACAGACAGACACACGAGTGATCCTGTAAGGGTTCCGTTTTTTCCTTTTAAAGAAAAAAAAAAGAAAGAAAATACGTTTATTTGCGGTAAACACGACGCAAAAAATAACAAAATAAAATAAATTTATAGAAAACAGGTACGCTTAGGCAGGTAGGCTTGTGCGCGCAGGTAGGCTTTTGAGGTACGGAACCCTGAAAACGTCTTAAACTAGTAAAAATCACTCTACCTTAAAAGCTAGACATAAAACGGTAGTCCGTTGAACAAGAGGTATCTTTTGTATTGTCAGCATCCATTGTACTGTAGTCAAGCAACGAAGTAAATGAAGGTAGCAAGTGAACCTTGGCGAACGTTTCTATCCAGTTGGATTAATTGATTTTACGCATCTTTTTATCTATGATTTTTCAGGCTTTCGCAATTTTTTGAGACAAAAAATAAAAATCTTGGACATGCTTGGTGGGAGTGGTCCGTCGTCAAAATGCAACAACGCTCTTAATACGACATGGAATAAATAATCAATCAACCTGCCTAGCCTTTTCCCAACTATTTTGGGGTCGGCTTTCAGTCTAATCGTATCCAGCTGAATACCAGGACATGTCCAGTGTGTGTCAGTCCATGGAGCGACTGCCTATCTGATCTCCACAACCCAGTTACTGGGTAACACAATTACCCGTTGAATGGTTGTCAGGCTCTTGGGCTTCTGACGACCCGTAACGACTGTCAAAGATGTCAAAGTATGACAACAGGGACCAACCGTGCTTTCCGAGGCGTGCCTGGGGGTCTATTCCCTAAGCACGAAGCCCGTAGTTTCGGCCTTCGTTACGGGCGTTTCCTACTCCGTATCACTTAGGGATGGATGATTGGTTCGGGGCCCGAACGAGGTATGAATGACAACATGATTTGACAGTAGTCCCTACTCCCGATATGTTTTTGCACGTCCGAAAAATTTAACTTTTACACTTGTTTTTATGGATCGTGTTGGAAATCTAGGTTCTAACACTTCAATAAAACGAGTTATGGGCTTTTTAAAATATAAAGATTATTATTAGCCAATTAAAAGTCACTAGGAAGTTTATACGTCCGTCTCTGCTAAATCGCAAACGAGAAGTGAAGTAATAATAATGGTGGGTAGTATTTATATAATAAGGAGGTACCTACAATGTATCGATTATTACAGAATCGACTAAAGATTGATTTTTGTAAATAATTAAATCAACTAATTCAACAGATCGTTAAGTCAGACGGACGGACGAACGGACGGACGGATGGACTTAAGTAGTAGGCCTGGATATGGCAATGGATGGTCCGCGAACCAACCGATTTATTATTTTTATTTACATACATTCATACATACATAAAATCAGGCCATCTTCCCATGGGGTAGGCAGAAACTACAGAACGACACCTGCTACGATCCTTATTTACACAAAACTCAAAAACTCAAAGCATTTATTTCAATTAAACCAATTACAGGCACTTTTGAATTGTCAAAGAGTCGGTCAGTAGGTAAGTCAGAAAGTTGAAGCTAGTTGCCCATTCCAAAACGTAGATCTCTATGGAGAAGAACGGGCAAGAAACTCCACGGACACTCTTTTAAATCAAAATATTGGTATATATGTATTGACACACTATGTAATAAAATATTTACATTTAAGTTATTAAGAAAATGCTATAATTTAACATATATTCTGTTTAAATTATTAACACTATACTCATTTAGACGTGATCTTCAGTTTAAAACCAACGCAGCATGTCGCGGGTTCGATTCCCGCACGGAACAAATATTTGTACGACCTACAAGTATTTGTTCCGAGTCTGGGTGTTTTTCTATCTATAATATGTATGTATTTACAAAAAAAAAATGTATATACTAAGCAGTTTATCAGCCATCTCGTTACCATAACACAAGCATTAGGTTGCTTAGCTTGGGACTAGATGGCGTTGTGTGAAATGTCCAAGGATATTTATTTATTTATTTATTTATTTATTTATTTATTTATTTATTTATTACAAGTCCGTTATCCACTCGTCCGTTGACCGCCTTAAGATTAAGCTTATGCTGCTACCTAAATGTACAAAACTATCTCACACTAATATTATAAAGGCGAAAGTTTGTGAGTATGTGTGTATATGTTTGTTACTTCTTCACGCTCAAACGGCTGGACCTATTTGGATGAAATTTAGTATTATAACGCGAACCCTTTTCTAACCGCTCCCGCCACAATCTGCTCGTCCAATAAGGTCGAGTCGAAGCTTCTAGAAGGTTCTAGAAGCTTCGAAAAAAATGACGCGCAGCCTTGTCGCCGACTTTTAGTGAGACGTATGTCAACAGTCAACTAAGCTGCGCACATTTTTTAGATATTTCTATTAGATTTACAAAATTAGGTCTTCGCCCCCGACTATTTATGTTAAAGTACCTATGTAAATAGCTTATACCCTGAATTAACACATGGGCTAATTTTTATCCCGGTCTACGCGGGTGAAACCGCTGGGTGTAGCTAGTCTATCTATACAACGTGTAATGCTAAATGTGCAAAACCTCTTAAGGGGTCATTGTACTCATCATTATGAACAACTTTTACTATGGGACCAAACCTGAAATCGCGAAAAAAAATCATACATACATCATCAATACATTTTGACGAATTAAGGGTCTTACAGACAGAGGCGATATCGCGAGCGATATTGCGATATTATCGCGTCGCAACACCGCTACGCGACACGTCGCGACGCGATATCGCCTCTGTCTGTAAGAGCCTTTATGCGAACATAAATGTACTGAACAGATGATTTTTTTTCGCGATTTCAGGTTTGGTCCCATAGTAAAAGTTGTTCATAATGATGAGTACAATGACCCCTTAAGAGGTTTTGCGCATTTAGCATTACACGTTGTATAAATAAAAAGAGAAGTCGTGACTGACTGACCGACTGACTGACTCATCAACGCCCAGCCGAAACCCTTGGACCTAGAAAGCTTTGCACAGAGGTTCCCTTTATAATGTAGACAAGGAATAAGGAAGGAATTCCCGGTAGTACGTTCCCGTGGGATATTTCCCGACATCCACGCGGGCGAAGCCGCTGGCAAAAGCTATTATCATAAGGATAGATCCGGGTTTGGCTATTCCTGTTTGTGAGATTTGGGAGAAATTACATGCATATATGAAAAACAGTAGCATCTATCCAGAATAAATTTCAATTAAATTAATAAAATACTTAACCAAATTCGTCCTGAAATAATATTCTCTCATTAATTATGAATATTAATTATCAAGTTAATTTCCTTTCTCCTCATAATTGTTATTTTGAAGAACTTAATTAATTCCGTATTTTGAGTTCTTAAAATAAGCACTTTATCGCTTCCTACGCAAAAGAGATAAACCTGGCCATCGTTTAATTTTATTTGCATGAATATCATAAATTCAAATGAAGAACTCTGACGTTTGAAATTTTAGCAGTGAATTGTTTTTTCATTATTTCAAAGTTCATTTGTTAAAATGTGTACTTATTGAAATTGATGAAAATGCATTTTTCTCATTTTTAGTTTTAGAAATTGATATTTTAAATAAAAAATATTGGTTAATGGAAATAAATTGAAGCAAGTTAGCAGATCAAATAAAACTCATACTACTTATTTTGAGAAACCAATTACATTGAATAGAAATAACTTTAAAATATTTATTTTAAAAAAATATCGTTATTTATTACGAGTGTTTTACTTACCTACTGTGTTGTGTTTAGGTAACTTCAATTAATGTAATTTTGTTACGAAACAGCTGTTGAACCTGATTTTGACCACCACATGTACAATCTTAGTGTATGACTAACTTTATGTGTTTCTCTTTGTACAGACGTCTTGCAAAATTCACTCGCGGTGAATTATTTGCGCAACTTTGTATTTTTTTTAAAACAAAAGTAATGAAATAGCATGAAATATTATTATACCACGTGAATAACCATAATATAAGTAATAGCTGGTTAATTTTTTTAAGTTCATCTGGGTGGATTATGTTAGGTAAATCAAGCGTTAAATACAGCTCTTTCGCGCCAACAACATTTCGAGTTATGTTTGTGCGCTTACTTTGTTAAAATTTGTTCAGCGCATAATTGTTCCCATATTCTCGTCATCAAAATGCGCTGATTTTTTTTCTAATTATCTTTAATTTTCTTAATTCGGATGTCACAATGTCATCGAAATTCTCTGTTTTTATCACTTAATAAATGGTTTGTTTCATAATTACAATGCATTGTATGCATGTAAAATGTAGTTGGTTTAATGCCAAGAGTTCAATAACGCAAATACTAAAAAAAATTGCATCTAAATCATTTTACTGGAACAGTAATAATAATCTCAAATGTCCTCCAAAACGCTCCGACCCACTAAGAAATTTCTCTCGCAATTCTTGTTCATAAACTCTGTTTTGGAGGTCTATTGAGATTATTATTCCTGTAACTGTAAAATTTTCCGAATCAACCTTGAGCCTGCTTTAACGATAAAGATGAAAATCTATTAAATAAATTTGACAGATTGTAGTACCTTGATGTGCTGGCGGCGTCTGTACAATATACTTATAATATTATTTATTTATTTTAATTATTGTACTTACCGTGAGGACCATATCCCTAGTGATATAAAAGAAGTGCAGTCCACTAAGTGCCACAATTTCACCGTTAATTTGGTTCTGGAACCTTTCAACCTGAGGAACAAGCCAAAGGCAATCTTAAAACAAGCGAAATACAAGTTAAAATGTTTTTCACGATTTAAGGAATTCAATGTATACCTAAATACCTAATTTGTAATATTTTTCTACTCTACTTAGTACCTAAATAATAAAGCTCTGGCCAAACTGAAGTGGGTGAGTGAGCGGGTTGCGGGACGAAATTCGCTCGCGCCGATTGTGTAAACTAACTTGTATAGAGTTGTCCAAACTGGCGCCAGCAGTTGCGTGACATTCTAGTCATTAAAACAATCGACGCGCGCCGTCATGTCCCGCATCCCGCTCACTCACTCGCTTCAGTTTGGCCAAAGCTGTAGGACGGGTCGATTGTTTCCACTGAATTACAGAAGGCCGCGATGCCTATAGATTTTAATCAGAATACAATACTTATCATAATACAATTCGTATGGTTCTCAAACATGGTCTTTGAAAATTTCAGCAGAACTCCACGCTCGGAGTTTGCCAGAGAGCTATGGAACGGAGTATTCTGAGCATCAAACTTGTGGACCGGGTTAAGAATACAACAATCCGTTCCGTCACCAAAATAACTGACGTCACTCGGAAAGCTGCCACGCTTAAATGACATTGGTCTGGACACATCTGCCGCATGTCAGACGATCAATGGGCCAAACTTACGACCCAGTGGGTCCCGCTTAATGGCAAACGACATTCCGGCAGGCCCAGACGGAGATGGCGGGATCAGCTGGACTCCTTCAATAAAGATTGGTCCTTGGCAGCTCTGGACAGAGAGAGGTGGAAAGAGAATAGGGAGGAGCCCAGCGGTGGGACAGTTATGGCTACTAAAAAAAAATACAATACTAAACTGCTCATACACAAAAGCCCTCTGACCTCTTTATTATAAGACGTCGCAGGCACAGTATACAGGACAGGAAGAGGCAGCAATGAGGATGTGTTCACACCCGATGCCACTAGCGCCACCGTCAGGAAGCGGACGCAGAGGTAAACAGTCGAGTACATCAAGTACGCCGGGTACACGTAGATACGGAATACACTGAAAAAACTAAAATTTTGTAGTACTTTAAGGCTGCCTGTCCATTGGAGTGGAGAGGAGCGGTTTTTTAGTAGAGATAAACCATTTTAAAAATGAACGCCCCTCCACAGCGGTTGCTCTCACTCACATGCAAAGAAGTGTATAGACGCATTACACACATTGGTCTTTATCATTTGTTGCTCAGTCACTGGCGAGTACGGTCAACAACTAGACTAACATACATCAAAATATAGACAATAAAACTGTTTTTTTACGGAAACGGTACCACCCGACTTGCCCAAACGTCAAACAGTCGAATTTGTCGGCCCACTAGTGTATATAAGTGATACAAACGCGCGACAGAGCGAACGAACGTGTCATCCGCACGCACAAAGGTAAAGTGTTGATATAAGCAACAAGTATTTCCTCACACATTGAAATAATTACGTTTTGTGGAGGGGCGTTCATTTTTTGGATTAACCCTCTTTACCCACCTGTTCTCAAGTCCAGGACATAATTTATTCATGAGTTGCGCTGATTTGACTCCATTCCTGAAACATAGACCGTATTGTAAAATATTAGTTTTTAAAGTGGCCCAGCGCCCGAACCAATTGCGTACAGCCAACTACCAACTACCAACCAACCAACATACAACCAACAACCAACCAACATACATTTCTATCACTCAAAACTAGCGTATATTTAATTGGTAAACATTTGTTAAACTATCCAGAAATAAATAAAAAATTTAAAATACATTAAAAATACTCTGAAAAAATATCACAATCGAAGGATTTTGAAAGAAATTCTTATACAATGGTACATTGTGTAATGGCTTTGTATGTTTGAAAATTCGTTCAATCAATCTAGGCTCTTTCCAACTATGTTGGGGTCAGCTTGTATTCGAAAAAACTCAACTGAATATCAGCATTTCACATGGTGCGACTGCCTATCTGATCACCACAGCCCAATAACTGGGTAATACGATCCCCATGATAAGACTGGTTATCAGATTTTTGGGCTTCTAACAACGCGCAACGACTGTCAAAGATCTACGAATGACAGCCGGGACCAACGGCTTAACGTGCTTTCCGAGGCACGGATGGGTCTTGCTTGCACCCATCAACGGACCAACCGCAGCAAGCGTAGTTTAACCTGATCTCTGATTACTTAGCCACAAGCCCCTTGAGTTACGAGCCAAGTGTGTTCCGCAATACCACGTATAGAATTCCCTACTCATTTCCACTGAAAATAAATGTAATAAAGGACAAAAATAACTTTCCAAACACATCTTGCATTTGCTTTACTTACGCAAGTACATTGTAAAGCTGTAAGCATATGAAGAACAGGTCATTTGCGAATGTAACAAGTACAATACTACTGAAAACGCTGTCAAATAGTTTGACCAAGTTAGTCGCTCGCGTGTAATCCTCCCTTAAAGCAGCCCATGTTGTTGCTGGGACATAATTCTGAAAAAAAAACATATTAATTATAGATGCTCAACATTTGAATAAGCAATTTTGTTAAAGTAACTACAAACATATCATTAACAAACTTTATAACTTTAATTGAATATCTAAAAATTAACACTCAAAATATAAAATGTATAATTTTGTTTTGAAAGTAATGATCTAAAGAAAGTTGAAAGACTTGTTTGTTTTTTTTCTTTTAAATTAAAAGTTTCAACATTATTTATTTATTTATAGAGAGTGCATCGTCTCTTAAATTTATGGTACTTATTCTTGTTAACTCAAGTAATATAAGATTGTTTACAATAAAACGCAAATAAGTTGAGTTGTTTGCATCTCAGTGCATGACGAGTTTACACATTATCTATTAGTTTTACACATTAGTTGAATAGATATCAGCTTACCTTACTAGCCGTCAAAGCGATCTTTTTATTGATCTGTTCCAATATCGAAGTCAAATACAAACTCATGCACACAATGAATATGTCTGCGTAGTTCCAAGTGGCTGTTGCAACTAAATTCAGATACTGAAATTAATTAAAATACAATCTAAAAACAAATCATGACAATCTGCATGTCTTTCGTGAGCAACGAATTAAGAATTAATTCGTTGTTCGTGAGCTTATTTTTTTACCGTTAGGTAACATAAATGGCACAACCCATTTATGTTACCTATGCAATGGTGGTCTGAAAGAGCCATAGGGAATGTAAGAAAAATAAAAAAGCGGTCAAGTGCGAGTCGAACTCGCATATAAGTTTCGTACCATGCATAATTTTTATATATATTTTTTTATAATGTAATTTAATATTAGTGTAATAAGTAGCATAGATATAAGCAATTTGGTGTAAACTGTAAGCTTATATTTAATTAATAAATGAATTTGAATTTTGAATGAATAAGCATAGTAAGCATTATCAGCATAATCAGCCTATAATGTTCCCATTACTGGAACACAGGTCTCCTCTCAGTGAGAGGAAGCGGACCACGCGGGACCAGTGCAGGTTGGTAGATGTCACATGTCTTCTAATTTTTGGTTCTAGGACATGACGGTTTCCTCACGATGCCTTCCTTCACCGTTTTGAGAGCAGTGGTGATGAAATAATTTACACAAAGTAAAGTCTGTCTGGCCTCGAACCTATGACTTACCACTCGATAGTAACGGCCGTTACCACTGGGCCACCACTGCTCCGTACCATAACTTGTTAAGTTATTTTTGCAGTATATTATGTATATTAACGAAAAATAATATATTAATTTAATAATCTTACTTAAATTACAAACGCGAAAGTTGGTGGATAGACGGATGTTTGTTGCTCTTTCATGCAGAAACTACTATAAGGATTTTGATGAAATTTGGCACATATATATGTAGTTGGTAACTTGGATTAACATATATATTACTTTTTATTCAGATTTTCTTACGGGTTCGAGACTTGTGTTACGTGGGTGAAACCGCAGGGCGCTGCTGGTATACTTATATATAATTAGCTGCGCCCCGCGGGACCACCCACGTACACCGGGATAAAAAGTAGTCTATGTGTTAATCCAAGGTACAAGCTATCTACATATTAAATTTCATCTAAATCGGTCCAGCCGTTTGTGCGTGAGGAAGTAACAAACATACAAACACACACACACTCTCAAGGTTTCGCCTTTATAATAATTTAGAGACAGAGAGAGAGACAGTCACATGGAGTGGGCATGGGGGTGGGTATTTTTGTGGTTTTTATAAATATGTTTAATAGTCTGTAAGGTAGGTATTTATGTTATGGGTCATTGTTATCCGAAATAAATGATATTATTATTTATTTATTACAACGCTTTTTTCATTACGTGACGATTTCTGCAAGTTTACTTCTATCACAAGTCGCGTTAAATAACTTCGTTCCAAAAAGGGATTCAAGTACTTACTACTAAACCTTAGCAGAAAGCTGAAAAGTATCTAATAATATTCGGGTAAAAGTGACAATATTGATCTACTTATGTTGCTGACAGTACGACATTTTAATCATTTTTAAATTTAAATGGTACCAGTACAGGACTCTAGAAACCATACCTGAACAATAATTGCCAACCATTCAACGTACGGCACATTCAATTCATACAGCCAGGGAGACGTGACCTTCACAAATACTTCTCCAACATCAGCTGCGTCCCCAGAGCATTCCAGTATTCTCGAGATCCTTGAGATTATTGACATGATGTGTTCCACTGAAATATATTGTACATATTATTCAATGTTTCATTGTTTCATACCTAGCCTATTCTTTTACCCAATTATCTTGGGGTCGGCTTCCAGTCTAGCCGGATGCAGCTGAATACCAGTATTTGACATGGAGCGACTGTCTATCTGACCTCCACAACCCAGTTACTGGGTATTACGATACCCCTTGGTGAGACTGTTTGTCAGACTTTCGGGCTTCTGACGACCCGTAACGACTGTCAATGATGCAAGAATCATAGCTGGGACCAACAGCTTAGCGTGCTTTCCGAGACACGGAGGGATCTAGGTAAAGATGGTCCCCCATAGACCTAGCTAGAACAAATTTTTTGCCCCCATAACTACAACTTTCATCGAAAACGTTAGAGCCGTTTTTGAGAACGTGATTACAAATAAATATATACAGGATAAGATAAGCAGTGCGCAAATTTTCACAGGGTGTTCTACCCATGAATATGAATAACTTTCACTATAGGACTAACTTTGAAATCGCGAAAAAAATTCAGCTGTTCATTACATTTATCTACACCAAACTCGTCAAAATGTAGGGAACAGCCATTGACTTATATATTACTGCGTACTTTTTATATCAATGGGAGCAGCTGATTTTTTTTTCGCAATTTCATAATAAAAGTTATTCATATTCATGGGTAGAACACCCTGTGAAAATTTGCGCACTGCTTAAGGGCCCCCATACAGTTACAGTCCGCTGGCAGTCCGCCGGCCGACGGTCATTCATAGAAACTGTTTTTGACGGTTTATATGAATGACCGCCTTTTTTTTTTTTTTTTTTTTTTGAGGGTGGGAAATCATCAAATAACTTCTCCCGCTCTGGGTGGAGCGGAAGGGCGTGTCAGACTTTTACTGACTAAAACCCACCCGTGTTCCTTCAGTTGCCTATGCCAGGGCCGCGGTAACCCCTTCGGACAATCCGCGACCCATGAATGACCGCCTGCCGGCGGACTGTGTAATGTATGGGGGCCCTTTAAAATTTATCTTGTTTAACTATACACAAATAAAACTATAGGATGTATTCTTAGATGTTCAACCAATCCATGGAAAACAAAAATCTATTTTTATTTAAGTATACACTTTGGTAACATACGCCGAAAGTTTTAAACATTTTTTTTCTACGTATATCAACAAAAAAACCTGCTTATAAATCATAATAATCATAATCATAATCATAATGTTTATTTGTGAAACATAGGTAGGTGTACAATTAGGTCTTACATATAAAATAGTACGTACCTAGTATAAAAATATAACAACTTACTGAAAGCCATTCCCAAAAACACACCGCAGGCTACGTTGCACCTCTTAACAACATTAGGATGGATGTACTCGTCGAGCCGAGAATTGATCAGCTGTTTCATCAATGTCGGCCACCTTGGAGCGACTCTTATGAATGAAATCGTAGTACAGCAAGCCGTCGTGAAGAATGTAAAGAAAGCTGCAAAAATCATACCAAAACAAAAAAAATTAGAGGTTACATGAAAAAAAAAAAACAAAAAAACCCGACTGCAAAAATACAACTGAAAAGAGACAAACAAGCATTATAATTTATAGAATTGTGGTATTGCAGACCCAAACCAATAACCTAAAATATGGTGTAACTTTTATTTGTCGGGGGCCTGCGATACCGCAATTTCTTTCAATCTATAGATTTTTATTTTATAATGCTTGTTTGTCTCTTTTCAGTTATGTGTTTTTGCAGTCGAATATTTTGTTTTTATAAATAATTAATTGTTTTTTCTTATAATTAATGGTAAAAAAATGGACAAATTCGCGGCTCCTTCTAACAAATAACAAAGAATCATGCAAATCAGCTTATAAATCATGGAGAAATCGTAGTACTTCATCTTTCTCCTACCCTTATCCCAATTTATTTGGGGTCGGCAACATCCCGCTCAAAAATACACTCAACAGGCCTTCAAGCTAAGTCAATTAAAATATATAACAAGCCCGAATCAATAAGAAAAGAAAAAAAATCCATCTATTCATAAATAAATTTAAAAAAAAACTATTAATAATTAATATGTAAATGTTACTACAGTGAAAACGAAATAACGAATGTTTAAATGACAAAAGTTTATATCTCATGTAAAGTACGATTGTTTTTTTTTTGTTTTTATAGTTTCTAGAATATGTTAGATTATAAGATAAACAATAAGTTGTCATCTCTCTCTCTACTATCTTTCTGTTGCTATCTATCTATATCCTGGAAATATGCAAATTTATTAGGAAGTACATAAATTTTTTCACGACCCGCGGCGTTAAACATACTGACCGATCTGTCAGATATAAAAATATGTTGATGTTACCCTCTTCGCGCATGAAACTACATTCCAATAGCTCTTACGTAATGTCCATAAAAATATATAATAAACTTCCTGATGCATTAAAAGACGAAACCAGTGATACGACATTTATAAATAAGCTGAAGCAAATATTAATTAAAAAAGCATATTACACAATAAGCGAGTACTTAGAGGACAAAAAAAATTATTAAACACAAACAAACACCATACAAAGTAGTAAATACAGATAAATATAATAATATTTATCTTATACGTGTATATGATTACGTTGAATTGACCAAATAGTTTTGTTAATGGATATAATTTAATAGACTGATCTCGATAAAATTAATATTATAATATACTTAATTAATGTTAATGACATATTTTAAAAATTGATTATTGTTATTTTGTTTCCTGATATAATGTTATTTTATTTTCGTTTCTTATTTTAATTTTAATTTTTAATTTTATACTCTTTTGCTGTGCCCTACAGGGTCCGTAATTGTACCGTAGCTGTAAGCCTTTGTAACACCTTTTCAAACATTATAGAATGCAAATAAAGATATGAATATAAATATGAATATAAATGCTGTGCCCGACAGGGTCCACGATTGTTCTATAAATAATGTTTACCATGCATAAAAAAATGAGAATTGAGAATATCTTTTTCTTCCATACCAATTAGCCGTCATCTGGCCTTGTATTCCCTTTCTCGCCATATCATCTTTGACACAATCCATACATCGTTTCTTTGGTCTTCTCCTACTCGTATAGCCATCCACATTCATATTCAAAAGTTTCCTGACGACATTTTCCTGATTCAACCGGTTTCCATACAACTTTTCAGTAACCGGTGTCACTTTCAGAGTTTAATAAAAAGAACGGACCAGAACTCAAAGACTTACCTAGTGCACTGATATTATTAGGGTTCTTGTGCAGTCTATATAGACACAACATTGTTCCTATAATTTGAGCAATGGCCATGTTTAAGGCGAACAAAAACTTCAATGAGCATTTAGTGAATCTGAAATATACACAATTAATGTTAACTGTCATTATTTGACAACAAATTGATGTAGTGTGTCAATTTAATAAAAAAAATATTGCCTTGACTGTATTTAATGATGCGATTTTATTTTGGCTGGGAGGGCTTGGTACCGACGTAGGTATATACTTATAGAAAAAAAAGTTCAATGGTTTTTCCTTAAAGCAATTTCGCAGTTCCTTTGATC
This sequence comes from Cosmia trapezina, assembly GCA_905163495.3. NCBI lineage: Eukaryota > Metazoa > Arthropoda > Insecta > Lepidoptera > Noctuidae > Cosmia > Cosmia trapezina. The sequence continues at coordinate 8,789,573 of LR991022.1, read as the reverse complement.
TTCAAACCTTATACAAATTGGTACACATAATAATGTATTTCCCATAAAGTAAATGTTCTTGTCTCTAATCAGATACCTACATCCTATATTTAAATATTTATTCAGTAATTTTACCTCATTTTAGATACATCCTTTTGCAATATTCCTGTCACGGGATTCAATCCAATACATTGGCCCCATACAATGACCCCTCTCATTGCTTTTTGAAACGATTTGAACTGATCTTTAATTATATTTTTCCCGACATTGTCTGGTTTGCCTAAAAGGAACGTTTTATTTTAATGAACTTAATAAAAATAAAAGTTTTAAAACTTACAACATAGGTAAGTGTAAACACAAAATTTTATCGAAGAACAGAATTTAATTGTTAAAAATGTTCTTTCAAATAGTAGGTACGCAACTTTCATTCCGTTTTTAGGGTTCCGTACCAAAACGGTAAAAAAGGAACCCTTATGGTGTGACTAAGTCTGTCTGTCTGTCTGTCTGTCACAGCTGGATATCTCGATAATTACTAACTCTATCAACTTGAAATTTGGAACAGTTTTAGGTGACGTTTACCCAACTATTTTGCAAATAAGAAAGAAATAAAAAGATTTATATTTTTTTTGCAACAGGGACTGAAAGGGGGTCTTAAAAATTTAAAGTAGAGCTACTAGAGCATGTGGGGTATCATATGAAAGAACGCTGTTTGCACATTCTCAAACAATTTTTTATTTTTTTTAGGCCGCATAGTTTCAGACTTTTGATGAAAAATGTAAAAAAAAATACCGTTCGCCCCCCCTTATCTCGGAAGTTTGCAAAGAGAAAAATCTGAAATTATTCTATGTGATAGACGTTTATATAAAGATTACAGGAAAAATAAAACGATCTCTCTAAATAGCATACTTTTTCAGAAATCGGAACGGAACCCTCGGCGCGCGAGTCCGACTGGCTCTTGACCGGTTTTTTTTTGTACGAATAGCACCATCATTCTCAATCAATCATATTCATTATTGCGGATCATAGGTTCGAGTATGTAGAGAATTCATGTGATTCTACACAGTCTGAGATTTTGGACAATGCAATCACGGTAAATTCTCTAATGTTATCGAATCAACATTAAAAAAAAACTTACTGTCATCCAAAATCCAATGCTTAGAGTTCCCCTTTTTAGCTCGACTGTAAAATAATAAAGATTAATGAGAAAAAATGATAATCTTTCGAGCATAACATTATAACGAACCATTGCATGCTTACTCATCCAACTGATTCTCCTGCAGTACTCTGAAATTGATAATTTCTAATTCCTTTGAAAGTTCTGTAAATAAATTAAAGTTTGTAAGATTTCAACTGGGCTTTTTTTGTTGATTATATTTGGTTTTCAATTTCATTGCTGATTTTAAGAGCAAACTAGTATTTTGAAATAATTTTTTGAGAACTGGTCACGATTCGAGGTCATGATTTGTCCAGTTTTACGATTTGACCTTCACAAATCTATCAAGATTATTTATCATTAAATCACTAAGATCGATTTACTTCTTCTAATTTTCACCACTACGCCCAGACGCACGAAAAAAAAATTGCAAATAGGTACTCTTTTCGTATAGTATTTACTTAGTTTTAAGACTTCATTCATATAAGTGATACCTATTGTGCTTGTCGCAAAAATTTAAAATCAGAATGCTACACACAATACACACAATCAGCCTATAACGTTCTCACTGCTGGGACATAGGCCTCCTCTCCGTGAGAGGAAAGGGGCCGTAATCCAACACGAGTACCCAGTGCGGGTTTGTGGATGTCCACGTCTTCGAATTTTTGGTTCTAGGACATGCCGGTTTCCTCACGATGTTTTCCTTCACTGTTTTGAGAGCAGCTATAGGAAGCTAGGAACAAACTGGAAATAATAGCAAAACAGCATGGCTAACTTTACCAGGCTGGCCATGCTTTTTTGCTATTTCTTCCTACCTATCTTTTACCTAATAACTATCTTTGACCTAATCAATGTATTTTTCTTATAACATATTTGTATAATAATGTTCTGTATCAGGAACCCAATATTTCCTTTTCTTACATTTGTTTTTGTTTTTGTGGCGCGGAAATATTCATTTAAAAATAGTAAACTCTATAGATCATCCCTAAACTTGCTCTCAGAATCAGAAAACATGACTTACAGACGCACTAGTGCACCTTCTGAGAAATTATAACAGCGTCTGATGCCACCTTACGTTGCATACATGGGACAAGTGTGCACATCCATTCTCAAACGTTGCATCGCATACGTTGCGTACGTGGGACCAGTTTGTCTCTAGCTTAAGTGTGTTTGTATTACATAGTTTTTCATATAAAATCAAGAGTCCAGATATCATAATGCGTTGCATACGTTGCATACGTTGCATACGTGGGATCAGTTTGTCCCTAGCTAATGCTGTAGGATATGCACGCACAATGGCCCATATGAAGGACTAAGTGCGGAAACCAAATCCTCTAACATAACATGCTATAGGATAGTTGTAATTCGGTTCAAAAAAGTTCGAATTTACATCACGTCTAGGGACGTCTCGCGTTCGTGCTAGGGCCCGCGTTTTGTTTGTCCCTGAAACTTTCCTCAGTTCAGTCCTTCTAGCCAAGGATATCTTACGTTACTTTTAAGAGCCTATACCTACTACCTCAAATGGCTTAGCATAATCCTCCGTTATGTAGAAAATGGTAAAGTTGAGGATTTATTTATTTACTATGTTTGACGAAAACACGATTCCGTAAAATTACCCCAGTAGAAATAAAATCCAAAGTTAACTCCAAACCGCACAATAAACCGCTGGTATTAAAAAAATACTTCAAATTATATCATGAAACTTTGCATATAGTCCAGTAGAGATATAATATTTTTTCCATTTACCCTTCGATAATTCTAAAGTTTTTTATTTTCGCTGAGTGGATAACTATAGTGAATTCATTGCTATGTACAAAAATGCTAACAGTTTAGAGTTATGCTATAGGTATTAAGTAGGTATTTCCTATTATTTCGTGTTATAACAATGATATAAAATTTAAATTAAAATACTACACTGTTTCTTAATTAGTACTGTCTAAAGTATATATTACTGAAAATGCTAACAGATAGGTACTGTGGAACAATGGAAATCTGAAAATGTCCTTTAACTCATTCAATAAAAAATTTAAGTTTTTCAAATCATTTCCTATACACTTAAAGGGATTAGTTATACCTTACAACAAAAGTTCTAACAGCTAAGTAATATGCTTCACAAGTAATTGTATTTTTACTTTGCAATTAGCGAAATATTGAATTTAAGTTTATAAATTTGCGCCCACATATTCGTGATAATAAGCTCTGCTACCATACAAAAGTTTCAACTTGTACGTGCTATGCCTTTTTGTTTAATAAATAAAATACAATTTGGATATTGTGGCGCGCGGTGTAGGTATACATACGACAATTCGTGCAGCGCGACGCGGTGACAATCAGACCCACACTCACTGCAAACATGCACGCGGCTACACATCAAGCTATGCATGTCCAGTTTACACTGACCTCTCATTGTAAGGTAATCTTATACAATGCGAGATCAGCTTATACTGGATTTGTATAGCTTGATCTGTAGCCGTGTGTACCTACCTCTATTGAATGAGGCGCAAAATCATTTCATTACAGTCACATCTCACAAATGACTAATACGAGTACAGTCAGCGTCAAAAATATCGGAACGAACAGACTGTTCAAAATGATCTCAAAAACTAAGAAAATTAAACTACTCAATTGGGTAAAGCTCTTGTCAGAATTATAGTGTAATATTATCGTATACTGTCTTCATTCTGAAAACGGTCTGTTCGTCCCGATATTATTGACGCTGATCCAATCCAGTCAGTTATTTTTTCTGTTCCATTCCGTGACCGTGACTTCGCCCGCGCGTAATTATCAACAATTGTCAAAAATAGTCAAAATCCCGGATTCCGGGATTCACAGATTTAGAGTTCTGATTATAGGATCGAATGTATATTTATGTATTGATCGTCAAAATGTCGTGATTCCGGAATTGATAAATTAAGTATTTTTTTTACCATTACTGGGTAACTTGTTTATCACTAAATTTTCACAGGGGATCATCTACTATGAACAACTTTCACTATGGCATCAACACGTAAATCACGAAAAATAAATCAGCTGGTCGAGTAGGTATTGAGCTTTTGTATCAAACATCGTAATTTTTTTCGTGATTTCAGAGTTGGTCCCATAATGAAAGCTGCTGAAACTGTAAATCCAAGATGGCGGCTGCGAATATTTTCAAATGTTTCGTCATGGGTGTCGTTTTCATTGGTTTCGAGGGTGTTAAGGCCGATAGTGACACTAAAATGTAAATCCAAGATGGCGGCTGCGAATATTTTTTAATTTTACTCTAGTATGTACAAAAATGCTAACAGTTTAGAGTTATGCTATAGGTATTAAGTAGGTATTTCCTATTATTTCGTGTTATAACAATAATATAAAATTTAAATTAAAATACTACACTGTTTCTTAATTAATACTATCTAAAGTATATATTACTGAAAATGCTAACAGATAGGTACTGTGGAACAATGGAAATCTGAAAATGTCCCTTAACTCATTCAATAAAAAATTTAAGTTTTTCAAATCATTTCCTATATACTTAAAGGGATTAGTTATACCTTACAACAAAAGTTCTAACAGCTAAGTACAACACAAGGCTTCACAAGAATGTTCAGGCTTCACAAGTAATTGTATTTTTACTTTGCGATTAGCGAAATATTGAATTTAAGTTTTTAAATTGTCGCCTGAACATTCGAGACAATAAGCTCTGCTACCATACAAAAGTTTCAACATATACGTGCTATGGCTTTTGTTTAAATTGCGAATATTTATTTTCCATAACAAGCCGCGTAAGTCAATCTGAGATACTCGTAGAAACAAATGACCGCACCAGTAGGACATACGTTCCAGTCGCAACAAAAATATTCCTCTGACAAACGAATAAAGGTTTCTGTAGTTAGACGATCAGAGACACAAGAGACCATATTATGGGCTACCGGAATACATAACGACGATTCGAGCCAACAAGTAAGTTCTAGTTGTATTTATAATTCCTACTATCAATATCCTACACCCCATCTAATCCATTCTATTTTTCCTCTATAGAGCCAACACCTCAACTTTAGGTAAATATGCGTCCGAACATACGATCTCTGGTAATAAATAAAGAACGGAATAGAACTTCGAGGAACGGAGACAAACAGTGGAGACTTCTTTAGGACAACATTTTTTCCGGGATAATTAATCTCCCAAAAGAGTAACATTCTGGAATGGCCTACTAGGCAAAAGAACAAGAGGTAGACCTATTACAAGATGGGAAGATGATATAAAAGCAATAGCTGGTCCAAACTGGAGAAAAGTAGCTGAAGACAAAGTCAAATGGGCATCACTGGAGGAGGCCTTCACCCATTCTGGGGTTCCTGTAGATTATATAAAAAAATGAAGTACCTAACTATAAATACTATGATATAATACATAGGATACACATAAAATTATACTAAGTAAGAGACAAATAAATAACATAGAATGAACTAAACAAAACTAACACATACATAGATTTTAAGGAATGTAAATTTACTGGAAATAAAAGGCTTTTTTATTTTTATTTTTTATTTTTTTATAATTAATCTCCCGGGTTTTGGGACATTACATTATTACTAGAGATCGGATAATCGGATGCGTATTAACCTAAAGTTGAGGTGTTGGCTAAGTATGGAGTGGGCTTTTGGATTGAAAGATCCCAGAATTCTGGTATCGGCAAATTTTGACTTCTAATTATAGAATCGAATGTTTTAAGTACTTAAGTTCAGATGTTAGTTAGTATGGATTGCACTTATACATCGAGAAAATGCCGGGATTCCGTAACGACACTTTTTAAGTTCTTATTGTGGAATCGAATGTTTAGTTAGGTACTTGCGTTCAGGTGTTGGCTAATATGGATTGCACTTTTGTATCAAAAAAAATCCGGGATTCACAAATTTTGACTTCTGATCATAGAATCGAATGTATAATTTACTTAAGTGCAGATGTTAGTTAATATGGATTGCACTTATGTATCGAAAAAATCCCGGGATTCCGGAGCGACAATTTTTAAGTTCTGATTATAGAATCGAATGTATATTTACTTACGTCTAGGCTTTGGCTAATATGGAATGTACCTACTTTTGTATTGATCGTCAAAATGTCGGGATGCCGGAATTGATAAATTAAGTATTTTTTTACTACGAGTATTAGAGGATAACTTTTTATCAGTAAATTTTCACAGGGAATCTTCTACTCATGAACAACTTTCACTATGGCATCAACACGTAAATCACGAAAAATAAATCAGCTGGTCGAGTAGGTATTGAACTTTTGTATCAAACATCGTAATTTTTTTCGTGATTTCAGAGTTTAATGAAAGCTGCTGAAACTGTAAATCCAAGATGGCGGCTGCGAATATTTTCAAATGTTTTATCATGGGTGTCGTTTTTATGGCTTTCGAGGGTGTTAAGGCCGATAGTGACAATAAAATGTAAATCCAAGATGGTGGCTGCGAATATTTTCTATCTTTTCTAATTTTTCGTCATGGGTGTCGTTTTCTTGGTTTTCGAGACTGTTAAAGCCGATAGTGACGCTAAAATGTAAATCCAAGATGGTGGATGCGAATATTTTCTAATTTTTCTCAATGAGTGTCGTTTTCATGGTTTTCGGTGGTGTTAAAGCTGATAGTAACATTAAAATGTAAATCCAAGATGGCGGCTGCGAACATTATTAAATTTTTCGTCATGGGTGTCGTTTTCATGCTTTTCGAGGGTTTCAAAGGCTATTTACATTTTAACGCCACGTTAAAATGTAAATCCAAGACGGTGGCTGCAAAATTTTCAAACTTTTCGTCTTCATGGTTTTTGAGGGTGTTATAGCCGATAGTGACGTTAAAATGTAAATCCAAGATGGCGGCTGCAAAAATTTTCAAGCTTTTTATCATGGGTGTCATTTTAATGGTTTTCGAGGGTGTTAAAGCCGATAATGACGTTAAAATGTAAATCCAAGATGCTGCGAATATTTTCCGTCATGGTTTTAGAGTGTGCTAAAGCCGATAGAGGAGTCAAAATGCGTGACGCTTGGCTGATGCCTACTTAACTAACCCTGCGGCAGTGCAGCGTATCGCGTTACAACCTGAAAACACGTGTGATAGTAATTAAAAAACCATCAACATTTTTAAAGCAGGCGCTATCTTGCATTTACATTTTAGTGTCACTATCGGCTTTAACACCCTCGAAAATCATGAAAACGACATCCGTGACGAAAATTTTAAAAATGTTCGCAGCCGCCATCATGTATTTACATTTTAACATCACTATCGGCTTTAACAGCCCCCAAAACCATGAAAACGACACCTTTGACGAAAAATTAGAATATATTCGCATCCACCATCTTGGCTTTACATTTTAGTGTCACTATCGGCTTTAACACTCTCGAAAAGCATGAAAACGACATTTGAAAATGTTCGCACCGGCCATCTTGGATTTATATTTTAATGTCACTATTGGCTTTAACACCCTCGAAAAGCATGAAAACGACACCCATGACGAAAAATTTAATAATGTTCGCAGCCGCCATCTTGGATTTACATTTTAATGTTACTATCAGCTTTAACACCACCGAAAACAATGAAAACGACACCCATAACGAAAAATTAGAAAATATTCGCATCCACCATCTTGGATTTACATTTTAGTATCACTATCGGCTTTAACACTATCGAAAACCAAAAAAACGACACCCATGACGAAAAATTAGAAAATATTCGCAGCCGCCATCTTGGATTTACATTTTAGTGTCACTATCGGCCTTAACACCCTCGAAACCAATGAAAACGACACCCATGACGAAACATTTGAAAATATTCGCAGCCGCCATCTTGGATTTACAGTTTCAGCAGCTTTCATTATGGGACCAACTCTGAAATCACGAAAAAAATTACGATGTTTGATACAAAAGCTCAATACCTACTCGACCAGCTGATTTATTTTTCGTGATTTACGTGTTGATGCCATAGTGAAAGTTGTTCATAGTAGATGATCCCCTGTGAAAATTTAGTGATAAACAAGTTACCCAGTAATGGTAAAAAAAATACTTAATTTATCAATTCCGGAATCACGACATTTTGACGATCAATACATAAATATACATTCGATCCTATAATCAGAACTCTAAATCTGTGAATCCCGGAATCCGGGATTTTGACTATTTTTGACAATTGTTGATAATTACGCGCGGGCGAAGTCACGGTCACGGAATGGAACAGAAAAAATAACTGACTGGATTGGATCAGCGTCAATAATATCGGGACGAACAGACCGTTTTCAGAATGAAGACAGTATACGATAATATTACACTGTAATTCTGACAAGAGCTTTACCCAATTGAGTAGTTTAATTATCTTAGTTTTTGAGATCATTTTGAACAGTCTGTTCGTTCCGATATTTTTGACGCTGACTGTACTGTATTAGTCATTTGTGAGATGTGACTGTAATGAAATGATTTTGCGCCTCATTCAATAGAGGTAGGTACGCACGGCTACAGATCAAGCTATACATATCCAGTATAAGCTGATCTCGCATTGTATAAGATTACCTTACAATGAGAGGTCAGTGTAAACTGGACATGCATAGCTTGATGTGTAGCCGCGTGCACGTTTGCAGTGAGTGTGGGTCTGATTGTCACCGCGTCGCGCTGCACGAATTGTCGTACCTACACCGCGCGCCACAATATCCAAATTGTATTTTATTTATTAAACAAAAAGGCATAGCACGTAAAGTTGAAACTTTTGTATGGTAGCAGAGCTTATTATCACGAATATGTGGGCGCAAATTTATAAACTTAAATTCAATATTTCGCTAATTGCAAAGTAAAAATACAATTACTTGTGAAGCATATTACTTAGCTGTTAGAACTTTTGTTGTAAGGTATAACTAATCCCTTTAAGTGTATAGGAAATGATTTGAAAAACTTAAATTTTTTATTGAATGAGTTAAAGGACATTTTCAGATTTCCATTGTTCCACAGTACCTATCTGTTAGCATTTTCAGTAATATATACTTTAGATAGTACTAATTAAGAAACAGTGTAGTATTTTAATTTAAATTTTATATCATTGTTATAACACGAAATAATAGGAAATACCTACTTAATACCTATAGCATAACTCTAAACTGTTAGCATTTTTGTACATAGCAATGAATTCACGAAAGTAATCCACTCCGCGAAAATAAAAAACTTTGGAATTATCGAAGGGCATATTCTTTTGTCTACTGGACTAATACTAACTGAACTAACTATAAAGCAGGTTTTACGTTTATAATTTTTTTCAAATTACCATTATTTTCACCGTAAAAAGCAATTACCTAAACTATCGGCGCCCAGCACCGCACTCGGTCTCTCTCTCACTCAGTCCGCGAGCAGTATTGTGCGAGCGAGATAAAAAGCAGAGGTAGTACGGGCTCTTAACATTATAACAACAACAAAAACAAAAAAAAATATCATACCAATATGCTTGCCACCAAAATCAGTACCTTTCATTTTAAGTACCTTCTAAGTACTGTCACAAGCAAGGTTAATACAACTGTTTAAGTTTAACTTAATCCTACAATTTGGGGCCCACTTGTTTTCATGTCACTTTACTCAAAATGATTAATGTGTGTCATCAGAATATGAATATTTTACTTCACTGTCACTTTTAGAATAACACGGGGTGGTGTTTGAGTTAGGCTGCGTTTCCACTGACGCTGAGCTGGGCGGAGTGGAGAGGAGCGGACCGTAAATTGACGAATCACATCACAGTGCTCGACATCTCCACTCCGCGTCAGTGGAAACAGTGTCAGTTTAGCGGGGTGGAGCTGTGCGGAATCTCAAATAAAATATATGAACACGCGGCCCCGAGTCGGACAGAACGGAGTCGAGCAGGGCAGTCCGACCAACACTTGCCACTTTTCACTGCTCTTCTCCGCTCCGCTCTGCCCAGCTCCGCGTTAGTGGAAACGCACCCTTACAGTTTTGGAACGTGTCAAGTAAACGGCGATTTGAAGGTGGTAGAGTAAATGCTTTTTTTTTTGCTTTTCATGTAATTTACAGTTCAAGCATTTATTATTATCTAGCTTTTACCAGCGGCTTCGCCCGCGTGGATGTGTTCCCGTGAATATCCCACGGGAACGTGCTACCGGGAATTCCTTCCTTATTCCTTGTCTACATTATAAAGGGAACCTCTGTGCAAAATTCCAGCTTTCTAGGTCCAAGGGTTTGGGCTGGGCGTTGATGAGTCAGTCAATCAGTCAGTCAGTCAGGACTTCTCTTTTTATTTATATAGAAGATAGATGCTTGAACTGTTATTGAACATGCCAGGCGCAACACATTCCAGACCCTTCCTATTTGCATTTGAAGAATAATTCTGTCGTAAGAAAAATTCCGTGGCTAAGCATTAAAAATACTTCGAAACATAGAAACTAAAGTTAGGTGTATATGGATCAGGATGATTGTCAAGGTAATGAGCAGCAAAGTCCTACAAAAAATGGCGATCATCAATCTATCTGTCAAACGGCCAATTTTCCTTTTGACCGTTTACCGTTCCAGAGCGGCCATATTAGCCGTAGAACCAATGACCGTTTGGTAGACGTGTTCTTGAGTGGAGACCACGAATGGTGGAGTGACGATCTTCGTAGCGTGACTGGATGAGAGTTGCCGATAATCGAGCTGAATGGCATCAATAGGGATGATGAATGGGTAAAAAAAAATCAGTTATTAAATAAAAAAGTAATTAGAAAAACTAAAAAACCCGACTGCAGTAAAAAACTAAAACTGAAAAGCTAGAAACAAGCCCATTTTAAATTTAATAAAAGTTGGAAGCAGGCGGGACCCGTTTGAGTTTGAAAATATAAAAATGGAATGGGAAAATGCTTCAAACTTTTATTAAATTATTTATTATTTACATTACTTTATTTTTGATGTTAATGTAGCCAATGACACTTGCGCCACCAAGACAAATCTAAAGACGTATAATTTATCCAAATCCATTCATTCGTTTAGGAGTTACGAGGGAACAAAGAAACGGACATACATACATACATACATACTTACATACAGGTCAAATACATAACCCTCCTTTTGCGCTTCGCCGCATTCGGGTAAAAAAATAGACACATATTTTTTGCTTTAACATATTAATAAAAAAATACTTAGATAACAAGCACTAAAATTTTGGAGTGGTCGCTACGTCACTTTTACATATGAAATCTAGCTAGGCGTGACGTCATGCGATATTTTAATTCAATGTATCGCCGTAATCTTTATTAATAATCTAAATGACGGACAAAAAATACAATTTTTGTCATCATCCTTATTGGAGCGGCCTATGTCGCGCAGTGGACTGCTGTAGGCTGCTGATGATGGTAATGATTACAAGGTTTAATTTCAGCAATGGGCTTAAAATAACAGTTTTAATTATATAAATTGTCTACTCTGATATGACGCGCCCCACTACTTAAATTTGAATACGTATACTACGGTAAATGAGGAACTCGTGGTTAAGTAATAACACCAACACTGGTCGATCCGTCAGGAGCTGCGCTTGCCGGGATAGGTCCGTAAATGGGCGACCATCTTTACATACCGAGACTCCTCCGTGCCTCGGTAAGCACGTCAAGCCGTTGGTCCCGGCTGACAGCCGGATTCGCGGATCTTTGACAGTCGTTACGGGTCGTCAGAAGCCGAAAGTCTGACAACCAGTTTTACCAAGGGGGGGGGGGTTGTATTACCCAGTTAGGTACTGGATTGTGGAGGTCAGATAGGCAGTCGCTCCATGTAAAATACTGATATTCAGCTGCATCTCATTAGACTGGAAGCCGACCCCAACATAGTTGGGAAAAAGCTAGGCAGATTGATTGGTAAATGCGGTAGTAGGGCGCGTAATTTTAGAGTGGACAAGCTATACTTACTGTAAAATATTAATTCCTTACAATATTATTTTCATTAACGTTTTTATTTCCCAAATTTATTATTTGTATACAGGGTGTCCCGTAAATAATGGATAATCTCTTAAGGGGTCGTTGTACTCATCATTATGAACAACTTTTACTATGGGACCAAACCTGAAATCGCGAAAAAAAATCAGCTGACCAGTACATTTATCTACATCAAACTCGTCAAAATGTAGGGAGCAGCTGATTTTTTTTTCGCGATTCCAGGTTTGGTCGCATAGTAAAAGTTGTTCATAATGATGAGTACGATGACCCCTTAAGAGATTATCCATTATTTACGGGACACCCTGTAGAACAGTCGACGTATTGGACCATAAATATTGGAAGCGAGGAACAAAGAGCATGACGTTAAAATATTCACAAAAACACCGATGGTCAACAATCGAATGCGGGATGCGTATAATCGAATTAACAAACAATTATCGATTATTAATCGAGAATTCGTTTAATCCCGATGAGCACAATACTCGATTTATAAATGATTGGTAGATGTTAATTATATTTCGGTGAATGCGATTAATGTTGTAGCTGCATCGTGCTGCAGTAATTTTATTTATTTTCTGATGTTTTTCAGGGATCACTCGTGTGTCTGTCTGTCCGTCTGTTAAAGCCAATTTGCTCCAAATCTAATGGACCGGTTAAAAGTTGAAAGGTACACAAATATGAATTTCTGAGACCCAATCACGGACGTGTAACGTAAATAAATAAATTTTGAATATGGGCTCAACTTTTGGGACCCAAATAAAAAATAAAAAAAATAAAGTTTTGAAAACGGTACTGCGTGACATATCAAATGAAAGTTTTCAAAAATATTTTTATCTAATTTTTAAGTAAATACTTTATAGTTATTAAAAAAAATATGAAAATTGACCATTCCCTTAACTCCGAAACTATCGAGCCTAAAATATTTAAAAAATACATAAAATAATTCTATACTTTATTACAGGAAAAACTATAATAAGTCGGTCTTAAAAAAACATTTTAAATCTCTCAATGTTGTGCGCACAAACTTACATTTGCTGTTGGAATGTATGGGAGAACATGTTTTTCAACTACAATCTTAAGTTTGTTCTTAGGATAAATTCATCCCAACTACGGAATCCTTCATAATGCGTGGCCCGACATGCATTTGTCCGGTTTTTTTTTTGTTCTGATCTGATCGAAATTGGCTCCAAGTGCACACATTATCACCAAAACACACTAATATCTATACTACAAACAAAAGTATATAAGCGACTGCTTCAACCCAATACCTAAATAAAAAAGTGTAAACGACATACAAAGAAGGTCTTTTCACGATACCCAATAACACACTTATTCAGCGAATATAAACATGATCGTATGCAAACAAAACCTCCCTCCGTTGTTTACCCTAAATGAAAATAATACGACAAAAAATATTCTGTCCGACAATTGTGACTTTCACTCTAAGCGCCACAGAACAAAAACTGTACTTACAAAGTAACATACATTTTTTACAGTGCGTCAAAGTTTTCGTGTTATATTTTGTCAGCCTGTGGTGTAGACTCAAGTTATGGGATAAGGTTTGAAAAAAAAACATGTTTCATCAGCTGCTTTTGTTTTCTTCCATTCCCGATCTGGGTGTTTATACACTGATCTGGAATAGAAGACACATTGATCAGTAGTTAGGATAGAATCAGATGAAGTTTTCTGTTCTATAGTATAGTTAAAATCTCGCTGCAGACTTGGTCATAAATCATAATCGGAGTAGGGATGTGCGCTAGTTGCGCGCGCTCAAGGCCATTATCGATAACAGATGATGACGATGACTCAGATGAAGAATTTTAATTTTCTATTTTTAGTTTTATATATACGTTCTTTTGTTTATATATTTAATATGCTTTGTAGTAAATTTGGTAATAAAATAAAAAAAAATGTGTATTTATTTCTATCACCCATTTATAAATATATAAAACTATCGATATCACTCATCGACTGCAGTAATGCACAGGACTACGTGTGGGCGTGGCCTGCCCATAAGGCCCGTGAGTGGGAAAGAGAGCGAAACACTCGAATGATTTATGACCGAGTCTGCAGCGAGATTTTAACTATACTATAGTGTTGTTTTTGTTGTCATTCGTATATTTCTTCACCATTTTGCTTTATGTTGAATTCGGAGTCTTTAAGTTTGGTTTTGTTCGAAATAGAACTCAGCATTCAATTCCAGGCGCAGATTGATAGTTTACTGGCCTACCCTTAGAAACGTGTAGGTACATCTATAGATAGAGCCATCCCAAAACGACCCTACTTTAATTCAAGAACTTCAAAACCATGCTAATTTCTAAGCAAAGTATTGGCATCCATTGCTTTACCTGTCATAGAGAGGAGCTCGTGGCTAAGTAATAACAGCCGCACGGGTCGATCCGTCAGGTTAAGCTACGCTTGCTGGTGTTGGTCAGTGGTTAGGTGACCATCTTTACATACCGAGATTCCTACGTGCCTCGGAAAGCACGTTACGCCGTTGGTCTCGGCTGTTATTCGTGGATCTTTGACAGTCGTTACGGGTCGTCAGAAGCCCGAAAGTTTGACAACTAGTCTTACCAAGGGGTATCGCATTACCCAGTAACTGGGTTGTGGAGGTCAGATAGGCAATCGCTCCATGTAAAATACTGGTATTCAGCTGCATCCGGTTAGACTGGAAGCCGACCCCAAAATAGTTGGGAAAAGGCTAGGCAGATTGATTGATTGCTTTACCTGTCATAATACAACATGTATCATAATAGGGGTGTGGTACAGACCTTAAAACTGAATAACTTTCTCCATGGGACCAACATCGTAATCGCAACAAAATAAGAACTGTTCCATACAAAATTTCAATAACTACTTGACCCAAATTTATGGGACGGCTGATTATTTTTTCGCGATTACGATGTTGGTCCCATGGTAAAAGTTATGCAGTTTGATGGTCTGTACCACACCCTCTTTGCCCATACCTTTCTGATTCATGCTGTATAAACAAGAAGTGTCATTACGTGCCCTGGAAGTCCATGGCAACCTTCGAGGTCTATGCAAGGTCTAGATATTTGCATAAACTGTGCCGTTTGATATTGAATTGAAAATGTAAATGAAGTCCGGACTTTGGACCATTGATGTAATCCGACGTACATTTTGATTCAGAGGGAAGAACTTTTCGTCTAGTTTTAGTGGGTTATGAATAAAATATTGCCGATAATCGCGAAAAAACAAAAGGGAGTGACTACCGAGATAACGACTAATAGAGAAGTATGGAAGAAAAAGACATGTTGCGCCGACCCCAAATAAATTGGGATAAGGGCAGGAGAATGATGAATGACGAACCTCCAGGCCACCCTGACCAAGGGGTTAGGTCACAGTGGTACATATTTTTGTAACCTACTACCTAATTTCACATGTGGAAGCAATAAATACATTGAGTATTGAGAGGTTAGAACTGTGACCAACCATGTGCCGAGCAAGCGAAGCGAGTGGTGACGCGGCAGCGGCCGGCGAGCATTACTTCTAAAGGCTAGGCAGTTTACTAAACGGCTAATTAAGCTATATAGCTGCGCCCTAGTAATTAATTTTATCCACAGACGCTTCCCGCTCCCCACGTGATCTCGTCGCGATTGTCCCTGAACTTTTTTTTAGCGCACAACGGTGCACCTTACAGCCACTTACACACGGCTTGTACACAAAATATTTCTATGAACTGATAGTAAACTAAAGACAGTTTCCTAATAGTAGATAAACCAGGCTAGATTACACATTTTGTTTTAGCACTCTAAATGACTTACTTCTCTATAGTTCTAAAACAAATTAGCCTTCCATTCACCGCAAAATAAATACTTACATATGCGGGGAAAACGGAAAAACATCCACGCGTCTATGTGACGCGTGGATGTTTTTCCGTTTTCCCCTAATAGTAGATAAACCAGGCTAGATTACACATTTTGTTTTAGCACTCTAAATGACTTAGTTCTCTATAGTTCTAAAACAAATTAGCCTTCCATTCACCGCAAAATAAGTACTTACATATGCGGGGAAAACGGAAAAACATCCACGCGTCACATACCCACCCTGTCAGTCTTGATTTGTTTTCTTTGCGACACAAACATATCGATATATCAAACAGTATGATATTCACTTCCGTGCGCTTTGTAAATGACGAACAAATATTTATTAAGGACGTTGAGAGAAGCAGGATGGATTGTTTGAATGGGAATGACTTGGCCTGTTCAGAAAAAATGTCAAGTGTCTTGTGAGACTTTGTTTTGAATGCATGTCCTTCACACTAGAAAACAGTACCTAAGTCTGCTCAAAAAAAGTCTGCTTGAAAATTTTCTATCATTCAAACATGAGCGACCATAAGTTAAAAGAAATCTTGAGAAGACGTTCAATAAAATTGAATGAAATATTTGGCAGCGCAAATACATAGTTATATAGTTTTCTTCTCGGTTCTATACATCAAAACCCATGGCGGGTTTTGATGTATAGAAGCAAGAAGAAAACTCCTGAATAGAAGTTCGAAGTACTTTAGTATATTCAGTTTTTTATGGGTACAGATTTAAAAGATTGAAGTAAAATAGAAGCCAAAGACAAAATTCTCAATCTCATGTCAAGTTTATAAAGTTGTGTACAAATAGTTCAACTCTATTAATCTTACTTCAAAAATAAATGTTAGTCTTTGTCAACAATTTGATTGATTGACTTTTAATATAAGGCTTGAAGATTGACCTGTAAACATGTTAATTTTCAAGTTCAATATTGATGAACCGATTGATAATAATAAACTTGATCGTATCGACAAATTGTCTTATTTAAATACGTTTTGGTAAATTGGTGTAATTGTCTTTAACAAAACCGTTTAACTGTAATTTTTTTCATTAATTTTGATGGATAAAATTCATTCATTCACAAATAGAGTTAAATACAGCTAGCAAACTATTTATTAGAAATTAAAGTCTGTTCGTGTCTGTCTGTGTGACGCAACAGATTTTACGTTAGAAAGTTCATTCCGGTTGGCTTATGTATCATCCAGTTATGTATATGTCAGATTCCAGTCTAACCAGATGCAGCTGAATACTAGTATTTTACATGGAGCGACTGCCTATCTGACCTCCACAACCCAGTTACTGGATAATAATATAGCCCTCGCGCCTAGGTAAGACTGGTTTGTATATAAGTAATACCTTCATTAATAATATAATAATCTCTATCTAATTTTGAATAAATAAAAATTAAATGCTGTTTATTTATGAATAACCAACTTATATATTTACAGTTCACAGTTTACAGTTGCTGTTCGTTGGTAAGTGGACCACTTAGAACGGCTGGTCCAATTTGACTATTTAAAAAAAAAAGTTCGTTGTTGTCCGAATTAGGATTTTATGGAAAGAAAATGGGAAAAATGCCCGGATGATTGTAAAATTTGGAAAAACGAAAAGTACATTTTTCTGTGGAATATTCGTATGGACTATTTGGACATGACAACGTCTGTCGAGTTAGCTTATACAACGTGTCGTTTTGCATTGTGGTATAGACCATCAAACCGAACAAATTCTCCATGGCATCAACATTGTAATTGCGAAAAAATAATCAACCATCCCATACCAGTTATACACAGGGCTCGTACAATGTTCTACGGGTCCAATATAATAATGCGTTCCGGGTAATGCTGGGGCTGCCGCGCTTCTGTAGCGCGTCGGGGATGTTTGCGGATGCACGCGTTCCGGATTTCGGCTCGCTGCTGCGTCTGCGAATAGCATCACTGATGCGTCGGGTGCGCGACAGCCCCAACAGCCTCGTAGCTACTGTGGCCGGCAGAGTGGATGGCCAAATCATGTGTCACTGGATAGCGGCTCACAGGCCGTCATTCAGATATGACAGGTGATTTTTAGTGATAAGTTTTGATTTTATAATTATAGTGTTTTAGAATAAGTGGAGGATATAAGAGGAGCTCGTGGCTAAGTAATAACAGCCGCACGGGTCGATCCGTCAGGTTAAGCTACGCCTGCCGGGGTTGGTCAGTGGATGGGTGACCATCTTTACATATCGAGATTCCTCCGTGCCTCGGAAAGCACGTTAAGCCGTTGGTCCCGGCTGTTATTCGTGGATCTTTGACGGTCGTTACGGGTCGTCAGAAGCCCGAAAGTCTGACAACCAGTCTTACCAAGGGGTATCGTATTACCCAGTTACTGGGTTGTGGAGGTCAGACAGGCAGTCGCTCCATGTAAAATACTGGTATTCAGCTGCATCCGGTTAGACTGGAAGCCGACCCCAACATAGTTGGGAAAAGGCTAGGCAGATTGAGTGTTTTAGAATAAGTGCCAAATTGTTGCTCGCATAGTATGGATCTCCTGGTCTGAAAATAAAGATTTATTTATTAACCGACTTCCAAAAGGAGGAGGTTCTCAATTCGTCGGAACCTTTTTTTTTTTTTTTTTATTTTTTTTTTTTATGTATGTTCCCCGATTACTCGAAAACGGCTGGACCGATTTGGATTTTTCTTTTTTTGTTCGAAAGGGTATACGTCCCAAGTGGTCCCATGATCATCAAGTCAGGATCTGATGATGGGATCCCATGGAAATCGAGGGAAACCCTCAAATTTTATGGGCACACCTATATAGATTTCGGTATTTTTTATAGTAACTCGTGCATTTGCTCTCGGAAAGTACCATTCGGTGAGCTGGAACTGATGATGAAGACCACAGAGGGCCATCGGAAATACTCAATTATATCTAAGTATATAACAGGTTGCGATTCAATTACTTTAATATGGTTTATACTCGTCAAAATAATGGTAATGGTGACTTCACCATGAGCTCCATTTCTCCTGGTTCTTACTAGGAGAACTCCTCAACCATTAACGGCCCTGCATCGGGAAAAGCAACATTTTGTAAAACGTGATGAGCAGCTGACATTGGGTTATTGTAACTTAGATAAATTACAAACTGAACCACTAAAAAGTGAAAAATAAAAACTTTTTTACAAAAACAAAAACCGACTTCCAAAAAAAAAACACTACAAAGTGAAAAATAACTTTAATTTCGGAAGTCGGTGGCTAAAAACTAAAATACAGATGCAAAGACACCGACTTCCGAAATTAAAGTTATTTTTCACTTTGTAGTGTTTTTTTTTTGGAAGTCGGTTTTTGTTTTTGTAAAAAAGTTTTTATTTATTTATTTTTATTATACATTTGCGTCGAGTTGGTATTGAAGTTTTATATGGGACAGTTGAATTTTTTTTGCGATTACGATGTTGGTCCAATGGAGAAAGTTGTTCGGTTTTCTGTATCACACCCTAAAATTTGACGAGGATGCAAAACGACACGTTGTATTTATTAATGAAATCTCAACGTTTTGCTAAGTTTAGGACTATTCACAGTTTTATATATTTATAGGAATAGGTATAAACATCAATATATGTGTTTGTGACACTATCATTTTTGGGTTCCGTACCAAAATGGTAAAAAAGGAACCATTATGGTGTGACTCAGTCTGTGTGTCTGTCTGTCTGTCTGTCTGTTTGTCTGTCACAGCTGGATATCTCAAGAACTACTAATGCTATCAACTTGAAATTTGGAGTAGTTTTAGATGACGCTTACCCAACTATTTTGCAAATAAGAAAGAAATAAAAATATTTATATTTTTTTGCAACAGGGACTGAACGGATTAAAAATTCAAAGTGGGGCTACTAGGGAATGTGGGGTATCATATGAAAGAACGCTGTTTGCACATTCTCAAAAACTTTTTTTAGGCCGCATAGTTTTCGACATTTGATGAAAAATGTAAAAAAATACCGTTATCATCTCCGAAGTTTGCAAAGAGAAAAATCTGAAAGTATTCTGTGTGATAGGAGTTTATGTAAAGGTTACAGGAAAAATAAAACGATGTCTCTAAATAGCACACTTTTTCAGAAATTGGAACGGAACCCTCGGTGCGCGAGTCCGACTCGTTCTTGTATACTTCACACATTCAACACAACTATGACTACATTTCTCGCAACTGTCAACATTGTAGATAACTTATCTATCACTACAAACACTCTACAGTAAAAAGAGCGTGAAGATGAATTAGTTTGTAGATAACAATGGAACATTTTAACGGCATTTTTACGTGACTTCTGTATCAGCGGTGCTCAATCTTTTTTAAAGATGAACTCAAGTAGGTATATTTTTTGTAGGAAACACCATCCATCTAGAATGGCCGTTTGGATGAGTTTGCTGCTATTCGTTGGTTGTAAGGGTTTTCATTGGCAGTCTTAGTATAGTGAATATTGTATATTATTAGTCGTAATAGCTCTTTTCAACATTCATCATTGCTCTTTTGGCCATGCCACAGATTAGTACAGATGGGACAATCCGCAGTTTAGGTATGAAGCTACAAGTACGCGGCGGGCCCATATCAATTCAGTGTGGACTGCCGCGCACCGGATGGCTCGCACGTTAGTTCGATACTCACTCACGCGCCGCGTCGTAAAAGAAGACAACCCTAACTAGTCAGAAGGTGTAAGAGTTATGCGATAGAAAGAGAGGCAACTTGTAGGTGAATATAACTGCAGGTAATAAGCGTTGTGCGACCTGAATTGCACTTTATTGTGGCGTAGCAAGAGTCGCTTTTAATTTTGTGGAGTGTCCCATCTGTATTAATCAGTGGCCATACTGAAGTTAAGTGTTTTGCTTTTCACCACATTTTACATTTCTTTTATATTTCAGAGAGCTTAGACAAAGTAACATTTGACTAGCGATGACGGTAGTAGAAAAGCCAGAAAAGCCTAAATGTATGTGGTTGACATAAGCTATCGAAATGTCACGTGATAATGTCAATGTCACTTTAAATAAATAAATAAATAATATTTATTCAAGTTAAAAAGTAAAACAGTAAATAAAATTTTGCTTAAAAGTATGTCAAGCTCACTAGTGTTATTTGCCTGTAATAGGACGTCCTGTGTTTGAGGCGAGAAGAGGTAAAAGCATTATGAAATAATCACGGTAATTATATAAAATGTAATAGTCATCTAATAGGTATGTAAATAGTAAAAAAAGAAAAAATCTTACTTCCTAAACTCTTAGTACATAAACTAACTTAGCGAACTAATTAAAAATAAATAGTACACCAAACAATCTTTATTTAATTACAACTAACAACTTCTCTGTATCTTCAAGGACAAACTTTGAAGAGCTACCTTGAGAGCTTTCTTGCAATTTCCATAATTTAGGGAACTTTGAAGCTGATTGTAGAAATAGAATCGTTCCGAAGCGAATGCCATTTGTCTAGACCCTCTGGTTATATGCGAAAGTTAACAAGGCAGGTGTGAGTGGAAACGGGAAGGGAAGACCGGGAAGTACGAATAGTGACCTATGTATTAAGGAAACTTAATTACTGACTTTAAGACCACCACTGTACCTATTGCAAATAAATGATTATGATTATGATTGGTGATAATCTTCAGAAGGTCTGGTTTATGAATGAAAACGAAGCAAAAGGAGTATATAAGGATGTAGTCTGTAGTCTTGTCTACCCCCATTTTGAATAAGGCTCGAGTTTATGTATACAAGACTTTCCAAAAAAACATGCTGCATGAGGCATTAAATAAATAAATAAATAAACCATTTATTTCAGGCAACACAGGCCCATAGATAAATACTTATTTGAATATAAACAAAACTTGTATTAATAAAATACGCTTAAACTATGTTAGTAGCACTCCTCTTTGCTTGTTTTCTTGGCTTTAAGTGCTGCCCTGTAGAACTTGTCCGCGGAAGCGACGGAACACTACGTCCTGCGGTCAGAAGTCTTCTTCCATGACGAGGGGCAGGTAACAGTTTGGTACACGCACCACGAACGCCTTGAAGTTGACGTTGCGGCGCTACTCCAGGAACTGCACACTCGGCGTGTACCTCGTCTTCTGGCGCACGTACTCCACGATGTCCTCCGCCTCAGTGGTGCAGTGCAGGTGGATGAGGCATTCCAGTCGAAGTTTGAGAATCGTTGCTGTTTAGAGAAACATTGTTACTTTACTGACTTATTTGTTGCGACACTAACTCATGACTATAAACGGGTGGAGTCTGAAAAATTGTATTTTATTACGTAATTGTAATAAAGAGGAAAACTGCATGAAATATACGAGCTTAATGTGTGAGCTGAATGAAAAATGAGAGCAATAAAGTAAGCATCGAGCTTTACCAAAATTCATTCTTCATACTGCAGATTTTATTATGATATCGCATCGCTTTTAGGGCGGGATTACACATGCTTGACCTCATTATCATCATTCAGCCAAAGATGTCCACTACTGGACATAGGCCTCCCCAAGCACCGCCACTTCGACCAGTTCTGTGCTTTCCGCATCCAACGGATTCCTGCGGCCTTTAGAAGGTCATCGGTCCACCTTGTGGGAGCCTTCCAACGTTAACTCTTCCGGTATGCGGTCGCCACTCCAGAACTTTTCGGCCCCATCGGCCATTTGTTCTGTGAGCAATGTGCCCAGCCCACTGCCACTTAAGTTTGGCAATTCTTCGGGCTATGTCGGTTATCTTGGTTCTATTGCGGATCTCTTCTGTGCTTTCCGCATCCAACGGATTCCTGCGGCCTTTAGAAGGTCATCGGTCCACCTTGTGGGAGCCTTCCAACGTTAACTCTTCCGGTATGCGGTCGCCACTCCAGAACTTTTCGGCCCCATCGGCCATTTGTTCTGTGAGCAATGTGCCCAGCCTACTGCCACTTAAGTTTGGCAATTCTTCGGGCTATGTCGGTTATCTTGGTTCTATTGCGGATCTCTTCATTTCGGATTCAATCACGTAGGGAAACTCCAAGCATAGACATTGCACTTTGCGTGATTTTTAGCTATCTAATAGGGCCCATTGTGAGCGACCACGTTTCAGTGCCGTAGGTCATCAGTGGCCAAAGATTTCGTCTTGAGACACTGCGGTATGTGAGATGAGAAGATATGCGAAGCTTCTCGAACGCTGCCCAGCCGAGTCGGATACAACGATCGACCTTTTTATGGAAGTTGGACCTACTTAACTGGATAGTTTATCCTACGTAAACATACTCGCCCAAAACTTCGAGCGTAGTGTCTCCGATCTTCATGAGAATGGGTGCTACATGGGCATTTGACATGACCTTTGTCTTATCCATGTTCATTTTAAGACCCACTTTTTCGGTAGCTCTTCTGAGTTCCTCCATAGTCACAGCTATAAATACTATATCGTCGGCAAATTGAAGGTGAGTGACGTACTCGCCATTGATGTTCATGCAAGCTACTTGTATACTTTTGTGCAAGTTACTGGCGTATATATACCTAGCTGAACGTCTGTTGGAAAGGCGGGAATACACATGCATGTAGCTTGTACAAAACTATGCAAGTAGCTTGCATGCCATTGCATTTGCCAATCAGAAGCTATTATGGTAAATAATTTTGTACAAGCTACAGGCATGTGTATTCCCGCTTTTAGTCATACAACAGACGTTCAGCTAGGAATATTTTTACGCCAGTAACTTGCACAAAAGTATACAAGTAGCTTGCATGGTATTATGACTTTGTGACATGCCCATGTTGTCACAAATGCCCAAGAATGACTTGAAAGCTCTATAGAGCTACAAGAATGTTTTGGGGATTAAATAACACAAAACTGATTTCCAACAACGCAACCCTGTCAGCGTTGTTGGAAATCAGTTTTGTTAAATTATTTGTAAAGAACGTGTGAGAAGTGAATCTCACAAATGTTATTGCAAATGAAAAAACTAAAACCAATTATTATTCGAGAAATTCTCAAATGCAATGTAATTTTAATTCCTTTCGTCTTCTCAATAAGAAATATATACATATAATATAACAGTACCAACAAATGTAGCCACTGTGACATTCACCAATCAGAAGTTGTTATGATACACGGCATGCAAGCTAATTGCACACTTTTGTTCAAGTTACAGTCTTGTGTATTCTCGCCCTAATGAAAGAAGCGAAGGAAGAAAAAGATAAGTATATCTTCAACGCAATAATTTAAAGGAGAACAAGAAAGTTAGCGAATAAAATTTTAATTTCCCTCCCAATTAGTGTGCCTACTTAAATTAATGAACGCACAAAAGCTCATTAAGTGTAGAAGATTCAGTTGAATAGCTACCTGTTCCATAGTAGATATATTAAACGTCACAAGGTGTCATAACGCTCCCACCTGCAAGCGAGTACAGATAGTAAAAGAGATCGGTATACAGGCACACCTAAACATGCAACTAAAAGGGTGATGAATATAAATGTTGATTGATGAAGAAAGAGAGGGATAATGAAAACAAAATCGTAATATGTGTTGAGTCCGCTCCGATTAAATTTACTTTTACTTACACGCTTAATACTTTTATTATTTCACTTGCTTGCAACACAGTTAATAGCAGACTGACCCAAGAGCTAACGCGCTACGCCGGCAACCAACCGGACCGGATGTAGCGTGCCACCTCGTTTGGTAAAACAGTATCATTAATTGACATCTTAAATAAAAACCAAAACAATTCTAAAATTCTTTTAAATATTCGATTTAACGTAACGTAAAATATAGGAATTAATTAATGCATAACTTTCAAAGTAAAATCATTAGTTAACAAAATAAATGGATCGCAGTCATACCAAAAGAATGCCATCTAGTAGTATAAGATGACAGTATATCCAACGTAAAAATGACTGTATCATAACCTCACTATAATAATTAAAAGATTAGTACACTTCAGAAATCAATAGCCTATCTTATTTCAACTAAATTCTAACACAAGAAACAAAAAAAAACAAGGAACAAGAGCAGGAAGAGGAAGATACAGGCACACTACACAACACAACAACTACTTTTTTAACCCTCATTGCGAGTTATCGAGTTGATAACTATAATATGACTCGTCTCATGTTCGAAAAGTTGCCACATATATCTTTCGTGCGTAGTGCAAATATGTTTACTGCTAGCTTGTTCGTGTACACCAAACTGTTTTGATGTCTGTACCCAAACCGGCAGGTTTAATCAAGATGCATCTGAACTTGGTCGTCTCTGCTTCCACTGGTTCATTACTCTGACTTATGACGTTGTATAACACCAATTACAGACAGCAATGTTATCTACATGGTCTTGGTATTGCATTTCTAGGAGCAGTAGATATTATTCGACCTAGTAATATAGGTAGATACAGGTTGCTATCTGTTCACTGTAGATAGTTTGCACTGGAACATGATTATACCTACTTAGCAATAAGTCCTGTGCCCGATGGATTATCCCATAGGCAAAAATTACAAACATCACCTTTTTAACCTCTTTATGCGATGAATTTTCAAAAATGTAATGTCAGAAACTCATGCGCAAAATGTCATGATTCTAGATCGAGCGGTTTAGTTAGACTGTATGATATCTGTCAGTGAATTAATTAGATTTTTATAAAGTAGAAGTACATTTAAGTGCAGTACTCACTCGGGCATTATTATGGCACATCGAGAACAACATTCTGAAATTCCTCTAAAACTCGTCTTACGGTCGGATGAAATAGCTGTAGTTTTGTCTCTGTCCACTTGTGAAGTTTTAAGGTCAAAACTAGCTTTTATTCTTTTAATATATTAAGCTCTCGTTCTGTCAAATGTCATAAAAATTTGTTTAGCAGTTTGTGTTACTTCGTCGCTATCATCACTATTGATAATCCTTTTGTAATAAGAACAATAATTATGAATGATAAGACATTTATTTCAGGGGTAGATTCAAAATAAGGTAACAATGATACAAGTAAAAACATTTATTATTCATATTCTTAAATCTGTCCGTTTACACCCGTAATGTTTTCAACTATTGTGGCTACGGTTGTACCATTATAGTAAGCATCTGGCGTTATAGAGTACTGTAGCAACACTATTTCATAGGTTATTATTGTGCCCACTACCTGAAAGTATGGATAACTGATTAGATAAATGCTGATAGGTTTCCTTATTAAGGTAGTTCTGAAAGCATAGTAAACGTTCCCCCAACTAGGACAGAATTTGCCAGTAGACAATATAAAAAGCGCTCAGCTTTCTGATACAATAAAATTAATGAATTAATATATATTTATGATAAAAAAAAATATGAATGTAAAAAGAAGTTAATAACATGGCTTCACACTTTAAACTATAATGACGTAGAGTTACTTCTGCAACGTGTGACTTAATAATATTTAAGAGTGATGTTATTTGCTTTTTTAGTCACTCATGTACACCCAAAATCTCTTTCACACACACATACCTACACACACCCTCACACACCCAAACACACCCCCACATACACAAACACACCCCCACATACACATACAAACGCACACATATAAATCACGTACACACTCGTAGAAATTGATCGTATTTTTTCCTTTTTTTTTTTTGTTTCTTTATACATACAGGGTGGCCGGAACATTGACGTCCAAAAATAAAATTTCAGTCCCTCGTATCGTGGGGTATTCGAATCACCCCCATGTATGTTCCGCGACTTTTCATAGTTTTCGAGTTATGAATTTTTTTCTGAATGTTTGAAAATTTTCGACCTGACCAACCTAAAAAAATTCTAAAAAAAAAAGTAGAGGGTTTTATCGAGTTTCTTTTTTTGCAACTGAATTTTCATAAGTAGTACTTTTATGCATAAAATAATCAGCTTCGTAACTGTGATGAAAGTTATGAAAATGTTGATCTAAAGTGAAAAATTTACGTTCGGTAAATTATGACTCAAATTTTCAACTTTAAATTAAAAATCTTAACAGGTGACTTCATAATTCCTAAGTAGGTTTCAAGAATGCGCCAGACTCTCAGCTTTCATAATCATAAAAAAAATGAAGTACTTAATAGGGCTACTTTGTTTAAAATCGGCCTTCAAAGACAGCGAGGTGGAAAAATTCTTAAAATTACCCGTCTGAGTAATTTTTTTTTTTTGGCTATTTCTCGTTCCTAAGGTTAATTAATGATAAGAATACTGAAAACTAACCAACAAATAGTTTCAGAGTTGGGTAAGAAAAGTTTTACGTAAAAAGTGGTTTTGAATAAAACACAGATGATAATGTGAAAAAAGTACTTAATTTATTTTTAACATTTACAAAAGGTTTTCAAAGTGGCCACCACCAGCAGCAATACACATTCTACACCTACGTAAGAAATTGTCTGGCAATCGTCTAAAAGCGTCTCTGTTCTCTCTCACAACACGTTCAGCTTCTGCAATCAACTGCCTCAGCTCTTGTTCACTTGATTAGTCTCGGGCGTATGCTATTTCCTTGTAATAGCCCCAAATAAAGAAATCGATGGGGTTGAGATCAGGTGAGCGTGGAGGCCACCTAATTGGTCCGCTGCGTCCGATCCATCTGTTGGGGTATGTTTCATCTAAGTAATTTCGGACCTGGGTTGCATAGTGACACGGGGCGCCGTCATTTTGCAACACCATGGTTCGTCTGAGTTCGAGATTCACATCTGCCAGCAACAATGGAAGTTCATTTTCCAAAAAGTTTTTGTATGTTTCTCCATCAAGTCTGGACGGCAGTTCAAACGGACCAATTAGTTCGCCATTGAGGATACCAGACCACAAGTTAACGCTGAAGCGATGTTGAAATGTCGAAGCTCTCACTTCGAGTGGATTGTTATTGCAGGTAAAAGAGTTGCACCCTCGTTTACAACCCATAGTCCACGAGAACGGATCGCGCAAAATTCATTAAACTAACATTTAAAAAAATCTCCGTGTTTAAATCTTAGCTTTCCTGCAGTCATTTTTGGTTAGCAAACTAAATAACCTTAGGAGCGAGAAAATGGAAAAAAAAAATATTAATCAGATAGCTAATTTTAAGAATTTTCCACCTCGCAGTCTTTGAAGGCCGATTAAGGCCAAAGTTAGCCCCATTAAGTCCTACGTTTTTTAATGATTATGAAAGCTAAGAGTCTGGCGCATTCTTGAAGCCTACTTGAGAACCATGAAGTCACCTGTTTAGATTTTTAATTTGAAGTTGAAAATTTAAGTCATAATTTACCGAACGTAAATTTTTCACTTTAGATCAACATTTTCATAACTTTCATCACAGTTACGAAGCTGATTATTTTATGCATAAAAGTACTACTTATGAAAATTCAGTTGCAAAAAAAGAAACTCGATAAAACCCTCTACTTTTTTTTTAGAATTTTTTTAGGTTGGTCAGGTCGAAAATTTTCAAACATTCAGAAAAAAATTCATCAAACTCAAACTCAAACTCAAAGCATTTATTTCAATTAAACCAATTACAGGCACTTTTGAATTGTCAAAGAGTCGGTCAGTAGGTAAGTCAGAAAGTTGAAGCTAGTTGCCCATTCCAAAACGTAGATCTATGGAGAAGAACGGGCAAGAAACTCCACGGACACTCTTTTAAATCAAAATATGGTTACAAAATATTGGTTACATCATTCATGTTGAAATTATACATGTGAGAACGATGAACGTTAAAAGCGTCCGTATTAAAAAAATTAAAAAAAAAACAATTCAAAAATTAAAATTAAAATAAGCCGTGGCAGCTAAGGTATGACCAGCCTCCACCAACAGCGCCCGTTGACGAACCTGACGTATGGATTCGTTAAATGATCCAACCACACGCGCCACCATCAGCGAGGCATTAGAGTGAGCATGACACACTCTCAGCCGCCAGGGCACATCCAAGTCAAATAAAGACGTACCCAGTAAATGGTAGCTTTAGAGTAGGTACATAGTACTCACACATGTGCTAAGCAATTATACAATACAATGGTGATTGAGTCTACACAATGCAAAGCTATTCTTACAATCTTCAGCAGTTCCAACAGTATGTTCAAATGTTAATTAATTAGTTGAGGTTGTGGAGCAGGACCAGCATGGAGCCAAGCATTTTTATCATTTATGTAATCCCCCAACGTATAATATGCCTGCCTGCATAGTGTGCGTTTTATACAAGTTTTAAATTTCGTCTCATTTAGTTGTAGTATGTGTGGAGGTATTTTATTGTAACATTTTAAACAGTACCCCATGAACGATGAGTCTACTTTAGCCAGCCTGAAACCTGGTTGAGCTAATAGGTCCTTATTTCTAGTATTATAATTATGCCTTTCACCTCTTTTATTAAAAAGATGTAAATTTTTTCTTACGTACATGATGTTTTCGTAGATATATTGACAAGGTACCGTCATGATGTTAATATCCTTAAACAGTTCCCTTAGAGAATCGCGCCTGCGAAGATTATATATGGCTCTGATGGCTCGTTTCTGCAGAATAAAAATGGACTCGATATCTGCAGCCCGTCCCCAAAGTAGAATACCGTAAGACATGATACTATGAAAGTAACTAAAATAGACTAGCCTCGCGGTATCTACATCAGTAAATTGACGGATTTTTCTGACAGCATAAGCTGCTGAACTTAGCCGTCCTGCAAGTGATATTAAATGAGGACCCCATTGTAGCCTTGAGTCGAGCGTAATCCCCAGGAAAACGGTTTTATCGACGAATTCTAGTTTCTCTTGATTCAATACTATCTCACAATCACTACTTTTGACATTTGGTAAAGAAAATCTGATGCACTTAGTTTTTTTCCCATTTAATACTAAATTATTAGCAGTGAACCAATTTTGGATCTGCAGTAGGGCGTTATTAACGTCGTCAAAATTTGTAGCACGTCTATCTACCTTAAAAATTAATGAAGTATCATCAGCAAATAGCACCATTTGTGGTTGATTTTTTAATAAATGGAGTAAATCATTAATATACACTAAAAAGAGGAAAGGACCCAATATCGAGCCTTGTGGAACACCCATTTTAACTTTTAGACAGAGTGAATTGACACCATTTATTTGAACTTGCTGTTGTCTATCATTTAAATAAGATTTTACTAAACTGAGGGCAAGTTTTCCAAGTCCGTAATGCTCAAGTTTCAAGAGTAAGGTTTCATGATCGACGCAATCAAATGCCTTGGAGAGGTCACAAAAAATGCCTATGGCGTCTTGGGCCTCTTCCCACGCGTTAAAAATGTGTTTTAATAAGGTTACACCGGCGTCGGTCGTACAACGTCCTTTGGTGAAACCAAACTGTTGATCGTGAAGTATTTTATTCGTGTTAAAGTGATTGAGCATTTGATTAAGCATTACCTTTTCAAACACCTTGCTGAAAACCGGCAACACGGATACATAACTCGAAAACTATGAAAAGTCGCGGAACATACATGGGGGTGATTCGAATACCCCACGATACGAGGGACCGAAATTTTATTTTTGGACGTCAATGTTCCGGCCACCCTGTATACCTATTTGTACTCGTAAGTTTCTAATGTAAAGGGAAGAGCGGAGCCTTCAACTACAGGCATTTTATATGCCTAAATGGAGACTCCTCGACAGGCATTGTAAGCCAAATATGCTATATGAAATAAACTTATTTTAAAGCGTATCATTACATAGTACAGGTGAAACCAAGTGGCTATTCGTATCTAACTGTGTGATTTTAAACTACACAGTGAATTTTATTTTTAGAGAATTTATTCCGGATGGTTTATGTGTAATAGGTACATTAATATTGAACTCAGATTATCATCTGCCTAGCCTTTTCCCAATTTATGTTAGGGGTCGGCCAGTCTAACTGGATGCAGATGAATGCTGTATTTTACATGGAGCGATTGCCTATCTGACCTCCAATTGACCTCCTCCACGAACTACTTGGTAAGACTTGATAAGATTGATAGATTTTTGACAATCGTTACAGAAACCCGAAGCTTCTGTAACGATTGTCAAAAAACCATCAATGACAGCCGGGATCAATGGCTTAACGTGCTTTCAAAGGCACGGAGGGGTCTTGGTATGTAAAGATGGTCACTCATCCACGGACCAACCGCGGCAAGCGTAGCTTAACCTGATAGATCGACCCGTGTGGCTGTTATTACTTAGCCAAAAGCCCAATATTGAACGTAGATATAGCACAATCTCAAATTTTTGGCATGGCGCCAAATCAGTACATTGTACCCGTGCGAAGCCGGCGTAGATCGCTGGTTAGATAATAGGAATCTTATCTTAATATCAACTTTAGTAATTGGTTACTTTAATTTTTTATAAAAGGTACTTTTAGGGACTATTTCACGATGTCCAAATAGCCACAACTCGCCAAATAAATTCAAAAATGGAACAGAACTTGTATGAAATTATCTGCCAAGAGTTATTAGGAACTTAATCGTAGGTGGTGAAGCGGGCTCTTAGATCCTCAAACTTTGACCGAAGCCAATGCGAGTGGTGGTTAACTTACTTTTAGAATCATATTTCTAGTTACGTAAAAGAACTTTCCACTTAATCCGACGTTAGTATGATGTAGTTGCAACTGAAACCGACGAACCTGTGGAGAAAGTAAGGGTTAACGTCAATGTGTGTGTCGAGATTGAATTTTCATCATCACAATTGATTTTGAAATTAATTCTAGGTTTCATCCAGCTCAAAGAACCATGTATGACCTAATGTTGTCAGACAAGGCTTTGGAATGACGAAAGATGATGGTAGTTATAGATGGTACCAATCTGAATTGATCTATGGCAGAGTTAAAGACGATAATTGAAGAGCATAGGTGTAAAAGCCGAACCAATGACCAAAAACTATTAGATTACTAAAAGTAATAAAAATTATGTTTCTCACCTCAATATCATAGACTGAAGAAGGTATATCATATACGGAGTATACAGGTTCAAGACCTGCACAGTGCACGTTGGCAGCAAATAGTGATAACATCAGTGTTCGAAGTACCAGGAAAATTACTGAGTACAAGTAGTAGAGAAGATAGTATGGAGATGATAGCGCTCTGAAAACAAATACTATAGAAATAGTTCATTTCAAAATGAATAATCCTAACTAATATTATACATCCGAAAGTACCTTTTCACACCTAAACCACAGACCGATCACCCTGAAACGTTGTCAGGTGTACAGAAACGGACATAGGATACCTTTCATCCCCGAAAAAAGTACTGTTCCCGAGGTAAACAACAATAACTTTCTTATGATAATAGATGGCACCACGTGTGTTTCGAATCATGATTGAATTATATTATTACAAGCAGCGAGCGAAGCCGCAGGCAAAAGCTAGTAGTTAATATAATTTGTGTTTTAAGTTAGTTAAGCTACGGTTTCCTCGAAGAGCGGTGGCCGCCACATAACGGCCGCAGTGACGGCTGTCTTAAAAATGATGGCAGCGGGGTTTCTTGGAAAACACACCAACTTACTTTCATAGCATTTCAGTGACGTCTTCTTGAGTGGAGACTGCGAATCGGCAAACGTAAAGGAGGACTACGAGTGGCGAATATATACGCAGGGTGGTAGCAGCTATATGAGAGTTGCCGAGAATCGAGCTAAATGGCGTGCAATTGGAGAGGCCTATGTTCAGCAGTGGCCTGCTACAGGCTGATGATGATGATGTGGTAACCAGCGCAATCTTAGGAAACCCTAGCTTGGGTAGCTCGCCGTCCGATAAGGACCAGGCCCAGGTCCACGGCGCATTGTGTTCCACGCGCGCCTCAAAGGGATCTCAGCAGTGATGGGGTCTGATAGGGCCGATGGCTGCGGGTTGTTCGAAAGAGATACTGTGGCCCTGGCTCAGGCAACTGAAGGAAAACGGGTGGGTTTTAGTCAGTAAAAGTCTGACACGCCCTCCCGCTCCGCCCAGAGCGGGAGAAGTCATAGATGATTTCCGATCCACAAAAACACAAAGGAAACCCTAACTTAAGTAAACATGTCGTTGGTGAAGTGTGACGGCTGCTTAAGACACTTGCGGCAGTTTGAGTTGACCCGTGTTAGATTTTTTTTTTTTTGTAATTTTACCATCGCCTACGATGGTATTTATTTGATTCATCCCGTTCAAACTGTTGGTTCAGGCAGACATAGGTAGGATACCACACACGTGTAGTTTTGAAAGGAGATCCTAGGACTTTGATTTGTAAAACGAACTACTAAGGTCAGTATTGCTATGTTTATATTTCTCTTCTATTTGTACTTACTCGCTGGTTTGTGCTTCGTCGCAAAATTTAAAACTGACATGATTCCGACTGAAAAAGTAAGTGATTAGACTTCAATTTGTGTTACATAGTTATAACATTTTTCTTACAAGATATAATGTTCAAAAGAGTCTCCAGCAATCAAGTAAGACAAAGGCATCTGTTATCTACTTTAAACAATACAAGTTTGACTTACTGCAAAGAGTTGAAGAGCTGCAGACAGATGTAGAAGAGATCAGAAAAAAATGAGATTAGAATGAAAGAGCTGATCTGAACATCTATCTCTTTTACTAGCTTCACCAAATTTGTATAGTGCAGTCGTAGAACTGACCAAGGAATGCCATTCTGTAAATAGAACATAACATAGCACCACGCCTTGATTCCCCGAAGGTTTGGTCAGAGGTGTACATATAGTACTAGTTAATTTTGCTAGTTAGTCCCATGTAATAGGGAGCGAGCCAACAACCGGGCAAAATTCCAGGCTCCGCGCGGACTCAGAAATTCCAAATAGAAACATTCCAATAACACCTTGCCTACAGCCTTTTTCAAGAATTGCCTTATCAAATCCAAAAAGAATTTTGCAAATCTGACTTGTAGTTTCAGAGTTAGCACGTTCAATCAAACAAGAAACTCTTCGATTTATTTCATTATTATAGTATAGTAGTGTGTAGTGTAGTGTTATAAGTATATGTATATAATATAAAAAAGCAAAATATATTCTACTTACCTTCTTCTTCTTAGTGTTTGCAGATATAACTTCATTTAAATTCCGAAAGTATGCTGTAATGTAAATGCTAAAACAGGTGATCATCACATCGTTAAAACTCCAAAGAAAAGTGGTTTGAAGACATATGAACTGAAATCAAACAAATTCAGAAAATATTAATAGAAGTAGATACGAGGCCTAACACAATATTTATGAGAAATTAAATTACAGCCATCAAAAGTAAGAAAAATGTACTTAAACAAAATGTTCATTACAGTGGATATATAAAGCTTAAAACTATTAAAGTAACTATTGCTACTAGAAATACTGTTGATGAAAATTAATAAAATAAACACCTCAAACACAAGCGCACTGAAAGCGCTGTAAGGAATGTAATTGAAGACATAAGGCATCCTATGAATTACGTAGTTTTCCATCACATTGGACGTGATCCCAGCCTCTTGCAGGCAGTTCATCACGAATCTGATATTGAAATTCGTGCATAGGATATGTTCAACTGTAAACAAACAAAGTAAACTTGAAAACGCTAATGACAACTATGGTTGAGGAAAAAGCTAAGAAAGATGAATTCAGTTTCCACGATGCGAACATTGATAGATCAGATCATCCAAAGCTTATGAAAAGTAAGTTTTTATGCAAATAGTCCAATTATTCGTATATTAAGAAAGAGAACAGGCTTGTCGTACTCTATGGATCGGAATGCTGGGCAGTGAAGAAGACGGATGAAAAAAGATTGCATGCAGCGGAAATGAGAATGTTGAGATGGATGTGTAGATTGACGAGAATGGATAAAGTAAGAAATGAGTATATAACAGGAAGTTTGAAAGTGGTGGAGGAAATCGTTTGGCCCCAAACGATTTTTTTTCAACTTTTCTGTCACTGTATACTAAAAGAGTGATGAACATACATGTTCATGGATGGAGAGGGAGAGAAAGGTCCAAGAAAATATGAAAGATTACATTGGTGAAAATAAACATGAAAGAGAAGGGAGTGTATGATAGCATGACTGTTGACAGGGGAGAATGGAAGAAGAAAACGTGTTGCGCCCATTCCAAGTAACATGGGCAGGAAGATGATGATGATGAAGAAGAAGAAAAGACAAGAAGCAATGACTTTCAGAATATTACAGTTATTGCAACGAAAATGAAAGAATAGGACTTACATAATCTTCAAATTAAAAATAATAATTACGACATACCCAAAGCTAGCGTCATGACTACGTAAGCAATCACAGTGCTTTGCACAACCGTTTTGTTCTCCAAATTCAATTCAATCAAACCTTGCTCGGTTTCAGTCGCCTTTGCCATTAGCTGTGGCCATTGTTGAGATAATTTCAGAAGCAATATGGCCGAAATAACGCCCGTTACGTAAAATATGATGTTGGCTGGAAAACTTTGGAGTGTTATGTAATCAACAAGTTGTGTTTACTCAGAATCAACTAAGAATTTTCTCGAATTTGGTTACGTATTTAACAGGGTAGGATATGTTATCTCATAATGTGCTTAATTAAACTTGGCCCGATCAAGTTCACTTTGAATCTTGTAATTTAAAATAGGTATTCTTTTACTGTGCTTTAGTAGAAGGTCCCATTAAAACAGATGGACAAATTTTCACAGAGTGTTCTGTCCATAAATATGAACAACTTTCACTATGGGGCTAACTCTGAAATCGCGAAAAAAAATCAGCTGCTCAGTACATTTATCTACACCAAACTCGTCAAAATGTAGGGAGCAGCTGATTTTTTTTTCGCGATTTCAGGTTTGGCCCCTTATAAAAGTTGTTCATATTCATGGGTACAACACCCTGTCAAAAATTTTCCATCTATTTTAATGGGACTTTGACATAATGCTATTTATTACTTTATTTGATTTTGAAACTGCCCTATGACTAATAAATACTTACATATAGTACTCAAATCGACATCACTTTGGAAGAAAAGCAGTATACTGAAACAAGACATCACCACTTGTCCAATTAAGGTGGCAATGTAGAAGCACCAGTAGTAACATTTTATCTGGAACCTGTAAATAAATAAAACAGTTCATAACGAATGTGATTAATAAGCTAATTTAAAAGATCAAAGAAGATCTATTAATGCCATACTTCACGAGAATATACGGACTTACGGACACCACGGACTCTTGCACCTATTCTATGCCACATTTTCAATCTTTGCTTTCAATCAGCTATCTTCCCCTCTTCTTTTAAAAAAGCAATTATTCATCATATCTTCAAGGGTGGTGACGGAACCTTGCCAAACAATTATTGCCCAATAGCTGTTCTTAGTGCATTGTTTAAGGTATTTGAACGCCTCTTAAACAAGCGATTAGTCCATTACCTTGAATACTTCAAACTGTTATCACTCCAGCAGTTTGGCTTTCGCAGGAACAAATCCACTTGTGAGGCTGTCCATATGTTAAATTAACAATATAGTACAGAACTTAAATTCTAACAAGAAGGTTCTCACAATATTTTTGGATCTTGCGAAAGCATTTGACACCGTTCCCGTCACCACTCTTCTACTCAAGCTTGAAAGTTTAGGTGTCAGGGGGTCTTCACTTAATCTCTTCAAGAGTTATCTCACTGATCGCCCACAGTTATTCAATAACCAGGGCGTGAGCCAGGGCAGCAATTTGGGTCCTCTCGAATTTATTTTGATGATAAAGACTTGCCAGACGTAGTCAAACATAGTTTATGTTTATTGTTTGCAGATGACCTCAAATTGCTGCTCGAGGTCAAGGGTGAGTCGGACTGTGAGAGATTATAGGAAGACATAGATAGAGTTGTAGAGTGGAGCCATAAAAATAAACTCTATTTCAACTCATCGAAATGCTCAATGATGACATTTACGCGCGCGAGGACTGCCTTAGCCTACGAATACAAAGTAGAGGAAGAGCCGATGCAGCGAGTGTCTCAGGTACGAGATCTAGGAGTACTGCTAACCCCGGATCTAACTTTCCGGGATCATATAGTTAAGATTTGCAAGAAGGCGTACAGAAACCTGGGTTTTGTGCTGAGACAGTGGCAGGGATTCACTAACGTTACTACGCTCAGGGTGCTGTATGACGCTTTGGTAAGGAGTCATTTGGAACACAGTGCGGTGATTTGGGCCCCTCATGAAGCGAAATACAATATCATGCTGGAGCGAGTTCAGAATAAATTTGCAAGACCCTTGTATTTTAAACTTTATGGGGTTTACCCATTTTACCCGCTGATGTATCCTACACTGTTTGTACTAGGTATGGTGGGGTACAGCGAACTCAGAGTGCGCCGAGACTTTACACTGGCGGCGTATGCGCTAAAGCTCCTGCGTGGAGTAGCTCATAACCCGGGTTTGCTGCATCACCTGAAGCTGTGCGTGCCAGACCGGTACGTGTGGAGGCGGCGGCGGCCGCCACTGCTGGCCGTGCCTGCTACCAAAACCAACCTGCTGTCAAAAACACCGCTCACCCGCACAATACGGGTACTAAACGAAGTGCATGAGAGAGTTGATATATTTTCGTGCAATCTGAGTGAATTCGCAAGAGTTTTGTTGAATTTTGTAAGTTATATTTAAATATTAATATTCTGTGTTATGTCTTATTTTATATTTTAGGTTAATATTTTATAGCAATAAAATAAAAAATAAAAAGTTTAGTTTGATAGGTAATCCATATAATTATGATAAGTTAGTCCTACATATATAATTCTGTAGTCAGATGGTGTTTTTATTAGAGTTGTTGTTGTTATTGAATGTTTAGATTTTTAAATATTATTATTAATCTTCAATTTATTTGTGTGTGTGCTTAGATTATAGAATACTAGCTTTTGCCCGCGGCTTCGCTCGCGTGGATGTCGGAAAATATCCCAAGGGAACGTTCATGTGGAAAACATAGGGCCGTCCGATATAACTGTGCAAACTCAAATCGCTACGATATATCGTTACCGTGTATAGTAGGCATTTTTTTATTTTTTATTTTTTAACTTTAGCTACCAGTCGGCATGATTTTTTCCGACATCTTCAACAGTCGTCGTCATGACACTGAATCACTCCGTTCATTGGAGAAAACCGTATGAAAATCCGTTCGGTACTTTTTGACATTATCGCATTCAGACAGACTTACGCGGCGGGGGACTTTGTTAATTACTTAATATTTATTATGCCAGTCACGCTCTAATAACAAATAACTTTTGTCCGAGTGTCCACTCGTTCAAATAATTTCCTCGTAAAAACGTCGAATGAAATAAAGACTAAATGTTACCTCAACATTCGAACTATGACTACACTTCCAATCCCTTAAATCTTTTAAAAAGAGGTAGGTACACAAACATTTGTCAACCCCTATTGTACCCCTTATGGGACGATTTTTAAAAAACACTGTACCATAATATTTCTTTATTTCCTACCAAAAGCATAAATTTGAATTTTCATATCCCTAACTTAAGAAATGCTGGGTTTCCCATACAAACTTTCATACCTTATTTATCACCCCTTGTAGGATTATGTTTTAAGACAAAAAGTAGCCTATGTCCTTCCCCAGGATGCTATATAAAGCCTTGCCAAATTTTGTCGAAATCCGTGCAGTTTTGTAAATTTTAAAATCAACCCCTATTTTACCCCCTTAGGGGATGATTTTTCAAAAACGCTGAACCACATATTTCCTTTTTCCTATCAAAAGCATACATTTTAATTTTCCCATCCCTAACTTTAAGAAATACTGAGTTTCCCATACAAACTTTCATCCCCTATATCACCCACTGTAGGATTATTTTTTAAGACAAAAAGTAGCCTATGTCCTTCCCCAGGATGCTATATAAAGCCTTGCCAAATTTTATCGAAATCCGTTCAGTGGTTTAGGCGTGAAAATGTAACAGACAGACAGAC
Source organism: Cosmia trapezina (assembly GCA_905163495.3). Lineage (NCBI taxonomy): Eukaryota > Metazoa > Arthropoda > Insecta > Lepidoptera > Noctuidae > Cosmia > Cosmia trapezina. The sequence goes on along the minus strand of LR991022.1, from coordinate 8,750,965 downwards.
AGACAGACAGACAGACAGACAGACAGACAGCCTGACGCAGGTCCTCACCGGACACGGTTGTTTCGGGAGGTGCCTGTTTCGCATAAGGCGGGAGGAAACGCCCGGGTGTTACCATTGTGCGGATCGCCCGGAGGACACGGTGGAGCATACAGTGGAGGTCTGCCCGGCTTGGGCAGAGCACCGCCGTGTTCTCACGGAGGCGATCGGCGGCGACGATCTCTCGCGTCCGAGCCTGGTCCAGGCCATGGTGCGGAGCGAGAGTGCATGGGAGGCCGTCACCTCCTTCTGCGAAGCAGTGATGCTCGCGAAGGAGGAGGCGGAACGCGTGAGGGAGAGGCAGCATCACGCCCTCAGTCGCCGCAGGAGACGCCCTGGGCGGCGGGAATCGCGGGGCGATTTCCGGCCACCGTAGGCGCGGGCCTGCGGACGGTGAGTAGCGGGTAGCTCGCCGTCCGGTAAGGACCAGGCCCGGGTCGACGGCGCGTTGTGTTCCACGCGCGCCTCAAAGAGATGTCAGCAAGTGACGGGGCCCAATAGGGCCGACGCCGCTGGGGTCGCGGATTGTCCGAAGGGGTTACCGCGGCCCTGGCATAGGCAACTGAAGGAACACGGGTGGGTTTTAGTCAGTAAAAGTCTGACACGACCTTCCGCTCCACCCAGAGCGGGAGAAGTTATTTGATGATTTCCCACCCTCAAAAAAAAAAAAAAAAAAAAAAAGACAGACAGACAGACCGACAGACAGACAGACAGACAGACAGAGTTACTTTCGAATTTATAATATTATAGTATGGATGTGTTTGGAAACCACTATTGTATTGGGGTTATCCTGTAATGATAGTGTGTAATTTTAAATAAATAAATAATATTGATAATTGTAAGAGTATGAACTTCCTATTCAGTATGACGTACCTCAGGGCAGCATTTTGGGGCCCACACACTTTCTTGTGTTCATTAACGACCTCTGCAATCTCCAAATTCCAAATGCCACAATAGTTTCATTTGCAGACGACACTGCCATCACTTTCACCGCAAACTCATGGTCGGAACTCCAAGTTACGGCACAAAACGGCTTTAACTGTGCCTTAAAGTGGCTTTCCTCTCATACTCTTACTCTCAATGCCAACAAAACTACCTTCATCACTTTTTCAATGACCAATACTTCCCAGCAAAAAACCTCAATCCTTATAAAAGCTCATTCTTGTTCCTCACAAAACTCAACTTAATTGTCAATGTCCTGTCTCAGTTGAGCAGGTTAAATATTAGGTCTTTACCTATGAAAGTGCCGTTCTGCAGTACTGGCCATTTCAAATCAAAATAATTTTTGTTTGGCTAAGAATTCTAATTTCAAATTAATTTTATTTTAAAAACATGGATTTTTTTTTCCAAAAGAAGTCATTTGTTTATTGATTAGTGTTACATTTTCATCGCATTTCAATCTTTTTCGTCATCATGGATACGTTAAAAATTCGAGTTATTATGGAATATGAGTACCGTCGTGGCAGCAACGCGGCACAAGCGGCACGCAACATCAACGACGTTTACGGAGCTAACACTACAAACCAACGCACCACCTGTTATTGGTTTGCTCGCTTCCGTTCTGGAAATTTCGACCTGAAAAATGAACCTCGCGGTCGTCCGAAGACTTTGGTCGACAATTACGAATTAAAGGCGATTGTGGAAGCTGATGATACACAATCTACAGCTGAATTAGCAGCAGCTTTCGACGTTAGCGTCAAAACAATATTGGTCCATTTGCGTCAAATTGGCAAGGTAAAAAAGCTTGACAAATGGGTGCCCCACGAACTCAATGATGGCCAGCGCCAAGTACGCGTCGAGACGTGCCTTGCACTGCTCAACAGACACACAAATGAAGGAATTTTGAACCGCATTGTTACCTGCGATGAAAAATGGATTCTGTTTGATAACCGTAAGCGCTCAGCAAGTTGGTTGGATCCTGGTTCAGCACCTAAACAATGCCCTAAACGAAAACTTACCTCTAGAAAAGTGATGGTCACTGTTTGGTGGTCTAGCGCCGGTGTGATTCATCACAGCTTCTTACCAAACGGGGTGAGCATTACTGCAGATGTGTACTGTGAAGAACTGAACACAATGATGGAGAAGCTGGCACATCTCCAACCAGCATTGGTCAATCGCTCGTCTCCGCTGCTCCTGCACGACAATGCGCGACCTCATACTGCACAGCAGACGGTCTCCAAGTTGCAAGAACTGGGGTTGGAAGCTCTCCGTCATCCGCCCTACTCACCAGACCTTGCGCCTACTGACTACTACTTTTTCCAGAATTTGGATAACTTCTTGGCGGGAAAAAAATTCAATACCCGAGAGGCAGTACAAAATGCCTTTGAAGAATTTGTTGCCTCCCGACCAGCTGATTTCTTTAAGAAGGGCATCAATAAACTGCCACTGCGTTGGCAAAGATGCATTGATTGCATGGGTGATTACTTCGATTAATACAAATAAAAAATATATGAAAAAAATTCGTTTAAATTTTTTCATACAAAATGGCAATTTCATAGGTAAAGACCTATTATCTGGGTATAGTTCTGGACAAATACCTAAATTTCAAATCACAAATTAACACTCTTTCTGGTCGCATACGAAAGTTAATCTACATTTTTAAAATCCTGCGACATGTAGCCAACCCCTTAATCATCCGAAATAGTAGATTATGCAACGATGGGCTAAAGTTGTGTCTTATGTCACGGGCGTCATATTGAATCTCGAGCGCAATGAAGGATTCGGGATTTAACTCACGAGCGAAGCGAGGGAGTTAATACAAGAATCCTGAATGCAGCGAGGGATTCAAGCTAGCCCAAGGCAAAGACACCTTTAGCCCAGAGGAGGATACTCTACTTTTTACACCTACTGTGAGAAAATAATAGCCATAGTACGAAAAACAAAGTATTTATTAAATAAACAAACAGTAAGAATAACATATTTTGAACTAGTTAGTTATATGTACTTACATATCATTTGAGACATTAGTCCAGTTGTGCAAAGATAAAGTTAAGTTTTTATTTGGTACGTTTACGGATGTTGATGTGGAATTAAAGAAAAAAAAAAAAAAGAAGAAAAATGGTTCGTAGCTAATTATTCTTACAATATTATGTCTTCGAAAACATGACAACGATATGAAGAAGCAGTCGTTATGATTTTGTAGGAAATCGAGAATATCATCCACGCGTAGTAAGGGTTTCGAGAATAGCTCTCCTCTTTCAGCACCAAAAGGTGTTTGTTAGTACTATACTGCCAATTAGCTGAGCATGTGAGATTCCAAATTCAAATCACATTATTGACCAGCGGGTCATAATGAAATCCAGTACAACATTATTGACCGGCTGTGCCCCCGGCCACTAATGACTCACTTTATGTTAAGGTTGCTTGACATATAATTTGACATTTTCGAGCAGGTGGTGTGAAAAGTTTATTATGCCCTCTGTCAGTCCATCCTAATCTATTGTATCTCATGCTGGGGTGGTGCTGCAAAGACCATACTTAAGCCTCTGGAGGTCGCACACAGAGCTATTCTGAAAGTGGCTACGTTCAGGCCGATACTCTCACCTACTATTGAACTCTACCAATCATGTAGCGTACAACAATATATTCTACATATTGTCCTACTACAACACCGACGAACACCTTTCAAAATTAGCTCCAAACGCCGCAAAGACCTAATCTGCACAATACCACCTACACGTTCAGCTTTTATAAAAAAGTTTGCCTTCTATCTCGGCCCTTCACTCTACAATAAAATAAACGCAAAAATTCCAATTTACGGCTTAACAAACTTTAACGGCAAAAAGACTGTTCGCTCCTTCTTTCTAAACTTAAACTACGACGAAACCGAGGAATTTCTAAAGAAGTGATCACTCTAACACTTACATGCATAACACACAACATAAATTAACGATACACTCACCACACTAACAAAATACTCACCACACCAACATACTGAACATTTATTTATTATTTTGCTCTTTAAATTTCAATTTTTAAGTTGGGTACTTATAAATTTGTCTTTTCCGAATTTGCTATTTTTTTATTTAAATTTTTTGTTTTTTGTTGTTTAATAGCCTAAATAATTGTGTATTATTAGTAGCTTATTGTAATGATTACTTTTTAGATATTTTTAACTTTCTTAACACGTGCTTATTTATGTCAACCATCGACGGGGATCGGAACTGTTTCTCCTAAACACAGGTTATACTGTAACCTATCTAGGAGAACAGTACGGCACCCACTAACTATACTCCGAATTTTAATTCGATTCCAGATTTGACAATTTCAGTGTTGCAACGTTATGACAAGTACTAAATAGTGACGTTGCGAAATTATTCGATATGGAAATGGAATATTTCCAGATCGATTCTTCTCGTTTATAATTTTACTCTCGTAAACTAAGTATATCAGGAAATTAAATATTTCTGAACCGATAATTTAGTTTTGACGATTAATTAACGATCTGAGACTTTTCTTTTATAATTGTGTGTGAAATAAATAAAAAAATGTGATCATGAAGGAACATGACAAATAAAACAGATAGATGTATTATGGTAATAATTTATTTTATAAATTGTCGCCGTCATCGCTATCGCTATCGCTGTCACTTTCTGTAACATTTATTATAAATGTGTCTGTGATATTGTCAATTAACATATCTAGCCTACTCATTTTTTCCTCTTCTTTGACAACATGGGATACGCATTTAGACCATTCGTTAGCCGTAATTTTTTGAATGCCTTCCTGAAATAAATTTCTCATTAATTTATTTAAATAAAAATCAATTATTTAGTCTTTGATTGGCACACTTATGGCACACACACTGATTTTTTATCGATTTTTGTGTTCATCACTACACTATTATATGTGGTATCATTATTTCACAAAATGACAGTAGCTAATGTCAAATCTGGAATCGAATTAAAATTCCGAGTATAGATTAAGAACGTAAACTTGTGCTTTATACATTACCTACCTTAACATGTAATCTAGTCCTTGTTGAACAATAAAATATATTCATATTCATTCATATTCATATAACATTATTTTATGATGTGTTGAATTAGCGTGGTGCCTATGCCGAAGTTTGGAGTAGATAGATAGATAGAATACTCTTTATTATGCACACCATAAAAATTACAGATATAAATGTTGAAATTTTACATAGGGTGACACAATGGGCGGTCTTATCGCTAAAAGCGATCTTTTACAGACAACCTCTGGATGGATTATGGGGAGAAAGGAGAGAATACTGTAGGTAGTCTATGGTGTACCATATATACATACAATTTATACATACATAAATACAGATACTTATATAAATGTATACTTATATATACTACTTGAAAAAGAGCAAGGAACTATACACGTAATGACGATGTTTAAAGAGAGACGAAATGTTTTTTCACCAAAATTTTAAAAGTAGTAGTGTTGGTTACATCTACTGCAAGCGTTTCACCAAATCCCAATAAACCTGAAGCTTCACCTACCTCGTACCATCAGCAAAAGTCTGCCCAAGACCTTGCACTGGAAAGAATCCGGTCCATCTGGCCAGCCTTAGCACGTGACGTAAGCATGCATGTAGACCACAAGGCTGGTCAGCTCTCTTTACCGTCAGCTCGTGGACTTTCATCGTTCGGCTGAAAGAAATAAGGCTTAAATTCTTTTGTTATCATGCAACTATTATTTTGTTATGAACAAAAAAAGAGGCCTCTTCTCATACCAGCGTTGACGGACTTGATTATCCAATGCATGTTGAAATATTCTTTTCGAGAATGCTGGTCGAGGGTGGGCCATGTCTGGTAGGCACGCTCCGCTCACGTATTGTCGAAGAATGATAAGGTCAAAAGAAAAAAAGGTAAGGTAGTAAGCGAGTGAAGTCAAGAACCTATAAGTAAAGTTTTGCTTGAACAGTGCAAAAGATTTATAATTTTGAGAACCTGCAGCCAATATTGAATGAAAACGACAGTTCAAAAAGTGAAAAGAGCCTGTTCTACGAGAAAATAATGCCTTTTAAAATTGCTTTTACTTTTCCTTCCACGAGTGTACGTTTGACGTAAAGACGGTTTTACACATATTTTTTATGTTAACGTCTGCTCTGTTACATGTCTACAAGACCTATGAAGCTTAATCCGATTGTTTCAAACAAATTACTCAATGTCAAACACCGATGATAATCTTGTGTTTTTAGTGTAATTCAGACTAAACCAGAAGGTTTACATTTTAGTTAATATAAGTTAGTTTGAAGGGTACATAAATACTTTAATGATTTCGGGTGTGTACTGTATATTTACAATTGAGAGTTTAACTGGTTTTATTTGTTTTGGGTATATTTCAGACGGGTTACAAATCGACGAGTTTCATTACGAAATAGATCTTGTAGTTTATGTGAACACCGAATGAAATATGAATAAGCCGAGTAATATGAATAATATGAGTCTGACACGCAAAATAAGGTTTTCACTATTTGCCATTGTTAGAGCTTTTTCTGAATTTCAAATGGTTACCTATTTCGGTTAAAAACATACAGAAAAGCTGACTGACAGACAGACGGCGTAAACTTAGTCTGATATCAGACGTGAATGTTCATTTTTGTTTAATTTCACGTTCACGCGACACCGGGAAAATTACATGGGAATGACATACGTACACACACCCCACCACATTACACACACCTCACCATCACTCTCCACACACACACACACCACACACACACACTCCACTCCACTCATTTTTCGAGGCGAGTGAAAGTCGAAATCAGTTCGCTAATGAATTTATTTTTCACTTCATAATGTGAACAAAAACTGAAGCGTAGTAATAGGTTCTCGACGGCACTTTTAGCTGGTCTACTTGAAATCTTTTACTGACCAAATAAAGAATTTAATTATTGAATTACTAAATAAAAATTAATTCATTAATTTAGTTTAGAATTTAGTTTGGGTTCCAGAGACTTCATATTTTTGTAACTCAAAATTTTCAATGAAGATTTAGTTATTATTTTTTTATTTTATTTTATTTTTACATTTCCCTAAAATTATTGTTACAAAGGAAGCATAATTTTAATACTTTAACTTGTGGACTCCATATTAGGTCGAGCTTTTCTTGTGGAGTCCTTGAGAGTATTTAACAGTTTGACACTTCAGGGTCGCTACTGTATTGTATTTGTTTATTACTTATTGGTTTAAAAATTCTTTTAATAAACTACTAGAAAATACAATAGTCTTGTCCTGAAGACTCAAGTCAAGAGAAAGGTAAATTCTTTCAAAGTACTATGACCCAATAAACTTATACTTTAAAATATGTTTTATGTTAGATTTGCCAAATGTCTCGATAAAATATTTTAGGGCCGTTAAGAATGAGGTCAAGCGTGAGTTGAGTCTAAAATATTTTATTGGTAGTAAAGTTTGTTTAGTGTAATGCAGTTGTTGGGTAGTGTTGCACATTGATGTCCACTTAAAACTGATTTGATACACTTGCGACCTTGTAACACTATCAGTTTAGGAATAGGAGACTGTATTAGAGCCTTATTTGAATCGAAAACAGTGAAGGAAAACATCGGCATCGTGAGAAAACCGGCATGATATCCAAAAATTCGACGACATGTGGCATCTACCAACCCGCACAGGGCCCGCGTGGTTGAAAAAAAAAAAAAAAAAAAAAAACGTTTATTTCAATTACAATAGGCATTTCGATACATATAATTGGAGATCACCTTTTAAGCAAGGAATTGCTTGTATTAGGAGACTCCGCGCTTCCACTTGTTAGTTTCATGAAATTTAGACAGTGTATACAAGTAGGACTAAACAAAAATTAAAATTAAAATAAGATAAATGATATGAATATGGGTAACTTAAAAAAATATTCTAACAGCTCTGCAGTTTCATGAGCGTTATGTAGAGAAAGGCCAGATCGCGCGTGTACGTGTGATATGTGTATCATGAGTGAGTGTGTGAGTGAGTGTGGGTGTGAGTGTGAAAGTGAAAGTGAGATTGTGTGGTGTGTGAGATAACGAGCAATGCTTAGTTCACTCTTCCCAATTAATGTCCTGTATGTTTGATTATTAATCCTGCTTTCACATATAAATGAAGCGTAAGTCCAAATGTAGGTTATTACATATTATTATTATAATCCTTATTTGAATCCAAAACAGTGAAGGAAAACATCGGCATCGCGAGGAAACCGGCATGATATCCAAAAATTCGACGACATGTGGCATCTACCAACCCGCACTGGGCCCGCGTGGTTGATTGGCCATTCATTCTCATCGAGAGGAGACCTATACGTCGATTCTATTTCAAGCAACAACTCGCATCTCACATCGCTATTCACTATCACTTCTCATCACTTCTTCTCACTTGTTTTTTATTTGACACTTGATTGACATTGAATTTAGAACGCCAATCAAGAAACTCACAGCTGATTCAGATTCGAAGTTTAGAATGAGGTCTTACAGAATCACACAGCTGTGTCCCAACATGGGGAATATTAAGTATAGGCTGATTGTATCTACACACTTTCATAACTGAGAACTGCTAAGATATCAAAAAATCCCATTGGATCTGATTGGATAGAGAAAAATTAAACTCCTATTGGCAGAGGTAGTGCCGCTATAGTCACATGATAGGAGAACTAATACCTCAGCAAAGTCCCAAAAGAAATACAAATTCAGAATCTATAACTTAGAAAATCAAACACTGAACGAAATGAAACCCTCCTTTTTTTGGTCAGTTTAAAACCGCTGTTACCATTTACAATTACAGTCTATTAGCAAAGACCAAAGAAAGTCTAGTGTTAAAATTTAACAATGTTATTAAACCAACCGTTTATATATTTCACCGGGCAGAGAGCCAGCCAGAACGTGGCGCTATTTATCAACAACATCATTCATTTCAACAACTATAGTATTTCTCAGTTGGTTCTGGCACTAAACTAAATTGCTTTGAAGAACTTTTGAAATTGTATTCCAGAAAATTGGTCTGGTCCTGTTAGAGTTTTCCGGGTGTAAAATTACTAATGAATGAATGAATGGTTTAGGCTTTTATTGTTTGGGTAACACTTGATTTCTGGAAGCCTTATTAACAAAAATTACGTAACCGATATATGTAAATGACTGTTGATATTTTAGTCAACCGAGCACTTTACCAGAGCAATTATTTACATATTAAAGTTATTACAAACTTAATTTTCTGTAATGACACGTGGACTGAAAATAAAACCTCCTACAAAAAACTCAGCAACACGATTCTGACTTGTTATCAATTATTTTCAAACAAAGGAATGGCGACGCATAACAACCTCGCCACCAACAAAAGAACAACTTTCAATAATTTTCAAAGTTATCTACATCTGCCTTAGAATAAAACTCACCTGATGTTATTTGGTTACGCGTGCCTTAATGCAAGACCTCCGACATTAAGTCCACCTAAGACATATCATAGCATTGAACCTTTCATCCAGAATTAAAGTTGAAAAGTCTCTTGTGTATTTCAACGGCACGTTTGCTTTTTGAAATTAGAATACAACAACGATATTTAGTGGTGCTAACCAAACTGTTTCTTACAAGGGGTAACATCTCTTGTTTTTTTAACCAGCTGTGCTCGGTGTGTTTCTTGTGGCCTATATGATACCTATGACTAAACAAACAAAATGTAGAATAACAAACCAGTAACGGCCTTTTCCATGTAAAACAAAGTTTATCCAATTGACACGTGCAGGCTACACAAATTATAGCCGTGCATCAACATGTCATTTCCGCAGTTATCGGTATCCGCAGGTCAGTTAGCGTGTTGATGTTATTGCGGCTGCCTGCTGAGTTCTAAACGTATGTATTTTATAGTCAGAGACTTTTTTTATTAGGAAATTGTCTTATATCACGACATAGACCATAAAAAAATTATGTTTTCTGTGGGCGTTTCGGCTAAAAGCCATCGACTCCCAGCCGAAAAGCCCGAATCACTCAGCTATATTTAAAAAAATAAATAGGTACACACACAGTCATGTGTATTATGCCAGTTGGCTTGAAGACTTGAAAACGGGTATGATGATGTGACAAAGGTTTCTTTTTATTCCCTAAGCTTGGTTTGTTTATTATGAATGCTTTGTCTTCTATTTGGTTGTTTTCTGGGCTCCGAAGTACCTACTTATCTTGTTTGTTTTAGAGACTGACCTCTAAATGATTAGAAAACGCTTAACATTAGAAAACGCTTAACTTTTAGACGATAGGTGCGACGGAGCGTCAACACTGATCCGGAAATGTCAAGTAGTGTACCTATTGCATTCTATTTTTCTCTATGGCAATGGTGCCGATGTCAGATGTGTTGTGAGAAAATGTCCCGAGAAGAGAAAAAAAAACTAAATTTAATTTTGATGTGAATAGTGTACCTACTTGGGAGAGGTAGGAAATTTGCCATTTTGAAGGTTCACACTGGGTTGGCGGCTGCGAATTGTCGGTTGACATTTAATATTTTCGAAGTTTGAAAAAGTGAAGGTTAGACTCCAGGAGTCCAGGCTCAGGGTTGACGTAACGGACTTTTGAAGGACGCGCTGGCGAGATATTGACTATGCCATCCTTTAATGAATTTACCACGTTTCCATTATTGTAATCTGATTGACTCTGTCTAATTAAGCGATATTTTTATAATCAGTGAACTATAAAGTCCATTAAGAGGATTATATATCGAAGCGTGGTTTAGCTGGGTGTGTAAGTGAAATGGCGTTATGGCTGTCTGGTTTGACGCGAGGGATATCGAAGACTCTTACGCGTAATGAAACTAAACGCGCTTCGTTTAAATGTAAATATGTATGTGACAATAAAAAAAAAAAATTTTTGCTTAGTAAGTTCTTAACATTTTTAAATACCTACCTTCGATTTTAAGCTAATTCTACTGCACAATAAGAACTGTTTACGTATAATCGTTTAAAACAGAAAATAGACGCTGCTACTTTGGACTTTTTTTCTGTAGAAAAAATTTCAAGTAATCATGTTTCGGTTTTAGTACAGCAGTAGATAATAAATATAGTAAAATAGCACATATGGAAAATCCAAATGATTCAAATCAAATCAAATAAAATGACATTTATTCTCTCTTCACAAAGCAGACTCAATGTAAATGTGTACAAAAATAATGTCTCAGCTGGATTCCACCTTTGTGAGAGACTGGTGCCCGATATAGGTTTTTGGGAAAAACCTGTATTACAGGTCACCAGGCCCCCTTCCACGGCTAGAATTAGCTTTGGCTCCACTGTACTATCACACCCGCGCATCCGAAACTTCACATTGTTGAATCATTTGGGTTAGGTTAGAATAGTGACCATTACCTCTATTGCTGGTGAATCATTTGGGTTAGGTTAGGTTAGGTTAGAACAGTGACCCTTAACGCGCGACGGCGAGCGAGCGAAGCGAGCGGTTCCGCGGCAGCAGCCGCCGAGCGCCATATCCCCTCTATTTATGGTGAATCATTTGGGTTAAATGAGGCGGTGAATGTCTCGTATATTAGACGATTAAAGCCCCATTGACCTTGATTTCAAGGTCAATCGTACTCGTACTGTAATTTTTTTTTTTTCGCCGTCTATTATTTTGCGCACTTTGTTGTTTTCAATAATACACTAAAATATAAATATAATATAGTAGCTATTTTTTTTGGGTACAATAGAGGGTCTATTGTACCCAAAAAAAATAGCTACTATATAAAATTGCAGGGTGCGTTTGTACTGTGGTTCCTTAGCTTTACAGAGATACCGTGCAAGAGTCTATGTTAAACAATATGCATAACAAAAATAAAAAACTGAATAAGAATTAAACAATGTGTTTAACACAAATAAAATAAAAAGTAATAACAAAAAGAAATACTATAATTCTGCACAAGTTATTGAGTCATGTTGAGAAACGAATTGTGAGTGAGTGTTTGTCTTGTGTGGAGTGTAAACTAACAGCAGATGTATGTGAGTAATGATTTAACCATACACATTAATTTGGTTTTATAGGAATTTTAAAAACTCAAAATTATCGTTGTGTCTCTCAAAACTTCGTCGTTGTATTAGTGTTTTGACTGTTATTTCGTTTCATGTCCGACCATTCTGGTAACGAAAAAATCTAAATGCCTTCATTAGGTGTACTACGTCTTTCTGTGTGTGTAGGAGCTCGTGGCTAACTAGTAACAGCCGCACGGGTCGATCCATCAGGTTAAGCTACGCTTGCTGGGGTTGGTCCATGGATGGGTGGACCATCTTTACATAACGAGACTTATTGATTCGAATATGCCTATTTTATCACAAAACTCGACGTAAAAGAATGTTGAGTGCTGTCTATAATTCGGTTTTATTACTCAATTTCGTACCTGAGAAGTTTAATCATGAAATAGCATTAAGAACGAATGTCAGAATTCTTTAATTATAATAATTATTATGTAAGTATCTAGTAAAATGTTTTATGGCACCAATTTACTGAAATAATCTTTTATGTAGAAGTTCTGGCTGGCCATGGAGTTTTGGGATATTCTAGAAACCTAAGTTTTGCCGCACACGGGCCACACGCTACAGCCACAAAACGCTGCTACCGAGCTGCGGACTACAGTTTTTGTACATGTTATATGTGCATTTCTCTTCATGAGATGTGAAATATACCTATATTCTTAAAAAAAATAAAAAGGTTTATTGCGGAAACTTGTAAAACTTTTAAAGTAAATCTTACAATAGGGACCTCCTTTTAAGTAAAAGAGGACCTGTGCTAGGAGGTCCCGCTCTTCAATGACAAACTATATGAATGGCAAAAGTGGTGTACAAAACGGTAAAAATAATTTAAACAAAAAATTACAAAAAAACAAGAATAAAAATCTCAAGTTAAACAAGATAAGACATTAAACTTTATTTAACTTAGAGATATATCCTAAAAATAGTATGTGCGAGTGAGTGTGTGTTTGTGTGTATTCTTGCAAATAAATATATCATTCATGCTTTCACTTATTCATGAGATGTGGCGGCATCTACATGGCCACATTCGAACTACGCATCATACTGACATCATGCAAAATCCTGCATTGCACAAGCAGAGTTTACCGCGCGACATGCCACGATATCGTGTGCAGCAAGGCTAATAAGCCATTCCTGCTATTTATCAAAATTAGTGAAACAATTATACTAACACCAACGCTGTGTCAATGTTATAACACAGCGAAGCGCGAACTGAAGTGTTACTAATATAGTCTTAAGCCTTATTAATGTAATGGCCCGAGCGGTGGCGTTGTAGATAGGTGTGTGGGAAGAGTCTTGATTGAGAGACACAACTTTGATATCTGAACTTTTACTAATGTTACAAGGAAAAACTTACAAGTAATATTAATTAAGACACAAACACAATGCTGACTGTCTGTGCTGAACTGACTTTCTCAACTGACTGTCTAAGGGAAGAGCGGTGGTGACTATTTGTACATAAGATTGTTTCTAGAAAGTATAGATAATTACCACGACCCTTTTACATTCATTCCTGCTAATTACTTTATGGTAATGTCTTAATAACATCCGGACCCTTAGGGTGCTATTCAGTATTTGGTAGTTTGTTACTTAATGACTCTGAGAAAGGTATACATTGTTAAAAATAAAATAATGACTTCCATGAAAGTGTGAACAACAATATCATTAGTCCATTACACCTCCCCCCTTAAAATGGGAATAATTTGAAAAAAATATTCACATCAAAAACATAATTATTTATGATTGCTTATTTAGTTTTTATTTTTAAACCAATCCTTGTATCACAAGATGAAGGAATTTGATTTTTAGTATTTAAAAATAATGTTAATTCGCAATTATCCTTAGCATATACTGAATATAAAGGATTTTCTAGTTTACAAATACGATTATTATTATTAGATAATTTCTTACAACTATTAATATTCTCTAAGGTAGTATAATGAATTTTGTTTTCAGAGATAAGAAAATATTTCTCTGTAGGTAATATGAAGACATAAGTATTATTTTTATTTAGAATTGGTACAGGAATTAAATTATATGCATCATAAGATTGTTGCATAACCAATGGGGTCTTAATTATGAATACAATTTTCTCATTCATATAATATGAAATAATGTTTACTAATGATAGCAGTTCTGATGCGTTATCCATATTTAAATCCAAAGGATATTGTGTATGAGTCGGAATATGTGATACAGTCTTTTTTTTAATTCGTAAATATATTGTTCAGGAGTAATTATAATCGGATGTAAGTTATTATTTTTAGCAAATAATATGGCATCAATAACCATAGATATTTCATTATTTACTTCACTGGTAACCAATGTTAAAAAAAATAAATGTTCATCTATGTTTTGTTTCATATTAATATTGAAAATTTTATTATTAGTATCTTTTATATAATTAGCTAAGGTTTCTAAATTCTTATAGAAAATGTCTTCATTTTTCTTAAGATCAGTTATTGTATTGTTAAAGTTTTGAATAGTAGATTTTACAATTTGTGATTGAGATTTCAGTAATGTAATTAATTCATGTTCATTATTATCTAAATTATTGATAGCGTCATCATAACGTTTCGCGTCTTCTGCGTCTAGTGTTCCAAATAAAATATTAAATATGGTTCCTACGCCATCGATAAAAGAACGTTTCGAACGATGATTTACAAAAGAATGTCCAATTATTTCCTTAAGGACCGTTTCTTGATTCTTTAAATGAGGATATATTTTTTCTACGATTAACATAGACGTTCGGCATGATAAAAAATTGTTAAATGTATCATGACTGCAAAGATTTCTAGTTTCAACTAGAGTATTTTCGATAAGATCTAATTTCTTGTGCCAGCTGGAAATATCAAGATAAGTAACTAGACTCCATTCACTATCAAACTGTTTTGCTTTTCCTACATGCTCGAAATAAATTCCACCCTTGTTTAATGGTGTTATATTATAAAGTTCACCTTGACTTGATGTGAAGGTAAACCTGGAACAATAGAGTTACCTAATTATTTATTTTGCTGATTTTAAACGGTTTACATGTACCCTAACTTTCTTTCTTTTTATTAATACTGTTATGTTTACTGGTGAGTTTATTTCTACAATTTCATATGGACCCGTAAACTGTGGAGAAAGTTTCTTTGATCTTCCTGATTTACTATTCTCATTCGTAATATACACCTTATCACCTAATTTATATTTTTCTAATTTACATTTTTTATCATAATATTCCTTATTCCTATTTTTTGAATCAATTAAATTATTTCTCGCTAGTTCTCTAGATTTTCTTAATTTTAATGTTAGATCATCAATATAATCATCATAAGAATATTTAAATTCTGGTTGCGCGGTTATAGATGAAGGTAAGTTCGGTTTATAGCCAAATAATAATTCGTGTGGTGAAAAATTAGTTGAAGTATGGACAGCAGTGTTATAAGAAAACATTGCAAAATCTATCCATTTATCCCAATCATTTTGATCTTCTCTAATAAAATGTCTTAAATATTCTGCTAGAGTAGCATGACTACGTTCTAGGCTGCCGTTAGTCTGCGGATGATAAGCAGTTGTAGTTAATTGTTTAATTTTAAACAATTTTGAAACTTCTTTTAAAAGTTTTGATGTAAAGTCGGCACCTTGATCTGTGAGAATACTTTTGGGAATACCAAATTTACATACGAATTCTTTAACAAAAACATCGGCTATTTTTTCTGCGGTATGTTCGGGCAAAGCATATGCTTGTGAATACTTTGTTAAATCGTCTTGAAGAGTTAAAATATATTTATTTCCATTGAGAGTCAATGGAAAAGGTCCTACAATATCTAAACTAACTCTTTCAAATGCTTCGTTTGCCGTTGATGTTATAATCATAGGTTCTCTATGTTTTTTCCGTACGAGTTTGTTTTGTTGGCATGACTCACACCGTGTTATAAATTCTTTTATTTCTCTTTTCATATTTTGCCATTTATAAATACTTTTTATTCTCTTGTAAGTCTTGTGGAAACCTGCATGGCCTGCCATAAGACTACTGTGCATCTCTTTTAGAATATCTGGAATTTCGTTTGGAGAAGGAATTATTAATGTATTATTATATATATTTATTTTAATATTTGTTTTCATAAATATAAATCTTAACATCATTCTTGACTTTTTATAATTAAATCTATCATATTTGTCTCCTAGTCGAGTTAGGTGTAACTCGCTTTCTTTTTCTTTTATTAAATGTTCTTTTACATTATTTAATAAATCAAAATAAATTTCATAATTAGATTTATCCCAGTAGTTTTGTTTTGTACAAACATAGTAAAATCTTGATCCATTTTCATTGAATACAGCAAACTCATTTACTTTAATGTTATTAATTTGATTTAAATGGTCATATTCAGTAACTAAATTTTTTAAGCTTTTGTCATAAATTTGTTTGTCCGCTGCTATGGGTATTAAAATGTTTTTCTTTTTTTTTATTTAATTCGTCGTTAATTTCACATATATTATCATTTATTATTATCGACTTTTGAGCTGTTTCTAAAAACGATTTATATTTTTTGCGTATTGTTGACGTTGTTGTCATTAATTCCTTGTTCTCAACAGATGGAACTATTCTGCTTAACGCGTCTGCGTTAGTATTTAATTTGCCTGGTTTATAAATTGGAGTAAATTCATATTCTTCAAGAGATAATCGCCATCTGAAAATTCTAGCACCATCATTTTTTGAATTGAATAGGTATGTTAACGGTTGATGATCTGTGATCATATTAAATTTACGGCCATATAAATATGGACGAAAATGTTTTACACACCATATGATCGCTAAAAGTTCTCTTTCAGTGGTTGAATAATTTTGTTCGGCCTTATTTAATGTCCTACTAGCATAGGCGATTGGCAAATCCTGCCCAATTGGCCCTTGTGATAATACTCCTCCTATGGCATAATTACTAGCGTCTGTGGTAAGATTAAAAGGTTGATTAAAATCTGGATATATTAAAATTGGAGATTCACAAAGTTTTTTCTTAAGTATTTCAAATGCATGTTGCTGTAGACTTGTCCAATTGAAAGGAACATCCTTTTTTAAGAGCTTTGTTAAAGGTTGTGACAAGCTACTGAAATTAGGTATAAACCTTCTATAGTACCCTGCTAATCCTAAGAATCCTTTTATATCTTTTACATTTTTAGGTATGGGATAATTTTCGATTGCTAAAATCTTATTTGGATCTGGTTTAACTCCATTTTCCGTGATCAAATGACCTAAGTACATGACTTCTCGTTTTAAAAATTCACATTTATCAGGCTGCAATTTTAAATTATTGATGGAGAATCTTTCAAAAACTTCTTTTAATTTTCGATTGTGATTTTCGAGATTATCAGCATGAATAACGACATCATCTAAATAAACAAAGCAACGATTACCTTGTAATCCGGTTAAAATATTATTCATTAGACGTTGAAACGTCGCGGGAGCGTTTTTTAAACCAAATGGCATTCTATTGTACTCAAAATGTCCTTGAGGGACGGTGAATGCCGTTTTTGGTGAGTCCTTAGGATGCATTTTAATTTGATGGAAGCCTGAGGCTAGATCAAGTGTTGTAAAATATTTTGAATGACCAAGTTGGTCTAATATTTCCGTTATTTGAGGCAAGGGATAGGAATCCCCGATGCTGACCTCATTTAACTTCCTGTAATCTACAACAACTCGCCATTTCTTTTGACCCGAAGCGTCTATTTTCTTAGGGACCACCCAAATAGGTGAATTCCAAGGACTGTTTGATGGTTTTATGACGTCATCTTTTAACATTTTATCAATTTGTTTATTGACTTCTCCCTTTAAGGCTTCTGGATACCTATAGCTTTTCGTATTAACGGGAGCTTCCGTTTTTGTATGTATTTCATGCATAACCACATCTGTGCAGCTTAATTTATCCCCATCTAAATGGAATATGTGATTATATTCTTTACATAATTCAATTAAAGAATTTTTTTCTTCGTTATTTAAATGATCTGTCCGTAGACAGTTTTCAAGTTTTTCAAGTCGATTACTTTCATAGTTTTCATTAATAATAACGTTTTCTAAGTTATTTTTATCTAACTGTAATATTTGTTTATTTAAAATAACTAAATCTATTTTTTCTAAATTAACATGAGGTATAGGGAAGGTCACATCCTCGTTAGTTGAGTTAAGTACGGTCGTAATGCCTTTGTTATTATTCACTGTGATAAGACTCGGGCATAAAAGTACTCCCGGGATTAACTCTGTTCGTGGAACAATCCCATGGTTAACCTGTGGATAATTAGTTATTTTAATAGGAATAACACATTCGGTTCTTGCTTTCACCGTCAAGGTTAATTCCATGTTTACTTCATTCGATTCGACTTGATCATTTGTTTTTTCATAACACAAATTGAATTGGTTTTCCGCGAGTTTTAAAATCTTGGTGCTATAATCGATCATTCCTTTATATTTATTTAATATATCGCCTCCAATAATGCCATCGGCACTAATAGGGAAATTATCATTCACGATATGGAGTATTACATTTAAATCTCCTATAAACTCTAATTCGACATAACCTAACGTCCTTGTAGGGTTGTCTACTTTATCGATCCCTTTTAAATCAGCTAAAATATCATAATGAATTTCAGCGTCTTTTGGTATAGCACTTTTCTTTATGAGGCTAATTGTTGCACCAGTATCTATCAGAAAATCTATGTTTCTTGTATCATTTTTCAATTTCAATGAAACGAAATAACAATTATTATTTATCGCGGTTATGAGCCCTTCTATTAAACTGTTACCCTTTGGTTGGCTCGCGCCATCGGGATTTATTAGTTTTTTTGATTAGACGTAGAGCTTTTATCCGAATAATGATTATTACAAGGTTTAGAGTCAGTTTTATTGGGTGAATTTTTATTCTTTAGATGATAGCATTCATCTTTAGTATGACCCTTTTTCTTGCAATAATTGCAAAATTTTGGGTTTTGATTAGGTCCCGAATATGATCGAACTCTACAATTTACGACTGTATGGCCTGGCTTATTACATTTATAGCAATGCTTGGTATTAGAATGGTTTATGTTTTGAAATTTAGATATTTCGTTTTTACTTTTGAGCTGTTGCTCTTCAACTACTGCCATGGAAATAGCATCTTCGAGTGTTTTTGGTTGAAGTGCTTTTAAAATTAGATTTAAATCTTTATTTAATCCGGTAATAAATACACTTAAAGCCTGTGATTTAAGTAATTCAACGCATGCTTGGCGGGCTTCTTGTGTTTGATTTGTTGAGTCCAATGAATTTATTAATTTTACGTAGCAATTTTCGACTTTATTAGCATATGCTAAAACATTTTCATTATGATTTTGTTTGCAACTACTCAATTCTAATTGCCACTGACCAATCGTTCGTTTTTCGGTGTAAGTATCTAAAAGATAATTTTTTAAGTCATCCCAAATTTGAAATTCGCGATTTCTAATCATTGACCTAGCGTTATCAGTAATTTTTGTAATAATTATTTGGAGTAAAATTTTTTTCAGATTCGGATTAATTAAATTATTAACTGTGTCACAATTGTCTAAAAATTCATGGATACGCGCCTTACTGCCATCAAATTTAGTTAACATTCTTTCAGCCATTTCTAGAGAGATATAATTACTATGTATAGTTGTCGATGTAGATACACCGAGATTTGCGTCTTGAGGCATGATTAATAATACACTTATACACTCACTTTTCACGATTAAACACTTTTTATGATGACTGGCAGATGATTCCGTTTAGAAAATATTCTTTATAACTGTGTTTTATAGAAAATTGGCGGCGTACTCACAGTAATAAAATTACTTGAAGATATCCCGTTGACATTGTAGCTGACGTGATGAGTAGGAGACTGGGCGGCGTAAGCGGTTGATAATCTTCGGACCGCTGAGGATACGTTTGTCCAATTCCGTAGATCTCGTTCTCGTCGTGATGCTCAGATGCTCAGGAACATGTAGTTGTAGGAGAATCGGAGGATAAGGACTCCGACGAAGGTCTCGTACAATCGGATGCTCAGGAACTTGTAGTTGTAGGAGAATCGGAGGTTAAGGACTCCGACGAAGATCTCGTACAAATAACTCAATCTATATCTCACTTCTCTGACACCAATTTGTAATGGCCCGAGCGGTGGCGTTGTAGATAGGTGTGTGGGAAGAGTCTTGATTGAGAGACACAACTTTGATATCTGAACTTTTACTAATGTTACAAGGAAAAACTTACAAGTAATATTAATTAAGACACAAACACAATGCTGACTGTCTGTGCTGAACTGACTTTCTCAACTGACTGTCTAAGGGAAGAGCGGTGGTGACTATTTGTACATAAGATTGTTTCTAGAAAGTATAGATAATTACCACGACCCTTTTACATTCATTCCTGCTAATTACTTTATGGTAATGTCTTAATAACATCCGGACCCTTAGGGTGCTATTCAGTATTTGGTAGTTTGTTACTTAATG
Organism: Cosmia trapezina; assembly: GCA_905163495.3. Lineage (NCBI taxonomy): Eukaryota > Metazoa > Arthropoda > Insecta > Lepidoptera > Noctuidae > Cosmia > Cosmia trapezina. The sequence continues at coordinate 8,730,505 of LR991022.1, read as the reverse complement.
ACTCTGAGAAAGGTATACATTGTTAAAAATAAAATAATGACTTCCATGAAAGTGTGAACAACAATATCATTAGTCCATTACATTAATTATCACAAGTTTTTGTTTAGGTATATTCAAAATGTATGTTTAGGTTAAGGTATATTTATCTATCGGCCTGTGTCGCCTGAAATAAATGGTTTATTTATTTATTTATTATGTAGTTTCATTTGAATACGCGGTCATTTGGAACATAGGTAATTGATGTAAATTATGTAGGTTCTTGTTTCTCTTCATTTGCTTATCTTATAAATTTAAAGTTAAATCCATAATTACAGAATGGCTCTTTCAGCAGAACTATGCTAAAACAGAATCTCTATTAACTTACATCGCTTAACATTATAACATTATGACATATCACTAATAACATAAGAACAACAAGAACACAAATATCTACATAATATTATTATATAACATATACATATATACATACAACAATGCACACACCATACACCCTTTACCCACACACACACATACACACACACACACACACACACACACACAACACATTTAATTTAATCACAACTGCAGGAAGTGTTCACATGTAATGTTTAATTTAATTTACAAAATATAATGTTGTCTATTATATTGTAATGTTAGATAGATAGATCGACACAATTTCACTCATAAAGGGTACAACTTAATTTACGCAACCATCTGGCCGAACACTGTCTCTTAAGATACAGGCCTCCTAGTTTAAGAGACAGGGTTTATTATTTTGTTTATATAGATTTTTGTAGCCTTATAATTTTAGTTTATCTACCACTGTGCTCAACCTATATCTATGTATTCTTTTGGAAAAATAAACATTATTATTATTATTATTTTTAAAGTGTCTTTGACGTATCTCGGGACCCTGGGGTCCCGGACTTTTGGAAGGTGTACGAGGGGCCGAAGCCAACTCGCAGAGGCCCCTTAGACAATTTTAAATTATGAGGAGGCACCAACCGACGATTATCCCTGTATACACTATGCAAGTGCACCCAAGGACAACCCCCGGTTGGTGCAGGACTATTGCAGAACATGGAAACAAAACATATTGGGCTATGGGTTTGGGTGGCTGTGGACTGGTTACCTAGAACTATGAAAGGACTATGGCCCCTGCCTGATCAATGTTTTATTATTATACACGGAAAAAAAATGGCAGGGGGTGACTTGCACGCTCAATAATGGGACCCCGAAAACGGTCGCTAGCACATAGTGTCGTAGCGGCAAGGGAGCAACATGTCCTGAGGTGCTTGTGAGGAGTGGAGAGGTATTCCACGGTTCTCAGAACAATCCCAGAGCCCGGAAGATGGTCAAGATCCCTACAAACACTTACTGGAATACTTCCTTCCTCCGAGCACGTTTGCTCTTGCGAATCTCCACTCAAGCCAGCCAATAAAGGCAAGGATGAGGTGGGAGCTCTGTTCCCGTCATTGTTCACTCCAGTCGGCCAATAAAGGCAAGCGAGAGGTGAGGAACAAGACTTCTCCCGGGAGATAGGGTCCGTGGGGTCGCTACTGCCCAACAGCTCGCCACATGCTGCCCTGCGGGTTTCTGTATCTCTCTTGGTCTGGCTCCTCATCCTAGACCTGTTCCGGCAGAGTAAACTCTACAGGAACAGACCTAGAATTCGGAGCGCGCAAGCCCCACCACGACGTCAACGTAGAGATACTGCGGTGGGGTTATTATTATTATTATTATAAAACAGCAACCAGCCAGTTGGTATTTCAAAACATCATAATTTTGTGCAAGACACGAAAGCTTAAAAATAAAATATAAAACAACAACATCAAAATAAAATTGTTGCTCCATTTATATTTGCCGAGCATTTAAAAACCATTAGCAAAGCTATCGGGCAGATCGCTTTAAATAAATGTTACTTATTTTTAAACAAAAAACTATCGCAATGTTCGAACCTGCATTTTAATCTGTAATGATCGCTTTTGTATCACAGATAGGTAGGCCAATTTCATGTTTTTATTGCATTTTTTAGAACGATTCAAATATTTTATTAATTGTGACTTTACTGTAGCAAAATAGGGTTGTCTCGTCGTTAATCTTGGGTTTTAATAGACAAGCCTTAAATTTCAAGACGTTTTCTCGAAAATCTACTCTCCAGTCTACATTACTCAAATATTAGTGGTCAACAAACCCCTCATTTTGGGGCCTTTCTATTTCAATTACTATGAATGGAGACAAAAAAAATATCGAGGAAAGATTACGCGGGTAAGTTTTTTCCGAGGAACTATCTGAGTATCTGTGTCTTATATGGTTTGGTCATGTTGAGAAAATGAATGAAAGGTGACTAACAAAAGGTATTTACGAGGCAGATGTGAGTGGAAACGCCGGCTGGGAAGGTTCGCCCTAGAAGGACATTTTATAGTGACCTTATCCAAGGTCAGATGTATAGTACTCGCCACCGGCGTACGTGTAACTAGATTTATGTACGTAAACGAAGCAAAAGGATTAAGTAAGCATAATAGCAGGTGGCGTTCTGTATTTTCTGCCTACCGCCATGAAAAGAAGGCGTGACTTTATGTGTGTGTATCCGCTAGGTAGGATAATGATAATGTGTAAATTAAATATTGTGACTTACCCTAGTTAGTAGTCTTACCTTAGTTAGTAGTTACTTAGTAGCTTAGTCTAGTTGTGGTTTTTTTTTTAATTCTATGCTTCACAGTTGCATAACAACTTACCTACCTACAAGGTTTACATCCAATAACAGAAGAGAAAAACAACGCTTCAATCGGTTGTAGGGAAATTGTAAAACTCAAGTGTTTTTGTTTCATATACAGAGTGTGTTTATACTTGAGCTTACTTCACCAAAGTGGTAAGAGGTCAAGGAATAAAAATATCCTGGTTTTCGTAATAAGAAAAAATACCTTTATTTAAATCGTAAAGGTGTTTTTGTAAGAAAAACAAATGTAGATGTTGAATTATAATGAAAGCAAACTCTTGACATTATATTAACTTTATTGTTTAAGATCAAAGAACTGGAATAAGACTTGACTGTTTTAGGTCCAATAATGGGGTTCTGAGTCTAACTTACGGTCTACTTGTAAGTTGCTGGATTAGATGATTCTTTCTAGGAATATTTAAATCTGAAAACAATTAGTTTGATCAATGTTGATCGAGCCCGACATAGCCCGAAGAATTGCCAAACTTAAGTGGCAGTGGGCAGGGCACATTGCTCGCAGAACAGATGGCCGATGGGTATCCAAGGATCTGGAGTGGCGACTGCGTACCAGAAGACGTAGCATTGAAAGGCCACTCCACAAGGTGAACTGATGAACTGTGAAGACCACAGGAATACATTGGATGCGAGAAGCACAGAACCGATCGAAGTGGCGATCCTTGGGGGAGGGAGGCCTATTTACTTGGCTATAAAGTATTTTTAAGACCCCAAAACAGGAATTATTTGAGGTTCACAAAAAGAGGCGCGCAATCATTATAAGAGTGTTCAAAATGATTTTTGGAGCGCAAAATGGGAATTATTAGAGGTTAGATTAAAAAAACAAGCCAAAAAAAAATCACTCTGTATAACAAAGGATTATCCCACTTAACAACAAAGACGATAAGTCACCACTTGAAACTTAATAATCCTAGTATTGCAACAATAAATAGTTATTAACTCTTACAGAACCCTAATGCGAAATGGATGGACTAACGTTATCTCGAATATCAGCGTCGGCGGAGCAAATACGGTTAATTACTTTTACAAAACATGGGGCAGGATTGCGCCGGACTGCACGATGGATCTCCACTCTCTGGACAAGTTCAAAAAATATAAGAGCGATTGGAATTGTGAGTATTTTTAGCATTTATATTATTACTACCCAGCTTTAACGGATTTTGCGATCGAAAGTTGCGTCATTAGTTTTTGCTTGAAACTTTTTTGAGTTCTTGAATTCTCATGTATTTCCTTTACTTGGGAAACTTGATAAACTTAACAAAAACACCAGCACTGTGTTATCAATCTCTATTATTACCCACCTTCTTCTTCTTCATCGTATCGATGATTTCATTTCTAAAATTTTATAAATATGTGTAATTATAATGCTTTACCCCAATGAACTTCACCCAGGATTCGCCATTTAATTAATTTTGGATTGAGGCTTCAGCCCCGGGACCGTACAATAACGTGAAAAAGAGCATGGATCCATTATGGGTCCGTTTAGAAAAAGGATGGTGCTATAGGTCGTATTTAGCTCCGTCTCTCTCTCACACTGGAACCCTTCAATTTCTGCCATGGAGCTCATAGTAAGTCCCCTGTCCGAGGCAAGGGTCTTGTATAGTGCAGGAGTTGTTGAACAGAGAGTACGACAGGAAATGGAGCATCGGTCGAGATGCAGCTCCTCATTTGCATTGTGGCTCATTGGAGTACCCTTAGTCCGCATTCAAGGCTCCGCTTGGGCTGCCGGACCTTGTTGTCCTGTATGGCCTACTACAGTTTCACTATCAATGCTTACTACAGCCTGATTATCTTATCTTATTTATTTATTAACCGACTTCCAAAAGGAGGAGGTTCTCAATTCGTCGGAACCTTTTTTTATTTTTTTTTATGTATGTTCCCCGATTACTCGAAAATGGCTAGACCGATTTGAATTTTTCTTTTTTTGTTCATAAGGTAAGTGTCCCATGATCATCAAGTCAGGATCTGATGATGGGATCTCATGGAAATCGAGGGCAACCCTCAAATTTTATGGGCACACCTATATCGATTTCGGTATTTTTTATAGTAACTCGTGCATTTACTCTCGGAAAGTACCATTCGGTGAACTGGAACTGATGATGAAGACCACAGAGGGCCATCGGAAATACTCAATTATATCTAAGTATATTACAGGTTGCGATTCGATTACTCTATTATGGTTTATGCTCGTCAAAATAATGGTAATGCTGACTTCACCATGAGCTCCATTTCTCCTGGTTCTTACTAGGAGAACTCCTCAACAATTAACGTCCCTGCATCGGGAAAAGCAACATTTTGTAAAACGTGATGAGCAGTTGACATTGGGTTATTGTAACTTAGATAAATTACAAACTGAACCACTAAAGAGTGAAAAATAAAAACTTTTTTACAAAAACAAAAACCGACTTCCAAAAAAAACACTGCAAAGTGAAAAATAACTTTAATTTCGGAAGTCGGTGGCAAAAAAATAAAATACAGATCCAAAGACACCAACTTCCGTAATTAAAGTTATTTTTCACTTTGTAGTGTTTTTTTTGGAAGTCGGTTTTTGTTTTTGTAAAAAAGTTTTTTTTTCTATTTATTTTCACACAGAAAAATATACAATCATAGTTATAATTAGGAGTACAAAGGTACTGCTTATTACTTAAGAAATTTCTTCTAGAATTATCTTCTAGAATCCTTGATTTGTTTACTGAGCTCCATCACAAAGCATAAAAACTAAAGTCTTCAATCCTGCCGTCCTGTCTGTTATGACTTACGAAGCCTAAACGTGGACACTCACGCGGTACGGCTGGTTCATAACTTCAAGGTCGCTCAGCGAGCAATAGAACGCTATGCTGAGGGATCGAATCCGCAACGAGGTGATCCGACCGAGGACCAAAGTTGTCGACATAGCTCACAGAATAAGCAAGCAGAAGTGGCAGTGGGCAAGCCATATTAGCCATAGAACCGATGACCGTTGGGGCAGACGTGTTCTTGAGTGGAGACCGCGAATCGGCAAACGTAAGGTAGGTCGCCCTCAGGCTATTATAGGTGGAGCGGCTGATAGCAGCTGCATGAGAGTTGGCGGAAATCGAGTTGAATGGCGAGCAATATGATGAGAGGCCTATGTTCAGCAATGGATTGCTGTAGGATGATGATTATGATGATGATGATGAACAACTTTGAAAAACAACTTCCGTAAATTAACTTGTACTTAGTTAATAAAGAAAAGCTTTTACTTTGGAAAGATTAATAAGGATTTAAGGATACGCAGTGGTAGCCCGGGAAATTCAATTTTTCTTTGGGTTTTTTACAATTTGCAGGTCCGTGTCAAGTTGCATCTTGATCAAAATCTGCACGAAATAGAGAGAGAGAGAGAGAGTGATGCATTGATTATTTTGATGGTTAAAATTATGTAAATACCTACATATGTTTTATTGCCGCGTATCATATTTTGATCAAGACCTGCACCCTAATTGCGTAACACATTATCAATCGGAGTTGGTTGCATTTTGACAGTTCTACAACATTCATTGCGTTATTTACGTTGTCGAGCAGACAAATTTTTGGAAAATATGAAGCAATGAATTATTAATTTATTTCAAAATCAAACCAACTCCGATTGATAATGAGTTGCGCAATTAGGGTGCTGACCAGCAAATTGCAAAATACCCAAAAAAAAAAAGAATTTCGTGGGTTACCAGTACCACTGCGCATCCCTCGTAACATATTATGTTAAAGGTTCTAAATGTATGATGATGGTGATACTCCTAATTAAAATACTAAACATTTCGTTAATTCATTAGTTCCATGCATAAAATTTGTCATACATAAATCATAAAGTTTGTCAAGGATATAATAATAATGAATCTGTTATTCCTAGCTGTCCAAACTTTTATTTTTATCGCGTCAAAGAACTAAATGGTCAGTTCAGTTTATTTTCTTACTAAAAACTTTTACTTCAAGACGACAACAAGAATATTAAATGAAATAATGGAATCTTACCTGCAAACTTTGGCCTCTTTACACCAAGATTTGTTAATTGTGGATAATCATTTTGAAAGATTACTTCGTTGTTGATTTTATTTTCTTTTTTTACCACCAGTACCTACTTACCAATATTTTATTTGCATCTTACCTCTTGTTTATTTCAAACCAATGTTTCCAATATAAAAGTGGTCTCTAGGTCTAAAAGGTAGGTGGTCTAAAAGTGGTACATTTGATTTATGAAAATTCAGGACGTAATGAAGAATTATTGTGTAATATTCGTACGCCTTGCAAGGCAGCACAAAAGTAGTTAAAAGATAAAAATATTATTTTATACCTCCTATAATGTCTCACAAATAATTAAATTTCAATAATAACTTATTAAAAGACTTTATTTTTGTACATTTTAATTTTGTGGGTAGGTATTAAAAGTTTGACTAACTGGTTCTACTTGTACTTGGAAGACAAAAAAGCAGATCACAAAGTTATACTCCGGAAAATATTATTTAATGGTGCTACCAAAACTTGAATCCACGTAATTAGTAAATGTTACTTCCTATCCCGATTCGATTAATCCGGGGCTTCGCATAAAAAATCTATTATTGCCCCGAGCTGAAATACTAAAGTAGGTAAAGGATTAAAACAAAAAAGTAGATTCGGGCTACTTTTTGGAAATAAAACGTGGATTCACTCAATAATCAATGAGCAATCTTCTATTCTATTCTATTTTTCTCTATGGCAATGGTGCCGATGTCGACAATTCTGCCAATGTCAGATGTGTTGTGAGAAAACGTGCCGAGAAAAAGAAAAAAGGGAGAAAAAATAAAAAATAAAACACTGAATTGAATTTAATGTGAAACTTGTTGACAAATATTAGTACACTGAAACAAACAAATAAAGAATATTGTTAACTAGCGGCCCCGACAGACGTTGTCCTGTCTGAACGATCCTAGAACCCGACTGCAGCGCCACCTACCAGGTTCAATTGTGTTTTCAAACCATCCAGGAACCCATTCAAATATACACACAAAATTTCATCTAAATCGGTCCAGCCGTTGATAAACCACGTTTTATCAGATTTTTTTAAGGATCCTATGTCCGTCTCCTAGTTCTAAGCTACCTACCCACCAATTTTCAGCCAGATCAGTAGAAAATCATAGACAACATAAAAAGACATTTTACGCTTTCGATAACTTAAATAATAAATCTTAGAAATTGTTTTCGAAAATAGAAACTTTAATTTACGCAAAATAAAGTTATGAACGCACACGTAAATGTTAACCATTTTTCATTATTTCTGAACGCACGCATAAATATTTGAGGAACTTCTATTCAAATCTGCTTAATACACTTTTCAACCTTTTTAATTCTTTAAAAAAAATACAGACAAAAGTTTATTCACCCTTTTTAAATAGTTTACACAAAATACATTTCTGAACGCATGCATAAATGTCAATCACAGTATTTGACAGGATGACAGGAGGAAAACAAATGTTTGACAGGTACGAAACAAAGGAACATAATTAAATGGAAAATGATTAATTTTCATAATTATTTATTCTTTAAGTTTTCATTGTTTTTAAAATGTATTCTGCTATTCAGGGCGGAGACAAATCCAACGAAACAAAAACCATGAAAATTGATCCAGCCGATCTCGAGTTATAAGTGTTGTAACAAACCCGTCTTTGTTTTATATATATAGATTATATTATATAAATCGATATAAATACATAGACGACCACAAACCACACAAAAATCATCATAATTTGATGTCACGGATAAAAAACATCAAAGCCTGGAAGAGCTTTGGAGAAGAATGTGTTAATAGGAATGGAAAGTTAGTTGGGACAGGGATCTTTAATTTAGGGAGATAGCTATACAAGTCGTGGGCTGGGTTATTATTGGAGCAGTTAAAAAAGATGTGCTCCAAAGTACCTTCATCCAACCCACATTCGCAGAGCGATGTGTCTCTGACCCGGATTTTGTGAAGAAAAACCGGAGAACAACAATGACCAATACGGAGACGGCAAAGAATAGATATTACTTTCTTCGATATTTTTTTATACGGGTAAAACAAAGGCTTGGGTATAACATTAGGCTGTATTGCGTGTTAAAAAGCCCCTTTACGTTTACTTGAATTTTGCCACTGGACCTGCCATGAGGTTAGCAAGCTCTTTCTAGGAAGGATCAGCAAATCGTAGCCCTGACATTGGAAATGTTTAAGATCAACGGCTTGGGAGGTAACAGCATCTTTAGCAAGACCATCAACAACTTCATTTCCTCTTATGCCACAATGGCTTGGAATCCAAACCAAGTGAACAGTTTTGTGATCCCTGGCACAAGCGGATAGGGCCCTTTTGATTTGAAGTAGGATCGGACTGTGTAGTTTACTCTTAAAAGGATTCTGCTCCAAAGAATACAGTTCATTTCAGAAATGCGTTTTTGACACCTGTCAGTTTTATACTAACGAATATGACCCTTATTACAGTTAGAAATTGTCCAACTGACAGGTGTCAGCAACGCTTTCTCTCGACGGCCGGACTGTAGTAGATAATTTTTAACTCCCGACGAAAACAGAGGGATGTTATAAGTTTAACATGTGTATCTGTGGTATCGTAGAGTTCCCAAACAGCTGAACCGTCTTTTTTCATCCCCTATTTTCTTCTCTAAGGATCCCCCTAAGAGAAGAAAATAGGTCATGAAACTTTCCAAAAACTCTGAAATACGTGGTTTTTAATTTTTAACCAGAATGTTAAATAACAATTTTTCATGGTTTAAACTACAAAAATGACGATTTTTCATGCAAATTTTCATCCGCTATCCTATATTCGAAATATTTATTTATTTTTGGTTTCGACCGTTCTATTTAAAATAAATAAATAAATGCTGGTGACTGTACCTACGGTATTCAAGAGCTGTTCTTTTCAGACCCTGTACAAGTTCGGTTCCAAGAGCGTAATGTGGTGCCAAAGAAGGACAAGCCACGTCCCACCTTCCAGTCAGCTATGAAGGTGACCCTGACTGTGGGGCAGTGCTTCGGGCTGAACCCAGTTCAGGGCATCCATGAGAACGATGCATCAAAATTAAGGTGATTTGGTTCTTCCCTATTTTTACGAATATAAGAATGTAATGACAAACAACAAAATAAGGTTTAAAAACGTGGCTAAGTAGTAACAGCTACACAGGTCGATTGATCTGGCTAAGCTACGCTTGCTTGCCACGGTCGTACCGTGGATGGGTGACCATCCGCTTTTACATACCGAGACCCCTCCGTGTCTCGAAAAGCACGTTTAGCCGGCTGTCATTCTTGGATCTTTGATAGTCGTTACGTCGTAAGAAACTCAAAAGTCTGACAACGAGTCTTACCAAGGGGTATCGTGTTACCCAGTAACTGGATCGTGGAGATCAGATAGGCAGTCGCTCCATGTAAAATACTGGGTATACAGACTGGAAGCCAACACCAACACTGTCGGGAAAGGGCTAGGCAGATGATACAGTATAGAGAGTGGGGGTTTAGACAAATTAATCCACCGTGTTTGTCTAGTGCGAGTTGGTGTATATTGGACCGCCTGACTGGGTCTGTGCGGTCTTTGTTCTTTGCCTTTGACAAATAACAAAGTACATTAATAGAGCAACCATCTTTATTTTTCGAGGAGTGAATTGGCTCATCAATTCTTTGAAGTACCTACAGTCGCAATCACGAGAGTATGAATATTTCATTTTGAATTTATTTGTAATGTAGTAGTAGTTTTCATGAATATTTTTTTACGTTATAATGAGCACATTTCTTTTAAAACAAGTCTAGTTTATTTTCTTGAGTTTTTTTTTTTTATTGTTGCACGGTGTTAGAGATATTTGATTACATCATGGTAGACACCGTTTGGTGAATTTAAAGTAACCACAATATTCTCATACTTTTGAGTCAAGAATTAATTATGTAATATTTATTTTAACAGCATAAACTACTGCTGCAATGATTCTTGCAATGCATGGCTCCATTCCTCGGCTACAAAAAACAGAACCTATCTATCTGTTTCTCGGATTTTTACTGACTGTACTTGTTTGTCGTTATGATTGTTATTGTATATATGTTATAGTCAAACTTCGAAGCTCCAGCGCTCCAAGGTTTGACTAGTCAATTCTCAGGTCTTAGTCAAAGCCCAAACAAATCAAGTTTTTCGGCCTCTGACTAAAGAATTTTCGTCAAACCTAGGAGACTAATTTGGTCAGGCAAACGTCGAAACTTAATTTAATGAAATCGGAGTTTGACCAGTCAAACTAACTAACCTCAAAACACCTAGGTTAGGCTTGGGTTAGGGTTTTCGCCAGCAGGTCGACGGAGCCCCGCTGTGCGTGGCTCCTATTTTTGTCTGCAGGGTTTAAAGAAACCTAACCAAAGCAAACCTCGGGGTGCCCCTAACCTCGACGTTTGACCGAGTGTGCCAGTCACTTCTAGGATCGACTAGGTAAAGCCCGAAACAGATTATTTTACTTTTGACGTTTGACTGAAAAGTTATGAACTTCTAGGTTTGACTAAAATACATTGGTCAAAGGCCGAAATTGGAATTTATTTCGGGGTTAACCAAAGCAAACCTAGAATAAACCAGTCATTCCGGGAAGAGACTGCATATCGACCTTTGACTATGACATATACACTACTCTTTTGCCTGTGGCTTAGACAGCCTGAAGGTCGGAAATTATCCCAAGGGATCGTATTGCCCGGATTAAAAATATCCTATATCCTAACTTAGGTCATGGTCTACCTGTGTGCCAAATTTAATCTAAATCCGTTCAGCCGTTAAGGCTTGGCTGGTAACAGCCAGACGTAACTTTCGCATTTATATATGTAGTACACATAGATGCAGTATACAGTCTGCAGTGCATCCTAATAAATCCAAATAAATTTCTCTTTTTTTTTCTTTTTTCATTTCACAGACATGATGGATGTATATAAACACGATAAAACAAAAGAAAACCGATTTTATCAACTCATACTCCAAGATACAACATTGCCAGCGGTCCTGTTGTAATGGTATCCAAAAAAAAATAATCAAATATTTTTATTTATAAATTTAAATTATTTAAATCTTTTAAATCTAAAAATCTAAAAATAATTTAAATCTTTTTATTTTTTATCGAGTTTATATATCGATACCGATTACATCTGCAAAGTTTCTCTAACTAATTTAATTTGACCCTGCAAACTTCTTTTGCACTTGATTGTACTTCTTTGTTTCCGGAACCAGAGAAATCGTAACTAAAGTTTTTTTTTTTACAGATTCAGATTCATATCATTTCGATGTTTATATACTTACATATCTATGGTGGGCCAGTTCACTATGGTTTTTGTACTGTTCCTGAGCCTATTCAAAGAGGCCTCATCTACAGTGGACACTGCCAGTAAGTGAATGGAATATTTTTTTATAACAACATACCGGTCAAAATTCGCTGTAGTCGGGTAAAAACGCTTCTGCCCGCGATGTCGCGTCGTCCGCCCGCCCGCGCTGTTACTTGGTTTTCGCTTAGTGTCCTACTTTCTGACTTTTTTTTCTTTTTGCTCAGACACTAAGGGTTTGTAGCGCAGCCAGCCATAAAAATTAGGATATCAAATGAATAGAAAAGAAAAAGTTAGAAAACATTTATTTGACACAGTTTTTGAAATGCTCTCGTGGCTAAGTAATAACAGCTGCATGGGTCGATCCATCAGGTTAAGCTACGCTGGCTGGTGTTGGTTCGTGGATGGTGGTGTGGTGGACTACTAAAATAAAGTAGTAGAGAAATATACTACAAATGTTTCTAAAGGTAAACAATCTTGATGTGTCTTTTATCTTTTTTTTTTAAAACCTCAGTTTAAAAATAAAATGCATCTTAAAACCAATTTTAATATAACAATAATGACTACTAAATCAATTAAACCATTAGTTTAATTGTTTAATATGTGATTGTATAAAATTAAAAAGTCACATAAAGATTGTTTACCTTTATTTAAAAACTACCTAAACCTTTCTAGTAGGTATAGAGACTTAACAAAAGACATACCCAGTATTATAATTAGGTTCAACATGTCAGAGGAGCTCGTGGCTAAGTAATAACAGGCGTATGGGTCGAACCATCAGGTTAAGCTACGCTTGCCGGGATTGGTCCGTGATGGGTGACCATCTTTACATACCGAGACTCCTCCGTGCCTCGGAAAGCACGTTAAGCCGTTTGTCCCGGCTGTCATTCGTGGATCTTTGACAGTCGTTACGGGTCGTCAAAAGCCCGAAAGTCTGACAACCGGTCTTACCAAGGGATATCGTATTACCCAGTCGGACAGGCCAGAAGCCGGCCCCAATATAGTTGGGAAAAGGCTAGGCAGATTGATTGATACAGTTCGTGAAACACAAAATATAAATAACAAAGTAAAAAGTAAAAATAATGTTTTAAGGCGAGTAGAGCTGCTAAGTAGTGCCACCATTGAGAAAAAAAAAACTGGAGATATGGAACAATTTGAAAAGACAATGCCGAGGGGCAGTACCAACTTGCGGGGGAGAGTGTCACAACTAAATTTAGTTCATAAAATTACTCCTATTTTTTAAATAAGATTTACGTTTTTGTTATGAGGAAGATTCCCGGATTTCGGACATCACAATTAAAAGTATTTTTTTACTTTCTACTTTTGTACTTATGTATTTTCCACGTATAATTATGTCAATGTCACTGCCATTGCACTTTTTTTAATATTTTTTGTTCATGACCATAGACACAAGTCTTTCAGTTGGATGCATAGATGGATTATAACAAACGTAATATTACAAATACACATTTCCCAATGTTGCTACTACGTATTAAAATATAGCAATATACACCAACAAACAACCAACCATCACCATCAACCAACAAACATTTAAATGAAGAAGGTAATTTATGTAAGTACCATACCGATTTGCTTTTTAGTACATAAGTGATATTAGGTATTGTATGTTAGGTGTGATAAAAATAAAATCTTTACGTCATTCGTTTCGTCAATCAATCTGCATAGCCTTTTCCCAACTATGTTGGGGTCGGCTTCCAGTGTAACCGGATGCAGCTGAATACCAGTATTTTACATGGAGCGACTGCCTGTCTTGGTAAGACTGGTTGTCAGACTTTCGGGCTTGTGACGACCCGTAACGACTGCCAAAGATCTACGAATGACAGCCGGGACCAACGGCTTAACGTGCTTTCCGAGGCACGGAGGAGTCTCGGTATGTAAAGATGGCCACCCATCCACTGACCAACCCCGGCAAGCGTAGCTTAACCTGATAGATCGACCTGTGTGGCTGTTATTACTTAGCCACGAGCTCCTGCACTCGTTGCGTCATAATATTTTAAATTATTATTTTGGAATACATTTTATGCATTTCATTAAAAGAGGACGTATTGCATTTGTTTTTTGGCTGCTTTATATTATTATCTGTAATTCTTTGACGCCGTTACGAATTACATTACTTTAAATGTTAGTTTCATTTATGAACTATTTGAAGAGACGAAAACGAGGGTTCAAGTGCTTTTTCTTAACGGAGTCTAGCAGGCCATGGCAGCGGCAGTGCCGCCCGACCGCAATTCATGACTGACGCACCGACACCTACTGGTTTCTATAGGAACATAATATCACCACAATCAATACAGAGTATTGGTGTTTGCACTTCCCTCGAACTGGTCATGAAAAGTAATAACAATATTTGTGTAGGGCGGATATAGTTTCAATTGTACATTTTTAATTGTGGTAATGAATTAACCATATCTACGTTTTTCATTTCTAATATCCTACCTTATTATTACTAACATTTCAAGTTCAAAATATGTGTGTAGGTACTATCATAATATGTAAATACACCTCTGCCTAACTCTTCGGGTAAAATAAGCCTAATGTTATGTTATGTTCAAGTTCTTATGAAGCAAGGAATCAGTAAACACAGTACAAAATCGATTGTTCGTTAAGCCAGCACCTACTGCAAGTACTTGATTAATTAATTACATAAAAAAAAACTGACAACAAGAATATTATTATTGACTATGAATGTATTGTTTATTCACCCATCAGGAAAAACTAGCACAAAATCAAGAATTAATAACATGACCGATATTACTACATTATTTCTCACTCACAGTGGAGTTCACTATTTCGAATCAGTCATTTTCACGAACCTAACCTCAAAATATTAAGTAGGTAAATGGCAAATAAATACAAACTGCGGGAATCCACGTAAAAAACAGTTAACATTATAGGAAGAGCATTAAATTCTCCTGCAAATACCTACACTGGGTTTGGTTGTGACACCACCGGACTTTTCGTTTGGTACAGGGCGCCCTATATTTGAAAACATTCTCCTTTCCTATGCTCAAGTCAGGTGAGGTAGATTTTTTTGTATAAAAAAAACAACACTAAGTCTCCTAGGTTCGAAGTTATTATGAAGTTATGGTTGTTATAACCCCATCAATCACTAACTCACTCGAGACGCCATTACTACGTTAGTACTATTATTTATTCTGTGCCATTACTGTGTGCCCTGTTTTAGCTATGAAAATTAAATGGAGTTTTATAAAATATGAAAAATTAGTATTATATTGTTCATGTTAATATATTGATGAAATATTCATGTTTTAAGGAAAATAGACCGCAAGGAATATTTTTAATCGGTAAAAGTAAAAGCCTATTGTTATTACTTTCTTCTTCAATTTCAGCTTCTTTAATATTCTACAGTTTCGCCTTTACAACAACGACATTGTTTTGGCGGATCGCAATGAAATGGCCGAAGTTATGCATGCTCATAGCTAAGGTGGAGTTGGCCGACCCTAATATTGATATAAACTTAGGAAGGAAGTTTAATATCTCTTGTATCGTGGTACTGTCTTTAGCTTTATGTAAGTTTGAAAACAATTTTTTTCTTTGTTCATAAATAGGTTCCTATAAATTTGAAAAACGTGAGTAAATCTAGTTGTCAAGTCACCTTTACATACCGAGACTCCTCCGTGCCTCGGAAAGCACGTTGGTTGGTCCCGGCTGTCATTCGTGGATCTTTGACAGTCGTTACGGGTCGTCAGAACCCCGAAAGGCTGACAACTAGTCTTACCAAGGGCTTTCGTATTACTAAGTTACTGGATCGTATATAGACAAATTACAGGTGTACATAACATTTAAGGAAAAAAAAATGCATTGGATAGAAGCTGCTGAGTACAAGTTTTGAAATAAGGCCGTAACTGTTCGGAGTAACTTTAATAGAAAATCGATTTTATTTGGTAGCTGGAGGCTGCCACCCACTTTTGATGACGCTCTGTTTTTAAAATAATTCAGAATGAGAAATATTTATCTTATCCTCTAAAAATAACCACGTGCAAGCCGAGCGAGCGAAGCGAGTGTTGCCGTCGCAGTGAGCGGCAAGCGTTACATCCAACTTGGTCGCATTTGGTTATTTGGTATTTTTCGGACTCGAGCCTAGTCTATCTTTACTTTAACAAACAATAATTGGTTTCGTATCCATTCATACAAATGTTTTGTGTAAAAGCTGTGTTTAAGTGGCTAGGCACCCCGTCCGAACAATTGTGAATCATGAACGCGGGGGGCCGGTCGCGTTAGTGGCTAGAAATTATTAGAGGTTCACAAAAAGAGGCTCATACATTATATTACAATGTTCAATAATATTTTAAGGAAAGCTTAATGTGAATTATTTGAGGTTCGATGAAATTACGAGTGCTGACATTCAGGATTGTAATAAAACTTTTTGATTTTCAGTGGAGCATGGTTTCTCAGAGTTGCATGGCATCTCACTGGCTCTGGACTGCGACCCGCAAACTCCCCTATACGAAAGTTTTATGAAGCATAGTTTTGGTTGGCTGTACCTTTATTTTCCTTACAACGACTTCGTTGGAATTTTGAGTCACGTAAGTTTCTAAACTCTGGAAACCTGGATATACTCGTAAGTCTGAAATCGCCAACCCGTCTTAAGCAAGCGTGGTGATCCATGCAGCATCACCATGCCTTCTCTGTATAAGAAGAGGCCTTTGCCCAGCAGTGGGGCAATACTGGCCTCGTAATATTAGTATTTTATTACTAGCTTTTGCCCGCAGCTTCGCCCGCGTGGATGTCGCTAAATATTACACGGGGACGTAGGTACTACCGGGAAATCCTTCCTTATTCCTTGTCTAAAATATAAAGGAAACCTCTGTGCAAAATTTCAGCTTTCTAAGTCCAAAGGTTTGGGCTGGGCTTCGATGAGTCAGTCAATCAGTCTGTCAGGACTTCTCTTTTTATTTATATAGATTTTAGACCAAGCAGAACACTTGTCCACATTATGTTTTCGTTTTCTGTAAGTCAGTGGTGTATTACATTAGATTAACAATAGTTTTTTAAACAGCAAAAACTGTGTTTATAAAGCTTCGGGTCTTAGAAACTGTTATAACTGATTTGTTGTTTTCAGTTTTTCAACCTTCAATGCACGTTCAACTGGAACTTCACCGACGTATTCGTCATCTGCATGAGTTTATACTTGACGTCGAGGTTCAACCAAGTCAATCAAAGGATTCTTGTAGCTAAAGATAAGGTAAAGACAGGGGAAATAATTGATAAAGCAAATTGACTACCAACTTAAATAATGTCCGTGTATTCAAATCACAACTCAGGCAGACAATTCGTGACCAAGGTGGAGCTGAGAGCGGCGGTACGTAGGCTGAGTGCCAAAACTACCGCCCCAGGACCCGACGGCTTACCAGGAAGAGCTTGGGTTCTAGCCTTTGAGGCTCTCGAGCCTCGACTAGGGGGCTCCTTAGCGCATGCTTGGAGAGGGGCCAGTTCCCACTTCGTTGGAAGACGGGGAAACTGGTTCTCATTAAGAAGCCGGGGTGCCCTGTGGACTCTCCGTCCTCTTACCGACCCATCGTGCTGCTCGACGAGGTCGGCAAGTTCTTTGAAAGAATCATTGCAGACCACCTTGTCGGGTGGCTGGTGCAGGAGGGGCCGGATTTGGCGGAGAGCCAGTTTGGTTTCTGCAAGGGGCGCTCTACGGCGGACGCCATCATGCGCGTGCGAGCCCTCACGACGGGGGATGCTGTGGCCCAGGGTGGGGTCGTTAGCCTTCAATATCCTGCCCTGGAGTTGCATCAGGGAGGCACTCCGGTATCACCGGATGCAGACCTACCTCTGTCGAGTGGTCGAGGCCTATCTGACGGACAGGGCCGTCATCTACCCCAGTCATCAGGGAGAGTGGAACCGGCGAGAGATTTCGTGCGGTGTCCCACAGGGATCGGTCCTGGGGCCGCATCTGTGGGACATCGGGTACGACTGGGTGCTGCGCACCGACCTCCCTAGCGGCGTCAGCGTGGTATGTTACGCTGACGACACGCTGGTCCTAGCGCAGGGGAGGTCGCACCAGGCGGCGGCTGAACTAGCGACACGCGGGGTTGCGACAGTTGTTGAGAGGATCCGGCCCTGGCCAGGTAGCCCTGCACAAGTCCGAAGTCATGAGTTTTCGGAACGCGCTACCGTCGGTTCCCAAATAACCGTAGGAGGGGTT
Source organism: Cosmia trapezina (assembly GCA_905163495.3). Lineage (NCBI taxonomy): Eukaryota > Metazoa > Arthropoda > Insecta > Lepidoptera > Noctuidae > Cosmia > Cosmia trapezina. The sequence continues at coordinate 8,712,292 of LR991022.1, read as the reverse complement.
CACATCGGAGTCGAGTCGAAGATGAAGTACCTGGGACTCGTCCTCGACAGCCGGTGGAACTTCGTGGAGCATTTGCGACGTTTGGCTCCCAGACTGGAGCGGGCTGAGGCTGCCTTGAAGCGGCTTCTGCCCAATCGGGGGGGTCCAAACGCCTCCTGCCGGAGGTTTTACGCGGGGATCGCACGGTCCATGGCCCTTCACGGAGCATCGATGTGGGCGCGTTCCCTTAGGCTGCGACCAGCCCGCCGGTTAAACGCGTCCCAGAGGGTCATGGCCATTCGGCTAGTTCGGGGATACCGTACGGTCTCCGGTGAGGCGGCTAACCTCCGTGCCGGATTGCCGCCATGGGATCTGGAGGCAAAACTCCTCACACACGTGTGGGAGTGGCGCGAGGAGGCGAAACGCCGAGGCGTAACTCCACTGCCGCGAGAAATCATGGTACAGCAGACAGAGCTCCCTCGGGATCTCATGGCAACATGGCGAGTGCGACTGTCGCAACCCAGCGCTGGGCACGCCACAATTGCGGCGATAAGTACCCTCTTAGAGGAGTGGTTGGAGAGGCGCCACGGCGTCCTCACCTTCTGCCTGACGCAGGTCCTCACCGGACACGGTTGTTTCGGGAGGTTCCTGTTCCGCATACGGCGGGAAGAAACGCCCGGGTGGCACCATTGTGTGGATCGCCCGGAGGACACGGTGGAGCATACAGTGGAGGTCTACCCGGCTTGGGCGGAGCACCGCCCTGTTCTCACGGAGGCGATCGGCGGCGGCGATCTCTCGCGTCCGAAGCTGTCCCAGGCTATAGTGCAGAGCGAGAGTGCATGGGAGGCCGTCACTTCTTTCTGCGAAGCAGTAATGTTCGCGAAGGAGGAGGCGGAACGCGTGAGGGAGAGACAACCTCACGCCCTCAGTCGCCGCAGGAGACTCCCTGGGTGGCGGGAATCGAGAGCCGATTCCCAGCCACCATAGGCGCGGGCTTGTGGACGGCGAGAAGTGGGAGCTCGCCCAGAGGACCAGGTAGGCAGTTGTATAAAATGACTATAACACGGCAATAGGTTACAACAAGAAATTTGGTGCAGCAGCTGTGATGCTGCACATTCTTTAGCCATGAATGCTGTTTTATAAAACTTTTTGTCCAGCACCCTATTGCGTAACACACTTTCAATCATAATCGTATTTTGAAGGAAATCGCTAATCCACTGCGATGAATGTAGTTGAATTGTCAAAATCAAAGACACGTAGTTATATTAGAAATACTGACCTCATGTAAATTTAAAACATGATTAATTTTTGACATGTAAAAGTGTTTTTTAAACCTATTTACGGAAATAAACTATTTTCATTTATCATTTAATTACCTCGCAGAACTCACCATCATCGTTCTGGCGAACCATGCGTGAAGACTATAATAGGTCCGTTCACCTCGTGCGTCAGGTGGACAAGATCATAGGAAGCTTGGTCTTCATATCTTTTGCCAGCAACCTGTTCTTTATCTGCTCTCAGTTGCTGCATACTCTTGCGTGAGTATTTCCACTTGTACGTCGAAGGATGCTAAACTTTCCAAATGATTTTTGGTCTTCCATCTTTGGATAGTTTTGTATCCCAAGAGAAAAGATCTTCAGCAGTACCTAAGCTACAAATTATCTTCAAAAAAATTACAGTTTTAACATAATTTGTCGCTAGAGATCTTTTATTACGGAAAAAATGACTAAAAGCCAGATTTTGTACTGAATTTAAAAACTACCCTTAGTTTTTAAAGTCAGTACAAAATCTCGCTATCAACTATTCCAATTTCAAAAAGATCCTATGGCCCGCTTGCACCATAAATCACTGAATGTATTTAACGCTAAACATATCGAAAACATCATGATATTTAAACGTTTGACAGAAGCAAACCCATGTTTTAAATTCGATGGTGTCAACGGGCTTAAGTAACTATAAAATTGCAGTCCGGCCGCGTCAGAATGCCGAGTGAATGCGTTTTTGACACCTGCTAGTTTCATACTAACGAATATGTGTTTTGCGAATTTAATCCTTATTACCACTAGAAATTGTTCAACTGACAGGTGGCTGGAACGCATTCTCTCGATGACCAGACCGTAATAGAAAATTGTTTATTACAGAGGCGGATTAAAAGCAGCTCCGAGATGCAGAACAGATTCAACAGATCAGAGGTAACACCATATCGACGCAAGAAAGTAATCTTGTATTATCTCGAAAAATTTAACTTTACACGAGAGCCAAAAAACGATTTCAAAAATTCATAACTCGTAAACTAGCTGAGTCAGAGAGACCATTTTTGGAACACGTATTTCTTATAATTAAATATATCAGATGCCAATAATGATAGAATTCTAAAGTTACTGTAACATGCGTTTTATAGTAGTTACAGCAATTGGTATTTCAATTTCAAGCAGCAATATTTCAGTAGGTTCTTGGTAGTTGTAACATTATGGCACAACGAAATAGCTTTAAAATTCAAAGTAACAACTAAATCGTACACCGATTTTGTATGGTCGTTGTTTTTGTGAGTTCGTTGATTTTGTTATATCTAAATAACATTTAAAAATAGTTGAATATAATATATTCACAGCATTTTGAAATATGTTTTGTTAAAAAAGTTTAGAAAAAGTCTTATATGATACGACGTAGTATCTTAAAAAAAACATCGTAGGAAAACGTTGCTCAGATCGTCCGACTGACCGATCCGTCCGATTTCTGATTTCAATGATGCAAAAATAATATGCCATTTTTCGAGATACGACAAAATCGCATTCCATCATCGATATATTAACAATACAATTGCTCACTTGCAGTTCGTTGCTGACTACGTATGACATTGCAGATTCCTCGGTGGTTACGAGCATTCGATCTACTTCGCGTATTCCTTTGCGTTCCTGGTAGTCAGGTCGCTGGCAGTGTCGCTGACTGCGGCTAAGGTTCATGCTGCCAGCTTGGAGCCAGCGCATTCGCTGTATGATGTGTCTTCAACTAGTTACTGCATGGAGGTATGATTATTTTATTTATAAAAAACCTTTGTTGCAAGAGATCGGAAGGTATTAAGCGTAAGTAGAATCAGTCTATAATGCTCCGCTACTGGGACACAGGCCTCCTCTCTAAAAGACGGAGTGGGCGTAAACCACTACGCGGGCCCAGTGCGGGTTGTGCGGTAACGGTGACAACAGCCCACCACCTACAGGCATTACTTGTAACACCAAAACGTTTTCCGATGCATTGATAATCATAGATATAAAGTTTAAAAACCCTAAGCCCTAGGTTAAACGAGTATGTCCATGCATGCTCCGTTCATCAACTCCATCGACAAAAATAAGCAAGTTTATTTATTGGATCTTTCAAAATAAAAATAAAAGTTGTTTCAAACATAAACTCTCACGAAACTTCCCAAATCTCTAACTAAGAGAAACTTGTTTTTTTTTCCAAATTCATACCACCACAGAAAAGTACAGCAAACAAACATGTACTTGCGAAACTTTCGCAGACTGGCAAACTATTAAGTAAGAAGATTATGACACGATATAAAAATATACCGAAGGACCACTGATTATACTAACGGAATAGTAAATTATTATTTTTCCTGGATCAGACTCGTACAGACCAGGAAAAAGACCAAGAAACAATGCTGCCACTATGATGATGATGATGATGATTAAATATTATTATCAGCCTGTCATTTTGCCTGTTGAAGTAATGACTCATGCTCATTTCAAACCAAAGTTGATGAGTTTTAGAATATGATAAATAACAGTATTCCAGTTGCCGCAGTGATACTTACTAAGAAATAATGAAATAGTAACATTTTGGCATCAGTTCATGAAACACAAAATGAAAATGGTAAGTGAAATACAATTAATTACTAAGCCGGACCTGACCCTGCCTGGCGGCAACGTCATTAAAAGATGCCAATTTATAGATAAATACCCGTCTCTCCACAATTCCATTGCCTACTTCAGGATGCATATCCGCTACGTCTCTAATAATCCTTCTATGTATCTTAAAGGCACGGCTTCCCTATCATTATCGTGCCTTCTGGTCTTCTCCTTGATATGCAATGGTCTCTGTAGCCCCAAGAAACATGAGGCTCCAGGGGCTAGTGTGAATTTTTGGATTCATTCGAGTAATCGAGTCTGTCGAGTCATCGAGTCCCATAGTGTAAGAACAGTCTACCGCACATCAGTGGTCACATTTTGACATTGACAGCGCCTTTATGTCGTAGCAGTAAGGGCAATTTTCGTAGTGCAAGAGTTACCAATTATGTTCAGTTTACTGTACTCTAATCAGGACAAGAGTTGTGCAGGCTGGGCAACTCAAGGTTGTACATGGTACAAAATCGCATGACACTTAACTTTTGCCTAATATTGATGTTCACCAACCATATATAAAGACACATTTTTTATAGTAGTGGATCTTCTGTATACTTCATTTAGTAGTAACACTTAAAGTAACTTATTACTGCAGGTGGAGAGGTTTCTGGATCAGATACATGGAGACACGGTCGCGCTGACTGGCCTTCAGTTCTTCTACGTCAAGCGAGGATTAGTGTTGACGGTAAGACGTTAAGGCGCGGTAAGACGCAAATCTTCAAGGTTATGTAGTAAATCGTAAAGGTATAGAAATACGGTTGAAAATGGCGACGCGATTGATTTTAGTTGAATCTCGTGTCTGCCAATACGGAAGTTATTTCGCAGTTTAAATTAAATTTTAACGCGGGGTTTCCGAACCAGGGGGCCTACTCCCTAAGCACGAAGCCCGTAGTTTCGGACTTCGTTACGGGCGTTTCTAACTCCGTATCACCTACGGATGGCTGATTGGTTCGGGGCCCGAACGAAGTATGAATGACAACATGATTTGCCAGTTGTCCCTACTCCCGATGTGTTTTTGTCCGTCCGAAAAATTTAACTTTTACACTTGTTTTGATGGATCGTAATGTCAGACGGACGGATAAACGGACGGACGGAAAGACGGACGGACTTAGGGAGTAGGGCCCCAGGAATGTAACCTTGGTAACAGGTTACGCATCGATGTCCTTGCCACCCTGTGTACATACGATTAAAAATTTATTTGGTATCATCGCACCCAACGAGTTGGCAAGAAGTATCTGAGCGTTAAAACGGATGGCAACCTCACACTCGTTCGCCAGTGTTTTGATCCTTGGATCCTTTCTTATCCGCATCAATTTGTATTAGTATTAAACTATTTTCCTTTGTTTCAGATTGCGGGCACCATAGTCACCTATGAGCTGGTACTAATGCAGTTCACAGGAGTCACACCTGCGTCGACAGAGTCTGAATAAGTTTACGTATATCTAGGATGAGAAGCAGCTTTTTGGAAAAGCAGAATGCAAGGAAGCTTAATCATTTAATTGCCACAGTTGAGGGATGGAACTTAGCAGATTATACATGCAGGGTTGATGTTTAAGGTTGATGCGCCAGGGTAGCCCGCGAAATTCAAAATTTCTTACGTTTTTTGCAATTTGTAGGTCAGTGTGAGCTTGTATGTTGATTAAAATTTGATTCGCGGCCGTAGCTAATATGGCTTTACAGAATTATAATCATTAGAATCAGCAATACAAGTCCATAAGTTAGCATTTACCTCAAATCTAGCGATTTCATGAAATAATAAGGTTGTAGGTAAATGCTAACTTATGGAGTTGTATTGCTGATTCTAATGATTATAATTCTGTAAAGCCATATTAGCTACGGCCGCGAATCAAATTTTAATCAACATACAAGCTCACACTGACCTACAAATTGCAAAAAACCTAAGAAATTTTGAATTTCGCGGGCTACACTGGCGCTTTCGCCTTTAGACGGGGTAGTAAGAGCACCTGGGTACCTTAATCGTTGTAGCTCCAAGAAAACGTTCTTAAAACTAGCTAGCTTAGCTTAGCCTTTAACTTTTTGAGTAATTGGTAAATGCATTCAAAGATTTAGGAAATGTAGCATAATTATCAGCTAGAAAAACAACAATTTGCGTTTTATTTTGTGATGCCAATCGATACAGTCGGGCAGGGATCAAATGACTCTTCTGGACCAACTAAGGCTAGAGAGTAGGTACTAGAAAAAACAAAAATTGTAAAAAAACTTTTCGCCTTTACTGCCTCAATATATTTTGGAAAATATGATTGTCCTTTTTAAAATGTTGTAATTTATGGAGTTATGATATTTTATGGAGTTCCCAAAGATTTAGAATTAAAATATGTTTATTTCTGTGATTTTATTGGTTTTATTAATCTGTGTTTCATTTCAATTCTGAAGTAAGAAATTTTATCTGTAAAACTCCCTATCAACTTCTAGGATTCAGACGTACACATACTTAAAACTCACGCCTTCATCCCACGGGGGTAAGCAGAAACTACAGAACGACACCTGCTGCGATCCTTACATACTCCTTTTGCCTCCATTACGTTCAATTTAAAAAAAACCGGCCAAGTGCGTCTTGAACCACGCACAATGAAGGGTTCCGTAACTGTCCCAAGAACAAACTAGTAAGTTTGTACTCACAATATTGAGAGATTTACCATGATATTTTAAGACCACATACTTTTTATAGATTTTCCTGTAATCTACAAGTAAAGAACTATTTTCTGTATTTTTTCTTTAATTTTAGGCTCAGCAGTTTCGGAGATAAGGGGTGGGGGGATACTTATTTTACCCGTCCGTCTTTGGATCACAGAAATTCATATGTGTACCAAATTTTAACTTAATCGGTCTACTAGATTCAGAGCAAATTGGCTGTGACAGACAGACAGACAGACACACGAGTGATCCTCTATGGGTTCCGTTTTCTTCCTTTTGAGGTACGGAGTAGATACTAATTAGTAAAATAACATGCAAGCCGCCCCGTCGCGTGTTAACCATCACCAAACAGCCCCTAGCAACGGGGTTGCCAGATCTGTCGCCAACAACAAGGTTTATCCTCACTCAATCCAATTTTTTCACTGACTGTTGAAACTCTTGATAGCTCAAGAGTCAGTCAGTGAAAAAATTTTTGCCAGACGTTTTTTTCATGGCTACTATAAGTTTTCTATATGAACTTGAGCACGTTAAGCCATTGGTCTCGGCTGTCATTCGTCGATCTTTGACAGTTGTTCGTCAGAAACCCGGGGGTAGGGTTAACTGGGTTGTGGAGGCCAGATAGGCAGTCGCTCCATGTAAAATACTGGTATTCAGCTGCATCCGGTGAGGCTGGAAGCCGACCCCAACATAGTTTGGGAAAGGGCTAGGCAGATGATGACTTTATGTCGTCTAGAGGGCGCCATATTCAATTTAATGTGACGTCACATAACCTATAACCAGCGGACAATCGAGACGCTTCCAACAATAATTAATTTGTCAAATTATGATAAGTAGTTTAGAAGTTATGAAGGAACAGATGAACATACATACATACCGGTCAAAAACATAACCCTCCTTTTTGCTTCGCCGTATAGTCGGGTAAAAATGGTCACTATCGTGAAGAAAGCATATTTTCATGATATGTTTCATATAAAGTAAAGATATATTCATTTAGTCAACAGGTGGAAAAAGGGAACAGGAAAAAAAACTTTTGGCCAAACGCAAGCAATATTTCCAGCCCTTTGAAGGTTATTAGGACTAATCTCATCTATCGAAGCCACATAATGCGAAAATGATTTACCTACGAGTACTTTGATATCGTATGATATTGGATTTATGTACAGGGCCGGGTTTTGAAGATTGTTAATAGAATGGTTCGTGTATAAACAGATTATCTATAACTATATACAAAATCAATCGACCAATTTCAAATCCTAAATTAAATTGTATGGAAAATATAAATATTAACTTATTATTTAAAAAAATTATGGATTTATTATGCAATCATTTACTCTGCTTATAATGTGTTTAAAAATGACAAACGAATACTTAAATACGCCTCGTTTATCAAAAATCACCATTAGAAACATTTTGACTAAGGAGACTGCACTCTTTCTATTGCAGTACGTCCCTGTAGAGTATTTGGGGTAATAACACTATGAATCCAACAGGTCCACAGATTGAACAAAGGAATTGGGGGAGCGTCTTATCCCGCACAATTATTATTGTAGGAATATTGAATGTATTATAATATAATAAATATATAGAGGAGCTCGTGGCTAAGTAATAACAGCCGCACGGGTCGATCCGTCAGGTTAAGCTTCGCTTGCCGGGGTTGGTCAGTGGATGGGTAACCATCTTTACATACCGATTCCTCCGTGCCTCGGAAAGCACGTTAAGCCGTTGGTCCCGGCTGTCATTCGTGGATCCTTGACAGTCGTTATGGGTCGTCAGAAGTCCGAAAGTCTGGCAACCAGTCTTACCAAGTGGTATCGTATTAACCAGTAACTGGGTTGTGGAGGTCAGATAGGCAGTCGCTTCATGTAAAATAGTGGTATTCGGCTGCATCCGGTGAGACTGGAAGCCAACCCCAACATAGTTGGGAAAAGGCTAGGCAGATTGATTTATAATATAATAGATGAGAAAAAATCATAAGTAGCCATTTCCCCACTCTCGCACCGAATGCAGCTGAATACCAGCATTTCACATGGAGTCTATCTGACCTCTACAACCCGGTTGCTAGATACAATACGATACCCCTTGTAGTCCGGTCAATTTAGACATTCGAGGTTACATAAAGTCCCAACAAGCTGAATTTCTGTGAAATTGTTCAAAACATAATTATAAACAATGTCTAGAAGTTCCCCATCATTCCCCTGTAAGGAAAAAAATTTATTCAAGGTCAAAGGTAAAAAAAATGAGTTTTTCGCGATTTTCAGCAAAACGGTAAGTTTTATCATAAAAGTACCTCAGACAAAAATTGTAGATCATAAAATTATCAATAAAAAATGTATTAATACTTTTTTTATTACGAGCCACCGTTTCTGAGATATAATGATTCAAAAAGTTATAAAAGTTGTTATCGTCATAATATGCACACGTTTCCACGCCACCTATGAGGTAGTGTACTTAGCGCGTTTTTTTAACGTGGTTTCCCCAGTGGCCTACTCCACGGGTCAGTTGTGATCCTGTTTAATGTAAAACTATTGCATAATAACGGAAATTTTCAAAGATTGGGAAAGATAAAAGCGATGTAAATTAAAAAAAAGTGTTGAAGTTTATTCGTCTTATTCGTAAGTTTCAAATTCTTGTTCTTCTTCTTGTTCTTCTTCTCCTGCTTCTTCTTCATCTTCATTTTGGATGCAAGTAAATTGCGTCAATAGCGATGTATCGTATGATACTTCGTCGGAGTCAAACGAATCCTCCATTGTTTGTGATTAAATATTAGAGCACGACCGGCCTTGACAATTTGTGCATGCCGAAGAACAAGACAGTCCGACTTTTTTGCAACCACATTTAGCACTGCATCCCTTTTTGCAGTTGCAAAAAATAGTGTTCAGCAGTTTTTCCGGCGCAGGTGGAAGTAAAGTTTGAACTGGCTCTAATATGTTGTTGACCAACTTCCAACCCCAGTCTGTAGGGTCTAGCTGATAATCAAGACACACTTGAACTTGGTAATATACTCGAAAAAGATGTTGGTGAGCAGCAACTGAGGTTGGAGGAAGACAAGCTAATTGAACTTGTTTTTTATTTTTAGTATTTTTAACGAAACATGCATATCGATGCTTATCTAAACAGGTAGTTTTTTAGGAGCTCCGTACATAGAAAGAAGAAAGCGGATGCCGTTGGTAATAACTTCTTGTTGAGTTGAATTACTCTTTTTAAAAACTTCAGCTTTTTTTTTTTTTTTTTTTTTTTTTTTTTTAATATAACAACTCTAGATGTATATACGTGGCGTACTCATGTATATTATGACGATAACAACTTTTATAACTTTATGAATCGTTATATCTCAGAAACAGTGGCTCGTAAGAAAAAAGTATTGATACATTTTTATAGATAATTTTATGATCTACAATTTTTGTCTGAGGTACTTTCATGATAAAACTTACCGTTTTGCTGAAAATCGCGAAAAACTCATTTTTTTGACTTTTGACCTTGAATAAAATTTTTTCCTTACAGGGGAATTATGGGGAACTTCTAGACATTGTTTATAATTATATTTTGAACAATTTCACTGAAATTCAGCTTGTTGGGACTTTATGTAACCTCACTCTCATTTTTTGGTCTAAATTGACCGGACTATTGGTAAGACTGGTAATACTTTCGGGCTTCTGACGAACGAAAGTAGTAGTTTAGTTGATTACACAGTAGTTGTTGGTGCTTCCATCATTATTAAAATGCAGATGTCACGCGCGATGTGCGATGTGCAGATGTGCGTGCCGTCACGGGCCTTAGCCCGCATCCCATGGGAGCTATAAAACATTAGTTTTTAGGGTTCCATACCTCAAAATGAAAAAACGGAATCCTTATAGGATCAGTCGTGTGTCTGTCTGTCTGTCTTTCTGTCCGTCTGTCACAGCCAGTTTGCTCCGAATGTAATGGACCCATTGAGTTTAAATTTGATACACATATGGATTTCTGTGACCCAAACACGTACGGCTAAAGTAAATTCATTAATTTTGAATATGGAGGTCACTTTTAGGGGGCAAATAAGAAAATTAAAAAAAAAGTTTTGCAAACTGTACCGTGTGACATATCAAATGAAAGGGCTTACTATGAGGGTCTCAAATATATATTTTTTTATACTTTTAAAATAATTAATTTTAAAGTTATTTAAGAAAATAGACGAAAATTTACCATTCCCCTCCCTTATCTCCGAAACTACTGAACCTAAAATTTTGAAAAAAATACAGAAAATAGTTCCATACTTGTAGATTACAGGAAAATCTATAAAAAGTTTGTGGTTTTAAAATAACATGGCAAATCTCTCAATATTGTGAGTACAAACTTACACTTACTGTTGGAATGTATGTTCTGTAATGTATGTATGTTCTTGGGATAATTTCATCCCAACTACGGAACCCTTCATTGTGCGTAGTCCGACACGCACTTGGCCGGTTTTTGTTTACCCTAAACCATACATTTTGTCGATTTAAGGCTCTTACAGACAGAAGCGATATCGCGTCGCGACGTGTCGCGTAGCGGTGTTGCGACGCGATAATGTCGCAATATCGCGTCTGTCTGTAAGAACCTTTAAGTGAACACAAATGAAACAGCTTATTTTTTTTCGCGATTTCAAGATTGGACCCATAGAAAAAACCGGCCAAGTGCGTGTCGGACCACGCACAATGAAGGGTTCCGTAGTTGAAAAGAATTTATCCCAATGACAAACTTAACATTGAGTTGAAAAACTTTTTAACAAAAAAAAAAAACCGACTTCCAAAATGCACTACAAAGTGAAAAATAACTTTGATTTCGGAAGTCGGTGTCTTTCGTTTTTTATTTACTTTCTTTTTTTTTTGCCACCGACTTCCGAAATCAAAGTTATTTTTCACTTTGTAGTGCTTTTTGGAAGTCGGTTTTTTTTTGTTAAAAAGTTTTTATTTCTCGCTTTTTAGTGGGTCTGTTTATAATTTGTATAAGTTACAATAGTCTAATGTCAATTGCTCATCACATGTTACATAAAAACTTTTTAACAAAAAAAAAACCGACTTTCAAAAATCACTACAAAGTGAAAAATAACTTTGATTTCGGAAGTCGGTGTCTTTCGTTTTTTATTTACTTTCTTTTTTTTGCCACCGCCTTCCGAAATCAAAGTTATTTTTCACTTTGTAGTGATTTTTGGAAGTCGGTTTTTTTTTTTGTTAAAAAGTTTTTATTTCTCGCTTTTTAGTGGGTCTGTTTATAATTTGTATAAGTTACAATAGTCTAATGTCAACTGCTCATCACATGTTACAAAATATTGCTTTTCCCGATGCTGGGACGTTAATTGTTGAGGAGTTCTGCTGGTAAGAACCAGGAGAACTCCTCAACAACCACTCACCACACGCATTGTGTGACGGGCGGAAATTGCTTAGCAACCATATTAAAGTAATCGAATCGCAACACGTAATAGTACATTATGATATAAGAGCGGTAAGTTGAAAATTACAACCGAGGCGATATTGCTAGCCCGAGCCGTAGGCGAGGGCTACAAGAAAGCAGAGGCTGTAATTATCAAAGCGCACGTATGACATACGACGTTTTATAACATATTTGCGAGGAAATAAATGAAACTCGGACTTTCATAAACGAATAAATCTTTAAAACACACTTTCTGAAAATGAATTTGGATCTTTGCTTGTTTTCCATAAGATGAAATTTTGATACGCTTGTAAGTATCTATCGGTCGATTTTTCAGGCAAGAGGCTTAGAGTAGCCTTTTTCGCTGCCTCTGAGACTTCTGGCGGTGCCGAATTAATAAATTCATCATTACTTGACGACATTTTCCAATAAAAACAATATAGCGAAAAGAAAAAGCGCGCGGAATAATTTTTACTTGTTCACATTTCACAAATTAGCGATGCGCGCGCATCAGCGCTTTTTTTTTTTAAAGCAAAGTCTCAAAAACAGCCAGTATTACTAATAAAGTAAATTAATATTTTTTTGTTTTTGTTTGTTGTTGTTGCAATTTATTGTAAAAATTAATTAAATTAAATAATTAATTCTTTAATTTAATTAATGTTTATTTTTTTATTTTATCTCCCAAAGTTAATTTTATTCATAAAATGTTGACCACTTTTCTGACATAAAAACTCTTTGCTAAGATTTAAAAAGTACCTTTCGTTTTAGACGGAGCATCTTGATAAATTACGTTATACCTTATTAAAAAGAAACCTGTGCGTTTTACATTACAATTACGCACAAGTACGTAATGACATACATTACGATATTGAAATTCGTGGAATAAGAGACCCTTTACGAGCAAATGTGTTATAAAATATTTATCATTGAGTAGGTTCCGGTAGCCATCTGTGGTCTTCATCATCAGTTCCACTTCACCAAGTGGTGCTTTCCGAGAGCAAATGCACGAGCTACTATAAAAAATACCCAAATCGCTATAGGTGTGCCTATAATATTTGAAGAGTTCCTTCGATTTCTCCAGGATCCCATCATCAGAACTGGATTTTGACAAAAATGGGACCATTTGGGAAGTATACCCTTTCCAACAAAAAAATAATTTTTCAAATCGGTTGGCAAGCGACGGAGTTATGCGCGAACAAACATAAAAAAAAAATACAAACATCCGAATTGAGAACCTCCTCCTTTTTTAGAAGTCGGTTAAAAATATTGCTTTTCCCGATGCTGGGACGTTAATTGTTGAGGAGTTCTGCTGGTAAGAACCAGGAGAACTCCTCAACAACCACTCACCACACGCATTGTGTGACGAGCGGAAATTGCTTAGCAACCATATTAAAGTAATCGAATCGCAACCCGTGAAATATTTATCATTGAGTAGTTCCGGCAGCCATCTGTGGTCTTCATCATCAGTTCCACTTCACCAAGTGGTGCTTTCCGAGAGCAAATGCACGAGCTACTATAAAAAATACCCAAATCGCTATAGGTGTGCCTATAATATTTGAAGAGTTCCTTCGATTTTTCCAGGATCCCATCATCAGAATTGGATTTTGACAAAAATGGGACCATTTGGGAAGTATACCCACCCTTTCCAACAAAAAAAAATTTTTTCAAATCAGTGGGCAAGCGACGGTGTTATGCGCGAACAAACATAAAAAAAAAAAAAAAAAAATACAAACATCCGAATTGAGAACCTCCTCCTTTTTTAAAAGTCGGTTAAAAACATGTTCTGCCATACATTGATATAAGTCACGGACAATTCTCCAACTGCATATTTAAGTTTGTATTTGCAAAAAGCTATTCTTAACATCACGCCTTGTTACCTCGAAGTGTTGGGCAGAGGTGCACCTATAGTGCACCCACATTTTGCCAGAAAAAGAAAACTAAAAACTATTTTTAGAGTTCCGTACCTCAAAAGGAAAAAACGGAACCCTTATAGGATCACTTCTTTGTCCGTCTGTCTGTCTGTCTATCTGTTTGTCCGTCTGTCTGTCTGACTGTCTGTCTGTCTGTCCGTCTGTCTGTCTGTCAAGACCCTTTTTCTCAGGAACGCGTGGAGGTATCAAGTTGAAATTAATATCAAATACGTAAGTCGGTGGTCCCTTAGAGCTGTAAAAAAATCAAGCTTCTAAGTCAACGCAATAAAAAAATACGGCCGTTTATGCGATATATTTTGATACTCGCAAGTAAATCAAAACATATAGGGTACTTCCCGTTGACCTAGAACCATGAAATTTTCGAGAAGCAAGGTCTTACAGCATAAGTAATGGAAAAAGTCCGAAAATTTGTAATTTTATCACATAAAAAAATACTTTCAAGTATGTCATCTGTCAAGGCCCTTTTTCTCAGGAACGCGTGGAGGTATCAAGTTGAAATTAATACCAAATACGTAAATCTATAGTCCCTTAGAGCTGTAAAAAAATCAAGCTTCTAAATCAACCAAATAAAAAATACGGCCATTTATGGGACATATTTTGATACTCGCAAGTAAATCAAAACCTATAGGGTACTTCTCGTTGACCTAGAACCATGAAATTTGGCAAGAAGCAAGGTCTTACAGCAGAAGTAATGGAAAAAGTCCGAAAATTGGTAATTTATAATTTTATCACATAAAAAAGTATTTTCAAAGTTGTCAGTGTGTCAAGACTCTTTTTCTGAGAAACGCAAAGAGGTATCAAGTTGAAATTAATATTAAATACGTAGGTCTATGGTCTCTTGAAGTCCTAAAAAACTCAAGCTTCTAAGTCAACGCAATAAAACAATACGGCCATTTTGCGACACATTTTGATACTCGCAACTGTCGCAAGTAAATCAAAACCTATGGGGTACTTCCCGTTGACCTGGAATAAGTACAAGTAAAGGAAAAAGTCCGAAAATTGTGAATTTGTAATTTTATGACATCATTTTTTTTTTTATATCCAATGTTAACTTTGTTTTTGGGATGAATTCTTTTCTACAACGGAACCCTTCATTGTGTGTGGTCCGACACGCACTTGGCCGGTTTTTTTATGTGATAAAACTACAAATAATAAATTTTCAGACTTTTTCCATTACTTGTGCTGGAAGACCTTGCTTCTTGCCAAATTTCATGATTCTAGGTCAACGGGAAGTGCCTATAGGTTTTGATTTACTTGCGGGCATCAAAATATGTTGCATAAATGGCCGTATTTTTTATTGCGTTGACTTAGAAGCTTGATTTTTTTAGAAATCTAAGGACCATTTAAAATGGTAAGAAGCAAGGTCTTCCAGCACAAGTAATGGAAAAAGCCGAAAATTGGTAATTTATAATTTTATCACATAAAAAAAAATATTTTTAATTGTGTCATCTGTCAAGGCCCATTTTCTCAGGAACGCGTGAAGGTATCAAGTTGAAATTAATATCAAATACGTAGGTCTATAGTCCCTTGGAGTTCTAAAAAGATCAAACTTCTAAGTCAACGCAATAAAAAAATATGGCTATTTATGCAACATTTTTTGATACTCGCAAGTAAATCAAAACCTATTACTTCCCGTCGTCCTAGAATCATAAAATTTGGCAAGAAGCAAGGTCTCACAACACAAATATAGGAAAAAGTCCGAAAATTGTTAGTTTGTAATTCTTTCACATAAAAAAATATTTTCACAGTTGTCAGTGTGTCAAGACCCTTTTTCTGAGAAGCGCATAAAGGTATCCAGTTGAAATTAATATCAAATACGTAGGTCTATTGTTTCTTGAAGTCCTAAAAAACTTAAGCTTCTAAATCAACGCAGTAAAAAATACGGCCATTTTGCGACACTTTGATACTCGCAACTGTCGCAAGTAAATCAAAACCTATAGGGTACTTCCCGTTGACCTAGAATAATGAAATTTGGCAAGAAGCAAGGTCTCCCAGCAAAAGTAAAGGAAGAAGTCCGAAAATTGTGAATTTGTAATTTTATGACATTATATTTTTTTTTTTTTTGATATCCAATGTTAAGTTTGTTTTTAGGATAAATTCTTTTCAACTAAGGAACCCTTCATTGTGCGTGGTCCGATATGCACTTGGCCGGTTTTTAAAATTTCTAATACTTATAATTGTTCATTTTATTATTTTAACAGACATAATCAATTTGTACATTCGGTACATTATCAATTTGTACTAACTGCTGTACTATTTAATGTGATAATCTCATCGCCACGTTTATTATTGTATTGGAGCTCACAAATGCTTCTCATTGTCTTACCTATATGACTTATAGATTTGTGATCATAGATCTAATAAAGCGTAATATCTTACCAATGAACTATCTGATAGTTCGAACAAAAGATCTAATGATCCGCTCTTCATTTGTTTGCAGAGTGCCACAGAGAGAATCTTTTTTTCTTTGTAGGTTTTTTCCTCATTCCCGGAAATTATCTGACAATATTGAAGGCTTCATTATGACGAAGCCTTAAGTTAAACTAAGCCTTCTTATATTAACACTAGCTTCTGAACGCGTCTACGATCGCGTAGAAGTCATTAGATTCACAATATTATACGAAATAAAATAGCGGCCACATTTATATAAAACTCCCTCGGCTCCCGACCTACCGCATCGCATCCCGCGCCCGCGCTATTACCTACTTGGTTTTTGCCTGGCGTTCTTTCTGACCTATTTTCTTTTTGCTCGGCATCTCAGGGTCGTAGCGTGAAGTAAAAGCTATTAAAGCCACTTTAAAGCTTCCTCAAGAATTGAGCTATGAAATGCAAAAATAATTTTTCAAATCCGACTGGTAGTTCCCGAGATTACCCCCTTTTTTGTCTTTTTAAATTGTGGATGGGAAGTCATCTAATGACTCCTTCCGCTCTGGGCGGAGCGGGAGGGCGTTTCAATCTTTTACTGACTAAAATACCCGTGTTCCTTCAGTTGCCCGTGCCAGGGCCACGGTATTTCTTTCGAACAACCCGCGACCTCGGCGGCAGAGATTACACTCTAAATACTTTACAAACAACCCTCTTAATATTGGTATAGATAAGACATGTGTATATGTAAACAGTTATTAAATTAAACTTGAAATCTCGTGCATGAGTGACCTTAAACTCTGGTACATCACGACACAAAAAAAAAACAGTTCTGTCTACGGCAAACTAATCTACTTTGCTTCTAGTGTGCGCCCTGTCTTACCCAATATACGTTTACAGGCACTTATACCAATAATGACGCGTAAACGACTCCTCAAGGAGTACGTCCGAGACGTGACTAGAGTACGAAGAACATCGGAGAAATCCCGAAAGGATTACATTATATCATGTGAAGAAAATATTGAAAGTGCTGATATTTCCACCATGTTACGTGCTGAGGGTCTTAATAATGAAGATAAGTCAAGGTGTAGTAACGAAGGATTTTGCAATGTCAGAAATGTTTTGTAAGTAATTCACTGTCAAGGATTCTAGATATCTAGGATTTATTTCAGAGAGGGAAATATGTATTATTATAGGATTATTAAAGAAGTCGGTTTTGGGGCCCGTGCCCCTGTGCTGGGGCCCCTGGATCCGTTTTTGCACACAGTGTTCTAGTGATCAGCGAAAGTAGGTTAAGGCGCCCAGAGTATAGTTGGAGCGACGACACAAGCTGGCTGGCTGTGTTATGCCGCGGTCCCACGGCTCGTCGAAGTCTGTTCGCCACGGATCATCCCATACATTCAATCGGACGGGTGACGACAGGTCACCGAAGGCTGACTGTTTCCACGGTCTATCGGCCTGTACCCTAATTGCGTAACACATTATCAATCGGAGTTTGAATCATTTTGAAACAAATTGCTAATCCTTTGCTTCATATGTTCGAAAGATTTGTTTGCTCGACAACGTAAATAACGCAATGAATGTTGTTGAACTGTCAAAATGAAACCAACTCCGATTGATAATGTGTTACGTATACCCTAATTGCGTAACACATTATCAATCGGAGTTTGAATCATTTTGAAACAAATTGCTAATCCTTTGCTTCATATGTTCGAATGATTTGTTTGCTCGACAACGTAACTAACGCAATGAATGTTGTTGAACTGTCAAAATGAAACCAACTCCGATTGATAATGTGTTACGTATACCCTACTTGTGTAACACATTATCAATCGGAGTTTGAATCATTTTGAAACAAATTGCTAATCCTTTGCTTCATATGTTCGAAAGATTTGTTTGCTCGACAACGTAACTAACGCAATGAATGTTGTTGAACTGTCAAAATGAAACCAACTCCGATTGATAATGTGTTACGTATACCCTAATTGCGTAACACATTATCAATCGGAGTTTGAATCATTTTGAAACAAATTGCTAATCCTTTGCTTCATATGTTCGAAAGATTTGTTTGCTCGACAACGTAACTAACGCAATGAATGTTGTTGAACTGTCAAAATGAAACCAACTCCGATTGATAATGTGTTACGTATACCCTACTTGTGTAACACATTATCAATCGGAGTTTGAATCATTTTGAAACAAATTGCTAATCCTTTGCTTCATATGTTCGAAAGATTTGTTTGCTCGACAACGTAACTAACGCAATGAATGTTGTTGAACTGTCAAAATGAAACCAACTCCGATTGATAATGTGTTACGTATACCCTAATTGCGTAACACATTATCAATCGGAGTTTGAATCATTTTGAAACAAATTGCTAATCCTTTGCTTCATATGTTCGAAAGATTTGTTTGCTCGACAACGTATGTTGAACTGTCAAAATGAAACCAACTCCGATTGATAATGTGTTACGCAATTAGGGTGCTGGCCTAGCACGCTCTGGCCTGTGAGAAAGCGTGTCGTGGGACCGCGGCATTAACCGAGATTAGAGTTAAATGATGTCCGGTTTGAGAGCCGTTTAGCAGTTTCAGCGGTTCCTCTGAGTTTATGCAATAAGTAGTTCAAATAGCAGAGTACATTATAAAATTGCGGTAAAGTAAAATCTTCTTTACAGCTATTTTGAGCATTCATTTATTAGAAGAAAGAGGCTTGGAAAATGAGGTATTATAGACGATTGAAAGACGAAAGGAAAAAAGGTACAATGAATGTTTTTTCAGCTATAAAAACGGATCAGTTAAACTATTCTTTACATCTATAGTTACTTTTTTTACAATTCTATAGAATTTTTATTAAAAATAGTTCAAATAATACCCGCATCCAGTAACGTTTTAAGCCTTTTATTTCGAAGAGCTTCAATTTATTTCCCGTGTACCTGGCAATTCCATATTGACGAGAATCGCATACTTTTTGTTTTTAAATCACAATGCCCGCATTGTTTGCTATTGGTACATTACGTGGAAGTCATCGCAGTAAACTGTGTTTTATTAAACCTTTGCAAGGTACTGTAGAGATTCTCGACATGCTTGGTTTTAACTTGCAACCTTTTCTAGTAAGTAAAAGATAATGGCATAAAATTATAAGATAAACGCTGACACAAATATAGAATAGAAGATAATATCGCAAGTCGGCTCCCGGCGTTGATAAACTTATTTAGACTCTGTCGACGCAGGTGTGACTCCTGTGAACTGCATCAGTACCAGCTCATATGTGACTATGGTGCCCGCAATCTGAAACGAGGGAAAGCCGAATATCAGTAACAGTTTAATATTAATCCAAATCTCTCTCAAAGTGGTGAAAGCAACATTGCGAGGAAACTGGCATATCCGAACCAAAAATTTGAAGACATAATTATGACATCCACCAAACCGGACAGGCTCTGTGTGGTGGATTATGGCCCACTCCCTCTCACAGAAATGAGGCCTGTGTCCCAGGTAGTGGGGACGATATAGGCTGATTAAGTCATGTAATCCAAATTGAAGCGGAAATAGTTCAAAAGTCAAGGCAAAAGAGCAAAAGACAGCTCCTTTCTTGCTTCAAACTAAACTGATGAATGATCAAGTGACCATCTATGTGTATTCAGATTTATAACAGGATTTTTAACCAAATTAAAGAACTTCCAATGGTCCCCTTCAGAAGGGCTTTACGCAGGCGGTTAATTGAGAATTCCGTGTATACTTTAAAATAATTGCATATCAAAAAAGTGCATGCCATTATATTATGATTAAATATGTTAAGCTGCTACTATACTACCATTGTAAGGACTTTTGTTCGCGGTTGTTCAGTGGATGGGTGACCATCTTTACACACCGAGATTCCTCCGTGCCTCAGAAAGCACGTTAAGCCGTTGGTCCCGGCTGTTATTCGTGGATCTTTGACAGTCGTTACGGGTTGTCAGAAGCCCAAAAGTCTGACAACCAGTCTTACCAAGGGGTATCGTATTACCCAGTACCGGGGTTGTGGAGGTCAGACAGACAGTCGCTCCATATAAAATACTGGTATTCAGCTGCATCCGGTTAGATTGGAAGCCGACCCCAACATAGTTGGAAAAAGGCTAGGCAGATTATTGTAAGAACTTTTGTAACCATATTTATCTGCAAATAAATCTTTGACTTTGACTTTGACTTTGAATACCTTTCAAAGCGTTTCTTATTTCTATTTACAACGACTTTCAACAGGATTGGCATAAACTTTTCGGTAACTTGTGTCAGTTCCATACATTTTTGACTTTCCATCAACATTGTCGCTGCTAGAATGTCACTTTTTCTAGGCCCTTTAAAATTGGTGATTTTTGGAAGTTTGCATTTTTGTGTTTTGCACAAAGCTATTTTGACGTGTAAAAAATCTTAAATAATCATGATACACCCATGGAATAGGGCCCTATTTAACATAACTGACATGTGATATTTGTCAAAAAAATACAAAACTGTCTCATTTTGGCGACACGTGCTGCATATTGTTGCAGAAAATCTTGATACATTTTAGGAGACTTCTAAATATTGTTGGTTAGTCAGATTGTCACCTGTCACCTCTGTACGTCGCTTCTGTAAAATTCAAACAACTCGCATCTCACATCGCTATTCACTCTCACTTCGCATCACTTTTTCTCACTTGTTTTTTATTTGACACTTTGAATTTAGAACGCCAACCAAGAAACTCACAGTGGATTCAGATTCGAAGTTTAGAATGAGGTCTTACAGAATCACACGGCTGGTCTCTCAGTTTTATTAATTAGGCCCCAGGTGTGCCAGGCTCCGCTGAACCTTGCATAACATTCTAAATAGTTAATTACCACGTGCTCCTAGACGCAAAATCAAATTAAGATTTGAAGCAAGTCGCTGTTATGATTAACAGCCTTCTAATTTCAAGTTAGTTATAGAATTATCATATACCCGCTCTTCCTACGCCGGCTTCAAAACAAAGGGGGCTCATAATAGTAAAACCGCACGGTGTTAAAGTGAATTTATTGTGTTTATGTTAGAAGAGGAAAATTCAGGAACCCTTGATCTGAAGATCAAGGGTTCCAGAAATTGGCGGAGCGCAGTGAGTAGTGTAGTCAAAGTATAAAGCCGCGTCATAACCAAAAGTGATAATCACGCGATATACAACCTTCGCGATCTTATGTCACTTTTTGGCCGGTGAACCGAATACAACTTATATGCAACCTAATAATTCCCTTGTAAAAGCTAAGTAGTAACATGCATGACAAAAACGTAATCATCCGCTTCTAATGCTTAGCGGATGTCTATTAAAATAGTCAATATACGTCCCTAGTCGGACTGGATCAATGTAGACGCAGCCAAGCGATGCAAATCCGATGTCATTATTTAATTACTAACTCCCTTGGAGAACTGAAGACGGTTACTGACACAAACCGTAGTACCTACGAGTTATGAGAGAAATTCTAATGCTTCCTTTTCTTAGGATATCCTTTGACTTCTATTAATAAAATAAGTAATTTTATATAATGGTGTTATCGTCTATAAATTGCAGGTCTCTGTATTTTTACCACGTTTTTTTGTTTTTTATTTCCTTCGCTTTTGAGCCTTTGGAGTTTGAACGTTCCTTTAGTCTTTAGTTTTTAAACGTTAATTGCATTTACGTTACAGGACTTCGGTATGAATACCTTGAATGAAGTTCTTGGTAAAAATGATCATGCATTCTTTCACTCTTTCAGTTTTACTTTTCCCTAGCCGCTCACTCGTACATGGGATGAATTTTTATCCCACATTACATTTTCAGTAAATTTTACGTGGTTTGTCTTTCATCCCAAGCAAATCTTTTCTTACCTTGTTCCGCCACTATTATGCAGTAATTTCATTTAATATTATTATATGAATACGAGGTGTGGTGTAACACTTTACAATTATAACTCCCGTATTAATTCAGTAGGTAAGAAGAGCTAATGTGTGTATATGTTTATAATCGTGTAAGAAGTTTTTGAGGATCTGACATTTTATAGATGAACCTAACAATGCGTTTTTTTTTTAAATATCTAGCTATTGTTCTTACCGTCAACACTAAACCTCGCTTGACGTAGAAAAACTGAAGGCCAGTCAGCGCGACCGTGTCTCCATGTATCTGATCCAGAAACCTCTCCACCTGTAATAATAACTTACGTTACTGACAGCGTTACTACTGAAAATGAAGCGCACAGAAGATCCACTACCTACTTTACACCATGTCACATACAGGGTGTAAGTGTAAACAGTGGCAATCTTTTAAGGCGGCATTGTACTCATCATTATGAACAACTTTTACTATGGGACCAAACCTGGAATCGCGAAAAAAAAATTGGCTCTTCAGTACATTTATGTTCGCATAATTCGTCAAATTGTAGGGAATTGCTGATTTTTTTTTCGCGATTTTAGGTTTGGTCCCATAGTAAAAGTTGTTCATAATGATGAGTGTAGTAAAATAATCATACCTCCATGCAGTAACTAGTTGAAGACACATCATACAGCGAATGCGCTGGCTCCAAGCTGGCAGCATGAACCTTAGCCGCAGTCAGCGACACTGCCAGCGACCTGACTACCAGGAACGCAAAGGAATACGCGAAGTAGATCGAATGCTCGTAACCACCGAGGAATCTGCAATGTCATACGTAGTCATCAATGGACTGCAGGTTAGCAATTGTATTGTTAATGTAATGGCGTTACCTCTGATCTGTGGTAGAATCTGGTCTGCATCTCGGAGCTGCTTTTAATCCTCCTCTGTAATAAGCAATTTTCTATTACGGTCTGGTCATCGAGAGAATGCGTTCCAGCCACCTGTCAGTTGAACAATTTCTAGTGGTAATAAGGATTAAATTCGCAAAATACATATTCGTTAGTATGAAACTATCAATCAATCTGCCTAGCCTTTTCCCAACTATGTTGGGGTCGGCTTCCAGTCTAACCGGATGCAGCTGAATACCAGTATGAAACTAGCAGGTGTCAAAAACGCATTCACTCGGCATTCTGACGGCTGGACTACAATTTTATAGTAACTCAAGCCCGCTGACACCATCGAATTTGAAATATGGTTTTGCTTCTGTCAACCGTTTGAACATGACCGAGACAGAATTATGTCATATATATGTTTAGCGTTAAACACATTCAGTGATTGCAAGCGGGCCATAGGGTTTTTTTTTGAAATTATAACAGTTTACAGCCAGATTTTGTACCGACTTTAAAAACTACCCATAGTTTTTACCCTTAGTATTCTTTCAATAATACGAGTAAAAGTCTGTAGCGGTATCAGCGACAAATTATACTAAAACTATAATAATTTGTAGCTCATATTGCTCAAGCCCTTTTCACTTGGGATACAAAACAATCCCGGGGTGGAAGACCAAATATCATTTGGAAAATTTGGCATCCTTGGAAACAAGTGGAAATACTCACGCAAGAGTATGCAGCAGCTGAGAGCAGACGAAGAACAGGTTGCTGGCAAAAGACATGAAGACCACGCTTCCTATGATCTTGTCCACCTGACGCACGAGGTGGACGGACCTGTTATAGTCTTCACGCATTGTGCACCAGAACGATACTGGTGAGTTCTGCGAGGTAATTAGATGATAAATGAAAATTATTTATTTCAAGAAATAGGTTTTAATAAACACTTCAAGTAATAAAACTAGAGGTAGGTAAGTGTTACCAATCTGATTATGCGTCTTTGATTTTGACAATTCAACTACATTCGTTGCGGCACTTATGTTGTTGAGGCGACGAATTTTTAAATCATATGACGCAATGGATAAGCATTTTCCTTCAAAATCGTTCGCATTGGGATTGAGTGTGTCCCGCAATAGGGATGCTGGACAAAACGTTTTACAAAACCGCATTTAATGTTGCAAAATTATAACATGAATACACAATGTGCAGTATTACATCAGCTATGTCAAACTTCCTGGATTAAATTATATCAAAATGACTCGAATAAAATCCTCGGTAGCAGTCCGGAGTCTGGATATCAAAATGGATGCGTGGTATACACGGTATACACCTTACTTTACCACTCTTTCGGGGAAAAATATTAAGCATGTTAATGCCCTGAAACATACTATAAACTCAAAATAACGTAACTGCAACTGCCAAATTGCTACAAAATGCCATGCGTCGCCTTGCTTTTATATAACTAATCAACTAATCTGTCAAAACCACTGACCTCTAATATACAAGTACGCTGGACTAAACGTACTTACTATAAGAAATGACAGTTGATTTTTGTGCCGATTCAAAGCGCCACGCTCGAGCATCTCAGGAACTAAAATTGACACATTATTTCAATTGGCGACGTGTTGTTTTGGTACGTCTCCGATGTTATAGGTCTAAATCGTGAAATAAGATTTGTTTTGTGAATTTTGTGTTTACTAAGTGATATTGAGAACATTTTTATCATGAGAGAACGCGCATTTTCTAAAACTCGCTATCTTAAAGGCAGCGGAATAACCTTCTACAATATAATAATAGTTCCATGGACGCTCACGTTGGTTATATATCACTATCAGCGCCAAAATGGTGAAAATCAAATGTTCATTTTGACATCGATATTATGAAGTCCAGGGTACTTGTATATTAGTACCCTGGACTTCATAATATCGATGTCAAAATGCACATTTGATTTTCACCATTTTGGCGCGGCAGAGCACCGCCGTGTTCTCACGGTGGCGATCGGCGGCGGGGATCTCTCGCGTCCGAGCCTGGTTCAGGCCATGGTGCGGAGCGAGAGTGCATGGGAGGCCGTCACCTCCTTCTGCGAAGCAGTGATGCTCACGAAGGAGGAGGCGGAACGCGTGAGGGAGAGGCAGCCTCACGCCCTCAGTCGCCGCAGGAGACGCCCGGGGCGGCGGGAATCGCGAGGCGATTTCCGGCCACCGTAGGCGCGGTCCTGCGGACGGTGAGTAGCGGGTAGCTCGCCGTCCGGTAAGGACCAGGGACCCAATTCCGGGCTCGAGCTAGATATCACGACCATGGAGATCAATCTCTGTTTCAAATCTCCGCATCAATGTCCGGTTCAAATCTCGATACTATCAAAAAACCGTATTCTGGTAGACCATGGAGAAAGATTTACAACGGAGAAAATAATCTCGTCTAAAAGACGTTCCATTTTTATCGATTCACTTTGATTATAATCGATTATGCTACGTTTTTCTTTTTAGTATTAATAACGTATGTTTAATTTATTAAATCCAAGCAAACGCATTATAAAAGATAATTTTAGTATATTGTGTTTCTATAACTGGGTTTTTTTTTATAATTACCTACTTAGGTACTGAAAATAGTAATTGCAAAGTAGCGTGATCCGAAACGCATTTCGCATGATTTGTGTAGTATTATATAGTGCTCTGTGATTTGTGTCCTTTTTCTGACGTAGGTAGGTTTTAATTATCAAACTAAATAAAACTATTTTTAATCGCGATAAAGAAGTGGAATAAAATTAGTAGTCATGAACTAAAATTCACACCAACATAACACCTTGACTTCAAGTGCAAAAACAGTACTGTATTTTTTTTTTCTTTTGCTTATATCTCGAAAACGGTGTGTCCTATCGCAAAAATAATGAAAATTTGGCCCCCCTTTATGAGACCCATAAACCCCGAAGCCTCTACATGTAGGTACCAAAAAAAAAACTAATATAAACCTACGAATGTAAATTTTGACAGATGTTCCAACGGAGATTTCATATCTCCATACCTTAGGACCAGCCGTGATATCTCGCTGGTTTGCGATCGAAAAATGTATGAATGGAGATCGTTAGAATAGCATTTTTTCGTTTTCGACGGAGATAAGCAGTTTCTCGACTGTTATTTCGACCATGGAGATAATTTCCATGCCGCCGGAATTGGCCTCCAGGCCCGAGTCGACGACGCGTTGTGTTCCACGCGCGCCTCAAAGAGATGTCAGCAAGTGATGGGGTTCAATAGGGCCGACGCCGCTGGGGTCGCGGGTTGTTATAAGAAGATACCGTGGCCCTGGCATAGGCAACTGAAGGAACACGGGTGGGTTTTAGTCAGTAAAAGTCTGACACGCCCTTCCGCTCCACCCAGAGCGGGAGAAGTTATTTGATGATTTCCCACCCTCAAAAAAAAAAAAAAAAAAGGGTACTTGTATATTAGAGGTCAGTGGTCAAAACCTATATGGATATGGCTCTTAACCTAAGTCAATTTGCCGTGATAAATCCATTTTATAAAGAAATAAAGTTGTGATTTGAATACACGGACATTATTTAAGTTGGTAGTCAATCTGCTTCACAATTAATTACCCTGACTTTACCTTATCTTTGGCTGCAAGAATCCTTTGATTGACTTGGTTGAACCTCGACGTCAAGTATATACTCATGCAGATGACGAACACATCGGTGAAGTTCCAGTTGAACGTGCATTGAAGGTTGAAAAACTGAAAACAACGAATCAGTTTCAAGAGCAAGCAGATCAGATCAAGAGCGAGTGGACTCGCGCACCGAGGGTTCCGTACCATCATTACAAAATTTTTAAGTTTCTGTTTTAATGTGTTAATGTTTTACTAACATAGTTTGTAAGTATATTGTTACTAACACTGTGAGTCTTGTTACTTGGTAAATAAATTACATTATTATTTATGCACAGTTTTTCAGAAATCGTCAACAAAAGGTACATCCTTTTGTTGACGATTTCTGAAAAACTGTGCTATTTAGAGACATTGCTTTATTTTTCGTGTAATGTATACATAAACTTCTATCACATTGAATAATTTCAGATTTTTTTCTATGCAAACTTCGGAGATAAGGTTCCCCCCTTATTTAACATTTTATTAAAACAAATACCCCCGGTATTTGTTTTTTAACATTTTTCATCAAAAGTCGAAAACTATGCTAACCTAACCTAACATAACATCACGACTTGTTTCCTGGAAGGGTTGGGCAGAGGTGTACCCGTAGTACACCCAAATTTCACCAGTTATCCCATCGTCTGTGTCACGAGCCCGAGCGGTCCGCCTGACATATGCCTGAATCTGTGTCAAAAGCCGGAGCGACTCGATTGACAAATGTTATTACACTGTAGATGAATTTTTGAACGACTCATTATTATAATACTTAATGCATATTTTACTTTTTGATAATATCGTCGGTAATTTAACTAAATGACGTATCTGACATTTTGGACTAAACCGCGATAACTGACTTAACTAAAGTAATTTGATACATTTTCCAAGTCGAATCTGTCTGTATAATGGGCGTATGTGTGCCTTACCCATGATAATGCAAAAATCGAGACCGAATATATCTTCAGTTTAAAAATAGGTTGCCCTGTAAAATTTTCTTCGAATCAGTTACGTTACTTAGTTAGATTAGTGACGATATGTATTGTAGGTAACTATTTATTGATTTTATTGTATTTGATGTTTTTTTTTACTTTTCTGTTCATGCACCTATTTAATTAATTTATAATCAATTTTTTTCTAAGTCACATAATCTATTAATCATAACTACACCTATTACACCTATGTGTCACTTATAAATTTGAACGTCTTAATTATGACAAAACATAGCCCCTATTTATGTAAACACATAAGCATGTGACCACCTATACCATATACCATAATGTATATGGTGGTGTGATACCTATGATTCACAAATAAACTGATTGATTGATTTCTTGGATTTTGGCATAAGGAAAAGTAACAATTGACATTCAAAACTTGGGAGATTTGTGCAGTTTGTCAAAATATTAGATAAAAACTTACGTGAGCCAAAATTCCAACGAAGTCGTTGTAAGGAAAATAAAGGTACAGCCATCCAATACTATGCTTCATAAAACTTTCGGTTAGGGGAATATCCGGGTCGCAGTCCAGAGCCAGTGCGACGCTATGCAGCTCTGACAAAGTATACTCCACTAAAATTCAAAAGTAACTTTTAAAAAAAATCACATGTTGATTTGCTAAAAATATTATTGAACACTCTTATTGCGGATAGGCTGGATACGCGTTACGTCCAGCACTGGGTTCATACACACATTAGGAGATAAGTATGTAATTTTATTTTTTAAATGTTTTTATCTACTAGTAACACTAGTTGCATAAGTTTTAATGTACTAACATTCTATGGATTCTGTGCAGTCTGAAATAAAAAGATTTTATTTTTATTTTTTTATTTAATGAATTAGCCAGTTTTTGTGAACCTCTAATAATTCCTTTATTAGGGTCCAAAAATACCAAATAAGAACTGCGACCAAGTTAGATGTAGCGCTTGGCGACCGCTGCCGCGGCAACACTCGCTACGCTCGGCTCACGCGCGGTCGGTCACAGTTCTGGATTTAGAGGATGGTTAAATATTTCCCATTCTGAATTCAAAAGTGGGTGGCAGCCACCTGCTACCAAATCAAGATGATTTTCTTTTTAAGTTACTCCGAACATTTATGGCCTTATTTAAAAACAAATATCTCTATACTCACGTATAAACCATATCCGAAAACTTAACAAAAACTGATGTTAATTAAACTTGCGTCTAAGTTGTATATTTTGTATTATAAACTTAACAAACGTTCGGATTAACGTTCAAAATACAATAACTGGCTCGAAGGTTTGGCTAAAGGTAGAATTCGTTTTTCAATGGGACGGTTATTTTTTATATCGTATCCTCGGACTTCTTTGGTTTCAATCAACGCTCATAACTTGATAACCAGATTAAACAATTCACGTTTTTCTGATTTAATCAAAATATAGATAGCACCTACTTCGAGCGAAAGCGCCAGAGTAGCTCGCGAAATTCAAAATTTCTTACGTTTTTTGCAATTTGTAAGTCAGTGTTATATTGTATGTTGATCTAAATACGATTCGCGGCCTTGTCAAATATTTATATAAAGAATTATAATAATAAAAATCATCAATACAACTCTCTAAGGTCATATTACCCCATTGAATGACATTTCATGAAATCTTGACATTTGAGGCCAATTCTAACTTATGGAGTTGTATTGCTGATTATAATTCTGTAAAACCATATTAGTTACAGCCGCGAATCATATTTTAATCAACATACAACCTGACACTGACCTGTAAATTGCAAATGACGTAAGAAAGTTTTAATTTCGTAGGCTATACCTTAGCACATCCCCCTTAAGAAAAAAAATGTTTTCAAACTCACATAGAGCTAATGACAGCACCACAACACAAGAGATATTACACTTCTTTCCTAACTTCATGTCGGCATTAGGATCGACCGACTCCACCTTAGCTATGAGCATGCATAACTTCGGCCATTTCATTGCGATCCGCCAAAACAATGTCGTTGTTGTAAAGCCGAAACTGTAGAATAATAAAGCAGCTGAAATTGAAAAATAAAATAATGATACCTCATTTTTGTCTAATTATGACAAGTAGATACAGATGACAAGGAGATATTTAGAAGTTATGAGGGAACAGATGAACATACATACATACAAACCGGTCAAAATTATAACCCTCCTTTTTGCTTCGCCGTAGTCGGGTAATTAACTTCGTCAAAATAAAATAGACTTTAAAACCTGAATAAAATTAGGTAAGATTGATTTTATGATATTACTAGGTTTGAAAGGGTTGGGATCAGAATGACTGGATCGCAAATTGACCACGTCGCTGTGAGTCCAAATCTCAAAATGTCTAAATCTCAAAATACCTAAGTCGCAAAATGACTACATCGCTTTTAGTCCACATCTCATAATGTCTAAATCTCAAAATACCTAACTCGCAAAATGACTACATCACAAAAAGTCCGAACAGTTGTGTAGGCACCTATACATTAATTTCTTTGGTTCTTAATGTGACTTTTTTTCTTACTTTCCCTAGACTATGGTGCTTCCCCAAAATTCACTCTTTACACCAAACTTGAACCAAATCGGTCCATTTTGACAAACAGACAAAAATGTTAAAATCACCTATTTTCGGTAATATAATTATGTATCATAATAATTAATTACCGTTAAAAAATTAAAGGGCTTGTGGCTAAGTAACAGCCGGACGGGTCAATGGATCAGGTTAAGCTACGCTTGCCGCGGTTGGTCTGTGGATGGGTGACCATCTTTAAATACCAAGACCCCTCCGTGCTTCGGAAAGCATATTTAAGCCGTTGGTCCCGGCTGTCATTCGTGGATCTTTGACAGTCGTTACGGGTTGTCAGAAGCGCGTAAGTCTGACAACCAGTCTTATCGTGTCTCCCAGTAACTGGGTTCTGGAGGTTAGATAGACAGTCGCTCCATGTAGAATACTGGTATTCAGTTGCATCCGGTTGGACTGGAAGCCAACCCCAACATAGCTGGGAAAAGGTATAATTCTGATATCAACCCTGTATAGGTGCCTACACAACTGTTTGGACTTTTTGCGATGTAGTCATTTTGCGAGTTAGGTTTTTTGAGATTTAGACATTATGAGATGTGGACTAAAAGTGATGTAGTCATTTTGCGACTTAGGTATTTTGAGATTTAGACATTTTGAGATTTGGACTAACAGCGACGTGGTCAATTTGCGATCCAGTCATTCTGATACCAACCCGTTTGAAATTATCTCACGGGAACGTACAAAAAGAAAAGGTAAAAGTATTCTATGTGTTGTTTTAAAAGCAGCGGGGTACCTTATTGCGTAACATACATCCAATGGCCATGCATTTTGACAGTTCAACGGCATTCATTGCGTTATTTACGATGTTGATCAAGCGAATTTAATAAGGATTAACAATTTCTTTCAAAATCTTTCTGCTTGTGATTGAAACTATTGTAAGTGTGCAACTAGGATGCAAGTATTTCTACATTAAGGTTGATGCGCCACGGTAGCCCGCGAAATTTAAAATTTCTTACGTTTTTTGCAATTTGTAGGTCAGTATGAACTTGTATGTTGATTAAAATACAATTCGCGGTCGTAGCTAATATGGCTTTATACAATTATAATCATTAGAATCAGCAATACTACTCCATAACTTAGCATTTACCTCAAATCTAGCGATTTCATGAAATCATGAGGTTTGAGGTAAATGCTAACTTATGGAGCTGTATTGCTGATTGTAATGATTATAATTCTGTAAAGCCATATTAGCTACGGCCGCGAATCATATTTTAATCAACATACAAGCTCACACTGACCTACAAATTGCAAAAAAAACTTTTTTACAAAAACAAAAACCGACTTCCAAAAAAAACACTACAAAGTGAAAAATAACTTTAATTTCGGAAGTCGGTGTCTTTGGATCTGTATTTTAGTTTTTTGCTACCGACTTCCGAAATTAAAGTTATTTTTCACTTTGTAGTGTTTTTTTTGGAAGTCGGTTTTTGTTTTTGTAAAAAAGTTTTTATTTTTCACTTTTTAGTGGTTCAGTTTGTAATTTATCTAAGTTACAATAACCCAATGTCAGCTGCTCATCACGTTTTACAAAATGTTGCTTTTCCCGATGCAGGGCCGTTAATTGTTGAGGAGTTCTCCTAGTAAGAACCAGGAGAAATGGAGCTCATGGTGAAGTCACCATTACCATTATGCATTTTGACGAGCATAAACCATATTAAAGTAATCGAATGGCAACCTGTTATATACTTAGATATAATTGAGTATTTCCGATGGCCCTCTGTGGTCTTCATCATCAGTTCCAGCTCACCGAATGGTACTTTCCGAGAGCAAATGCACGAGTTACTATAAAAAATACTGAAATCGATATAGGTGTGCCCATAAAATTTGAGGGTTTCCCTCGATTTCCATGGGATCCCATCATCAGATCCTGACTTGATGATCATGGGACCACTTGGGACGTATACCCTTTCGAACAAAAAAAGAAAAATCCAAATCGGTCTAGCCATTTTCGAGTAATCGGGGAACATACATAAAAAAAAAAAATAAAAAAAAAAAAAAAAAAAAGGTTCCGACGAATTGAGAACCTCCTCCTTTTGGAAGTCGGTTAAAAAACGTAAGAAATTTTGAATTTCGCGGGCTGCCCTGGCGCATAATGTCAATAAACACAATTATCGACAATTTCAGCTAAACTATACAACGTGCACGTTTGCATCCCCGTCTTTCAGAGTGTGTTTAAGAACATCAAACCGAACAATTTTCTCCATGGGACCAACATAGTAATCGTGAAAAAAAATTCAACTGTAGAAAACTTCAATACCTACTCGACGTGTAGTGAAATGTATGGGACAGCTGATATGACATATTTTTTCGCGATTACGATAGGTATTGGTGCCATGGAAACAGTTGTTCGGTTTGATGGTCTATACCACACCCTTAACCCCTCAAGTGTCTGAGTTTGGCTAATTTTAGACCCAAAATCCCAGCGAGTGGGGAGGGTTGGGGGTTAGTTGCGAACCCCATAGGTTCACAACTACTGATGATGATATGTTTTCCGTCGGATGATGTTTTTTTACATTTATATATGTGATCTAAGCTATTATGTAAAGTTATATACCTATAACTATTATATATATATACCTATTATGTAAAGTTTTGTCCTTTTGCACACTTTGGGTGCATTTCACACGCGGGGGGAGGGGGGGTTAGCTACGAACTCCATAGATTCACAACTAATGATCATGATTGGTTTTCCATCGGATGATGTTTTTTTACATTTATATATATGTGATATAAGCTTATATACATAACAAAAAAAGGGTTTTTCTTATGCACACATGGGGTGCATTCGACACTTGAGGGCTTAAGAGGAGGATGCAGAACGTAACGTTGTATAAATTAGGAACAAAGCTGAAGAGCTTGATTTTATATTTGTTTGCAACTACCAGTCGGATTTGAAAAATTCTTTTTTCATTTGATAGCCCAATTATTAAGGAAGACTATAGGCTATTTAACACAACGCTGCAACTCTTAGGAGCAAAAAGAAAAAAGTCCGAAAGTACACTAAGCGGGAACGAAGTAACAGTCGCGGACAGAAGTTAGTGTTCGTATAAAAAATATTCTATTCTACTTACCGGCAGTGTCCATTGAAGACAAAGAGGCTTTCTCTTTGAATAGGCTCAGGAACAAAACAAAAGCCAAAGTGAACTGGCCCACCATAGATATGTAAGTGAATAAACAGCGAAATGATATGAATCTGAATCTGTAAAAAAAAAAAAAGAAAAAGTGAAAAAAAACTGAAAAAGTGTGTTATTTAGAGACATCGTTTTATTTTTCCTGTAATCTTTACATAAACTTCTATCACATAGAATAATTTCAGATTTTTATCTTTGCAAACTTCGGAGATAAGGGGGGGAACGGTATTTTTTTTTACATTTTTCATCAAAAGTCGAAAACTGTGCTGCCTCAAAAAAAATAAAAAATAGTTTAAGAATGTGCAAGCAGCGCTCTTTCATATGATACCCCACATGCCCTAGTAGCCTGACTTTGAATTTTTAAGACCCCCTTTCAGTCCCTGTTACAAAAAAAATAGAAATATTTTTACTTCTTTAGAGGCATGAGGAACAGGGTGTAAAGTTCACTCATCCTCCATAGAAAAGGGAGGATCCTCCGACCAGACGGGTGTTGTGTCTGGTGGGCTACTGCCCGACGGTTGATGTCGGGACGTTGTCTATATGCTAATAGCGTGGTAAACTCTAATTTGATGCGTAGTTCATATGTGGCGATATAGATGCCGCCACACATCTTTCTTATCTGCAAAATAGTTGGGTAAACGTCATCTAAAACTGTTCCAAATTTCAAGTTGATAGCATTAGTAGGTCTTGAGATATCCAGCTGTGACAGACAGACAGACAGACAGACTGAGTCACACCATAAGGGTCCCTTTTTTACCATTTTGGTACGGAACCCTAAAAATCATTAGTTACGTTTTCTCTGGTTCCGGAAACAAAGAAGTACAATCAAGCGCAAAAGAAGATTGCGAAATTCTACTTTTAAACTATTGAATGAAATACAAGGTCAAATTAAATTAAGTAGCGAAACTCTGCAGACATGATGAGTATCGATATCTAAACATGATAAAAAAAAGATTTGATGTTTTTTAGGGGGTCAACAGGGGTCAACTCAGACAAAATAAAAAATCAAGACATAGCGATGTCAACAGTGACGTGAAGCCGCGCGTTTCGGATTACGTAAACATGTGTGCACGTAATGAGGTGTAGTTTAATTGTAGTTTGGTATAAATGTGTGCGTGTGAGCGTGTATGAACAGAGCGAGGTGTAGTTATGCGCATGCTTCACTGTATTGTTCGCAGCGCTATGTCTGGGTTTTTTATTTAGGGGGTCAACGACTCAACAACCGCTGGTAGTGTTGTAACTTGAATTGATGAGTTGATAAAATCTGTTTTCTTGTGTTGTAACTTGAATTGATGAGTTGATAAAATCTGTTTTCTTTGGTTTTATCGTGTTAAAAAATATTTTTATACTAATATTTCGAGTGACTACAGCAACTGCGGTCGACTGACCCCACAAAAAATCAATTCAAATCAATTAATTTTTGTTTCAATTATTTTTAAAGAAGTAGTTGTGTTCGTATACTATTTTATTATTTCATCTCGAGCAACGAAACCCATGTATAAAAATATTTGTCTATTTTATAACCTTATTTTCTTGTTAGTCATTACAATTATTATATTTGTAAAAATAAGGAAAACCAAATCACCTTAATTTTGTTGCATCGTTCTCATGGATGCCCTGAACTGGGTTCAGCCCGAAGCACTGCCCCACAGTCAGGGTCACCTTCATAGCTGACTGGAAGGTGGGACGTGGCTTGTCCTTCTTTGGCACCACATTACGCTCTTGGTACTGAACTTGTACAGGGTCTGAAAAGAACAGCTCTTGAATACCGTAGAAAGTGTTGAGTAATTGTAGGTAACGTAAATTTTGGTCAACATCCC
Organism: Cosmia trapezina; assembly: GCA_905163495.3. NCBI lineage: Eukaryota > Metazoa > Arthropoda > Insecta > Lepidoptera > Noctuidae > Cosmia > Cosmia trapezina. The sequence continues at coordinate 8,677,241 of LR991022.1, read as the reverse complement.
TATTCTCAATTACCTTTTTTCTTATCGTGGAGAAATGCTTATGCATTCTTCACTACCACGGGGAGATAGTGCAGTTATGTGGGACTCTAACCCACTAAAACTCCACGGTGTCCTCCTCTCTGCCGCTTACAGCGGGAACACGGGCACGCGTTAGCAGTCATTCGTGAACCCACCGCGGTTGCCCGTCACCCGACTCTCCTCTGGGGAGTGCTCCCAATCACCAGCGCACCAGAATACATTGCACGCCGTGACAACCCCAGGGACCAAACCAGCACATGGGCGCCGACGACCCCGTGACTGGGCACCCTTAGTCCCCCTGCAACGGGTCAGGTCATTGGCCCCACCGGCGCCGCCTGCCAATTTTCGGCCGCAGAGGATAGGGAGAGCGGCCAACGTCATACCGACACTCTTCCTCCCCTGCGGCCCCACCGCGTCCGCCATCAGACGGTGGCGACCCCGTCCAGGCCGCGGAAGGTAGGGATAACTGCGCACTGCAATACTGGCACACCTCTCCCGCCGTGGCCTCGGAGTTTATCTATTCGATAGTTTTTATTGGTTTTGATATCGTGTTTCAGAACACTTCGTTAAGGAAGAATTTAGCTTAAAAGTCGAGTGAATTACAGCGGAGCGGAGAAACGGAGAAATATTAACCAATAGAATCAACTCCGTTCCAGAGTTTAGATTCTATTGGTTAATATTTCTCCGTTTCTCCGCTCCGCCGCGCCGCCTCGCTCCACTCCGGCCTTAGAAATCGCTCTTATATTTTCACTTGTCCAGAGAGTACCTATAGAGAATCCAGCAACCGTGCAGCTCTGATGAAATCAAGGACCGATGACGTAACACTTTCGAATAAGTACCGTACCATAAATCTATAAAAAAAATAAACCAACCGTAAATCTATAAAAAAATCTTGAAGCAAATATAAAATTCTGTAAAATACTCACAATTCCAATCGCTCTTATATTTTCTAAACTTGTCCTCCAGAGAGTAGAGATCCATCGTGCAGCCCGGTGGAGCCTGCGCACGCGGCGAGGTCCTGCCCCATGTTTTGTTAAAGTAATTAACCGTATTTACTCCGCCGACGCCGATATTCGAGATAACGGTTGTCCATCCATTTCGCATTAGGGTTCTGTAAGAATTAATTACTATACAGGGTGTAAGTGTAAACAGTGGCAAACTTTTAAAGGGTCATTGTACTCATCACTAAGAACAACTTTTACTATGGTATCAAACCTGAAATCGCGAAAAACAATCTGCTGTTCAGTAGGTACATTTATGTTCGCATAATTCGGCAAAATGTGGGGAACAGCTGACTGATCTTTACATCTGATTATACACGCACGCCGATTTCTGAAGAACTTCACCAATAAGGTCACTATGATGTCCTTCTAGAGCGTCCCTCCCAGCGTTTCCACTCACATCTGCCTTGTAAATACCTTTCGTTAGTCAACTTTCATTCATTCTCTCAACATGACCAACCATCTAAGATATAAATACTCAGATAGGTACTTACTTCCTTGATAAAAACTCACCCGCGTAGTCTTTCCTCGATATTTTTTTTGTCTCCATTCATCATCATTGAAATAGAAAGGCCCTTGGAACTGAGGAGATTGTTGACACCTAGTATTTGAGCAACGCAGACTGGAGTCGAATCTATTTTCGAGAAAACGTCTCGGAAAGTAAGGCTTGTCTACCCACGATAAATGACGACACAACCTCTGCTACATAACAATAAAGTCACATTTCATAAAAAAAAATAATCGTTCGAAAAAATGCATTAAAAACATGTAAATAATATTTAGCCTATCAATGATACAAAAGCGATCGTTGCAGATTAAAATGCAGGCAATTGAGTCCTATATTGTGATAGTTTTTTTGTTTCAGATACTATTATTTATTTAAAGCTATCGGGCACTAATGGTTTTTAAATGTCTAGCAAATAATAAATGGAGCAACAATTTTGATGTTGTTTGCTTTTCTATTTTATTTTGAAGGCTTTCGTGTTTTGTTTTTAAATTATTATGATGTTTTGAAATACGAACTGGCTGGTTGTTGTTTTGATAAACAAATGAAGAGCTGAAACAAGAATCTAGTTTAAATCAACTATCTATGTTCCAAAATAATGGCTGTTTATTCAAATTAAACTACCTAACACACAGAGTTAGTGCTAGTATAATGTTTCACTGATTTTGGCATCAGGAATGCCTATTAGGTTTCTAGAATAATCCAAAATTCCAGGGCCACCCAGAACTTCTACTTATAAGATTATTTCATCAAATTGGTGGCATAAAACATTTTCCTAGAGACATAAATTATTATAATTGAAAAATTATGATATTCGTTCTTAAAGCTATATTTCATGATAAAACTTCTCAGGTACGTTAACAAACAAACCAAGCTTAAGAGTCCATATACTACCTCAGCTTTTTATCTCGCTCGCACAATATTGCTCGCAGACTGAGTGAGAGCGAGACTAAGTCCGTTGCTGGGCGCCGATAGTTTAGGTAATTGCTTTTTACGGTGAAAATAATGGTAATTTGAAAAAAATAAATATCATAAGACCCTTCTATAAAGTTACTTCAGTTAGTATGCAAAGTTTCATGTTCTAAGAACAATTTTTTGAATACCAGCGGTTTATGGTTCGGTTTGGAGGTAACTTTGGTTTTTTTTTCTATCGAGAAAATTTTAGGAAATCGTGTTTTCGTCAAACATAGTACTTAACATTAATCCTCAACTTTACCATATATATTTATTTCAAAATGAATGCTGCAGGATTTTCGACATAATAACGGAGGATCATGCTATGCCATTTCGGTAGTATAGGGTCTTAAGGAATAAAAAGAAACCTTTGTCACATCATCATACCCGTTTTCAAGTCTTCAAGTTAATACCTACCTACACCATAGCTGAGAGATTCGGGCTTTTCGGTTAAGGGTCGCTGACCTTTAGCCGAAACGCCCACAGAAAACATAAATTTGTATGATCTATGTCGGGATATAGGACAATTTCCTAATAAAAAAATCTCTATGGCTATAAAATACATACGTTTAGAACTCAGCAGGCAGCCGCAATAACATCAACACGCTAACTGACCTGCGGATACCGATAACTGCGGAAATGACATGTTGATGCACGGCTATAATTTGTGTAGCCTGCACGTGTCAATTGGATAAACTTTGTTTTACATGGAAAAGGCCGCTACAGGTTTGTTATTCTACATTTTGTTTGTTTAGTCATAGGAATCATATAGGTAGGCCGCAAGAAACACATCGGCCGCGGCTGGTTAAAAAAACAAGTGGGGTAGAGAACTCCTTGTAAGAATAAAGCTAAGCGTCCACTTGTACTCTTATACGTTAGGCCGAAACTCGAAATCCCGAATCACTTTATCCCGAAAGAACGCTATCCCGAATCACTCTATCCTGAATGAACGCTATCCCGAATCACGCTATTCCGAATGAACGCCATCCCGAATCACGCCATTCCGAATGAACGCTATCCCGAATCACGCTATTCCGAATGAACGCTATCCCGAATCACGCTATTCCAAGTGAACGCCATCCCAAATCACGCTATTCCGAATGAACGCCATCCCGAAAAACTTGAGCCTGAAATAACGTTATTTCCAACGAACGTTACATTATTCCAAAAACGGTATTTAACTCTCAATTCATGCTATGCAAAAAAAAAAACGGGCCATGTGCGTGTTAGACCACGCACAATGAAGGGTTCCGTAGTTGAAAAGAATTTATCCCAAAAACAAATATAACATAGCTCCCTGGCGGCGTCAGCGTAGTATGTTACGCTGATGACACGCTGGTCCTGGCGCAAGGGAGGTCGCACCAGGCGGCGGCGGACTTAGCGACACGCGGGGTTGCGATAGTCGTGGAGAGGATCCGGCAGTTGGGACTCGAGGTGGCCTTGCACAAGTCCGAGGCCATGTGTTTTCATGGTCCTCGGAATGCGCCACCGTCGGGTTCCGAAATAACGGTGGGAGGGGTTCACATCGGAGTCGGGTCGACGATGAAGTACCTGGGACTCGTCCTCGACTGCCGGTGGAACTTCGTGGAGCACTTCCGACGTTTGGCTCCCAGACTGGCACGGGCTGGGGCTGCCTTGAGGCGGCTCCTGCCCAATCTGGGGGGTCCAAACGCCTCCTGCCGGAGGCTCTACGCGGGGGTCGTGCGGTCCATGGCCCTTTACGGAGCACCGGTGTGGGCGCGTTCCCTAAGGCTGGGACCAGCCGGCAGGTTGAACGCGTCCCAGAGGGTCATGGCCATCCGGCTAGTCCGGGGATACCGCACGGTCTCCCGGGAGGCGGCGAGCCTCCTTGCCGGATTGCCGCCGTGGGATCTGGAGGCAAAGGTCCTCGCGCACGTGTGGGAGTGGCGCGAGGAGGCGAAACGCCGGGGCGTAACTCCGCTGCCGCGAGAAATCACGGTACAGCGGACAGAGCTCCGGCGGGATCTCATGGCGGCATGGAGAGCGCGACTGTCGCAACCCAGCGATGGGCACGCCACAATAGCGGCGATAAGTCCCCTCTTTGAAGAGTGGCTAGAGAGGCGCCACGGCGTCCTCACCTTCCGCCTGACGCAGGTCCTCACCGGACACGATTGTTTCGGGAGGTTCCTGTTTCGCATAAGGCGGGAGGAAACGCCCGGGTGTTTCCACTGTGTGGATCGCCCGGAGGACACGGTGGAGCATACAGTGGAGGTCTGCCCGGCTTGGGCAGAGCACCGCCGTGTTCTCACGGAGGCGATCGGCGGCGGCGATCTCTCGCGTCCGAGCCTGGTCCAGGCCATGGTGCGGAGCGAGAGTGCATGGGAGGCCGTCACCTCCTTCTGCGAAGCAGTGATGCTCGCGAAGGAGGAGGCGGAACGCGTGAGGGAGAGGCAGCCTCACGCCCTCAGTCGCCGCAGGAGACGCCCTGGGCGGCGGGAATCGCGGGGCGATTTCCGGCCACCGTAGGCGCGGGCCTGCGGACGGTGAGCAGCGGGTAGCTCGCCGTCCGGTAAGGACCAGGCCCGAGTCGACGGCGCGTCGTGTTCCACGCGCGCCTCAAAGAGATGTCAGCAAGTGACGGGGCCCAATAGGGCCGACGCCGCTGGGGTCGCGGGTTGTCTGAAAGGGTTACCGTGGCCCTGGCATAGGCAACTGAAGGAACACGGGTGGGTTTTAGTCAGTAAAAGTCTGACACGCCCTCCCGCTCCGCCCAGAGCGGGAGAAGTTATTTGATGATTTCCCACCCCCCAAAAAAAAAAAAAAAAAACAGCAATCCCAAAAAAATTTTTTTCATGTAATAAAATTACAAAGGAGTAATTTTCTGACTTTTCCTTTACTTGTTCTGTGAGACCTTGCGTCTTGTCAAATTTCATCATTCTAGGACAGCGGGAAATACCCTATAGATTTTGATTTAGTATCAAAATATGTATGTCGCCGTATTTTTTATTGCATTGACTTAGAGGGTTGATTTTTTCAGAACTCTAAGGGGCCATAAACCTACGTATTTGATATTAATTTCAACTTGATACCTTCACGCGTCCTGGAGAAAAATGGTCTTGACAGACTGACAGACTTCAACATTTTTTTTGTGTGATAGAATCACAAATTAACAATTTTCGTACTTTTTCCTTTATTTGTGTTGTAAGACCTTGCTTCCTGCCAAATTTTATGATTCTAGAACAACGGGAAGTTTTGATTTACTTGCGAGCATCAAAATATGTCGCATAAATGGCCGTATGTTTTTATTGCATTCACTTAGAAGCTTGAGTTTTTTAGGAGTTCAAGGGACCATAGACCTACGTATTTTATATTAATTTCAACTTGATACCTGCACGCGTTCCTGAGAAAAAGGGTCTTGACAGACTGACAGACAGACAGACAGACAAGGAAGTGATCCTATTAGGATTCCGTTTTTTCCTTTTGAGGTACGGAACCCTAAAAAAATGTGCTTCCACCAAAAAATCGTTGGTCTAACTAAATGCCTGTTTTCATCAAAAGTAGTAATTTTGTTGTTATATTTGAAAGTTCCTGAATGTGTTTTATTTATTTTAATTCCATATAATCTTTTATGCATAGTTTTAATAGAGGGTTAAATATCGTTTTTGAAATAACGTTATTTCAGACTCAAGTTATTCGGGATGGCGTGATTCGCGATAGCGTTCATTCGGAATTACGTGATTCGGGATAGCGTTGATTCGGAATAGCGTGATTTGGGATGGCGTTCATTCGGAATAGCGTGATTCGGCATAGCGTTCATTCGGGATAGAGTGATTCGGGATAGCGTTCTTTCGGGATAGAGTGATTCAGGATAGCGTTCTTTCGGGATAGAGTGATTCGAGATTTCGAGTTTCGGCCTAACGTATAAGAGTCGAAGGTTAAGACTTGGGTATTTAAATTTTGTTTATTTCAGCTTTGGTCAAATTCACCCTTAGGGGTAGAAATAGTGGTGATATGCAAACTGTTTCTTAAAAGGAGTTCTCTATCCCACTTGTTTTTTTTAACCAGCTGTGGCCGATGTGTTTCTTGTGGCCTATATGATTCCTCTTACTCTTACAGCCGCGGCTGGTTAAAAAAACAAGTGGGATAGAGAACTCCTTTTAAGAAATAGTTTGCATATCACCACTACTTCTACCCTTTTTTTTTTTTTTTTTTGAGGTTGGGAAATCATCAAATAACTTCTCCCGCTCTGGGTGGAGCGGAAGGGCGTGTCAGACTTTTACTGACTAAAACCCACCCGTGTTCCTTCAGTTGCCTATGCCAGGGCCGCAGTAACCTCTTCAGACAATCCGCGACCCCAGCGGCGTCGGCCCTATTGGACCCCGTCACTTGCTGACATCTCTTTGAGGCGCGCGTGGAACACAACGCGCCGTCGACTCGGGCCTGGTCCTTACCGGACGGCGAGCTACCCGCTGCTCACCGTCCGCAGGCCCGCGCCTACGGTGGCCGGAAATCGCCCCGCGATTCCCGCCGTCCAGGGCGTCTCCTGCGGCGACTGAGGGCGTGAGGCTGCCTCTCCCTCACGCGTTCCGCCTCCTCCTTCGCGAGCATCACTGCTTCGCAGAAGGAGGTGACGGCCTCCCATGCACTCTCGCTCCGCACCATGGCCTGGACCAGGCTCGGACGCGAGAGATCGCCGCCGCCGATCGCCTCCGTGAGAACACGGCGGTGCTCTGCCCAAGCCGGGCAGACCTCCACTGTATGCTCCACCGTGTCCTCCGGGCGATCCACACAATGGTAACACCCGGGCGTTTCCTCCCGCCTTATGCGAAACAGGAACCTCCCGAAACAACCGTGTCCGGTGAGGACCTGCGTCAGGCGGAAGGTGAGGACGCCGTGGCGCCTCTCTAACCACTCCTCGAAGAGGGGACTTATCGCCGCAATTGTGGCGTGCCCACTACTTCTACCCCTAAGGGTGAATTTTACCAAAGCTGAAATACCCAAAATTTAAATACCCATTTAAATAACCTTCGAATAAATTTTGAATTTTTGACAGCTTTTACATACAAAAACTGTCAGTCGTCAATTTTATTCCTCGGATAGAAGATATTCTCCGTAGATGTGTCCGTGAAATCACAGCAGGCCTTAAAAGAATACCAGAGCGCTGCGGCATTAATTTTTAGGGTTCCGTACCAAAATGGTAAAAAAGGAACCCTTATGGTGTGACTCAGTCTGTCTGTCTGTCTGTCTGTCACAGCTGGATAGCTCAAGAACTACTAATGCTATCAACTTGAAATTTAGAATAGTTTTAGATGACGTTTACCTATTTTGCAAACAAGAAAGAAATAAAAATATTTATATATTTTTTGCAACATGGACTGAAAGGGGGTCTTAAAAAATCATAGTGGGGCTACTAGGGCATGTGGGGTATTATGTAAAATAGCGCTATTTGAACAGTCTCAAACATTTTTTTTTTAGGCGCGTAGTTTTCGACTTTTGATAAAAAATGTAAAATAAATACCGTTCCCCGTTCGTTCCCTTATCTCCGAAGTTTGCAAAGAGAAAAATCTGAAATTATTCTATGTGATAGAAGTTTATGTAAAGATTACCTACAGGAAAAGTAAAACAATGTCTCTAAATAGCACACTTTTTCAGAAATCAGAACGGAACCCTCGGTGCGCGAGTGCGACTCGCTCTTGACCGGTTTTTAAATATCGCAGCATTAAGGCTTGTGCAGACAAGTGCAACGTGACTCTGGTGGGACAATTTCTATGAAAACTTCATTAACGCTTTGAAAGACACTATACGGCCATATCAGTAATCTCGGCTCTCGACCCACCGCGTCGCATCGCATACCGCACCCGCGCTATTAAATTCTTCATTTTCGCTTAGCGTTCTTTCTAACTTATATTTGTTTTGCTCGCCATCTCAGCTGTCAAATGCAAAATAATTTTTCAAATCTGACAGGTAGTTTCAGAGATTAGCGCATTCAAACAAACAAACAAACTCTTCAGCCTTATTCGCCAGTTCCACAAAGGAGTAGCCAAAGGTACAGTACAGCAACATTTCTACAGCTGTATTAATATCGCATTGAAATAAAAAAATAAAAACAAGTTACAACAGAACAGTCTAAAACAAGGGTAATACTGCCAATAAAGATTTTTACGACAATGATTACACAAAAGAAAATAACAAAGTTAAAACTTTAGTAGGTAAGTAATAAATACCCTTATTCCAATGATATTCGCTACGTTTATACTGAGCGGCATTCAGATAACGATTATTACAAATGTACTTACTTTAAAGATGTAATAGTAGTGTACGGTCTCATCGCCGCACATTTTTCTGCTTACTCTGTAACCTACTTTAGGCCAACGATGCGCTTCATAATTTCGCATTATAAAATAACATGACTAACGAATTAAAATATAGTGAACTTATAACTGAATAGCTATCAACAACTGAGAGAAATAATCGCCTTCCACTCTAGAACTGTTACTTACTATTAACTTAAATAAACTTAACTACTTAGTGCATCTTGGTGGAACGTGTTTCTCTATACAACTGAACTTCAAATCTTCACGACAAATAAGGCGCTACCAAAATAAATTGGAGGATTTTTCGCAACCATTTATTTCACTATTGCAGCATGTATGGATTTAATTTTTGGATATATGTTTATTGACTATTTGATTAATACTTTGACTGAAGGAAACACGATTGGGTTAAATTTCCTCGATAGAATTTAATTCCGAAAAGACCTCTACTTTTTTATGTTTTTTTCTATAATTCTAAAATCCTAAGAAATTTCATTACAATATTGCATTTAAAATGTGCGTATTAGGTAATTGAAAATTCTGGCTGAGCATAACTTTGTTATATAGCTTAATTTATTTTTAAACAATTTTTATTTCATTTGGCGCTTTTATGTTGGTTCCAGCGCGTTGTTGCGCTCTCTTTTTTTCGCATGTAGAAGTAATTGACTCTGTCACTTTCTTATTCCCGCCCAGTTCACTTTTTTTGTATCACCTTAACTACTACATCCCGTACAAGTAGTTTTCAACTAGGATTAATACGAGTCGTTTTGTATCCTCGTCAAATTTCAGGGTGTGGTAAAGAACATCAAACCGAATAACGTACTTTCTCCATGGGACCAACATAGTAATCCCGAAAAAAATTTCAACTGTCCCATAAAAAACTTCAATACCTACTCGACGCAAATGTCGAATGGACGGCTGATTGTTTTTTCGCGATTACGATGTTGGTGCTATGGGAAAATTTGTTCGGTTTGATGGTATATAACACACCCTTAAATGAGACCATTCATATTAGGCCCAAAATCGAAAGTTAGCAGCTACATGAGTTCTAAATAAATGTAAATATATCATCTATATACTCTATTTGCAATAAGATTAGACATTTTCACCTTTCACCTCACCTTTTTTACAGTCCGTTTAACCGATTTTGACTTCTATTTCGTTGGTGGTATGACAAATGGCAGCTGCAGTAAACAGTTTGGTATTGTAACCACGTTTTTGCTTTTAATGCGGTCCATAATATGCCTACGGAATAGCAGTCAACATCGGTTGAACTGACCGTAAAAAGGCTTGTTTAAATGTCTAATCTTATTTGAAATAGGGTATAAATAGACTAATTTAATGAATGGGTCATTCTCAATGTCAATTTCACTTGGCTTTTTTGACATGACTAAGTGTGACTGTAATATTAAAGAAAACCTTAAGTTCGATTTTCCGCTTAGATTATGAGTTTTAGTATATTTGTGTTCTATGTTTTGTGCATCCCATGTCTTGTGCAAGGTTACTAACTCTCGCAAATAAAATAATGGCAAACATGTTCTTAATACTATTTTAATCAGTATACACAATATTTTAATTCCGTCAAATAAAACAATAGCAAACATTTTCTTGCATTGCAACCCTCCAATGTCCTGGCAGAGCGTCTCCTAACTCTTTATTCACCCTGATTCACCTGGTGACAATTTTCCGATGGGTGGTCGAAGTGATCAATGGTAGATTTTCACTTTTGAGAAATGTTCATGTCAACTGCGCCTTATACAACATGTACCACTATTGTAAAGTCGCTGCGGCTTTACTTAACGCATATCATATTTTGATCGAAGACAACGTCCACACACAAACATTTTTAGAGATCATCAGAGAAAGGATTGAAATGCCCAACAGGTTAGCCGATCTTGTTGCAGGTACAATTACAATAGGCCAAGTACTTACTTCCGACCCGTCTGCGCTGACCTTCCAGAACACAACGATATACCAATGCTCACAGAAGAAAATCTAACGTTGTTTAGTCTTGGCTACTATCAATTAAAGCAAGCAAGGAGTTATTGCGCTGAGCACATTAAAGCCAACAGCACATTTTCGATAGAGTTAGGAGACGCTCTGCCAGAGGTACACACAAAGGAGCTAGGAGAAAATGTTGTCGTTTTTCGAGGAAGAATTCAATCCCGGCTCGTCACTGCGAAAAGCTATTATGTTTATGTGGGTTTTAACAGGACATTGGAGGGTCGAAATGCAGTCAGCCACTACTATTGCACATTGCACTAGTAATATGTTGTTCACACGTAATGTGCATAGTATAGTATTAATAAAATATTTGAAAATAGTATTAAGAAAATGTTTGCCAAAAAACAATGAATTTTCAATGTATTGAAAATGTTTGTTTGTTTGTTTGTTTGTATTTGACGGAATTAAACTATTATGTATATTAACTGATTAAAATAGTATTAAGAACATGTTTGGCATTGTAATTGACATTGACAATTACCCATTCAATAAGTACCCCATTTGAAATAAGATTAGGTTTGTTTAAATGTCTAATCTTATTTTCAACCGATGTTGACTGCTATTCCGTAGGCATATTATGGACCGCATTAAAAGCATAACCGTGGTTACAATACCAAACTGTTTACTGCAGCTACCATTTGTCATACCACCAACGAAATAAAAGTCAAAATCGGTTGAACGGACTGTAAAAAGGTTTGTTTAAATGTCTAATATTATTGCAAATGGAGTATAGATGATAATGTTTACATTTATTTAGAACTTATGTAGCTGCTAATATGATGGTGCTACCGCTTTGGTGCCATAGTACCAAATGCTTAGGACGATGTTCCAAACGGATTAAAAACATACTTTTCCGTTGGCCGGCCGACTTTCAATTTTGGGCCCAACAATGTATGAAACCTGAAAGGATGCAAAGCGACACGTTGTATAAAGGCTCTTACAGACAGAGGCTGTCAAAGATCCACGAATGACAACCGGGACCAACGGCTTAACGTGGTTTCCTAGGCACGGAGGAATCTCGGTATGTAAAGATAGTCACCCATCCACGGACCAACCTCGGCAAGCTTAGCTTAACCTGACGGATAGACCCGTGAGGCTGTTATTACTTAGCCACGAGATCCTCCTCTCTGTCTCGCTCCTCTTGTTTAACTTTCACATTAATAAAATATTTAGATAACACCAAAAGCTTGTATTTATTTACATAATTTTATTTATAGAAGAAGCATTAAAATTATTATGTATTATAAAACACTTTTGTGAGACTCCAACTAATTATCATACTGTATTAAAACTAACTCGTACTTCAATATAGCAGCTGCCACCTGAAATCAAAGAAATTATGTTAACAACTGCCTATTATTAGAATAATAATTCTATCTGAATATCACGGTTTGGAAGGAAACAGGGCCCTTGCCCAGCAGTGGGACACAATGTAGGCTAATAAAAAAAAACCGGTCAAGAGCGAGTCGGAATCGCGTACCGAGGGTTCCGTTCAGATTTCTAAAAAAGTGTGCTATTTAGAGACATCGTTTTATTTTTCCTGTAAACTACTCTATCTGTAATAAACTTCTATCACATAGAATAATTTCAGATTTTTTTCTTTGCAAACTTCGGAGATAAGGGAACGAACGGGGAACGGTATTTTTTTTAACATTTTTTTATCAAAAGACGAAAACTATGCGCCTTAAAAAAAATCTTGAGAATGTTCAAATAGCGCTATTTTATATAATACCCCACATGCCCTAGTAGCCCCACTTTGAATTTTTAAGACCCCCTTTCAGTCCATGTTGCAAAAAAAATGTAAATATTTTTATTTCTTTCTTATTTGCAAAATAGTTGGGTAAACGTCATCTAAAACTGTTTCAAATATCAAGTTGATAGCATAAGTAGTTCTTGAGATATCCATTTTGGTACGGAACCCTAAAAATATCACGGTTATGAGCAGTGGTGGCCCAGTATGCAGTATGGTAACGGCCCCGACTTACGAGTTGTACTAGTAGGTGGTGGGTTCGAACCCAGACAGCTGCTTTACCTACTTAGTATTTCCTAATTTCATCACCACTGCTCTCAAAACGGTGAAAGAAGACATCGTGATGAAACCATCATTTATGATAGTAACAATAAGTACCTAATCACGAGTCTTCAACATCATTACATAGTTTTCCATAGGCAAAATACGCGCATTGACGAGGAGTTGCGGATAGGTACCAGCCCGTATTACTTATTACCTACATAGTATAAAACAAAGCCGCTTCCCGCTGTCTGTCTGTCCCTTTTTATGCTTAGATCTTTAAAACTACGCAACGGATTTTGATGCGGTTTCAAATTCAAAAAATTCAAATTCTTTATTTGCTTAAAACATGCTTGCTTGCTTGTTTGCTTTTATTTTAATAGATACAGTGAGGAAGGTTTACATGTATGATACATGCGCGGGCGAAGCCACGGGCAAAAGCTAGGTCATAATAAAACGTGAACAATAATTCAATTCAATTTTAAATCATTACAATATTAGCAATAAAGATTTAATACAATTACCAACTAAGATTAGAATAGAAAATAAAACAAAATCTATCAACCCGCACCTGGGCCCCCGTAGTATATTACAGCCACACCCTCCCACACAAATCATAATCTTATAGTCATTTATTTGTCGGAATAAGATACAGGCACAGTATAAAAATGATACAGTAATTTATCTTCATAGAAAAGGGCAGAAACGACGCGCTTCGAAATCTCAGTCAGTCTCAGTAACGCAACAGTTCGAGCGCGCGGCAGTTACGCAAGACGGACGCGTATTTATCTATCGAGCGGCCGTAGGTAATTAATGCAATGTCACTGCCCAGGTAAACTACTGTAGAATTTTACTCTGTGGTCTTAAGATAAGTCAATGGTAGGGAGGAGGCATGAGTCCTAGCAGTGATTATACAGTTATGTTGTCTAAAGAGGTATCTAGAGAAAGTTATAGGTACGTTATAAGTAACTACCTTGTTGAGGATGGCGACTATGACAACCAGCAAGTAACATAACTGTATACTTGTATACAGGGTGTAAGTGTGAACAGTGGCAATATTTTAAGGGGGCATTGTACTCATAATTATGAACAACTTTTACTATGGGACCATACCTGAAATCGCGAAAAAATATCAGCTTTTCAGTACATTTTGACGAATTATGCGAACATAAATGAACTGAACAACTAATTTTTTTTCGCGATTTCAGGTATGATCACATACTAAAAGTTGTTCATAACGATGAGTACAATGACCCCTTAAAATATTTCCACTGTTTACACTTACACCCTGTACAAAGTACACAGTTCTACTTACTTCTAGCAGAAGTTCCCTCCTGAGTGAGAAGAAACCCATCCCTGTTAACGCAACGAAATCATTTGCTAACTGATACTGAAGCCTTTTCATCTGAAAAGTAAATAAAGTTTTGATATCCGTCATACAAATAAAAAGTCAGATTTGAACTTTAACGTTATGTATTTAAGAATGTGTTGTATGTGTGTGTGTGAGACAGGGTGTGTGTGTGTGTGTGTACAATAGCACAGATTAATACAGATGGGACACTCCGCAAAATATATTCACCTGCAAGTTACTTCTCTTTCTATCGCGTAACTCTTATACCTTCTGACTCGTTAGTTGTCTTCTTTTACGACGCGTCGCGTGAGTGAGTATCGAACTAACGTGCGAGCCGGCTGGTGCGCGGCAGCCTACACTGAATTGACCCAGTGAGATGAGCCCGCCGCGTATTTGTAGCTTCATACCTAAACTGCGGAGTGTCCCATCTGTATTAATCTGTACCAATAGGCAGAGGTACTGGTGCAAATACCAACCTCAACATTATAAGAAGCACTTGGGCACGAGTGCAGACACTTCAGAGCTCTCTGCGAGTGTAGATGTACGTCTGAGGCAGCCAGCACTACACTGCAAGCTCGGAATATTAACCAGCTCAGTGAGAAGAGGTAATAGCAGCCACTTATCGTGTCTCCACTGCTCTTGCTGCAAAAAATACATATAAATATTATACGTATTTTTATAAAACAAGGTTTGCCTGTAGTCAAATGATAAATGATTTATTTTCTGTAAGAAGGTTTGTACAAACACTTTTACACGTCAATCATATTTTTAACCGACTTCCAAAAGGAGGAGGTTCTCAATTCGTCGGAACCTTTTTTTTTTTTTTAAATTAAAAACTAGATGAGGTCATGAGGTCGGCGTTTCCTATCTGACTACTCTGAGAAGAAAGGTAGAAACAAACTCAGAAGTCACAGTCTCTTTTAAAGAGAGACCATCGAGACATTTTTACATGTCGATCTCTATTCCGATAAAGTTAATGTTTTTATTACAGAACTAGCTGTGGCCCACTGCTTCGCCCGCTTATAAATACTTCCCTTTTTTGTTTTTTTTTTTATGGTGTGCATAATAAAAAGTATTGTATCTATCTATTCTATCTATTTGAATCGGATTTTGATCACAATTTCATAGTTTTTAATTTTTTTGCGCGGATCCCTATTTCTTTATCTAAAGTAATAGTAGCCTATATTACTCCTCATGACATCTGCCAGTGAAAGTCTCGTCAAAATCGGTCCAGCCGTTTTGGTGATTAGCCGGAACAAACAGACAGACAGACAATTTTTTAAAAAATAATTGTTTTTTTCGGTATAAGTACAGTATATATTTTCATAATACGCATTTATTAAAAAACTGTCAATTGTTGACGCCATAAACTTTATAACATTCAATATTCATAAAAAAAATCCTTAAAATTTGAATAGGAAGGAACGAGCGTTTCGTATTTTTATTTCCTGTCTCCATCCCTTTCATTCCTATAACCCAATGGAGAGACAACGAGAAAATATTCGAGCACTTTCGACAAGTTTCAAAAAATGCCGCGACGAGGCGCTGGCGTCTTCACTACGCTGACATAATATATCGTGTGAGAAAGCCGATCAATGAACATTGAATATTTGCGTAAGCGCTGTAATTTTTTATAAAGCTTCTATAACCCCATATTTCCCATAAATATATCACCGCCAACATTAACTGTGAGTGAGTGCAGTGTTTTCGTGAAGAAGAAGAGGATCTTGGGCCCAAGAAATCCAGAAAAGCGCATCAGCAGCCACGAGGTTTGAAGATCGTATCAAGGTCAGTCCTAGATCCCTTCATTTCCGTAATCTGCGAAACGCTCTTCCTAATTTATTTTTTATTTTATTTTATTTTACAGAAAGCTTACAGACTAATATCTAAAATTTACAATATTTCGTAGGTCAGAAAAATTGCTAATGACAAGCTTCTACATTTAGACGTCTAGTTACACATACTATGCGTTGACTGTGTTCATTAACAGCGATACAAAAATAAAAGTTAAAAAAAAGGTTATAAATTTAATAAAAGCTAATTATAGATAATTAGTCGAATCGTGCAACATCAAAACAGTTAATCGTATAATCAAGTAAATTTAATATAAAATCCCGCATAATAATTTGGTATTTTCTCACAGCCGCAATATTTATAACACTAAGTAATTAAAAAAGCCATGTATAGAAGTTACATGTTCGTGGTTGTAAAAAACCCAATAAATATTAGATCAATGGACCTGATAATTATACGTTTTTATCCAATTATTAAATTATTTCCAGCACTTAATTTGGTAAGTTATTAACATATTACTAAACATATTTCGAATAGATGTGGTAATAGTACATTATGATATAAGTGCGGTAAGTTGAAAATTACAGCCGAGGCGATATTGCTAGCCCGAGCCGTAGGCGAGGGCTACTAGAAAGCAGAGGCTGTAATTATCAAAGCGCACGTATGTCATACGACGTTTTATAACATATTTGCGAGGAAATAAATAAAACTCGGACTTTCTTAAACGAATAAATCTTTAAAAACACACTTTCTGAAAATGAATTTGCATCTTTGCTTGTTTTCCATACGATGAAATTTTGATCCGCTTGTAAGTATCTATTGGTCGATTTTTCGGGCAAGAGGCTTAGAGTACCCTTTTTCGCTGCCTCTGAGACTTCTGGCGGTGTCGAATGAATAAATTCATCATTACTTGACGACATTTTCAAATAAAACCAATACAGCGAAAAGGAAAAGCGCGCGGAATAATTTTTACTTGTTCACAAATTAGCGATGCGCACGCATCGGCGCTTTTTTTTGAAGGCAAAGGCACAAAAACAGCCAGTATTATTAAAGTTAATTAATATTTTTTTGTTTTTGTTACAGATATTTGTAATTGTTGTAATTTATTGCCAAAATTAATTAAATCAAAGAATTAAATGTTTAACATTTAATTCTTTAAGTAATTTTATTTTATCCCAAAGTTAATTTTATTCATAAAATGTTGACCACTTTTCTGACATAAAAACTTTTTTTAGACGGAGCATCATGATAAACCGTACGTGTTACCTTATTAGAAAGAAACTCGTGCGTTTTACTTTACGATTACGCACAAGTACGTAATGACATACATTACGATATTGAAATTGGTGAAATAAGAGGCCCTTTACGAGCAAATGTGTTATAAAAAATGTAAGTACCTAGGGAAGAACAAAAGGTTGCTGTCAAGACCAAATATAGAGAAGAAATCCTTTTAAGTGGGCTGAACGAGTAGCCCTTAAATCTACTTGCATTAAGAGCCTTGAAGATCGAAAAGCACCGACCACCTTTTGAATAACCTTCTTGCGAATCAAGGTTCGTCCAGTACTACCCAGACAAAGAACCAAATTTCTAGAAGTGGGGCTTTACCTTAAGTCAAGTACGCAAAGATCCTCCTTGCGAAGCTGACTCGGCGAAGTATACTTAATTTAGCTTTCTTGACTTTCAAAACTCGGTATAATTTTCAGAAGGAGCCACTATTAACTTTAATTTGTTCTGTTTAGCTCCAAAAGTCTTTAGTGTCGACCCTAATTAAGATAGCTTAATTAGCAACTAACGTTGGAAAGTTTGACTTCATTATTTTCTTATCAGTAAGATTGGTCTTTATTGTAAGTAAAGTCGATGATAGTTTTTAGTTCGTAGCTAAATAATAACAGCCGCACGGTTCTATCGAAGGTTAAATTACTGTTGTCGCGGTCGGTTCGTGGATGGGTGACCATCGATTACACAACGAGAACCTTCCGTGCCTCGGAAAGCACGTTAATGGTCATACATATCACCTCGGAAAGGGCTCTTCACCGTATCAACTCCAGCCGTGGCGTATTCATTGTATGAAACTCTCTACTGCAACGCACACTAATTGAAACTCGCCTCGGGACAAAAGGCGGTGAAAGACGATACGGTGACGATTTCTTTCCGAGTTGTTTTAAGTGCTATGACCCGTCTGTCAATCGTTGATCTTTGACAGTCGTTACGGGTCGTCAGAAGCCCAAAAGTCTGGCAACCAGTCTTACCAAGGATATCGTGTCACCCAGTAACTGAGTTGTGGAGGTAAGATAGGCAGTGGTACCATGAAAAATACTGGTATTCAGCTGCATACAGATAAACTGGAAGCTGTCCCCAACAGACTTAGGAAAAAGGCTAGGCAGATTGATCATTAAAGTAAATTAAGTAAGTCTTATTTCTGTCAAATATTTTTTCCGAATATTTTCTATGATTTCGTCGAGTGTTCTAAAATTAGGCTTTATTTTTGATCCTCATTGTGTTTGATGACAGCCGTGACAGCCTCATTATAATAGATTGACATTTCTTTAAATAAGCTTTTTTATTTGTACGGGCGAGATACATAATCCATAAAATTAGGTACCGTACTTGATATTCAGACTTCTCGTGTTGAAGTTTCATTCAGGCTTATTAAAAAGTCCAAAAAATTACTTTATTTTTATTATCTATACTAGCTGTTCGTGCCTTTTTTTTTTTTTTGAGGGTGGGAAATCATCAAATAACTTCTCCCGCTCTGGGTGGAGCAGAAGGACGTGTCAGACTTTTACTGACTAAAACCCACCCGTGTTCCTTCAGTTGCCTATGCCAGGGCCGCGGTATCTTCTTCAAACAACCCGCGACCCCAGCGGCGTCGGCCCTATTGGACCCCATCACTTGCTGACATCTCTTTGAGGCGCGCGTGGAACACAACGCGCCGTCGACTCGGGCCTGCAGTGCGATTCTGTAACCATCTCACCGTGAAAACTTAGTTGAAGTGAGCGTGGAGTGAGCTGTCAATAGCGTCAATTCCTAGCAAAAACCAACTCACTTCACCTAAGTTTTCACGGTGAGATTGTTACAGAATCGACCGGCAGGTCCTTAGCGGACGGCGAGCTACCCGCTACTCACCGTCCGCAGGCCCGCGCCATCGAGCTGTTCGTGCCTGGTGTTGCCCGCGTGTATTTCATGTCTCGATCTCATTCCGAACTTTTCCGGAGTAATTTCCAAAAAAAATCTTTCATACAAAACAAAAAAAAAAAAACAACCAAATCGGTCGAGATTTTTTAATTTAAATAGATAGATTCTGTGAACTTCGGAATACTGTTCCTCACGTTCTGACTGCTTGTTTGTAGGTACATTTTGCAATTTTTTCGTTGAATCAGGCCACAATTTCCATTCTCTTTCTCGATAAAGTTATTCATCTTATATTATTATACTAAGAAACCCTATAAAAGTCTGTAATTTCTTCAAATCTTATCCAATTTTTTAGTTCAAATTAAATTACGAATACAAAGGGCCAGACAAATCCACAATGTGTCTGACCTGTGAAAGTCCAGATTACTAAGAGGATTTTCACCATTTTCATTCTCTGATACGAAAATATAATGTTAATCTTATATCATTCGCATAAATTGGACTTTAGATAGTTTGTCTTAGGGCCTATTCACGATGTCTGAATAGCCACTACTCACCGAATTAATTCAAAAATGGAACAGAATAAAATGTATATGAAATGATCTGCCAAGTAAGTACAAAGGTACTTAAGCATAGGTGGTGAAACAGGCCCTTATACTATATTTTGTAAAAACAAAAAGATAATTTGATTTCTCAAGAATTTTGGAAGGAAAGTACTTATTGAGCAAGGAATGTTTTTAATTTGTGTACTATACAGGGTGACAATACGTGATTCCCACATGATTACATTATTAAAATAAAAAATGCTATTCCATACATTTTGACTGCGTAGCGTAGGTAATATGTCAGCAACACCAGATTTTTTTTTATAGGCGACGAAAAATTTCTACGCTAAGCGGTCTAGGTTCTAGGATAATCGTTACAGGGTTGTGGAAGTCAATTAGGCAGTCGCTCGATGAATAATACTGGTATTCAGCTGCATCCGTTTAGGCTGGAAGCCGACCCCAACGTAGTTGGGAAAAGGCTAGGCAGATGATGGGGTCTAGGATCATGTGCTGAATTCATGGTTACAGTTAGCGCCACCCTGTATTATTGTTTTCTTTTACAGATAAATTGAATTCCTTTGTTTGAAGTCATATTAGAGGTGTAAAAGATAAGCGTATGTACTTAGTATATTAACGTAAACGACGCAAAAAGAGTATGTAAGGAGCGTAGAGTTCTATAGGTTCTGCCTACCCCCATAGAAAAAGTAGTAAAATGATGTATTGTAGGTATATGTCTGTATGTGGATGGTAGAAGCGGCTGTTTTACAAAACCGCTAGTTGTTTTACAAAGCAGCTGCGTTATGTAAAATGACTGTACGACGTTTAGCAGTTTTACAAAACTACTGAATTAACTTTTAACACGCAGGATTGTTTAAACGTTTCGCGTTTATCAATGCAGCAGGTCAACGCTTAGAGGTTATGTAAAACAGCGTGAAATTAAACGTCAGATTGTAGATTTTAGTTCTAAATTTTGACGTACGTGGCTCTGTGTGTCATGACAACAATGATGGCGTCCGAAACTAAAATAAATAAAACGAGAAATATGAATAAAAATGCCCCTAAATCGAGTGAAAACAGTGATTGGACAATTAATATAGTTTTCAGAGTTTTATGAAATTCAGTCCTAAAAATACTAAATAGCCAACTACGACCAACTTGGAAGTAGTGCTCGCCGGCCGCTGCCGTGGTACCGCTCGCTTCGCTTGGTCGGATCGCTCGTGATTGGTCACGGTCTAATCTAACCTAAACCAATTGGTCAGGGTGCCCTAGCTTAAGTTATTGCAACCTATTCGGCATCCACTGACACAAAATGCTTATTGTTACTGCAGATAAGCCATTTTGAAATACGTCTAAGCGTGGGTAGCAGTATTGTAAAATGTAGCGCAATGACAATCCAGCTGCACGTTGTTCAGCTGTTTTACATAACGGCGCTGTTATGTAGTACAACTAGCGGTTTTGTAAAACAGCAGATTCTACAATCTATCAGCGGCATAATGTACCTATATTAATCGTTCAAACATAATGATTGTACATATTTGAAACTGAGTTAAAACGTTCAAAATAACGATAACGAATTCGCAGAATAGTATAATCACATTAATTTACTGAAATTTCATGTATATTATTTCTAATTATACCCTACTAATATTATAAATGTGAAAGTTTGTATGAAAAAAAAAATAGAAAGATGAACATGAAAATCTTTGGAGTTTGGATGTTTGTTAGTCAATTACGCAAAAAAACAGCTGAATAGATTTTGATGTGACTCACAGATAGTAATTTTATCCTCGATATCTCGATAATACGTTCCCGTGAGATAATTTTCTACCTTTACCCGGGCGAAGCCGCGGGAAAAAACTAGTCAATAATAAAATTGTGTTACAAGAATATTCAGTACCAAAATATGGCAAAGAAATTTGAGCCGTGTCGAGAATAACTCGACCTAATGAGCGTAGCAAACGAAAACAGAAAGATAATACTTATTATAGTCATATTTCGCTCATCAAATCCTGTTATCATTTAGTTCAGTCGAGTGTGAAACACGAAAGCTCTCGATAAATAAAATACATAGATTTATGTGTAAGATAAGTACTTACGGGACGATTTTCGTAATTTCTAAAAAAAGGCTAGACCTAGTTTTCCTAACAAACTAACGACATATTATTATCACTCTTCAAAATCGGTCAAGCCATTTAGGCTACAAGAGGTCACAATAGAACGGATACATACGAACATACATATCATTATATACATACGCGCAAAAAACATTACCCTCCTTCTGGGTCAGTCGGGTAAAAACACTTTAAAAGTCTCGCTAAAAATCTAATCAGAAAATCTGTTGGTAAATTGAGACATAAGCATTTAATATTAAAGCAATTACATGCACTTCTTTGTATTGTAGAGGAGTCGTTCAGTCAGAAAGATGAAGCTAGTTGTCCATTCCAAAAAACTGCATGGACACTCTTTTAAATGAAGACACATTCTGACGGATGCTAGCTTTTGTGATTAGACCATGTGAGTCCATGTATCCCGTATCGTATTAACATTATACAGTTTCAATATTACTTACTGTATCCCAAGATAGATCTGAAGACAGATGAAGTACAAGTTATTGGCGTTGGATAACAACACCAGCGATCCAAGTTGGCGGTCGACCATGCGCACGAGTGTTGATTGACGCACGTACGCCTCCCGGAGACGACGCCATACTTGGATTTGTAAATACAGGTCGGTGCCAAACTGTAAGAAGAATTAAATGTATTGAAATCATCATCATTATTTCAGCCGAAAGACGTTCACTGCTGGACATAGGCCTCCCCCAAGCACCACCACTTTTACCAGTTCTGTACCTCCCGCGTCCAGCGGATTCCTCAAAAGATCATCGGCCCCTTGTGGGAGCCCTTCCAACGTTACATCTTCCGGTACGCGGACGCCACTCCAGAACCTTTCGGCCCCATCGGTCATCTGTTCTGCGAGCAATGCCCACTGCCACTTAAATGTTGTAATTCTACGGGCTATGTCGGTTGGGTATCTTGGTTCTTCTGCGGATTCTCTTCATTTCTGATTCGATCACGTAGGGAAACTCCAAGCATAGCCCTCTCCATTGCCCTTTGGGTGACTTTTGTCGTTCTAATAAGGGCCATTGTGAGCGACCATGTTTCAGTGCCATAAGTCATCACTGGCAACACGCACTGATCAAAGACTTTCATCTTGAGACACTGCAATATGTGAAACGAGAAGATATTGCGTAGCGTCCCTAAGGCCGCATTTACGGAGACTCGAGGCGTCGCGCGGCGCTGTGCGAGGGGGCGGGCTGCGGGCCGTCAAGTGTAAGAAATCTTAATCGCTTCTCCGTAAACGCTCTCATAGAACGCCCTATGTTTGAATTTAGTGCGCCGCACAATGCCCCGCGCGACGCCCCGCGTCTAATGTCGTAATGAGGCCTAACGCCTCCCAGCCGAGTGGAATTCGACGATTGACCTCTTTTTCGAAGTTGGACCTACCTAACTGGACAGTTTGTCCTAGGTAAACATATTTGTCCACAACTTCGACTATAGCGTCTCCGATCTTCATGAGAGTGGGCGTTACATTGGCATTTGAAATGACCTTTATCTTATTCATGTTCATTATAAGACCCACTGTTTCGGAAGCTCTACTGATGTCGTCGAGCGTTGTACTGAGAGGACCTCAGTACACACATTTACAGCCATAGCTACTATATCATCGGCAAACCGAAGGTGAGTGATGTACTTGCCATTGACGGTGATGCCTTGAAGACGTTTCCGTACAGACACTTCAGTACCTCAATGTACAGATAGTCGATAGGCCGATATGTGCCGATAGTTGAAGAGACTGTATGATCGAGACATGGGCTGTACTACGAAGGCTTTCTCATAGTCTAGTTTACAAACGCTAAGCAGAGAAGCAGGCAGATTATACTCTTCGGTCTTCTGTATAACCTGCTGCGGCGTGTGTATGTGGTCTATGGTGCTAAATCTTTTACGTATTGAAATAAGGGAACTTGATGAGGAAATGAAGAATGGTAGGGACCAGGGTCATGCTTTTAATAGTTTTATTGAGGCAAGTTTTGCAGTTTTTCTTTTAGAACACATATTTTGAGATAACCTACTCGTATAATTTAAACATGGCAATGCATGGCGTATAAATGAGGTATTGAGGTATTGTCATGGTGTATTGAGGTCCCCCATTGCTTTTTTTCCTTTGATCTACTCTCCCCTTGTAACTGTTTTGAAAATAGTACTAATGTAATACTAGTACAGTACCCATGCAGGGGTTATAACACACATCGAGATTTACGCTAGCATTCCTAGCAACAAACGGATGTCAAAATCTGTGTGGACGTGAGATTTTGATATCACCATGGAGTCCCGGGTACTATAAAGTCGGTGTGTACCTAACATTAGAAAACGACGTTCACATAAGTATTAGATAATTAAAAAGACGCGACTCTACAAAGTCAAACTTTTTTTGAAATTCCATTTCTCCACTGACCTAACCTAACTTAAGGGGATACGTGGATAATTTTGTGTTTTAAAATTCCTATAAAACCAAATGTTTACGGTTAAATCATTCGTATTTTCCATTTGTGTTATTTGACTATATTTACTTCTGTACTAAAACCGAATCATGATTACTTACTTGTTTTGTCGATAGAAAAAAATTACAAAGTAGCACCGTCTATTTTTAGGGTTCCGTACCAAAATGGTAAAAAAGGAACCCTTATGGTGTGACTCAATCTGTCTGTCTGTCTGTCTGTCTGTCTGTCTGTCTGTCACAGCTGGATATCTCAAGAACTACTAATGCAATGAACTTGAAATTTGGAACAGTTTTAGATGACATTTACCCAACTATTTTACAAATAAGAATGAAATAAAAATATTTATATTTTTTTTGCCACATGGACTGAAAGGGGGTCTTAAAAATTCAAAGTGGGGCTACTAGAGCATGTGGGGTATCATATGAAAGAGCGCTGTTTGCACATTCTCAAACATTTTTATTTTTTTTAGGCCCCATAGTTTTCGACTTTTGATGAAAAATGTAAAAAAAAATACCGTTCCCCCGCCTTATCTCCGAAGTTTGCAAAGCGAAAAATCTGAAAGTATTCTATATGATAGAAGTTTATGTAAAGATTACAGGAAAAACAAAACGATGTCTCTAAATAGCACACTTTTTCAGAAATCGGAACGGAACCCTCGGTGCGCGAGTCCGACTCGCTCTTGACCGGTTTTTTTGTTTTATACGATTACTAGCTTTTGCCCGCGGCTTCGCCCGCGTGGATGTCGGAAAATATCCCATGGGAACGTACATGTGGAAAACATAGGGCCGTCCGATATAACTGTGCAAACTCAAATAGCTACGATATATCGTTACCGTGTATAAAAAGCATAAAGCTACCAGTCGGCATGATTTTTTCCGACATCTTCAACAGTCGTCGTCATATTTCAGCCAATTTACACAAAACCATAATGAATTACACTGAATCACTCCGTTCATTGGAGAAAACCGTATGAAAATCCATTTTTGACATTATCGCATTCAAACAGACACACTTACGCGGCGGGAGGACTTTGTTAATTACTTAAAATTTATTATGCCAGTCACGCTCTAATAACAAATAACTTTTGTCCGAGTGTCCACTCGTTCAAATAATTTCCTCGTAAAAACTTCGAATGAAATAAAGACTAAATGTTACCTCAAGATTCGAACTATGACTACATTTCCAATCCCTTATATTTCTTAAAAAGAGGTAATTACACAAACATTTGTCAACCCCTATTGTACCCTCTCAAAAACGCTGTACCACATATTTCTTTATTTCCTACCAAAAGCATAAATTTGAATTTTCATGTCCCTAACTTAAGAAATGCTGGGTTTCCCATCTTTAGTATTGTTTTTGAAAGTATCCTGTGTCCTTTCCCAAATTTTGTCGAAATCCGTGCAGTTTTGTAAATTTTAAAATCAACCCCTATTTTACCCCCCTAAGGGGATGATGTTTCAAAAACGCTGAACCGCATATTTCTTTGTTTCCTATCAAAAGCATACATTTTAATTTTCACATCCCTAACTTAAGAAATACTGAGTTTCCATACAAACTTTCATCCTTGATTATTTTTGAAAAAAAAAAGTAGCCTATGTCCGTCCCCAGGATACCATCTATAGCCTTGCCAAATTTTATCGAAATCCGTTCAGTGGTTTAGGCGTGAAAAGGTAACAGACAGACAGACAGACAGACAGACAGACAGACAGAGTTACTTTCGAATTTATAATATTAGTATGGATACGTAAACAGTTCCTTATTGTGTAGTAAAATTTTCTTTAAATCGAAGGTATTTAAATAATGTTAAGAACTTACTTAGCTAAAAATTTATATAAATAGGGGAGACCGGGGCTACATCTAACGGGGGTAAGAATTAACTTGAATATAGCCGCTAAACGGTAAGCGTTACAATCATGATACTCGGTTTCCCAGCACTATTAACGCCGACAAACGTGTCATGACTCGTCAGTCCGCGGCCAATCGCCTCTTGTACGAGTTGTGCGCAGCAAGCCCGGATTGACAGGTAAATGAACTTTTCGTGGTTTGCAATAATTTGACTCAAGACGTAGTTATTCACTCAATCGAATATAATATTGCCCAGAATGAAGCTTAATTTTATGGATAATATTAATGTGCTATGCGTTTTTTATTATTCCTATTGATTGATTTTATGTGATTAAATTTGTAAAAAACCGGTCAAGAGCGAGTCGGACTCGCGCACCGAGGGTTCCACATGCATGTAAAGTTTCATTACTGTCCGCCTTTTAAATTTTAAGAAATTTTATGGCAAAGATTTTATGGAGAAGTATTAGGTTGGAGCAGCCTTAGCGGAATAGATAGTGAAACTTATATTTTGTATCTGTGATTGAAAATAGGTTAATTTAATAGAACATAAGTTGATTAAAGATATTTACGAAAGAAATGTCGAAAAGTCTATTATGTTAGAAAATATAAACGAAAATACAAAATTTGTTAGGAGTGGCCCCGGTCTCCCCTACCTATAGCATTTTGTCATAATCATCATCTACATTTATACGAAGCGCGTTTTTAGTGCGCGTGAGAGTGTTCTATCTCGCGTGTCAAACTAGACAGACATAACGCCATTTCACTTACACACCGAGCTAAACCACGATTCGATGTAAGGCCTTAACAATGTGCCATATTTACGACCAGCTACCCTCATAGTCATAATTCTGTCACAAAAACACACTCCATTTATTTTCCTCAAACACGATACATAATGATATTGTTTTGTAACAAATTAGGGACTTCACTACCAGAAGGAGTATTAACAACATAATATACAAAGGATACTAATTGTTTTCATGTTCAAGACGTTAATGAGATGCTTCGTGTCTGTTGATTATCGTCTTTAAGTGAATAAATGGAGTTTGAGGATGAGGCTACATAATTAAGGCGACAAAAGTAATTTTAAAATAATAATTTTTGATTATAATTGCGAAAGTGAGTTTGTTTGTTTATTTTTTATTAGGCTTTCACGATAATATGGCTGAACGGATTTGAATGAAATTTGACACATGGTTAGACCCTGACCTGGATTAGGACATAAGATAATTTTTATCCTGGTAGTACGTTACCGTGTGGTATAATTTCTGACCTCCACGCGGGCGAAACAGCGGGCAAAAGCTAGTTCATAATAGAATAGCTAAATAAAATATCCTAATCATAAATAATGTTACTTAACCCCTCAAGTGTCGAATGCACCCCATGTGTGGATAAGGAAAAACCTTTAAATAGTGGTATATAAGCTTATTATATAGGTAAACATAAAAAAACATCATCCGATGGAAAACCAATCATCATCAGTAGTTGTGCACCTATGGAGTTCGCAACTAAGCCCCTCCCCCCCAGCGTGTCAAATGCACTCCATGTGTGCATAAGGACAAAACTTCACATAGTAGGTATATAAGCATAAATCATATATATATAAACGTAAAAAAAACATCATCTGATGGAAAACATATCCTCATCAGTAGTTGTGAACCTATAGGGTTCGCAACTAACCCCCAACCCCCCCCCCCCCCGCTGAAGTTTTGGGTCTAAAAATAGCCCAAACTCAGACACGTGAGGGGTTAACATTGTTGGACAGCAAATATAGTTTTAAATTGGCATCTAATAACAGATCAAAAATCAGTACACCAGCGATACATTGTTGGAAATAAAATGCTATGTCGTTTGACGAAAACACGTAATGGCGTATATCTAACCATGCGGCCTCAAGTCTGCTATTAAAATAGTGTCAGAATGGTGTATCATTGATTTCATAATTGTTGATTTTGACAAGTTTGGTAATCTACTAATATAATGGCGTCATAATGACGTCATTATGGCTTTCCAATGTTCAACCAATGACACTCCATTGTATGAAATTATGAATTTAGCAGATTACGGAATTTTAGCAAAATGACAATGCAGTGACAATGGGATCGTATTGGAATGTAAAAAATAGCAGACTTGGGGCCCTGGTCATCATATATAAGAGGGACTGTGCCGTAATTTTCTATAGTATAAACATATGGGCGTAATCCACCACGCGGGCCCCGAGTGTGGATTGGTAGATGTCGCATGTCTTCGAATTGTTGGTTCTAAGTTTCCTCACGATGTTTTCCTTCACCATTTTGAGAGCAGTGGTGATGAAATAATTTACACAAAGTAAAGCGCCTGTCTGGGTTCGAACCTACAACCTGAAAGTCGTAAGTCGCGGCCGGTACCACTGGGCCACCACTGACCATCATGCAGGTAGGTACGGTCAGCAACGGAAGTCGGTTAACACTGCTACTTTTTGACATCATCTAAATTAATACAAAATGATTCGATAAACGAAATTTAACATTTAATTTATTAGATAAGAGTTAATTTTCTTTAAAATTTTCATCTGTTCCGATTTTATGACACACTGGATAATCCAGCAGGCCAAAAACATCTATACCGGCTTGCTAGAGCTAGAGAGAGGAAGACGAGGGATGTCTGTCAGATAAAGTGTATAAGGGATGAAACTGGAACAATTCTTTCGGATGATGAGAAAATTAAGGATAGGTGGAAGGGCTATTTTGAAAGACTGATGAATGAGGAGAATGACTGGAGTGGTGTGCTTGGGAATAAACCAGTAAATGAGGGGTTAGTGAGAATGATTAGTATGGATGAAGTGAGAATAGCAGTTAATGGGATGAAGAATGGTAAAGCAATAGGTCCGGACGGAATACCAGTAGAAGTATGGAAGTTATTACGGGTAGATGGATGGACGTGGTTAGCTTTATTCTTCAATAAGTTGTTGCTAGAAGAAGCCATACCTGACGAATGGTGTAACAGTTCGCTGGTGCCCATCTTTAAAAACAAAAGCGATGTGCTGGAGTGTAACAACTATAGAGGAATAAAGCTAATGTCACATAGTATGAAGGCTTGGGAGAAAGTTATTGAAAGGCGACTGAGAGAAGAGAGTGAAATTTCGCAAAACCAATTCGGTTTTATGCCTGGTCGAGGAACAGCAGATGCCATTTTTGCTATTCGCCAGCTGTGCGAGAAATACAGAGGTGCTCATAAAAACTTGCACATGGTATTTGTTGACCTCGAAAAGGCATACGACCGAGTGCCTCGTGAAGTTTTGTGGTGGGCACTTAAGGAGAAATGTGTGCCAGGGAAGTATGTGCAGTTGATTCGTGCGATGTACAGTCGATGCAGTACCCAAGTCCGGTCTGCAGTGGGCACTACTGGCAGCTTCGATGTGGCTGTCGGTTTACACCAGGGGTCTGCACTCAGCCCTTACCTCTTCGTGCTGATAATGGATGCTCTTTCTTCGGACATCCAGGAAGAGGCTCCCTGGTGTATGCTGTTCGCCGATGACATTGTGCTGGTTGCCGAGAGCGGCCTAGAGGTCCAGAGTAGATTGGAGGTGTGGTGGAAAAGACTGGAGACCGTTGGCCTGAGAGTAAGTCGGACCAAAACGGAGTATCTGTTTTGTGATTTTGGCGGCCTCTCGGGTCCGGTGCCCATGTCTCTTGCCGGAACGCCCTTACCGATCTGCTCCGATTTTCGGTACCTCGGGTCGCTTGTCCAAGGGGATGGCGAAGTAGACCGAGACGTAACACACCGGATCAACTCAGGATGGATGAAATGGCGACAGGTTACAGGAACAACTTGCGACCCACGGATGCCCCTCAAGTTAAAGGGGAAAATTTACAAGTCCGTGATAAGGCCTGTCGTACTGTATGGATCGGAATGCTGGGCAGTGAAGAAGACGGATGAAAAAAGATTGCATGCAGCGGAGATGAGAATGTTGAGATGGATGTGTGGAGTGACGAGAATGGATAAAGTAAGAAATGAGTATATAAGAGGAAGTTTGAAAGTGGCGCCAGTGACAGAAAAGTTGAAAGGAAATCGTTTGGGTTGGTATGGGCATGTGATGAGGAGAGACGAAACGCATGTGACTAAAAGAGAGATGAATATACAAGTTGATGGATGGAGAGGCAGAGGAAGGCCAAAGAAAAGATGGATGGATTGTGTGAGGAATGATATGAAAGAGAAGGGAGTGAATGAGAGCGTGACGGTTGACAGAGGAGAATGGAAGAAGAAAACGTGTTGCGCCGACCCCAAGTAACATGGGATAAGGGCAGGAAGATGATGATCTGTTCCGATTTTAATGAAGTATTTTTCTCAATAATTAAGATTTAGATAACTCAAGTGTTAATCGACTTTTGTTGCTGACTGTACACACAGAAGCAGGTCAAGTTACTACAAACTGTCAAATTTTTTCATTCTGTTTGAACTTAATTATGAACACTATAAGGTATAAAATCATTTGAAGTAATTTGACAGTTTGACCTAATATGCTGTTGTGTGTACCTTCTTTCCAAATAAAGGTAAAAATACAAACCTACCCTCTGTCTGACCTCAAAACGTTTCTCAATGGTAACCACCCGGTTAACATACAGGTTGAGTCTATGGTACCGAGATGATAGACCCATGCTGATGAGAATGATGATCAGGTCTTGAAAGTTCCAGAGAATAGTTGCCGCCTTGCTGACTATGAATATTGGTATAGCATACCATAGGTTGTAGTCCTCTGAAAAGTTCAAAGAAAATTGTAAACTCATGTTTTTTTCAAAACGTATGGCAGGGGTCTATCATGCCCAGATTTCACTATAGTCGGAGTCGTCGGGCCATAAATCTGTCTCGCTCGCACTTATGTAGCTTACGGCGTTATGGATAAGATGCAAGGCATTGCACATTGTTATTGCTACTGACATTTATGGCCCGACGACTCAATTCATAACGCGAGTTCTAATAGTATCCCATAAACCTTTGGCCAACCCGAGGTTTAAAACCAGTAGTTCAAAATGTCATAATATTATTAATTCCAGTTCACCTAATTTTGTGGTGTACAATACATTGTTTAATGAATAAATAATAAATCAGCAGTTTCAGCACCACCAGATCAGCGAGAAATTCAAAAAGAATTTTTTTAGAGAAAAGCAAAAGAAAATAAATTGAAAGAAAAATGCGATTTCACGAAAGCCTGTCACACTGTTGATGTCACAGTGTGACAGGCTTTCGTGAAATCGCATTTTTCTATGACTTACGAGTTCTAAGCAGGAATCCGTGAGATACCGTGACGTATCTATAAAAGAATTCCTCTGGAGGAAAACCGATTCCAGTTGCTGACACCATGCTCAGTGCGTGTTCAACTGAAAACGAAAATCAATTTGAACATTGTGTGTGAGTGGTGGCGGTCGTCACTCACTCACCTACACACTCACGCACACTACTTCGCTCACTCTTTCACTTTGAATTATTTATCTCCAATGCCAGATATATTTCAGGTGTGTATTTTGCCATCAAAGATGAGCAGAGAGAGATGATGTTGCAACCAATGTAACCTATGTATGTCATTTATGTGAGAATGCTGGTATCCATAACACAAGTTAAATCTTTCTTAGGATACCAGAGTTCATACAGACTGCTTATAACACTAGTGGTTACATAATTGTAATACGCTATTATTGTATACTGTATACTCATGGTGTTTTTTGTGTTTAATTGTTCACCATTTTTGTTCAATAAATCTTTATTTATTATTTATTTTATTATAGAGATGAGCTGTAGGTAATCACAAATGCACCACACTCTTGGAACCGAAACACAGCAGTAACGCTGCCATGCTTTGCGGAAAAGGTTTGGGTTCTCTAAAAGGTGTATCAGAAAAGTGTAGTCAAATTTAAGGGTGTGGTACAGACCATTAAACTTTCTCCATGGGACCAACACCGTAATTGAGATAAAATTATTAAAATAAAATATGTTTTTAGTAGCAGGAGTAACACGAGTATTTTATACCCAGTTATGTGCAGCTTCATACACAACTTTATCTACTCTCATAAATTGGGATTGAATCTAAATAAAACTTTTCCCACGAAATTCAGTACAATAAAACGTATGAATGGCGCCAAAACTCAGCAGCACATCACCGCGCATGCTTAGAGAGGGTGCTGCCACAGACAAGTAAAGAATCAAAACTTTTTTGTAATGCTATAAAAATGGCTGCCGCATTTATGCGTTCCATTAGAAAAACATATTTGATGGAAACTCCTTGGTCATATATAAACTTCTTGGATTTTCCCTGTATCGTATTGGTAAAAAAAATGTTGTATAAAATTATTTTGTTTGAAAAAAAAGTGTTATTATTATGATTCTGTTTTTAAATTTCAGTATTGTGTTTACAAAGTATGTTAGTATAAATTAGCTATTATGATACTAACCAACAGCAATACTAGCAACAAAAATAGTGATAAAAATAGTCCTCTTTTTTATTTTGACATCAGGTGGAAAATCTAGTGCTGTGTTAGTCTCCACACTCAACCAATAGGATGAAAGCTTTCTCCAAGAATGCACGAATTTTGATGACAGCAACAACGACATTACTGCGTTAGCATAGAATATGGCTCCTGAGAGGCGACCAATCAGACTATCTGAAAATATAAATAATTGTTATTTTGAGAGATGAAATAGGAAAGTATTAGCTTACGGCTTTATTTATATTTGTATACACACATAATTATTATAAACTAGCTTTTGCCTGCAGCTTTGCGCGCGTGGAGATGGAAAATTATCCCACAGGAACTTACTCGTACTACCGAGAAAAAGTGTTCTATGTCTTAATCCAGGTCATGATTTACCCATGTGCCTAATTTCATTCAAATCCATTCAGCTACTTTAACATGAAAGTGTAACAAACAAACTCACTTTCGCATTCATTCTATTATTAGTTAGGGTTAAACCGCTTTTGGTGTCTGTGTAACCGAAAAAAAAATCCGAAAAAAAAACCTTTAAAAAAAACCGTTGATGGACGGACGGTTTTTTTAACGGATTTCTTTGTAGTTTTTACCATCATTTAGGGAATTTATTCCGGAGGGTTTTTACTATGTGCGGGATGCAGGTTTGTCGGTAATATTAAAGCACTGATTGGTGTTGGTTTTACACTGTTTATTAAATGTTCTACAAGTTTAATGGAAAATGTTCTTAAAGTAAAATGTTAGGTATGTGAAATGTTATGTTAAAATGTTATGAATGCACCCGGTCCGTTTGATGTCTCGCAATGCACTGATGTTAGAGTATAACGATTGTTGTAAACTGCTGCGTTAGCAATTGTTCGGTTGCCTAGACCGAACATATTCCGGGGCGGCAAAGATGTAGTTGAGATGAGTTGATGATAGTACAATTATGTTAGCTAAGATGATAGTAACCTATGTTAGTGGTGGTGGTTTACCTACATATAATGGAAGTTAAATATAAATGTATTATGCAATAATTTTCATCTATATATCTATATCTTCTCTAGCTATACTTATTATAAAATAAAGCCGCTTTTCGTGTCTGTCTGTGTGGCTGCGTTGTTCTTCTAAACTACACAATTCTTAAGGAGTAAACTCCAAAAATAATGTTAATTACTAGGTAAGTTATTTCTATCACAAACTCGATCAACAAATAATCATAATAATAAATGACTACATCACTTACTATCAGAAGATTTCAGCCGTCCTCCAAGCAGCGTAATAATCCTCCAGATAGCAACGCATACTGTTACCACCAGCATTACAAACAGTATCAGACACCAGGCGAAAGCCAGGGTCAGACCAAAGCCTGAGATGCCGAAGTACCGGGCCTTATAGAAGACACTGTTCAGTATTGGAAGAAAGTCCTGAAAAAGAAAGATTTCGTTCACCTTTTTAAATCGCTTAAGTTATATTTTACATTGGTTTCGTTACATTAAAAAAAAATATTCGAGATATTTACATAAAAAAAACATAAATTATAAAAAAACATAGTATTTATATTCATAAGTTCTTGTTCTCACACACTATTGTCTACGTTTCATTTTCATTTCTCCTTTCGAAGATCAGCTGGAAAAAAGTTAAGAAATAAGCACTACCTTTGTGCTCATGTATATTATGTCCTCTCTGTATCTATTTTACCACGTTTTTATTTTGTGAACTAGGATGTACATACAACAGCATATCAGGTTATACGAAACTGTCAAATTTCTCCAAATGATTATAAACCTTAAAATGTTGATAGATAAGTTCAAAATCGAGTGAGAAAATTTGACAGTTTGTAGTAACGAACTGTTGCTGTACATTTTCATAAATTGATAATGAATAAATAATTAAATAAATAAAACAGCAACTGCCCAATATATTAGTTAAAGATAAAATAATGATAATTGATGAGAGAAAGTACATAATTCTAAGTTGATTTAATTTATGTGTAAGATGAAAGGATCAAATTCCAGATTGTTAACCAAAAGCTTTTTGAACTGGGGTCTAATGTTTCAGAAGTACAGGTACAAAATTAATTGTAGTCTTAGGAGTAGTTGGAAAACAAATAAATGGTCTTACATCATATTTCTTCGTGTTTAGTTTTGTAACTAAATTCCCTTTCATATTATATTCTTCACTTTTGTCACTTCTTATTCCTTTAGTATTTAGCTTTATGGAGCTGAAAATTAAGTTTTTAATTAGAATTTTATTGAGTACGAAGTAGTAAAAGTGAATGCTGGGGAAACGACACTAAAATTTTTAGTAGTTAAGAGTTCAGCACTTCGCTTTACTGAATTGGAACCCTTCCTAAAGTAATAAAATAATTAACTGCAAAAGTTATTAACTATAAGGTTATTCATTTCTAAATAGGTACCTGTGAGTATATTTTTGTTTGCTTCCTAACTGTAGGTATATAAGCTACGCCCCATAACAAAGACAGCTGACATGGCTGAAAAGGCTATCCAGCTTATTTAATGTCACATGTCTGCTGTATACAAGGTTGATATGAGCAAGAGGCATTAAATTAAACAACATATACTATAGGTGCATAGTATAGTGTTAACTCGGAACTATTAAAAAAAGTTTAGGAGAAAAATAAGAAAAACTTTTTTCTAACAAATAAAATAGCTTAATAATCGAATTAAAATGTAAACATCCTTTGTAGAAATTTCCACTGACCTGCGTAACAAAACGGCAACGTCGCGTCAAAAATTCTGTCGTTTTAAGGTGATAGGTGACCCTAGATAACTATGAGTAGGTGCTTAGTCAGCTGTTAGGGCAGATACATCGTGATTCAACAAAGAAAAAACCGGTCAAGAGCGAGTCGGACTCGCGCACCGAGGATTCCGTTCCGATTTCTGAAAAAGTGTGCCATTTAGAGACATCGTTTTATTTTTCCTGTAATCTTTACATAAACTTCTATCACATAGAATAATTTCAGATTTTTCTCTTCGCAAACTTCGGAGATAAGGGGGGGGGGACGGTATTTTTTTTTACATTTTTCATCAGAAGTTGAAAACTATGCGGCCTAAAAAAAAGAAAAAAAATGTTTCAGAATGTGCAAACAGCGTTCTTTCATATGATATCCCACATGCCCTAGTAGCCCCACTTTGATTTTTTAAGACACCCTTTCAGTCCCTGTTGCACAAAAAATATAAATATTTTAATTTCTTTCTTATTTGCAAAATAGTTGGGTCAACGTCATCTAAAACTATTCCAAATTCCAAGTTGATAGCATTAGTAGTTCTTGAGATATCCAGCTGTGACAGACAGACAGACAGACAGACTGAGTGACACCATAAGGGTTCCTTTTTTACCATTTTGGTACGGAACCCTAAAAACTAAAAAATAATCCTGTGACTAAACTATTGATTCTATTTATCTGATTTTTTATGTAGAGGCTGAAAATGAGACAAAGTATATGTGGTTTAATTTAATGCCTCTCGCTCATATCAACTTTGTATACATATACTGACATACTGGGCAGATGACATACAGTCTGCCCAGATAGCACAGAACTGGTGCCCTGAGACAGTAAAGCGGGGTCGGGGAAGGCCATAGGAAATGGTGGGATTAACTGGAGAGATTTCACCAAACCTGGACGAAGAATGCGCGGGCACGCGAACGATGGAAGGAGTATATTATCCTCTGTGCAGGGCTTGCATGGAGGCTGAGGAAACCATTGCGCATGTGCTCTTTGAATGCACAGGCGTCACCCAGGTTAGGATAGAATCCACCCAGGTCTTTCACAGATGTTCTCAACAGACCAGGAGACCAGCTCAACTTCTGGAGGGAGGTGGGCTGGTTGGAATAACCACTGCCAGCCGCCATGGCCCACGCACAATGGTCCACTTGAAGGACTAAGTACTACTAAGTACTACTAAGTACTAGACTAAGGACTAGAACACATTCATAGAACATAGAATAGGAGTATATTATGTACGAGAGATTATAACAGAATCCAACAAATTATTCTAAATTTTGATAGCCATCAATATGAAAAATAGGGAAGGTATAGCCAACCTTCCCTATTTTTCAGATTGATGCTGCTGATCTGTGTAATGTATTGTCATTTGTTAGGTACTGCAGAAATAGAAAAAAGAGTAGCTTAGTGTTAGTCTACCAGAATATTATCCTTAAGAACAGTAGTAAAACATGAATTACTTACAGCAAAACAAATATCTTCAGTGGAAACTAGTGATTCACTCAATGTTTGGTCCCCATATACATTATTGAAACTTTGAGCCATTGTATTTTCTCCTTTTACTATGTAGCATCAATAAAACATTTCACTTTGTCCCGAAGACCCGCATTTATTATGAAAATTATTGTTTTACACATCCGAATCGCATGTTAGGCACAATTATTGAAATGTCTCACAAAACATACTACTGAATACACGCTATTTTAGCCTTTACTGTTCTTCAAATAGAGGTATGTGTCGTATGAATGAGGTGCTCTATATGTAGTTTCCAACATAAAATGCTATTTGGAACCAATTTAGTAAAATGACATGTTATATGTCACAATTTGTACAGACACAATTATTATGATTTTTTTTGTTGATATTATCTTTCAAATGTTTACACAAGTTTGAATATGGAATTTGATAATAATTTACATATTTATGATACTTGCATGCAACTGTTTCTGATAATATCAACGTTGAAAAATATTTTATTTATTTTTGATTAATGGGAAAATTTATTAATTTTAAACTTTTGGTAGAGAAATAATTGGATGGTAGTTGGTAATTGGTAGTAATCATATTAAATGCAGGACGTCATGCCCAGTTCATTCAAATGTGCATTTTTATAGCTTTTGCGCGGCTTCGCTCCCGTTAATTTAGAATTTGATAATCAATTCGTGAGTACAGTGAGTACTCCGCTTGCAATAATATAATTCAATCATGATTCGAAAGGCATGTGGCGCCATCTATTATCATAAGAACGTTATTGTTGTTTTCCTCGGGAATAGTACCTACTTTTTTCTCTATGTCCGTTTCTGTAGACCTGACAACATATTATGCAAAATTTAAGGATGATCGGTTCAGTGGTTTAGGCGTGAAAAGGTAACAAACAAACAAACTTACTTTCACATTTTTGTAACGTGACGATATTATCATGGTCGTCTACGTCACGTCCTTAAAGTGTATGAAAATACGTGCATGTTATAAAGTTATCGTAGGCAAAAGCGTCTTCATACAATCATGTCCATACAATATTACTTCGGTAATATCGTCACGTTAGAAATAATTATAAAGTGCTCATTTTCTTTTACAATGACTACTTTATACTATACCTGGGGGGCTAAAACGGCCACTTTGGCAGAATCGTAAAACGGTCACAAACTGACAATATATTATGAATTGTCAGTTTGTGACCGTTTTACGATTTCAAATTATTATTCATAATATTATCCTATTATGATTCTGCCAAAGTGGCCATTCGCAAGAGATGCACATCTCTACTACGCCGTGTGCGCGGCAGCTCCAACACCATTCTTAGAACGTTGGCTGATAGGTGGGATTCTCCGATCTTGGGGCGGTGGATACGACTGCACGCAGTCAAGTAGTCACTCCCCAGGATCGGCGTGCCTCACCCAGCTTATGAGGAATGTAAATGTTACTAACACTAGGTTATACGTTCACATTGTTACTAACAAATATGGAAGTGATTCTGAATTAAATGCTTATTTATTTATTTATTTTATTTATTTTTTGAATTTCGAATTTTATTCCGACACATTAGGATGTCAGTTTTACAAAACTGACAGCTTAGTACCGGACTAAGTTGTCAGTTTTTGTTAACTGTATTTCTATCACAGCTAGGTTCTTATTCCAAAAACTGGCTCGATGGTTTATAGATACTATGACCGAAGAAAAACCTCGTTTTGTAACAAGACCGAGCAAGTCCACTAAATAAATCTGAAAGCTAATAAAACAGAAGAAAAGTAAAAGAAATGTCTCAATTAAATATTAGCTGTTATATTTAACTGCACGTCATCGCTGCCTTGCTCGTCAAACTGAATAAGAACCAGTTCGTAGGTTATGATCGCACCGGCCATCTGCAAATATAAAATCAATTAGTCTTTCTTGTCATATTTTACTTTCTCACTACAGTTTTGCTCATACCAGAAAGGTGCACTCTGTAGGTTAGATGGATAATTTATTTATTTATTTATTTATTTAGGACCTTCAACAAAGGGTGTACACATGTAAGTGTTGTGTTTGTACACAAGAAAAAAGTATTAACAACAAAAATATCACGTAGGTGTAAGGAGTACATCTACAGGAGACCACAGCATGCATAATAGAATATAATTATGCTAACAAAGTTGTAGTAGCAATTAAAAAATAAAAATCAAAACACATTAGGTGAAAAAATTGGAAAATAGGATTTTAAAAAATTAAATTAACAGTCATAGTAGAAATTCCGATTACAACGCGGGCGAAGTCGCGGGCAAATGCTGGTAATTTATGATTATGAAGAAATATTAGTACCGTGCGTAATGTTATTTTCTATTTTTTGCAATGTTTTGTATTATATTAATATCAATTTTATTATATAATCTGTTCTGAACTTAGCAGCTGACCATTAACAAATAGCTAAAGATTTGTGCTCCGGCTCGATACTAATAACGGTATAACACTATGTTTTCATAAATCAACGATCCGACAGAATTCACACATTTATCAAAGCCTAGACTTAGGATCTAACATGTAATGTTCTGCTATAAACGACACTTTATCAATTCCCAACCTTATCCCCAAAACACACAATCCAACTTCCCAGAACACAGAATCAGAACCAAAAACAGTTTCAATATCGTCGAAATGTATTTCATTCTCAACTTTACTAGATGGATCTTTAGGTGCAAATTCGCTTAATCAAAATGTAGAACAAAAACAGTACAACCTGTAACAAAATAGTTTTGTTTAGATAGAAGAAGCCCATTCCACTGAGGGCGATGTAATCTTTATTTAGTTGATCTTGAAGGCGCTCCACCTGCAAAACGAAGTTGTAATTGCGGTTACGTACGGCAAATAGATGGCGGACCAGACGAGCTGGAAGTTTTGTACATTTGCAGCATTCAGTTGTTTTTTGCTAGATTGTGTTTCTTGCTGGAAGAATGTGAATAATTTCCGAGATGTGTGTTGTGTTAACAAACATAGAGATACCGAGACAAAAAATGGTTCTGTTTTTTTTTAAATATAGGTATTTGGCTTATTTGGTCGCTGTGTTGTCTCAAGGCATTATTTTAATAAAAAAATGTTCATTATCATCATTTCAGCCGAAAGACGTCCATTGCTGGATATAGGCCTCCCCAAAGCATCGTCAGTTCTGTGCATTCCGCGTCCAGCGGATTCCTGCGTTCCTGGCCTTCTAACATTATCTTCCGGTACGCGGTCGCCACTCCAGAACAATTCGGCCCCATCGGCCATCAGATACTAATGTTCATAACTCAAAATAATTACTAAACATAACATATTTTATGATCGTTTGTATTCGCAAGTCTAATAAGTAAAAACTTTGGTCTTTAGGTACGAGCTTGACAATTCTATCACACTTTAATACTAATTCGGTATCAGACATGAGTATATTAAACACATACTTTGGTACTCTAACATCCCAAATGGGATAAACTGATAGATATAGAAAGCTTTAAAAGCATTTTTAATGATGAAAAGACCATTTTAGACTAGCAAAGAAACAAACCCAGGGTATGCGATAAGGTAGCCCGCGAAATTCAAATTTTCTTGCGTTTTTTTGCAATTTGCAGTGTAAGCGTTAGTACTACGTATTATTGTCTGTACTGTCTTGATCAAAATATAAGTCACGAAAGTAAAAAATATGCATTTATATAATTTGAATCATACAAATTATCAATACATCTCTCTAAGTTAGATTTCCTCCGGATTTAATTTCGTAGATCAGATGAATCCTGAAAAAATCTAACTTAGAGAGATGTATTGATGATTTGTATGGTTAAAATTATGTAACTTCATATTTTTTTAAGTCGCAAATTATATTTTGATCAAGATACAACCTGCTTTGAATTTCGCGGGCTACTAAAGCGCAATCACCTTAAGACAAAGGTATAGATAAAAACGTAGAACGATACTTACTTCCACATTATAACAATAAGTATCATAAGTGTATAAATACTTTAGAGCTAGTTTCGAGTGTGTATTGACATCAGCTGCTGCTAACACGACGCTGACCACTCTGATGCAGAGCCAAGTTAATGACACCATGTAGTAGATTCCTGTCATTATATCAGTAGACAGACCTTGGCTGAAAGTAAGAGAAGAAAGTATTATTTAGTTGGAAATCATCATCATCATCGTTTCAGCCTAAAGACGTCCACTGCTGGAGTTAGGCCTCTCCCAAGCATCGCCACTTCGACCGATTCTGTGCTTCCCGCATCCAATTGGAAATACAAACTTGAAATAAAGGTACTGTA
The DNA here is from genome assembly GCA_905163495.3 of Cosmia trapezina. NCBI lineage: Eukaryota > Metazoa > Arthropoda > Insecta > Lepidoptera > Noctuidae > Cosmia > Cosmia trapezina. Next base: position 8,636,300 of record LR991022.1, on the reverse strand, counting down.
AGGGGAATGCTTGACTCGAATGGCTAATGGCTGGTGGAGCAGACGAGTCCTGGATGGAGACCGCGAATCGGTGCAGTGTGGGACGCCGCCGCGCAGCTAGATGGACCAAAGACCTTATGGTGATATGTAAAAATCGAACTGGGCGGGAATAAGAAAATGACAGAATCAATTACTTCCACATGCGAAAAAAGCGACAAACCAAATAAAAATGGTTTGAAAATAAATTAAGCTATAACTATCAAAAATTAAGAGTTTTCAATTACATAGTACGAACATTTTGATTGCAATTTTGCAATGATATTACTTAGGATTTTAGAATTACAGAAAAAAATATACAATTATTAATCAAATAGTCAATAAACATTATATCCAAAATGAAATCCATACATGCTGTAATAGTGAAATAAATGCTTACGAAAAAACCCAATTTATTTTCTTAAGTTTTTTGCAATTTGCAGGTCAGTGTCAGGTTGTAAATATGATTCACGGCCGTAACTAATATAGCTTTACAGAATTATAATCACTAGAATCAGCAATATAACTGTTAGAATTGACCTCAAATCTAGCGATTTCATGAAATCATGAGGTTTGAGGTCTCAAGAGAGGCCTAAATTCCCAACTTTAATGCGTTGTATCTAAGTATTTTTTTATTATTATGAATACATATAGCAAAAAATACGTGAATAATATTTTTATTATATGACGGACGGCATATTATTATAGAATTTCGTTATTAGGGTTCCGTACCAAAATGGTAAAAAGGAACCCTTATGGTGTGACTCAGTCTGTCTGTCTGTCTATCACAGCTGGATATCTCAAGAACTACTAATGCTATCAACTTGAAATTTGGAATAGTTTTAGATGACGTTTACCCAACTATTTTACAAATAAGAAAAAAGTAAAAAAAATTTTTTTTTTGTAACGGGGACCGAAAGGGGGTCTTAAAAATTCAAAGTGAAGCTACTAGGGCACGTGGGATATCATTTGAAAGAGCGCTGTTTGCACATCTCAATTTTTTTTAAATTTTTTTTTAGGCTCCATAGTTTTCGTGTTTTGATGAAAAATGTAAAAAAAAAATACCGTTCCCCCCCTTATCTCCGAAGTTTGCAAAGATAAAAATCTGAAATTATTGTATGTGATAGAAGTTTATGTAAAGATTACAGGAAAAATAAAACGATGTCTCTAAATAGCACACTTTTCACACACACGCACACTTTCAGAAATCGGAACGGAACCCTCGGTGCTCGAGTCCGACTCGCTCTTGACCTGTTTTTACCCAGGCATCATCCCTATTGTCGTATTAGCTAACTAGGGTCCAATCTAGGTTGGAACCAGTCTTACCAAGGAGTATCGTGTTATCCAAAGGTTGCGGAGGTCAGATACGCAGTCGATATTAGGTATGTAAAATACTGGTATTCAGCGGCATCCTATTATACTGGAAGCCGACCCTAAAATAGTTGAGAAAAGGCTCGGCAGATGATGAACTAGGTAAGATAGTGAACAAAAGAGAGAGGGAAGCATTAAGAAGAAGATAAAGAAGAAGATAAAGAAGAAGAAGCTTCTGATAAAGCGATGAGATGATGATGATGTAGTTTTAAAAACCTTCCCCTTTTTTTCGTCGGTGAAAAATGTGAAGTAGAGCTATATAAGTTGAATAACTTACCTAATCCCCAAAAACATCTGCAAGCATATGAAGTAGAAGTTGCAGGAACAAGACAGAATGATAGTGCCCCCCAGAGCAACGTCTATTTTGCGCACCAGCATCGCTTGCTTCACGTACGCCTCTCTTATTTTACGCCAAGTATATACTCTGACTGCTTCGGATTGCTGCAATGAGAAGTTGGATTTAGTTTATCAGAAATTAAGGGTGAATTCGACCAAACTTTGATGTCCAGTATAAGCTTTAATATTCGAATAAATTTTGAAACGTAGTGTAATGGAATGTCGTAATAAAGCGATGTTTAAAATTCGTTTCGTACTGAAGGTATTTTTAGTGATTTGTTGTGCAAGAGGGCCTTAATGTTAAGTCTCTACCAAGTGTTAAATTCTTCTCCTTACCATACCAGAATCCGTCTGCGACTTCTCCAAGGCACACAGTTTGGCAACGCACTCGTTCAGTCTACTATACCGAGACGTCAGGCCCATACTAATAAGGACTATCAGTTGGTCTTGAAAGTTCCATAACAAACTGGCTATAGTACTTATGAAGGCTAGTGGTATGGCAAACCATTCAGAATAATCCTCTGAAATTTCAGAAAATTCCAAATCTTTTATGTACAGAAATAAAAGTGTAAGTTCTAAAGATCAAGTTAGGCCCCGCACAGACCAAAGATTAGAACATATCAGAGATTATTTTTATTGAATAAATAGTATATTATGGAATTAGTGAATAAAAGACGGATTTAAAGCGAGGGCCATAGATGAATCACGAGCTAGTGAAGGATCGCTCGTGATTCAAGTGTTAGAATCCTGAGTGACGCGAGTGATTCATGGCCCTCGATATAAATCCGTTTTATTCAAGAGTTGCATACTATACTTTATACCATGACTACGAGAAAAAGAAAGATTTAAGTGAAAATAGACATATAATGAAGAAAAAGGAAAGGGCTTTGATGTAAACCAGCCGTGATTTTTTGGGTAACAAGTTTTCCACTATATCGGCCGCCCTCTCTTTCATAAACTCAGGTGTTAACACATCTTCATCACTAGAATGCATTTTTAATCGATTAGAACAACACTAAATAAACACAGAATTAAAGATTAAAGTAACACTAAACTTTGTGTTCGTACAACTTACAGTATTCAAAATAGCGCCAATTTACTAAGGACAGCAAAGAACACAAAACAGTTTTTATTCTAATGCTAAACTCCTTGTCGAAAATGTCGACCAATCAAATTGAATTTAGAACAAATCAATACAGGCCGAATACACAGATTACACTTACACTAGATACGGCAAGCCACGACCAAGCGTGCCCTGCATGTTCGACTGTTCGTACTAAAAAAAGTCTGTTAGCTCAGTGACGATTGAAACAATTCTGTATACGTTGAGCACATCACTAAATGGCTGGGGTGAAGTTATCGTAGGTATAAAAAAGATGACGCGTTCGGTTTTCATACAATCTATTAACGTGCCGCATCTAGCATAGGTTCTTTAAATCTGTGGTCGAATACATTGGTGTGTTCCATTTTCAAACATCAAAACAGTGAGTAAAAGTGCTTTTTATTCACTGTTTTCAGTGAATAAAATAAGCTTTTTAGAGGGGGAATGGTATAAACTCTTTATTAACCGCTGACACGATTACGGCCATTAAAAAAAATACGCTCCAGGATTCACGCTCCGATGACGTCGTTTATTATAATGGTCATAGCGACAAGTTACTTAGAATCATGTATTGCTCGAATGTTTTTATGAAAGCTAGATAACAGGACTAAAACAGTATCATAAAGTTCAAAATACGTGCAAATATCGCCGCAGATATACGACGGCTCTTCCAGTGTTCACAAGATATCTTGGTGCAGGTATCAGTTAGGTAAGTAACTCCGTGTTCTTCAATCTATGGTCTGCACTGAGCCGAATACAATACAACTGTATGGTTTCACTTACGGCTCATAAAAATGAATCCATGTGAGACGATGACGTATCGCTTCAGTATCAATGATGGCGGACAGTCCAGTCCTATTGATGCTACTACACTTACAGCATGTTCAACTAGAAGTAAACACTTAAGATTAAAAAAAGCCGGCCAAGTGCGTGTCGGACCACACACAATGAAGGGTTCCGTAGTTGAAAAGAATTTATCCCAAAAACACGAAATTTTTTATGTGATAAAACAACAAATTAATAATTTTCGGACTTTTTCCTTTACTTGTGCTGTAAGACCTTGCTTCTTGCCAAATTTTATAATTGTAGGTCAACGGGAAGTACCCTGTAGGTTTTGATTTATTTGCAAGTATCAAAATATGTCGTATTTATGGGCGTATTTTTTTATCGCGATGACTTAGAAGCTTGATTTTTTTAGAGCTGCAAGGGACTTTAGATTAACGTTTTTTACATTTATTTCAACATTATACCTCCACGCGTTTCAGAGAAAAAGTGTCTTACAGGCTGACAGACTTGAAAATATTTTTTTGTGTAAAAAAAATTACAAATTAACAATTTTCGGACTTTTTCCTTTACTTGTGCTGTAAGACCTTGCTTCTTGCCAAATTTCATGATTCTAAAACAAGAGGAAGTACCCTATAGGTTTTGACAAAATTTGTCGCATAAATGGCCGTATGTTTTTATTGCATTGACTTAGAAGCTTGAGTTTTTTAGGACTTCAAGAGACCACAGACCTACGTATTTGATATTAATTTCAACTTGATATCTCTACGCGTTCCTGAGAAAAAGGGTCTTGACAGAATGACAGACAGACAGACAGACGGACAACGAAGTGATCCTATAAGGGTTCCGTTTTTTCCTTTTGAGATACGGAACCCTAAAAAAACCAGGCAACTGCTTGTCTGACCACGCACCATGAATGGTTCCGTAGTTGGGATGAATTTATGCCAATAATAAACTTAATATTGTAGTTGAAAAACATGTCCCCCGTACATTATGATATACGTCGTGACTCATGGCCAAGTTTTCAAAATGTAAGTTCAAAAACAATCTCTAAAAATTCAAATTCTAAAAATGTAAATTAGTAATCGCAAAAAAAAATTATGTGATTAAACTACACATTAACAATTTTCCGGACTTTTTCCTTTACTTGTGCTGTAAGACCTTGCTTCCTGCCGAATTTCATGATTCTAGGTCAACCGGAAGTCTTGGTCTTGACAGACTGACAGACAGACGGACAACGAAGCCATCCTTACAAAGAAAAAACGGAACCCTTAAAGGAAGGGTTCCGTTTTTCCTTTTTGAGGTACGGAACCCTAAAAACCAGCCAAGTGCGTGTCGGACCACGCACCATGAAGGGTTCCGTAGTTGGGATGAATTTATGACAAAAATAAACTTAACATTGTAGTTGAAAAACATGTTCTCCCATACATTAAATTTTTTTTTTTTCTTTCATTCTGTAACTTGGCAATCTGTGTTAAACACAAATAAGTCATTCAGTTGAGGAGTCAACGTTCTGTGTTTTATTAGCAAAAGGAATTTTCGAGAGTCTGAATGCCCCATTCAGACTCTCAAGAATTCCTTTTGATCACAAAGTTTTGAATCTAGAGTTTAATCGCAGATTTAGAATTATTATCTAAATCTAAATCTAAATAATTTCTATATCGACGACATCAAAACTACAACCATTGGTAAATCCCAGCTGCACTATGCCTCACCAAAGGATGGAAACCAAGACCACGAGCTCAGCAAATGGTATTGTGGGTTACAAAACTTATGAGGTATTCAAAAATCATAAGTATTTAACTCACAGATCGAGAAGAATGTCATAAAGCCAACCACAAAATGCATCCTTCTTTTCAATGTGCTGTCGTCCGGGACTTTCACTCCAACAGACCGTTCCACTTTAGCCCAGACCACAGATATATTCCTCTTCCAATGGTAGCACAGTTTAGAGGCTAAGATCAGCGAAAATATTGTTATTGAATAGAAGATGGTTCCAGCTAATCGGGCTGTTACACTGCCTGAAAGAAAATACACATATTTTTCTTAAATTTCTATTTGAGGAGCTCGTGGCTAAGTAATAACAGCCACACGGGTCGATCCATCAGGTTAAGCTACGCTTGCCGGGGTTTGACCATTTTTACATACCGAGACTCCTCCGTGCCTCGAAAAGCACGTTAAGCTAAACACGCACGTTATGTTAAGTTGGTCCCGGCTGTTATTCATGGATCTTTGACAGTCATTAAAGGTCGTCAGAAGCCCGAAAGTCTGACAACCAGTCTTACCAAGGAGTATTGTATTACACAGTTACTGGGTTGTGGAGGTCTGATAGGCAATCGCTCCATGTAAAATACTGGTATTCAGCTTCATCCGGCTACACTGGAAGCCGACCCCAACAGAATTGGGAAAAGGCTAGGCAGATTGATCTTCAAATTCTATTTGTTGATCCTTTTGCCAATTCTATAGGAGTGTGTTCTAAGGGGCTGACTTCTAAGATTACAACTTGCAGTTTCCTCTTGAGTGTCGCCTTATACGAGTACCACATAATTTCATGTCAATGTGTGCTCGAATGTCTACCGTACCCCATAGGTTCACAACAACTGTAAGGCCTCGGTCGCCATTAGACGATGGTAGTTTACGTATATATACAGAGTGTAAGTGTAAACAGTGGCAATATTTTAAGGGGTAATTGTACTCATCATTGTGAGCAACTTTTACTATGGGACCAAACCTGAAATCGCGAAAAAAAATCAGGTGTTCAGTACACAGAACAGAACTGCTGATTTTTTTTTTTCGTATTTTTTTTTTCAAATTTTAAATTACCTCAAGTAAGTACTACAGAATACGCGCTTACAATACTTGCCAAGTCAAAAGAAATACATACGATGTCCAGTCATGTCTCTAGCAATTCCTGCAAAAGCTCTTATCACCTTCCAGATACCCAGAAATTGTATTATGATTAAGGATCCTAGTATGAGTGTGCTCCACATCAGGCTGATGTATCTCCTGCATGAAAACACGCCAAACAAGCTAGACCAGTAAAAAACCTTCTCTATAATATCCAAGAAATCCTGATGGAAGAAATAAACGTTTTTAATATACAAAATTGATATGAGCGAAAGGCATTAAATTAAACCATATAAACTTTGTATCATTTTCAGCCTCTGCATTAAAAATCTGATAAATAGAAGCAATGGTTTAGTCACAGGATTATTTTTTAGTTTTTTCTTTGTACACGATGTATCTGCCCTAGCAGCTGACTAAGTACCTACGCATAGTTATTTAGGGTCATACACCTTAAAACGAAAGAATTTTTGACGCGTCGTTGCCGTTTTGTGGCGCAGGTCAGTGGAAATCTCTACAAAGGATGTTTACATTTTGATTCGTTTAATAAGCTATTTTATTTGTTCGAAAAAAGGTTTGTCTTATTTTTCTCCTAAACTTTTATTTTTATAAGTTGCGAGTTAACACTACGTAAACGTGTCGCTAAGTATAGAAATGAAATTGGTAGTGGTGAAAATTGGGCGCACGTTACATAATTTTTATGGTACTTAACACAATTATATAGAAAAAGTAAAAAATTAGAAAGCTTTCCCTCATATTCCAATGATATAGGAAAATTTTAATAAACTAACAAACTGTAAAATATATTTTAAAACTTACATCATGAATTGGTTGCTCAGGTAAAAGCAACGTATTTTTAATTAAAAACGGGTTAAATTCTTGACCAGACATTTTTCAAACATTTATTTTATCAAGTTCACAACATGTGCTCAATAAATCAATTACCATATTTCAATAGAACCACGGAAAACATTCATTAGAATGAAAATTATAATAGATTGACTTTTGATATACCATAATTGGTTTCAGTTTATAAATAAATGACCAGTCCAGTTGAGCTTTATTATACAGATGATTATCTATTGCATTATAGTACGATTGAAATATAAGAACAATAGGTACCTCAGTAAACCCGTGCTCCTTTCCCTCAGTATTTTAACTTGTTTTCACGAGTTCAAGTTATATCATTATCTTCTCTAAGATCTACTAGGCCAGCACTTAACACTTTCATCACACAAAGAGGTCATACGAAAAGTTTCCATAACCTCGACTCACTATTCCAAAGACCAATTTAAACTGGCCACAGACTATTTGCAATACAAAAAACACGCGATATGATCGTCTGATTTACTTTTATCAATAATGTGAAATCGTACAGGCTAACTCACTATTAGAAGACGATTATAAACACATACTCACGATAACAAACAACTTTTATTATAGGACCAAACTTGAAATCACGAATGAAAATCAGCTGTTGCTTACCTATAAATATAGGGAACAGCGGATTTTTTTATTCCAAACTTTGACAATCATAACCCGAAAGTCTGACAACCAGACTTAACTAGAGGTATTGTATTACCCAGTAAGTGGGTTGTGAATGTCAGATAGGCAGTCGCTCCATGTAAAATACTGGTACTCAGCTGCATCCGGTTAGACGGGAAGCCGACCCCAACATAGGTAGTTGGGAAAAGACTAGGCTATGATGAATATTTCTATTTGGCTATGGTTGTCTCACTGCAGGACGAAGTTTACCGAACTCCTCGGTTTGACTATTTCTGCAGCAAATAAGTACTCCCGTTAGGAGTTAAATTATTACGTTAACATAACTACTGCGTCGATATTCTACTGGTCACAACCTCACGCCTTCAGTCACCGCAGGAGACGCCCTGGGAGGCGGGAGTCGATAGCCGATTCCCGGCCACCGTAGGCGCGGGCTTGCGGACGGCGAGTAGTGGGTAGCTCGCCGTCCGGTAAGGACCAGCCGGTCGATTCTGTAAAAATCTCACCGTGAAAACTTAGGTGAAGTGAGTTTGTTTTTGCTAGGAATTGACACTATTGACAGCTCACTCCACGCTCACTTCACCTAAGTTTTCACGGTGAGATGGTTACTGAATCGCACTGCAGGCCCGGGGCGACGGCGCGTTGTGTTCCACGCGGGCCTCAAAGAGATGTCAGCAATGATGGGTTCCGATAGGGCCGATGCCGCCGGGGTCGCGGGTTGTTCGAAAGAGATACCGTGGCCCTGGCATAGGCAACTGAAGGAACACGGGTGCATTTGAGTCAGTAAAAGTTTGACACGCCCTTCCGCTCCACCCAGAGCGGATCCCATCCACAAAAAAAAAGACGCTACTGCTGAGCATGAGTTTGATTCCCTGGTCAGGCAAAGTTGGATTTTTCAATCTGGAATTTCTCAGTAGCAGTCCGTAGTCTGGATGTGTGCCCAATTGAAGGCAATAGCATAGTCTATACATCATACACTCGTTCGACGAAGCCGTCTAGACAGGGCAATCGTGCGGGGCGTGAGGGGCGAGACGCGGGAGGCGCGAGCCCGAGCTGCATACTTCCACAATGTATAGCTCGGGACACGATTTTCGGGGCTATCGTGTTGATTTTATCATTTTTTTAATTTATTATTATTATTTTATGTACTTACACAGAAGAAAAATACAGAGATACGACTTTAGTAACATTTGAGTGCCTGCTTGGTTATTTCTTAAGTTTTTTTGGAACGGATGGTACGAACTTGGCGGATGGGGGAAAGGCGAAAAAAAATTTAAGATTTTTCCGTCACGACCCTTGTGTGTTTTGTTTTTATATTCTAATATTTAAAATGTAACATATATGTATAAAATTAAATAAAGGAAATAATAATAATGACATGGGTGACATTTTCATGGTTTTTGAGCTAGCTGAAAACGATAATGAGGTCAAAATGAAAATCCAAGATGGCGGATGCTAAAATTTTCAAATTTTCCGTCATCGGTGTCATTTTCATGGTTTTTGAGCTAGCTGAAAACGATAATGCAGTCAAAATGAAAATCCAAGATGGCGGCTGCGAAAATTTTCTAATTTTTCGTTATGGGGGTCATTTTCATAGTTTTTGAGGTCGCTGAAAACGATAACGAGGTCAAAATGAAAATCCAAGATGGCGGCTGCGAAAATTTTGTAATTTTTCGTCATTGGTGTCATTTTCATGGTTTTTGAGCTCGCTGAAAACGATAATGAGGTCAAAATGAAAATTCAAGATGGCGACTGCGAAAATTTAAAATTTTTTGGCTTTAGCTTTTGAGAAAAGCAATAGAAACGATACCCATGACGAAAAACCTGATAATTTTTACAGCCGCCATCTTGTATTTTCATTTTGAGTTCATCGTCGTTTTCAGCGACCTCAAAAACTATTAAAATAACGCCCATGACGAAAAATTTGAAAATTTTCGCAGTCGCTATGTTGGATTTTCATTTTGACTTCGCTATCGGCTGTACCGTCCTGGAAAACCATGGAAACGATACTCATGACGAAAATTTTAAAATTTTCGCAGTCGCCATCTTGAATTTTCATTTCGACCTCATTATCGTTTTCAGCGAGCTCAAAAACCATGAAAATGACACCCATGACGAAAAATTTGAAAATTTTTGCATCCGCCATCTTGGACTCAAAAACCATGAAAATGTCACCCATGTGACCCACCCAAAATAATTAGAAAAAAAACTTAAGAAATAAGCAGGCACTCAAATGTCGTTTTTAATAATAATAATGTTGATCTCAAATAAACAAAGTAATTAATTAATATCGTTTACTTGGGACAACCCTTGCTGTTGCGACAATATCTAGATGTTGTCGGCATTTACCACGAGATCAAAGGCATCGTCCTACTGTATGTTTTTATACTGTGGCAATAGGCTCGCCCCTTATTACAAGGGACTTCAATATTCAATACTCAACATCTTTATTGCTTTACCATAATGTGCACTTAGGTGGTGTAACTATATTTTTTTTTAAACTTTATTTTTTATTGATATATTTATATATAAACTAACACAGATTTAAAATAATAATATGTACATTGTATGTAAAAAAGGAGGGAAAATAAAAGGAAAAAAGAAAAATAAAAAGGAACTATAACTTAAACATAACTGGCGAAATGTGAGTGTACTACAGGTAGGTACACCTCTGCTTAACCCTTTTGGAAATACAGGCGTTATTTTATGTGACGTTAAAATCATTAACTGTCAGCCAAAAGGGGCCGTACTATGACGTGAAAAACGATTATGGATCCAATATGGATCCGTTGAGTAAAAAGGATGATGGTATAGGTCGTGTAGCTCTAGCATCTCTCTCTCTCACACTGGAACCTTTCAACTTCTGCCCTGCTATAAGAGCTCATAGTAAGCCCGCAGGTTGTTCAGCTGCTGGTTCAATGAAAAGCCTTTCCTCATTATTATTGGAAGGTAATGAAGAGAATGATGGAGAAAAATAAAGGATTCAAATAAAACAATACAATCAGTAAAAATCTATACTCCAATAGCATTCTTAGTCAAATTCAACTGAACAGGGTCAGTGCCTTTGTCATCAAACTGGATAAGAACGAGCTCGTAGGTTATTATCGCGGCGGCCATCTGTAAGAACAAGTTAGATTAAACCCTTTTGTATGGAGGAGAAAGAATGTTTATAGGTGATTGTTCTTGGAAAGTGGTTTCAGATTTGTTCATTTATTCAGGAAGTGGTTGGTTTGAGATTATCTACCTGACTCAATCTTTACTTTTTTGTCATGTTAGTACATAATCTGCAACTGTTATTTGGTCATAAATTCATTTAGTATTATCCCTCTAATTCCGAATATAATATTTACATAAGCTAACAAACTTAAAATAATAATAATGTAATGTACCTGTATAAAAAATAAGTGAAAATAATTAAAGCGCATCAAAACATTGGTCCGCATCGCTGTCAACAGGAAAAGTGCCCAAAAGGCTGGCAGCATTGCTATGTGTGAAAATGCACAACCGCTGTCGGAGAACACAATGAACTAATAGTGTAATCTCCCAGTTCAATTTATTCTAAAGTTATAACGATAACGTCAAAAACATCATCATAATTTGTTATAACCAGGTGCCCCACGACTATCGACTATTTTTTTAATTGAATGAATAAATTAAATGCACTGACTCCAGCGTGGTTTGACCAGAATCGATTAGTCGAATGAACCCAAAAATTCACACTAGCCCCTGTTGCCTCATGTTACATGGTGCAACAGAGACCATTACATGTCAAGGAGTAGACCGGGGTCGCAATAATGGTGGGGAAGACGTGCCCTTGGGATATGGAGGAAAAAAGAGCCTACCGAGAAAGCACCCTATAGCAAGCGATAGAATTGTATTTAAGAGCGTTAACGCCGACCGGCATTTCATACAAACTTTGAAGTCCTTGTTTTTCAAAATGAATGAACCGATTTTAATGAAACTTCACACGTATAAGCAGGATACATAGGTCTAAAAAGTTAGTTAAGAACATTTTTGAAAAATAGTGTTACAGCTAAATGCATCCGATTTTAAATATTCCATAGAAACAGAGACTTCCAATTATCTTCTTTTAAATTACACATTTTGAAAATGTTCTTAACTAACTTTTGAGACCTATGTATCTTGCTTATACGTATGAAGTTTCATTAAGCTCGGTTCATTCATTTCGAAAAAAAATGACTTGAAAATTTGTGTGAAATGCTGTCGGCGTTAACGCTCTTAATTATTTTTATTTTTTTTTATTATTTCCATTTGTAGCAGTTTTTTAAAATGATAATCCAACATCATGACTTTTTTTACCACCTCGTAAAAACAACCGATACTTGACCTGCAGTAAAATGCTTTTACTCAAAATGAAGAAACCCTTTCCGCTGAGAGCGACAAAGTCTTTAGATAGTTGATCTTGAAGACGCTCCACCTGCAAAACAAAATCGTACTTATTTAATTTTGTACCGAAAAAATGTCACCTCAGTATTTTTTTCCTTTTCGCCTCTGGTAACTACAATAACTACTCCTAGATTTGAAAAGTCTAGATTTTCTAACTCAGTTTCCTCTTTAGCCGTTAATTGCAGTGTTTGTTGGAAGACACTGTGTTCAGTAGTGGATATTTACGAAATTTTTATTCTATTTCTGAGGGTCAATTCCCGTATTTTTAACAACGTTCGCAATCTCATCTCACTCTGAATCTGTCAAAAATTGTATAGCGTTTACCTACATTTTTGACATTTGATTGTCGCTGGCATGAGATTGCGACTTGAATTTGAACGTTTTTTTGGTAGGAGAATTGGTCTTGGTCCCTTTCCAAAACAATGTCCAGATTCAAAAAATGCTGGATCATGTTATGAATCTGGATATTATTTTGGAATAAAAATTACATAGAAAATAATTGTAATCCATACCACTCAATATTCGTCTTTCATCATAATATCATCTTCCTACAAAAAAAGTAGAAACATTACCTCAACATTATAATAATGAGTATCATGAGTGTAAATGTATTGGAGGGCCAGTCGGGACTGTGCGTTGATGTCAGAGGCTGCTAACACGACGCTGGTAACCCTGAAGATTAGCCAGCCTAGTGACACGAAGTAGTATGCCGTCCTGATTGGCTCACTGGATTGACCTTGACTGAGGACAAAGAAAATTTAAATCCTGCTAATATAAAGATTGGATGTTTGTTACTCAATCACGCAAAAACGGCTGAACATATTTGGATGAAATTTGGCACACAGGTAGTTTATAATCTAGATTAACACATAGGATACTTTTGATCCCGATAGTAGGTTCTCGTGGGGTTGGGCAGAGGTGTACCTGTAGTACACCCCCCTTTCACCAGATATGTTTAAGTCGCATGTAATAGGGGGCGAGCCTATTGCCATCCACCGGGCACAAATCCAGACTCCGGGCTGCTGCTGAGAAATTCCAGATAGAAAAACCCAGTAACATCTTGCCTGACCTGGAACTCGAACCCAGGACTACAGATCGCCTGCGACCACTAGACCAACGAGGAGAGAGACAAGAGACACAATAAGTTTTATTGTTATGACAGCTATGGCCATTTAATGTGATTCCCACAAACGCAATTCGGCTGCATACAGAGTTTTGGCCTACGCTGCTTCGAGTTGGTCTTGTCTCTTTGTAACGCTCATTGGAGGATAATGTGGCGGCATCTACATCGCCACATAAGAACTACGCATCACAATGTCATGACGTCACGCACGTCCTGCATCGCGCAATCAGAGTTTACCGCGCGACTAGCATATATACAACGTCCCGACATCAACCGTCGGGCAGTTGCCCACCAGACACGACACCCGTCTGGTCGGACGATCCTCCCTTTTCAATAGAGGATGAGTGAACTTTACTCCCTGTTCCTCATGCCTCTATAATAAAAAATACTCTATGACATGTACTGGAGACTGGAGCCCCACACAATGAATATTTGGATAATATAAACGTAGAAAACATAATTGCTCACAATAGGCCTTATTAGAAGACTAAAAAGTCACCCGAAGGGCAATGGAGAGCGCTATGCTTGGAGTTTCCCTACGTGATTGAATCAGAAATGAAAAGATCCGCAGGAGTACTAAGGTAACCGACATAGCCCGAAGAATTGCCAGTATGCAGAGCACATTGCTCGCAGAACTGATGGCCAATGGGGCCGAAAAACTCTGGAGTGGTGACCACGTACCGGAAGACGTAGCGTTGGAAGGCCCATGTCCAGCAGTGGACGTTTTTCGGCTAAAACGATGATTATGTGAAACGTAGAAATCTAGTATGTTTTATAAACATTAGAATTTAATGAAATACCGACTTGGTGAAAATAAAAATTTGTTATGGTGAGCAACATTACCACGTTCATTTTATAATACACTAGCGGACCCGACATAAATTGTTCTGTCTGAACGATCTTAGTTCTAATTTTTATTCCAGTTATAATTTTTTTTCGATATTTTTCCTGATTCAACGATATGAGGCTTTAAAAAATCATATCTTTTTTTGGGTCAACTTTGAACAAGAATGTACCAAATAGGAACATTATTTGCTGAAATGGGTGGTTGAAAGTGGTGTATCTTAAATCTTGTGATTTTCATATTTTATAATTTATCTTTGCATATTTTATCAATCCTGATATTTACTTTTTCTCTACGTTTAAGTAGAGCTCAGTTGATAATAAAAACATACATTTTATACCTACATTTCCCTCTTTTTTTTTCTTCTTTCTTCTTTTTTTATACCCTCATTTCATATCAATGGTAGCGGTTAAGGATAATAATCCTTAACCGCTACCATTGATATGAAATGAGGGATCCAAAATTACTCGAAAATTACAAAAAATCGTAGAACATACAGGGGGGTTCAATCGATAGGTATGGTACTCTGCTATCACACCGGCTTGACACCTTAAAAGAAACACCCTGTATATAGATGTTCTATAAATTAACAAACAGTTACCTACTTAACATCATTACTATCTTTGTTAGAATAGTCGTTGACATCAACGACTATTCTAACAAAGATAGTAACGATGCAGCACTTTTATTTCCAGCAGTTCCTAGATGTCTTAGACATTAAAGGTGCCTAATAAAACCTGGTTCCCAAAGTACCTACATTAGACCGTATATATCAAACGTGACGAACGTCTACAGCTGTTCTAAGCATTACACACGTTAGGTCCTATTAAGGACGTGTGAGCCCACTTACGATGTTTTTCTTACACTATTCGGCCTTAATGATGGATTAAGTACCGGAGAAAATGTTTGGAACAATAAAAACTTGGTGCTAACGTACTGTTTACTAAGTAATACTTTAATAAAAGTTTTGTTTTTGTTTGGAGGTAAAGTGACATAGTGTTCTTGATACTAAGAATTATTACAATAAACTCGTAGGTACTGCCAGTTTTGCACGTATTTTAAGGGTCTGAAATACTATAAATTTTAACAGGAGACGATTATTAGTTTGTTTTTTAGTCCGTTATACTTATAAGTCATTGAATGAATCACATTTAAGTTCACACAATTGAGTTTGGTTGATTCCACCAGTGTAAGAATGTTAATACCAGTATTATTCTAACTATTATGAAACTAGTTGCGCCCCGCGGTTCCACCCGCGTAGACCGGGATAAAAAGTAGCCTATGTGTTAATCCAGGGTATAAGCTATCTACATTCCAAATTTAATCCGAATCGGTCCAGCCTATTGAGCTTGAAGAAGTAACAAACATACACACACACACACACTCACAAGCTTTCGCCTTTATAATATTAGTGTGATAACTATGTATGTGGTCCTCAAAGTTTGTGAAAAAAATAAAAATATTAGATATCAGGTAGGTACTGTGCTTGACAGAACTTACGTAATTCCCAAAAACATTTGCAAACAGATAAAGTAAAAGTTGCAAAAGCAGGATAGTATGATAATGCCGCCGATGGAACCGTCCACTTTGCGAACCAACATTGCTTGCTTCACGTATGCTTCTCTCAATTTACGCCAGGTATACACATTCGTTGCTTCGTTTTTCTGAAACTAAGCACATCACTATTGTAACACAATATCTAAATTATATTATGGTAAGGTCCGAAACGAAAGTCTTTTAATATTGATATTTTAACATCTAACATATACATACATTCACACAAATACATAATAATAAATAATAATAATAATAAAAGCCTTTATTCGCTGACCAAATACCATAGATACAGTTTAAACTTTTAACTTAAAATTTAAATTACTTAATTTTAATTTTACATACAATTTAATAATAATAACACATTTTTCAGCAACCAGTTTGTTGGTCAGGTTGTCTTTCGACATAGGCCTCCCCTAGCTTCTTCCACTCATCTCTGTCACGAGCTAATCTTTTCCATCCTTTTGGCAAATCATCTTCCCACCTCTTGATTTGACGTCCCTTTTGTCGTTTTCCTTTCCTAGGATACCATTCCAATACGTCTTTCGTCCATTTTCCTCTGTCTGTTCTCATAATGTGACCAGTCCAGTTCCATTTCAGTTTTTTAATTTTTAGTAGAACATCGCTCACTTTTGTCCTTTTCCTTATTTTTGAGGTCGTCCACCTGTCACGTAGTCTTATGTTTAACATGCTTCGCTCCATTTTACGTTGGCAAACCATAAGTTTTTGATTGTTTTTGCTCGTAGCAGGCCAAGTTTGACACCCATAAGTGAGACATGGGAGAATACACGTGTTATACAATTTGGTTTTCACTGACATTGGTACTGTTTTGTTTTTAACTATTTCTTTTAGCGACCAGTAACGTTTCCAAGTGTTGCTTATTCTCCTATCAATTTCTTTTGAATATTGGTCTTTTATTGATATTAGCTGCCCCAAATAAACATATTCATCAACATATTCGATACCATACTGTCCTGTTTCTATCTCTATTTCTATGTTTTCCTTTAGTGCATTCGTCATTACTTTAGTCTTCGCTGGATTCATTGATAAACCTGCTTTTCTGCTTTCAATAGCTAATTGCTGTAACATGGTTTGTAGTATGTCTGGTCTCTCTGCGAATATCACAATATCGTCAGCGAATCTTAGGTGATTTAAGGTTTGTACCATTTACATTTATTCCAAAGTCTTCCCAGTCTATATTTCTGAATATATTTTCTAAGACTGCCGTGAAAAGTTTTGGGGAAAGTGGATCACCTGCCTGACGCCCCTCTGGATACTAAATTCTTCTCCTTGCTGTTCAAGTTGGACCTTTGCTGTGGAGTTTTTATATATTTCTTTTACGATTTTTATGTATTTGTTTTCCACGCCCTGGTTTTCTAGCGTCTTCCAGATATAGTTATGACTCAGAGAATCGAAAGCCTTAGTGTAATCGACGAATGCCATGTAGTAGTGCTGGCCATTTTAATTTAATTTTTCGATGATTTGTTTCACCAATAAAAGAAATACAAGAAAGTGGACATGGATATCTCCAAACGGCAGAGATAGAAACGAAATTGATTTCATCCTGACAAGAGATAAAAGAATATTTACTGACGTCGATGTAGTGAATAAGCTGTATTTTAATACAGATCATAGAATGGTAAGAGGAGTTATACAATGTGAAAATAGTAAATCAAGAAAACATATTATCTCGTCAACTAAAAATACGATAATAGAATCACCTGTACCACAAAATGTCCTAAATGAACTAGGAAATGTATTAGATGAAATCGAACGACACAACACACTGCAAGAAAAGTATGATTTTATGGAGAAGGCACTAAATAGCGTGAAAAAATTGAGCATTAAAAAAGAGAGGAAAAGTAAATTAGGAAAAGAAACGATAAAATTAATGAATGGGAGAAACATAATGTTAGAGAAACGAAAAGATAACCGTTAAAACATCGCGAATATTAGCAAAAAAATACAAGTATCAATACGAAAACACAGGAAATTAGAGAGACTGGAAGTATTAAGAAAACAAATAGAGAAAACAGGCGGAATCAAAAAAGGTCTAAAGCAACTGAAAGAATACACACAATGGATACCTCACATGAAAACCAAAAGTGAGAAATTGACGACAAAAAGATCAGCAATAGCTAAAGTAGCGACAGAATTCTATAAGGAACTATACACTGAAACGGCCAAAACAATATCCACAGAAACAGAGAAGTTTACTTATGAAGAGGAAATGCCTTGCATACTAGAAACTGAAGTCATAAGAGCTATAAAAACACAAAAAAGTGGCAAAGCACCAGGAGATGATAAAATTTCGAACGAATTACTGAATGATACTTTAACCGTTATATCTAAACCAGTGACGTATCTGTTTAATGAAATATTGGCTACTGAACAAATACCAACTCAATGGACGAAGTCCACAAATTGTCCTGTTACATAAAAAGGGAGATAAAAATGAAATAAATAACTACAGACCTATATGTTTAATGTCCAATTTATACAAAGTGTTTTCTAAAATAATACTTGGCCGAATAATGAAACACCTAGAAGAAAACCAACCAAGAGAACAAGCGGGTTTTCGCGCCGATTATTCTACTATTGACCATATACACGTGGTGAAATACATAATATATACATACAAATAAATAAAATTGCAGTGTCGGTCTGTCCTGCCAAAATAACAACTTTTTACTGAGTGCATGTTGGCAACTCCAACAAACTATATTTTTTATCTATAGTTAATTTTCCTGTTCCTTTTTTCAAACCTACTGTCATTCGCTCAGTCTGCAATAACAGCCGTCGAACGATCGAAAGTTAAGCTACGCTTGCCTTGGTAATTTCGTGGATGGGTGACCATCCATTACATTTCGAGAACCCTCTGTACCTTCAAAATCACGCTAAGTCGTTGCTCCCGGCTGTCATCTTTGATAGTCGTTACGGTCAGAAGCCCAAAAGTTTGACTACCAGTCTAACCAAGGTATCGTGTGCCTCAGAAAGCACGTTAAGCTGTATTGTGGTACCCAGTAACTGGGTTGTGGAGTTCAGATAGGCAGTTGATCAATGTATTGTGTGGTATTCAGCTGCATCCGGTTAGAGTGGAAGCCGACCAGAACATAGAGTTGGGAAAAGGCTAGGCAGATTGATTGATTGGTAGTCGGTAGGTATCCTTAAGACAAAGGCTTCTTTTTTTTTAAGGCCGTATATCGACCAAACGACCTGGAGCGTTCGGTCTTTCTCTATCCTGCCGCTTAGCCTCGCTCTGTCCCGCTTCCTGCGCATGCATAGATTATTGTTACTCCTGATAATAAATTTCTCATTTTTTTTGGAATTATTTAAATAAAAAAAGAATTGCGATTTTTTGAGATAAAATAAAACGTGAATTATTTAGATTTTTAAATTATCTATCCACTAGTGTAATCCTCCAAAGATTAGAACGTCACCTATAGCAAAAGATGCATGCAATCAATTAATTTTAGACACTTTGGGAGGAAGGAGAATGTATTTAGATCACATAAAAACAAATGTAAACGTGCAATGTGATGATAGAATATCGAACATTAATAATGTGATTTTAGGTGTAATTTATTACTCTTAATTAATGAGTTAATAGCTTCTGAATAACGCACTATCCCAAGGATATGGTCGGGGTACCACCTTAAGAAGTATATCTAGGCCACAAAAGCAATACCTAGTACCCGCGTGAAGAACTAGGAATAGTTCGATCTACCCGCAGTTAACTTGATTTCCCCAGAGTGCGATAAGTTTCAATATGACATAGTTCACATGAGATTTCAAGATAATTATATTTTGTTGTGTTTATACACGAGGAGCTCGTGGCTAAGTAATAACAGCCGCACGGGTCGATCTATCAGGTTAAGCTACGCTTGCCGGGGTTGGTCAGTGGATGGGCCCCGGAAAGCACGTTAAGCCGTTGGTCCCGGCTGTTACCTATTCGTGTATCTTTGACAGTCGTTACGGGTCGTCCGTCAGAAGCCCGAAAGTCTGACAACCAGCCTTACCAAGGGGTATCGTATTACACCGTAACTGGGTTGTGGAGGTCAGATAGGCAGTCGCTCCATGTAAAATACTGGTATTCAGCCGCATCCAGTTAGACTGGAAGCCGACCCCAACATAGTTGGGAAAAGGCTAGGCAGATTGATTTTTTTGTGTTTATAATAGGGAATTGTTTAAATTTTATGTATTATTGTTCCTGAAAATTAGTTGATGTCTTTTAAATAAGACATCAATAATTTAAACAATCTACTCAAAGAAAAAAAAAACGTTCTCATGGCTATAGGTATGCCATTGATAGTTTTCTGACAGATGATCATACCTTCTCTTACCTGGTTGAATTTTAACATTTAAAAGTAGGATACGTTATATTTTTTTGAAGAATTACCTACCACATACATTTATGTACGGGTGACGGGGTGATGGTGAAAATTCATTTAAGCTTTGGTTTCTTAGGAAAGCGGTTCCGTAATTTATAATGGCCGCCATGAAAATCTGTCACTGTCACCAGTATTTTGACATTAAGTCAAACACCACAGCCCAAAGATTTAATTCGCTAGATTTGCCCTCACCGTACTTAGTCACAAGAAAAATTGTCCGAGAAGAGTGAGCTCACACATTATTAAATAGCGTTTTCATGAAAATCAAGTGTAGTCACTGGCCACTGCGTCATTGTGTGATAAAGGTGTCAAAACGAATCGGAAATGCGACTATCTTTTGACGTGGTAGGGCGAATCTAACGATTTCAATCTTTGTCACTGCCATGATTTTCATGACAGCCGTCACTGCGGCCCTTAGCGGCGGCCACCGCTCTTCTAATAACTGTAGCTTTAGGATAATAATTTAAAAAAAATGTTGTCAACTCCAACATTTCGACCACACACAGGGTTCCTCCTCAAAATCAGTAGAATAATCAAGAAAATACTTAAAGCCAAACAAATAAAAATCATTATTCAAACCATCTGGACGATTCGCTGAGCAGTGGCCTTAGTGCGAGTTTCCATAGCCATTTGATCGCTTTGACGTTAACGTTACCTTACGTCAATTTGTACGAAATAATTAAGTTTCCCATTATAGGCACCAGATGGCGCTTATTCAGTTTTAGTACAAATTGCAGTTTACGTAAACGCGATCGAGCAAGTATAAAAACTCGCACTAAGCCCTCAGCACTCAGTGCAAAATGCAAAGAGCTGAAAACTCAATGTCGTAATTGTCACAAGCGATCCATTACAACGACTGATAAGTAGCGACATTTATTACTAAAATCCAGGTTATAAATTCAAACGGCTTTATTTGTGGCCAAATTGATCGGATATTTTGTTCGTAGGTTAACACCAGATGGAAAACTAACCGGCATCTGTAACTAATAATACTTGCAACACTATGAGATTCTCAATGGGATTACATAGTCAAAGACAATTTATGATTACTTTAACATTAACATAAACTGTGGCCATCCGCCAATTACCCACACTAGTTACAAGAGAAAATTCATACACTGATCTCACAGAACCCCAGACATACTGACATGATCTTCTTCCCTTCCATTAGTCCGCGATCACATCACAGTAAGCAGGGTATTTGCGTAACACACTTACAGTTGGAATCCGTTTAATTTTGACAGTTCAACAACATTCATTGCGTTATTTACGTTGTCGAGCAGACAAATTTTTCGAACGTATGAAGCAATGGATTATCAATATGCTTCAAAATCATTCAGATTGTGATTGATGTAAGTGTGTTACGCAATTAGGGTGCCAGTTTAGCGTCCAAGATGATTGAGCGAGGAACAGCACCCTAATGGCGTAACACATCGGAATTAATTTCATTTTGACAGTTCAACAACATTCATTGCGTTATTTACGTTGTCGAGGACACAAATTTTTCGAGAATATGAAGCAATGGGTTAGCAATTTGCTTCACAATGATTCAGATTCTGATTGTGTTACGCAATTAGGGTGCCGGCTAGGTGCTAGGCTAGGCTAGGTATCACTCACAACTTCCAGGCCGCGTCCGAACTAAATACGATCGTCGTGCTTTTCATGAATATGACATACTCGCGCGATCAATCAAGTCGCGTTTGTACGTCATAATTCATACAAATGATCCTGTCGATCGCGCGGCGATCGCTAGCGGTTAGGACGCGGGGACAGGCACTGTACAGAAGCTGTGTCTCCTATTGATGCTATATTTTACCAGGGCACAAAGTTGGTACAGCTCTTCGTTCGTTCGGTGCTCGATTGTTTGTTTTAACTGCTCTAGTAGTAATTTGTTTTTGCTCAAAAACTGGAATACAGCTTGGTGGATGGAAAGAACAGTATAGAAGCAGTTTCTTAGTTCTAATTTTGGACTCTGATTTTAATAGGTTGAGGTTGGTTTTGCCCTTTACCATTAATTAAATGTGGTTTCCCATTTATAGATAGGTTACATAAAGGTTCACTATAATATTATAATGGATCTCTTGGATTCATAAATGAATTGTCGCCGTGAAAGCTAAATGAAAAGGTCTACTGAACATTAGAACTAATTTTAATCATTTACGGTCTGTTATTATAGAGACAGAAATGGAAACATTTCGAGGAAACTTCACCACAATAGGTGGTCCTTATACTGAAAATGACAATAATTAGGCGACTGTAACTAACATAACAATAAACACTCAAGACGACAGATGGTTAGATAGGTTAAAGATATAATTAAACTTGTCGGATACACTGGGACAAAAACAGAAGTAAAATAAATAAAACTATACCTAGTACTTAACTTATGAACTGAGTCGTCGGGCCATGAATGTCAGTAGCAATAAGAATGTTCAACTCCCTACTATTACGTACATCATTATGGCACTTCATATGCTCCATAATTGCGAACGAGACAATAATACAATAAAAAATAAAGAAATTGGAAAAAGGCATGAGTTTAGTTATGTGGGTTTGTGTATAAATAAAACTATTAAAGAAGAAATTTCTTACTTTATCAGATTCCATCTGCTTCTTCTCCAGCGTACATATTTTGGCTAGACATTGGTTCAGCCTGTGATATCTTGAGGTCAATCCCATACTGATGAGGACTATTAGTTGGTCTTGAAGGTTCCACAATAAAGTAGCCACGGTACTCATGAAGGCTAGAGGAAGTGCATACCAGTCGGAATATTCATCTGCAATCATTAATAATAAACTTACATAAAATATAATAAAGAAACCAGGCCCAAACTGGCAAAGGATAGAGCCACCTAGAACGGTTTGGAGGACGCTGTCACCGCAAAAGGGGGGTTTTGCACCTAAAAACAAACAGTCTCTAAGTAGATAAGAACTACATGTAAGGGATAAATAAAGCTAATATATAAAGCGGTTATATATTAAAGAAACCTAGATGTTTTATCAAGTCGTAAAAACCATGCAAAGCAGGGGTGGTGGGTCCGTTGCTAGTTTAATATGAATAAAGTGATTTTCAAAACTGTTACTTACGCCTCAATATCATAAATCCATGCGATATCAGTACGTATCGCTTTATAATCAAAGATGGCGGACAGTCCAGTCCAATGGCTGAGATAATACTCATGAGATGTTCCACTGAAAAATTAAACAACATGAAAGTGGGAGTGATACGTATGTTCGAATGTCGTTTTTGCGAAGGTCGCCATTTCGAAAAATTTTGCGAGTGGTACGCCAGTTCGAAAACTCATTATATCGAAAACCGCTATATCGAATGACGTTATCGCGAAGGTTTTCATTTCGAAAAGTTTTGCGAGCAGTACGCCAGTTCGGAAGTCATGGTATCGAAGTCCGATGTTGAGTTGATTTGTCTTTCTTTTTTTTTCTTTTTTTTTCCCAAACCAAATCAATGACCGTGAGTTCGATTCCCAGATAAATTAACTCAACATCGTATTTCGATACCATGACTTCCGAACTGGCGTAATGCTCGCAAAATTTATCGAAATGGCGACCTTCGTGATAGCGTCATTCGATATAGAGGTTTTCGATTGAATGAGTTTTCGAACTGGCGTACCACTTGCAATTTTTTTCGAAATGGCGACCTTCGCAAAAACGACATTCGAACCTACGTATACGTAACCCCATGAAAGTATACAGTGGGTACGCATACATGTGAAATTTTAAATAAATAATGGCTATGTCAGTCCGGATGCTAGCTTACAGTTTATTTATGTAAGCAAAGCATTGTACCAGACTGGACATTGCTGCAGGGGTTGTGTATCTTGTAACAACCCGTGCGTAGAAATAGCAAGATTCAGAATAACATATGCGAAAGTTTGGGTGGATGGATCGATGGAGGGATGGATATTTGATAATCAATCACGCCAGAATGGCTGAACGAATTTTAATGAAATTTGGGACAGAGATAGATTATAGTCTGGAATAGCACATAATGCTACTTTTTATCCCGGAAAAGTTTACGGTTCCCGTGGACAATTGCCGACTCCACGCGGGCGAAACCGCTGGCAAAAGCTAGTTGGCCATAAATACAAGATGAAATTGGATTCATGGCAACCTTTTAAGGGACCAAACCTGAAATCGCGAAAAAAAAAGCTGCTCCCTACATTTATGTTCGCTGAGCGTTGACTCGGTACGGCATTTCATACAAACTTTCAAGTCCTTTTTTATCGAAATGAATGAACCGATTTTAATGAAACTTCATACGCATAAGCAGGATACATAGGTCTAAAAAGTTAGTAAAGAACATTTTCGAAAAATAGTGTTGCAGCTAAATTAGACCGATTTTAAATATTCCATAGAAGCAGAGATTTCCATTTATCTTTTTTTAAATAAGACATTTAGAAAATGTTCTTTACTAACTTTTTAGACCTATGTATCCTACTTATGCGTATGAAGTTTCATTAAAATCGGTTCATTCATTTCGATAAAAAAGGACTTGAAAGTTTGTATGAAATGCCGTACCGAGTCAACGCTCTTAACTCATCAAAATGTATAGGGAACATCTGATTTTTTGTCAGGATTTCATGTTTGTTCCCATAGTAAAAGTTGTTCATAATGATGAATACCCCTTTAAAGGATAAATAAATAAATAAATATCCTTGGACATTTCACACAACGCCATCTAGTCCCAAGCTAAGCAACCTAATGCTTGTGTTATGGTAACGAGATGGCTGATAAACTACTTATATACTTTTTTTTTTTTTTTGTAAATACATACATATTATAGATAGAAAAACACCCAGACTCGGAACAAATACTTGTAGGCCGTACAAATAGTTGTTCCGTGCGGGAATCGAACCCGCGACATGCTGCGCAGCAGTCAATCGCTCAACCACTGCGCCAACCGTGTCGTCATGCCCATGAATTCAATTTTATCCTATACCTACAATCGGAGTTTGTAGTCAGTTTACTAGGGATGTTACCTACCACAAAGTCACGCCTATGTTACTGAAAGGGTTAGACTTGTTGATTGCCATTAACCACCCACTAATCCAGACCCTGTACGTCGATTCTGTAAAATTCAAACAACAACTCGCATCTCACATCGCTATTCACTCTCACTTCGCATCACTTCTTCTCACTTGTTTTTTATTTGACACTTTGAATTTAGAACGCCAATCAAGAAACTCACAGCGGATTCAGATCCGAAGTTTAGAATGAGGTCTTACAGAATTCCACGGCTGCACTGCTACTGAGAAAATCCCATACAGTATCTATGAATGCATTTATAAGATACTGACATCGGTGTAGAAAAAACATCTTGAGGAAACCTGGACTTAAGTCTGTAATAATTAAGTCTGAAATCGGCAACCCGCCTTGAGCAAGCACGGTGATGAATGCTCGTGTCTTGTCTGCATGAGAAGCTGGAATGCTTTTTTTTTTTATTTATATAATAATCTTAGTTCTACATGAAAAAACTTACACATTGAGCAAACCATCATAAAACCGATGACAGAATACATTCTCTTCTTCAAAGTCTTATCAGCTTGTGCTTTGACAGCCATTATTCTTTCAACCTTGGCCCACAATGCTGAGAGGTCTCCCCAGGACCTATACAGCTGTGATGCCAGGATCAAAGACAGGATTGCTATCGTGTAGAAGATGGTGCCTGCCAAACGGGCTGTGACGCTTCCTGAAAATGAACGTTGAATTTGTTATAGATGAATTGGATTTATTGTATAGTCATTTTAGCCAGACAGAGGCTTAATGTTGAGCAGCCTAAATATTTTCGCAACGCTGTCTTGTGTGGGTAACAAAATATAAAACTTCTGTCATATTTTATATGTCATATATTATAATTATATGCTAGCATTTTGGAAAGTTCTGTTGGGTGACAGTTCATAGGAACAGCCAGCATTGCGATCCACGGATGCCCTTCAAGTTAAAGGGAAAAATTTACAATTCCAGGCCTGTCGTACTTTATGGATCGGAATGCTGGGCCGCGAAGAAGACGGTTGAAAAAAGATTCCATGTAGTGGAGATGAGAATGTTGACATGGACGTGTGGAGTGACGAGAATGGATTAAGTAAAAATTATGTATATAAGAGGAAGTTTGAAAGTGACGCCAGTGACAAAAAAGTTGAAAGGAAATCGATTGGCTTGGTATGGGCATATGATCAATGAGGACCGAAACGTATGGACTAAAAGAGTGATGAATATACATGTCGATGGATAGAGAGGGAGCAGAAGGCCAAAGAAAAGATGGATGGATTGTGTGAGGAATGATATGAAACAGAAGGGAGTGAATGATAGCGTGGCGGTTGACAGGGGAGAAGGGAAGAAGAAAACGTGTTGCGCCGACCCCAAGTAACATGGGATAAGGGCAGGAAGATGATGATTTCGAATGGTTGGGCTGATTCCAAGAAAAAAAAAGGCAAAATTTATAACAGCAATGTTGGATTTCCGTGTCCCTTCCAATATAATATATCTTCGTGTTATTCTTTCCGAGGAGCTCGTGGCTAAGTGATAACCACCGCACCGGTCGATCCATCAGGTTAAGCTACGCTTACCGGGGTTGGTCCGTGGAAGGGTTCCCATCTTTACATACTGAGACTCCTCCGTGCCTCGGAAAGCACGTCAAGTGATTGGTCCCGGCTGTCATTCATGGATCTTTGACAGTTGTTACGGGTTGTCAGAAGCCTGAAAGTCTGACAACCGGTCTTACCAAGTGGTATCGTATTACTTACCCAGTTACTGGTGTTGTGGAGGTCAGATAGGCAGTCGCTCCATGTAAAATACTGGTATCTAGCTGCATCAGGACTGATTGACTGGAAGCCGACCCCAACATAGTTGGGAAAAGGCTAGGTTTATTCTTTCCATACTAAGTTTTCATAAAACCTTGAAATGAGGAACTACTTTACGTACTTTGTCCAGCAGTATCTACAGCCCAACCAGCAAGTGCCTTTATAACCTTCCAAATGCCTTGGATTTCGATAAAGATTAATACAATCAGTAAGAAAGCACTCCAGAAATAGCAAATGTATCTCTTCGACCCAAGTACACCGATCAGACAAGACCACTTGAACACTTCCTCCATAACTGTTAGAAACTCCTGAATGAGAAAAACAAATAAAAAATTAGGAAAGTTTTCTTTTCTGTTGCTAATTTTTTTCATCTCAAAAACGAAGAAATCTGAGTTTCAAATACTTTGCAGGTATCTTTGGTCGCGCAGGCAAAAACTACTTTCCATACCGACTTGACAGCTGGTAGCTAAAGCATAACTTGACAGTTGTCACATTCCGTCTTATTACAAAACAAAGTTCATCTTCAAACCCAGGTTTAAACCCTTTTTTGAATTTCGAACTTTTTCCGACATTATTAAGGTGTCTTACTTAGTACCGGACTAAGTTGTCAGTTTTGTATAAAGAACTGTATTCCTATAATAGCTAGGTTCTTATTACAAAAACTGGCTCGATGGTTTAAACCATGACAGAAGAAAAACCTCGTTTTTTAATAAGACCGATTTAGTTTACATTAGAGTACAGTACAACTATTTTTTCTTAATGTCCCTCGGCAAACTTTGTGTTTCGTCAGACTTTAGCAGCTTTCCTCCCATTTTCAAAATAAATCACATTAAGTTAAAAGAGTATTAACATCTCCATATACTTCCAAGTCGATTGAGAGCATCTGATCTGCACCAATTAGTGCAAAGGGCAACTGATAAAAATCCGACGACTGACGAAACACAAAGTTTGCCGAGGGACATAAAGAAAGTAGTTGTACTGTACAACACAAACTAAAAATAATAGTAGATAAGATAATATAAAAAAGTAAAAAATTGTAAAAAAAGTGATAGTCGTAAAATTCCAAGCACAGTCCTGTAAAATCGACATTAAATGCTCTCAGCCTATCCATAACTGAAAATAGGGTTCTTCTCAGTAGCGTCACAATAGACCGCTTTTCACTTTTTTTTTTTGTGGATGGGAAATCATCAAATGACTTCTCCCGCTCTGAGTGGAGCGGAAGGGACTGTCAGACTTTTATTGTCTAAAACCCACCCGTGTTCCTTCAGTTGCCTATGCCAGGGCCACGGTGTCTCTTTCGAACAACCCACGACGCCGGCGCCTATCGGACCCCATCGTTTTGCTGATATCTCTTTGAGGCGCGCGTGGAACACAACGCGCCGTCGACCCGGGCCTGGTCCTTACCGGACGGCGAGCTACCCACTACTCGCCGTCCGCAAGCCCGCGCCTACGGTGGCCGGGAATCGGCTACCGATTTCCGCCGCCCAGGGCGTCTCCTGCGGCGACTGAGGGCGTGAGGTTGCCTCTTCCTCACGCGTTCCGCCTCCTCCTTCGCGAGCATTACTGCTTCGCAGAAGGAGGTGCCTCCCATCTACTCTCACTTAGGCCTACTATTACAACCTGTACACATAATTATATAATTAATAATTATAATCACACTGACATCATGATTAGGCTGCTTAGGAAGAAGTAACTTATTATTCCGCAAAAACTGACTAACGTCCTTATTTGACATTTCACAAAGTATAAATTACGAATCACTTAGCGGGACTCATATAATCAATGAGTTTATTTCAATAGCGGTAGAAAGTTATCGTGTAAAAAAATGGTTGCTGATGGCTTGTTTTTCTGTTTTCAAACGGATTATTAATGGTGTCCAGTATTGATTGAACTATAACACAGGGTGCTTGTTTACTTGATACCTACTTTGGTTTTTAAGTAAAACGGTTTAGAATTACAGTTTTAATCATTGTTGTTGTAAT
The DNA here is from genome assembly GCA_905163495.3 of Cosmia trapezina. Lineage (NCBI taxonomy): Eukaryota > Metazoa > Arthropoda > Insecta > Lepidoptera > Noctuidae > Cosmia > Cosmia trapezina. Next base: position 8,607,227 of record LR991022.1, on the reverse strand, counting down.
ATCATCCTTATTCCCTCAAGTGTCTGAGTTTGGCTAATTTTAGAGCCAAAACCCCAGCGAGTGGGGAGAGTTGGGGGTTAGTTGCGAACCCCACAGGTTCACAACTACTGATGATGATATGTTTTCCATCGGATGATGTTTTTTATGTATGTGATCTAAGCTTATATACATATTATGTAAAGTTTTGTCCTTTTGCACACTTGGGGTGCATTTGACACGCGGGGGGAGGGGGTGTTAGCTGCAAACTCCATAGGTTCACAACTAATGATGATGATTGGTTTTCCATCGGATAATGTTTTTTACGTTTCTATATATGTGATATAAGCTTATATACCTAATAAAAAAGGGTTTTTCTTATGCACACATGGGGTGCATTCGACACTTGAGGGGTTATTAAACAACATATACAATATTTTATGAAAAGAAAAGTTACTTACCTTACGATTACTGAATCAATTAATCAATGTGCCTGGCCTTTTTCCAACGATGTTGTCCAGTCTAACCGGATGCAGCTGAATACCAGTATTTTACATGGAACGACTGTCTGTCTGACCTCCACAACTCAGTAACTGAGTAATACGACACCCGTACGATTAGTGAATATTCATGTTTTGGGGATCAGTTTTACTTGCTAAGCTTTGAAAGTGTAGGGTTCACGTTATTATCATTCTCTTTCAAAAGACTGGGTCTGGTAACTTTCAATCTGCCTGCCTAGCCTTTTCCCAACTATGTTGGGGTCGGCTTCCAGTTTAACCGGATGCAGCTGAATACCAGTATTTTACATGGAGCGACTGCCTATCTAACCCACAACCCAGGAACTGGGTAATACGATACCCCTTGGTAAAACTGGCTGTCAGACTTTCGGGCTTCTGACGACCCGTAACGACTATCAAAGATCCACTTATGACAGCCGGGACCAACGGCTTAACGTGCTTTTAGAGGCACCTATCCACTGACCAACCCCGGCATGCGTAGCTTAACCTGATAGATCGACCCGTGCGGCTGTTATTACTTAGCCATGAGCTCCTACGAGAAAAAAAAACAATTAGGTAAAATAAAATATCAATAATGTAACAAATATACGTATACAGGGACCAAATTATGCCAGTCCAGAATTATTTGCAAAACAACAACACGCGATCCGATCGTCCGACTCATTGTTATCAATCATGAGAGATCGGACAAACCAATAACAACTGTTTAATGGCTTTTGAGCCAAATATTCCACTGAATAATTTGAATAACATTTTTAAATATACTCGGAAATGATTAACTGAAAGCCAACAATATGATTGTAGGAGGCAACAATACTGAGAAAAGTAGTATTTGATTTAAAGACGAGACGTCTATTCTATTATATTTCTTAATATGGCAAGCATTATCGACCATTCTGCCAATGTCAAAAGTGAATTGCAAATCAAGTGTGCATTATTATAAAAAAAAAAACAACAAAAAATTTTTCGATAAAATAAAAGCTACGACAATACAGTGGAACCTAATGTAGATCTTGTAAGGATAGTTAAATCCGGGACTGAAAAAAACGAAAAGATAAAATTACATATATGTAAGTAATATAATTGTTAGAACATTAACTATACATTATACCAAACCAACCCACACAGACAGAATATTTGGGGAAATAACTAAATCAAAATTTCATATTATTGTAACGGATGGAGATTATCAACGCCGCAAGCAGTTCTGGAGAGGAATATGTTAAAAGGGGGGACGTAATTAATCGATGGATTTTAAATTTAGAATACGGCTATATGATCTACAGGTGAGGTGTTGTTAGAGCATTCAAAAAAATATGCAATCCAGTAGCCAAAAATATTGATTTGATGGGACCAGACCAAAACACGAACGAAGTCACCAAAAACATATCAAATTAAATTTGGGCTAGGCTAGAGAATGCAGCGGCCCAACGCGTACCCCTATTGGACTTTGCGGGGGAGTCCTACACCTCACTCCCCTCGTGTGCTTGAGGAGGCCCGCAAAGGCCGTGCACCAGCCGGGGATCGTGGAAGTTCCCATGGTCACCGGTGCAAGTGTGTGAAGGGAACACCGGGGTGGTTTTTAGGCAGTTAAAGTGTGATAGACCACTCCGCCCACCTCAAGGCGAAGGACATCCATGAAGACTTTCCACCCCGGAACTTTGTTCGTGTTATATGTAAATGCACAATGGCATCACGGTAACCAAAGGTGACCTGATGAGCTTCACGGCTTCACGTCTAAAAAATTTTTATGGATTAAATTGTTTTAGAGTAGGGCGTGAAAGGTGGAATTTAGAAAATTAAGGGTTTTTCCGAAGAAATAGAGGCAAAATAAATCATCATTCATCATCATTCTCCTGCCCTTATTCCAATCTATTTGGGGTTGGCGCAACATGTCCCTTTTTAGGGTGCCGTACCAAAATGATAAAAAAGGAACCCTTATGGTGTGACTCAGTCTGTCTGTCTGTCTGTGCGTCTGTCTGTCTGTATGTCTGTCTGTCTGTCTGTCTGTCTGTCTGTATGTCACAGCTGGATATCTCAAGAACTACTAATGCTATCAACTTGAAATTTGAAATAGTTTTAGATGACGTTTACCCAACTATTTAGCAAATAAGAAAAAAACTGGTCAAGAGCGAGTCGGACTCGCGCACCGAGGGTTCCGTTCCGATTCCTGAAAAAGTGTGCTAATTAGAGACATCGTTTTATTTTTAGTAGAACGCTGTTTGCACAGTCTCAAAATTTTTTAATTTTTTTTTAGTTTGCATAGTTTTCGACTTTTGATGAAAAATGTAAAAAAAAATACCATTCTTCCCCCCCTTATCTCCAAAGTTTGCAAAGATAAAAATCTGAAATTATTCTATGTGATGGAAGTTTATGTAAAGATTACAGGAAAAATAAAACAATGTCTCTAAATAGCACACTTTTTTAGAAATCGGAACGGAACCCTCGCCCCGACGGGTTTTTTCCATAGTCTCTATTAGTCGTCATCTCGGCAGTCACCCCATTTCTAGCCATGTCATCTTTCACACAATCCATCCATCGTTTCTTTGGTCTTCCCCTACTCTTATAGACATATCAAAAAAAATCTAATACTACTCGTATTAGGAGATATTTTTTGATATGTACCTACGCACGCTTAACTTTTACTAAATTATTCCTAAATCTCAAGATGACACACGTAGCTCTTTTAAACCTACAACTCCAAAGCGGGCAGGTAATAAAACCCAAGAAGCGTATATTTTTGACTGTAGTTTTAATTTTAAAAGCACATAAATTCGTATAACGAGCTAACTTATTTCAGACTGTGCTGAGTTAAAATGACTGTTATTCTTCGCAACATTTTTCTTCCGTTTCCTTGTTAGCATTTTCTAGCACAAAAGTGGTACAATAATCTTGGAAAGATGATCCTATTTTCTTGAAGAATTGTTTGTGTTTTTGCTCGAAAATTGTCCTTTGTTGGTAGTATTTTTCTTGGATCGACATTGGCAAACAATTTTCTTGGTAAGTGAAAGTGTGATTAATTTAGTACCTACCTACTTATTTATTTTATCCAAACATGGTAGGTACTTATTTTATTCTTAGATTTAAGTATAATAATTTTATGTCGAAAAAAAAAACTTTTAAAGCAAACTTGGACATCTTTATCTCCAAGTACATATTATAAATAAGATAACGTCGCATTTTATGTATATCTGTGTGACCGTGTCATTCTTCTAAACTACGGTTTCTATGCGGTTTTCACCAGAATTTAGAGAATTTAATCAAAAAGTTTATGCGTATTATCTACGCATAAACTTTTAAACTAGGCAGGAGCGGGTCGCTAGTACTAAACTAAATCGTTCGTGGTTATCAAAAGTCAACAAAGTAATATTTTAAAAATACTGCTTTGACCATCCTACGTCATAATAAAATTTAATTTAAAAAATGTACACCCTGACACAAACAAAATCCTTTAACAAATAATAAAATAACATGTATTGGCCCTTTCATGTAAGTTGCAGATAATATTTAGACCTAAGCGTCGTTGCATCAGGGGCCTTACTATGAACTCTTATAGCAGGGTAGAAGTTGAACGTTTCCAGTAAGAGAGAGTGACAGTGCTATAGGTCGTATATAGCTCCGTCTCTCTCTCTCACTGGCAACGTTCAACTTCTGCCCTGCTATAAGAGCTCATAGTAAGACCCCAGGTGATGGCTAGTGAAAATAAAAAGTTAACAGTCAGCTATACTTTCTACAATAGCATACACTCATTATTGCTAGGTATAAAAAAAAAATGTTTATCTATGCTTCACTTTATAAAACATGGTTTAGTGTATGGTCAGGGTTTGGTGTATAAGCCCCGTCTATTCGTAGTTTTCATTAGCGACACCAGACCTATAAAAAAGGAGGACTCCGCGCCACGCATATCGAAAGTGAAGCACATGCTGTAAGTATCCGTTTGTACAGACACGCCTCACGCACACATTTACATCATAGTATTACCTGGCGCCATTACACGAGCGACGGCGTCTTTGCAGGTACTCAAATCACGCACACATAGATTATAGAAGTTATCCAAACAAAAAAGAAATTCACCTAAAAAATTGTCGAAATTTGTCAAAATCGAAGGAAACAAACCATAAAATTGTCGAAGTAAAAATAAAGAAGTTATAAGGGTTTTAAGTTGGCCGCGCGAACGTAACGTGGAGGATTGCGCGGCCATGGAGATCTCAGCAACTACTTGGGTTAGAGATCTAATTCTTTTTGTCAATTGAAGACTGAAATTGTCAAAAATTGTCGAAAAAATAATTATAAGCTCTAGATCAATATTTCACGAAATATTCACCTTGGAAGTTATGGCCGCGCAATCGTGCACATGTTGTTTCTTTTTTGTTGATTATTTCTTTAAAACTAAAGATTTGATATAGTAAAACTGTTACAAGAAGAAAGGTCTTAATTTGTCGAAACTAACGAAAGCAACAAATACTTCTAAAGTTATGTTATATTGACGAAATCAGTCTAAAACGAAAAGTACGTGGCCGCGCAGTCGAAACGTTACTTTGTGCGCTGATATCTCAATATCTATAATTGCTAGGATTTTGGTGTGAACCTCATTAGAATGAGATATCGTTTTACCCTCAGAACAGTTTTAAACGCGTATAATCTCAAAAATTATGCTATCTCATACAATGTTCGAGCAGGGTAACCATAGTTTCGATTTGATTTGGGAATACCTCTAACTGGAGACTAGCAATTATATTGGACAACATCTAGCTTAATCTGCACAATTTTATATAATTATATAAAAAAACTTGTATAATTACTTAAGTATTTATTACGGGTCGTCAGAAGCCCGAATGTCTGACAACCAGTCTAGGGGTATCCGTATTACCCAGTTACTGTGTTGTGGAGGTCAAATAAGTAGTCGGTAGATGTAAAATACTGGTATTTAGCTGCATCCGAATAGACTGGAAGCCGACCGTAACATAGTCGGGAAAGGGCTAGGCAGATTGATCAACTAGAAAAGAGCTGCTAATCTTCAAACGGTTGAACAGATTTTCTTGAATAATAGCTAAGAAAACTCTCGATCAAGTCACCTTTCATACAAAACAAAACAAATTAAATTAGTTCAGTAGTATTGGAGCTACAATGCCACAGACATATACACATATACACACGTTAAATTTATGTATAACACACCTCTGTTTCCGTTGAAGGTTCAAAAGTATTTGAATAATGAAAGATCTGAGATTTTCTTATATTGTAAAATATAAATGTAAGGCCAAGTTTCTATCCCTGAAACTCTCGAAAGTCGTGGCCTTAATATACAGGGTGTCCCGTAAATAATGGATAATCTCTTAAGGGGTCATTGTACTCATCATTATGAACAACTTTTACTATGGGACCAAACCTGAAATCGCGAAAAAAAATCAGCTGACCAGTACATTTATCTACATCAAACTCGTCAAAATGTAGGGAGCAGCTGTTTTTTTTTTCGCGTTTCCAGGTTTGGTCCCATAGTAAAAGTTGTTCATAATGATGAGTACGATGACCCCTTAAGAGATTATCCATTATTTACGGGACACCCTGTATACGAACCTTCTTACAAATTCCTCAATTTTATATCCAATGGCTCAAAATGAGGACAGTGATACAAAATTAATATCTACTGGAATATATTAATAAGTAACAAAAAAAATCTAATTGAAATGATTGCTAAATTGAATACAAGAATTTTTCATTATTGTTTAGTAAAATCTCGCCAATTAAAGCGTTTACAAAACTTTCATAATATTTCTTGATAACAAAATTATTATTTCGACGGAAAATGTTATAAAGAAATTCCAAAGAAAACACCTTTATAGCGCAGCGAAACTTTGCTGCTTTGGTAAAAACTTACGTTACGATAATTTTATTTAATTGTAGGTACAATTCTGATTGACAACAATTTAGACTGTTGGCCATAATCTTGAGAAAATACTGCATTGAATCATTCAACGTAACAGAAAAATATTTATCGGAAATATTCATTTCAAATCGGAAATAAAATTATGGACACAGAAATCTAATTATCTTATTATTAATACTTCTCATTTATCCACCGTCTTTCGTAGAAGTGCATTAGTTACTACCGTTCGCCGAGTCTTAATAATTACATGCAATTTGTTCCTGTGTCAGGCAGGGCACCACTATTAACCTAATTTTCTGAATTTCTGGACGAGAGCTCTCAATATGGTGGCAATTTTACTCGCTCGAAGGCTTACGAATTAATTTGAATCAGTTTAAAAGCTTTCCGATGCGATTTTGCTTGTGGAAATCAATTTGGATAAGTATATATATGGATGTATATTTTTTTAATTCAGTGCGTATTTAGTATTAATAGTTTCGTCTTGTCATTTGCGTACAATTCGCTGTTTCACACACATACGAGTGCATATGTGTATATAGCTTAGAAAGATGTTTTTTGTGTTATTGTTGAAGTAAATTTTATAAGCTTGTTCTTTTATTTTAGTACTAGCTTGTGCCCGCGTAGAAATCGGAAAATATCCCACGGGAAAATATCCTTGTCTACATTATAAAGGAAACCTCTGTGCAAAATTTCAGCTTTTTAAGTTCAAGGGTTTGGGCTGGGCGTTGATGAGTCGTCAATCAGTCAGGACTTCTCTTTTTATCATACATCAAGGTAAGTAAATTCTTTTGCTGAATAATTTTCCAATCTGACTTATCCTTATTCTTTCAACTTATTGTTAGTTGCAAGGACCCAAACATTAAGTACCTAGTAGACATTCTTTAGTCAATCACCACAATTACTGCAAATCAGAACCCCTGCAAATCAGGACCCCAGAAGGTGATTTGTGGGCCCCACTAAATTAACCCTACCGACCGAGTGTGAAATTGACCTTTTCGCTTCCCATACTTGATTCCCCGATTCTTATGTTACAACTTAACCTACATTTTCGTACCACTTGCTCAAAAAAGTGACATTCTATGCCACAAAAAGCGAACATAGCAATAGTCATTTTTAATCTGTTAAAAACAGGGAAAGAAAATTGTACTGAATTTCATTCATCCTCTAGGGGGAGAATGTGATTTAAATTTGGAATACTTACCAAAATTTATACTGAACTACATCTGTGTTTACACCATTGAGTTTGTATATAAAGCATTATACATCTTTTTGAAAAAGGAATACGCATTTATTATGCAGTTATGATTATTAAATAAAATTACGAAAACCGACGAGGCCGTATGAGCTTGATGCCCTTGCTTTTCCGTCAAAAAAATATTAGTCTAGGAATTTGCCGCGTTTTTGTTTTCTTCAAATACATAAACGTTAACTTTATTTTAATTTATTTTTATAAATAAGTTAAAGTTCTAAAATACTCAAATCAACTCATCACTATTCACTACATATTATAAAACAAAGTCGCTTCCCGCTGTCTGTCTGTCCCTATGTATGCTTAGATCTTTAAAACTACGCAACGGATTTTGATGCGGTTTTTTTTTAATAGATAAAGTAATTCAAGAGGAAGGTTTATATGTATAATACATGTGCGGGCAAAGCCGCGAGCAAAAGCTAGTCAACAATAAATATACCAAACAAAAATGTAACTCTCTCTATCAATAATTGGACCAATGTTTCGAATGTTAACTTTTACTTTTAATTGTCATTATTTTTAATAAATGCTTATCTCATATTAATAATGTGTTAATTTTTTCGCAAATGGTACGAAAAGTACGGTATTTTTCTCGGTGATAAAGCTGTCTTAGTCTTGGGTGAACTTAAATCCCTCGCTACACTCAGGACTCGTCTTTTTAACACTCTCGCTACGCTCGGAAGTAAACCTCGCGTCCTTCGTTACGCTCGCGATTTAAATCGTCACCCGCGACAGAATAGTCTACTATTATTTCAGGCCCCAAATAATATAAGGATATGCCACAGGTTGAATTATACCAAATTAAGTTGACATAATGAAAACATTGCCTGTACCTACATTGTTTTATTACAAACCCACCTTCAGAAAGTTTGAACCATAAACGTCAAGCGGTTTTGTTAGTATAGTCAAGCAAATAAATAAGTATGCAAGCAGCTAAATTGCAGAGTTGCAAGTACAAACAATGCCGTGAATATACAGTGTATAGTCAAGTGTTTTACATCACTTACAGTGTTTTTCCACCGTACAACGTCAACGGGACGTAAACGGGACGTCCCGTTGACGTTGCGGTGGACAAACGGCCGTAAGCTTGATTTATACAATGCAAGTTTCTAGAACGTTCACAGGGCCTTTTTCCTATCATGTGGATTTTTGTCCGCGTGCGTATCTGCACTGGACCGTATGCGCGCCGCCCGCATCCTATCGTTTCGTTGCCGCACGCTACGCACGCAGGACGCGGGGAGTTTGCAGGTGCAGCAAACGTGCCAAGCTCACGCATATGGGTACATAATAAAAATGAATATTCTTGCCTGGTTACCAAACTGTTTTGTTGACAATACTTTGATACTGACACTTGTAAAAGCTTTATTTTCGTCGCCATCTACATTTAAATGTGCCGTGTTTGGTCCCAACTTTCGCGCTCAAATTTGGGACATATTCGGATGAACGGGATTACTGGAAGACGTGTAGCTACTCGTATGTTGAGCTTAGCTGTTGTTGTTTAAGCTAGTATGTGTATACGATTGTTGTTGAAGATTGGAAACTTTTGTAGAAGTTGGTTATGCCAGTTGCTGTGTTATTGTGTCTAGTCAATAATTAGGTCACTTGCTGTTTAGGGCGCCTTCAAATTAAGCGCAAAGTGCCGCGCGGCTTAAGCGCTGCATCTGCGCTGCAGCCGCGCAGCAGTTCATCGATCGACTAGTGACGGTGCGCAAGTAGTATTCAAGTCTAAACATGAACGAAAATCAGGTTATAGAATTTATCGATGAGGTTGAGAGTCGTCCAGCGATATGGGATTCGAAGTCCGACAAGTACAGCAGTAGAATCGAAAAGGAAATGGATTGTGTAGCGCGCAAAATTTGAAGGCGCCCCTTATGTTCAACCGACGAGTGTTGCTTAATATTTGGCTCAACTTCTTTTTAAATACTTACGAGAATATCGAAACCACCAAATACCTAAATATACATACCTAGTTATTTTTAGTTATTTTATCAGTCAACGAAAGGGTCCACAAATGTGCTAAGGTTAAACCTCATACAAAATTCGTCATTTCATTCCATCTTTTTTTGTCATTCTTCTTTTTCTAAGCTAAAACTTAGAAAAAGAAGACTGACAAAAAAAAGATTGAAATAAAAAAAATAATAAAAATATTCAAATAAAAATAAACAATTCACTAAATTAACTTTCTCTCCCAATGCAATGCCACAATCACTTATTAATTCATCTATCTTTGTATCAGTGCTGTCCTCAACTAAATTATTTACGCTGTCCTCATTCCGACCGTGGCCTCAGTTAAGGACTTACCCTTATAATGAAACATGATAAAACTTTGAGGGTTAACTTGTTATCCTCCAACTTTTACATCGTCCAACCTTCGCAGTAAGCAATGTATCCCGGGCGTTAGTAAGTATGACAAATCTTCATCTGCCTAGACTTTTCCCAACTACTTTTGGCGTCGGCTTCCAGTCTAACCGGATGGAGCTGAATACCAGTTTTTTACATGGAGTGACTGCCTATCTGACTTCCACAATCCAGTAACTGGGTAACACGAAACCCCTTGGTAAGGACTGGTTGTCAGACTTTCGAGCTTCCACTCGACTGGACTACCCATAACGACTGTCAAAGATCCACGAATGACAGCCGGAATCAACGGCTTAACGTGCTTCCCGAGGCACGGAGGGGTCTTGGTATGTAAAGATGGTCACCCATCCACGGACCGACCGTGGAAAGCGTAGCATAACTTGATCATAAGTCATAAGTAATTTATTTCTTAACAATATACATTTTGTAGAAAGTGTACAATAGAAATAAAACCAGTATATAACAAACAGTAAATAACAAAATCTTAATTATGAATGATTTTATAATAAGAATATAATGTCAAAAATAAAATGTCAAATATAAATATGTATTTAAAAAAATATATAATAACCATCCAAATTCCATTTTAAAAACATTTCAGTCAAAAATAAAAAAAATAAATGTCAAAAAATAAAATTCAACAAAAATGGTAATGATAATAATCCAAATATTCCAGTTAATCCAAGAATATTAGTGTCGCTTATCCTCTACAAACTCATCAACACTGTCCCCTTGTGCCCTTCCTCAATAAGTATGTCTTGAATTTGTTTTTGAATGAGTTTGCACTATTTATGATTTTATATTCTACGGGTAACTTGTTGTAAAGAAAGACTGACTGATATCTGGGACTGTTGTGAACCACGTTCAATTTCGGTTGAATTACGTTAGGTAAGTCATTCCTTCGAGTTTTATGTCTAGCTTGTCTTTTCTCGTCGGTTTCTAGTTTATGGGTAGTTCTCCGAGGTCCCTCAAAACGCGGTCACACGGTCATAATTCCTAACCAATTAAATATTCAGTCTTAGGACCAAATACAGATTACTCTTTATTTATTTATGTGTATAATTTCAACAATAAATATCTAAAATTATTTATAATATTTATTTAAAAAAATATCTAGTGTCGAAAACGGGAGCAAAATCGGTGTTCTTCGCGCGTCACACTCTGTTCGCGCTCACGGCAAACTTTAATAACTTTTGTATTCTATTAATAAGCATATAATGTAATACATCAAATTAATTGTGTTTAATTAGGCATCATAATGACCAAAGAATATTAATTGTATCTCGTAATGTACAATAGTTAATAGGCATTATGTCTCTGTCACACGATTTTGCTAGTTTCGCGAGCGCGCAACAAAACTGCACTTATCTTCCAAGAGGAGCAACTTTTCGCTACCCGTTTTAGCTGCGCGGACGCTCAGTAGTGTCCCGGCATCAGTGGAGGAGACAAATACATTCATTGCTTCTAAACAAAAAAATACGAGATAAGTTAACCTTTGAATATTTTCAAGTAGCCTTGCTAAAGAAACTTTCATGTGCAAATTTTGAAGGATAAATGTTTATAATTTTCCAACTTATTTTGAATGAAGGAATAGTATAGATCTTCGAGATTATTCCCAAGTACTTTGTTCGTTAATTTACCCATAACTTTAATAGTAATTCTCAAAAATGTGAAATTTTCGTTACTTTCGTGGCACAATTTTCGTGGTTATTTGTCCACGAAAGTCATCTAGCGCACCATGAAAGTTATATATCTCCATTAAATAATGACTTCAGATTTTTTGTGACGTCGCTGATGCATTTACTCGATTGTCGCGAATATCAAAAGAAAGATGTTATGTATTTGTACATGTATGTACTTAATTTTTTTTCTTGTAACGACTTGTGTGTGTTTCTGTTTGTATGTTTTCTCGTAGCCAATTTAACAGTTCACCCCACCTTAACCTGTGCTGTTTAGCCAATAGGCTAATTGACAGTAAGAAAAATACCTTATAAATTTTATTATGAAGAGTGTTTGTCAGCTATAAGTATAAAAATTCAACTTAGACAAAAATATAATGTAATCTACTATTATAGCAGCTGGCAAAAAATGGTGTGTTTTATGATTGTAAACATTTGAAATAAATAATCAAAAGAACACATTATCTGTCAGCAGCTACACTAGTATAGTACCTAAGTAATAATTATGTTAATGTTGTCAATTTTCAACAAGTAATCCCGTCACGAATCTGGAAAATGACCCAAAAGCTAGATTGACCAGACACTATAACGAAGACATCCCGGACTTCAGCTTGTACGAGATTAGGATGCCTCTGAAGCAGCTCAAAAACAACCAGGCGCCGGGTGATGAGGGAGTTACGGCCGAACTCTTGAGGGTCGGAGGAAAACCCGTTCTTAAGACCCTCCAGAGGTTATTTGATTCAGTCATACTTGAGGGCAAAACGCCGTAGACATGGAACAGAGGTGTGGTGGTACTATTCTTTAAGAAGGGTGATAATGCTCTTCTTAAGAGTTACAGGCTCGTCTGACCCGTCTCACTTCTGAGCCATTTCTACAAGCGGTTTTCAAGAGTCGTCAAGAACCGTCTCGCACGCAGGTCTGACGACTTCCAGCTTTCTGAACAAGCCGGATTCCGTAAAGGCTATAGCAGCGTAGACCACATACATACGCTGCGGCAGCTTATACAGAAAAATGAAGCCTGCCTCTCTGCTACTGCAGTCTCTTCAACGGTGCCAGATCGACTATCGGTACATTGAGGTGCTGAAGTGCCTGTACAAAAACGCCACTATGTCAGTACAACTCCAGGACCGGACCTCGAAACCTATACTTCTGCAGCGAGGGGTGAGACAGAGAGACGTTATGTCTCCGAAACTGTTCACCGCTGCACTGGAGGATGTCTTCAAGGTTCTGGACTGGAAAGGGCTAGGCATCAACGTCAATGGCAAGTACGTCAATCACCTTCGGTTTGCTGACGATAGTCATCATGGCTGAGACTATGGAGGAGCTCATGTACTGTTACTACTAGGTACTGCTCGATGACCTCAGTAGAGCTTCCGAAAGAATCGGTCTTACAATAAACATCGATAAGACAAAGGTCATGTCAAATGCCCATGTAGCACCCACTCTCATGAAAATCGGAGACACTACACTTTAAGTAGTGGACGAGTATGTTTATGTAGGACAAACTGTCCAGTTAGTTAGGTCCAACTTCGAGAAAGAGATCAATCGTTGAATCTGACTCGGCTGGGCAGCGTTCAGGAAGCTTCACAATATCTTCTCGTCTCACTCACCGCAGTATCTCAAGACGAAAGTCTTTGACCCAGTAGGTGTTGCCAGTGATGACCTACGGCACTGAAACGTAGTCGCTCACAATGGGCCTTATTAGAAGGCTAAAAGTCACCCAAAGGCCAATGCAGAGGACTATGCTTGGAGTTTCCCTACGTTATCAAATCAGAAATGAAGAAATCCGCAGGAGAACGAAGGTAACCGACATAGCCCGAAAAAATGCTAAACTTAAGTGGCAGTGGGCAGGGCACATTCGTAGAACAGATGGCCGATGGGGCCGAAAGGTTCTGGACTGGCGGTCGCGCACCGGAATCCGCTGGATGAGGGAAGCACAGAACCGGTCGAAGTGGCGGTGCTTATAGGCCTATGTCCAGAAGTGAACGTCTTTCAGCTGAAATGATGATGATGGTGAAGTAAATTTCAGTTTAATTGCTGGAACAAAAGCTGAGTTAGCAACCTATGTTACTAATAAATAACAATAAGCTGATCTCAAAACAGTGACGGTCTCAAATACAAGTTATAAACTTCAATCCACAGGAAATTTAAGAAAAAATAAGGATTTAAAACTATATTTTGCTTGTAGAAAATACGTTTGTAACTTTTGTGGCGTCTTTCATAACTTTCGTGGGATCCGAAATTTCAAAATAGAATATCTTTGTAGTATATGCACCGATTTACATATAATAAAAATTGCACTTATTACTTTTACAGCGTCTTAAATGCATGCCCATTTATTTGAAGATTACTCTAAAAAAAAAATTCGCCACGAAAGCTACGCGGAGAATACTTTTTGAAGAACTACCCTTATGCAAATTTTTAACAAAATTACTTAACAATACTAGTAAATAGAGGCATGGCACAGTCAAAATTGAATGTCTAATGAAATTGTCCTTACATGATTCCGTCTGTTTCTGGCTCTCTTTTGAAGCACAAATGCCGAGTGGATATTATACTTGTAACTGTTGCCCGAAAACTCAATACTGTATACTGTACCTATAGCCTAGACTCAACCAAAGCGAAGGATACAATCCTAAGCTGGGCAAATCTGGATCGATCCTAAGCTGGATCGATCGACCCATGCGAGCTGCGAGCCACGAGCTAACGAGGCCCCCCGAGTTAATATGACGCATCGAGCTTTAGACAGAGTGTCATACGGGTATGAGTGACAGAGATCAATCAATAAACTCAGCCTATCACAGTCCACTGCTGGACATAGGCCTCTCGCAGGCTGGGCTATAACACCCTGTCCTCCGTCTTCCGCAGCCAGTCTGTCCCAGCCACCTTCTTAAGGTTGTTCGGGGGAGACACTACGCTTGCCGATACGCGGTCTCCACTCCAGGACTCGTCTGCTCCAGACAGATATTATGACGCTTTGCAAAACCAAATATTTTGTAAACTGGATACTTATGAAAGAGGTGCGAACTTCACGCTATTATAAAAGAATGTCTAATGAATTTAATTACGAAGGTTTAATTGTTATAAATATTTTATGGAAGGTGCCTCGTGTCGGATACATTTTGGATTCCTCTCATTGTTTCTACTTTGGGAATGTTTCGTTGTTATGACAATGTTTTGGAGCGGAGTTGTCTGCTTGTTTCTAATTACAAAGGTATAGATCCTTCGGGGTTCTTTTTAAAGAAACATATTAATTCTGTGTTTAGTTGTAAACATTTGTTATTTTTAGGGTTCCGTACCTCAAAAGGAAAAAACGGAACCCTTATAGGATCACTCGTGTGTCTGTCTGTCTGTCTGTCCGTCTGTCCGTCTGTCACAGCCAATTTGCTCTGAATCTAATGGACCGATTAAGTTTAAATTTGGTTCACATATGGATTTCTGTAACCCAAACACGTACAGCTAAAGTAAATATATGAATTTGAATATGAGAGTCACTTTTAGGGGGAAAATAAGAAAATTTAAAAAAAAGTTTTGTAAACTGTACCGAGTGACATATCAAATGAAAGGGCTTACTATGAGGGTCTCAAATATATTTTTTTTATAATTTTAAAATTTGTTGTTTTAAAGTTATTTAAGAAGATAGACGAAAATTGACCATTCCCCCCCCCTCATCTCCGAAACTACTGAGCCTAAAATTTTGAAAAAAATATATAAATTAGTTCTATACCTGTAGATTACAGAAAAACCTATAAGAAGTCTGTAGTCTTAAAATAACATGGTAAATCTATATATATAAAAAAATCAAAGTCCTGACTGAGTCACTGACTAATATACCAACGCACAGCCCAAACCAATGGACCTAGAGACTTGAAATTTTGCACATAGATACCTTATATAGTGTAAACATCCACTAAGGAAGGATTTTTGGAAATTCCATCCCTAAGGGGGTAAAACAGGGGATGAAAGTTTGTATGAAAAATCCTAACCCTTGAGTTAATAGACTTGAAACTTAGCACGAATATTCATCTAAGTAAATTATAAAGTTTATCATTTTTAGTTTTCCTAAACTACCCCCTAACGAGGGATCAAAGTTTGTATGGAGGAACTTTAAGGGTGCGTTTCCACTGACGTGGAGCTGGGCGGAGCGGAGCGGAGACGTGCAGGAATCGACCAATCATAATGGTTGAAATCCTCATCGCGTCTCTTGCCTCGTCTGTAATTGGACGATTCCTGCACGTCTCCGCTCCGCTCCGCCCAGCTCCGCGTCAGTGGAAACGCGGCCTAACACGCGGTCCGATTAACTCAAAACTCAGTTTTTATACTTGAGACCAAAAATTAAGACTAACGTGTATTAGGGTTTTCCAAAAATCTACCCCTAATCCTCCGATATACAATTAACTTTTCACCCCGAAAAGTTAATTTTATAGCGGAGGATTTTATTGGGGGCTTGATTAACTCTAAAATTGGTGTAAATAATGTTTGAGTCAAGTTATGGAAACATACCAGACGATTTTTGAAATTCTTTAGGTATCTGTGTTCGTGAAGACAGAGATATAGTTTATATGAAAAATCTTATTAATTTGGTTAATGAACTTGAAACTTAGCACACATACTTGCATAAGTAAGTAATAATGTTTGTCATTATTAGTTTTTCAAAACTACGCCTCAAATGAGGTTTAGGGATGTTAAAGTTTGTATCGAAGAATTTTAAAGCGCAGTCCGATTAAAAAAATGGTACTTTGAGTCAAGTTAGGAAACTTGCCAAACAAATTTTCACCGATTTTGACGGCATATAGCTGATGTTTTAAGGAGTAACTTAGACTATTTTTAATTTAAAAAAGTAATTAGGGTTCCGCGCAAGAAAATTAAAATCCATGAAATCAGACAACCACGTACAGCCCAGTACAAACTTACTAAGCCTCCGCTGTCTATTACGGCTATAACAACAAATAATAAAAATAAAGCAAAGTTAAAAATTTAAGGGGTCGGTCCCCATACAATAAACTTTTCATTTTGAAAAAAAAAAAAAAAAATCTAGCATGTGGGGTGTCATGTCATTATTTCATCACCGCTGCTCTCAAAACGGTGAAGGAAAACATCGTGAGGAAACCGGCATGTCCTAGAACCAAAAATTCGAAGACATGTGACATCTACCAACCCGCACTGGGCCCGCGTGGTGGATTACGGCCCACTCCCTCTCACCGAGACCTCCTCTCGGTGTCTGTCTCTGCCTGTGTCCCAGCAGTGGGAACATTATAGGCTGATTATGTGTTATGTGGGGTGTCATCGTCTAGAACTCATCGAGTAGAGTACAAACATTTTTTTTTTTTCTTTTAAAATTAAGAAATAGGGGGCCGTAAAAGTTGTAAATTTTAGACCATTTTTGTACGAGCTGTAGCGCAACAATTCAACAAATTAGGAATTTGAAACTTCTTTATACCATGAATACTGAATTTAATCAACAATACTGATAAAGGCGATTCATAAGGTATTTTGTTTAAACATGGGTGATTTTCTGCAACTGCAAAAAATTACCTCGTAATTCACAGTATCATTATAAAATAAGTAAAAAGTTTTCTTTGCGATTGTTAAACATATAATATGGTACGGAACCCTTCGTGCGCGAGTCCGACTCGCACTTGACCGGTTTTTTTTAAATAATAGTATGTATTTTCTTTAATACAATAACTACTGAAATGATTGTTAATCATGCCATCTAATTATTTTCGTTATGAAATTGCTAATCTAAGATAGATTGGCAGTTTCATCACGAAAATAATTATACGTTATTATAGGAGAGAGAAAATAATGAAACACATTGCAATTCGAAAATAACGTTTATTTCTACATAACATTTATTTTATGCATCCACAAAAATATGTAATTGGACATCTTTTGAGAAATAAATTAGTTCTATACACTTATCTAGACTCTATAGTACTTAAGTAGAATAAAATCATTGCTATTACTTATAAATTCACAGAATTTGTTTTAAAACAATCTTATTCTAGACATTTTCTTAAGTAATCCTCAAATGGCCTTTAGATTATCGCATTAGGAAAGTGATTCAGAAAAGACTTGGAATTTGTAGAAAGTAATTTCGATTCCAATAATAGAGAATTAAGGTTTCGACTCACGGTTTGAACATCGAATATAATTTCGGTTTCAATCGGAAATAAAATGTAGGACCTAAGTTTCGAACAGAATACATGACATAAAAGAATGTCTCAAGATTTATGGTCCAAGTGTGTTCAGAATCCCATATTTTTATTGTGAAATAAATATTACAGATTGTAATAAAACACACTATGGAATTGTTATTTATCACTTCAGCAGAGTCATTTCAATTTCTATTTTGAAAATAAAGGGCCATTTATAAAATAAAATTGTGACATATTTTATACAAATTGCAAATATAGAATTTTAGCAATGGTTCATAAAATATAAATTATAGTATGCACTTTTGTGTAAAAAATCTTGGAAAATCCCAAAAATCTTAATAGGATTTTTCAGCTCCTTATAAATTAAACACAACTCTTTATTAACGCTTCGCATCATTAATTAGTTAACTCACCCTTAGAATTTATGTTTTCATTAACTGTAATGGTACACCAAACCAATTTAGAAAGTTATATGTGATTACTTTACTTAGTTTTTTTTCTTTTACAAAGCAAATCAGCTGTCCGAATTTTTATTGCAACACACGTCTTGCAATCAAAATTCAGACAGATGATTACACAGAACTATTTATTATATATTTATTATTAGACGTATGTATACGAAACTCGATGAAAGTACCCTACTGCAAAAAAAAACCTAACAGTGTTCAGAATAAGAACGTCAACACGTCAACAGATACACGAAAAACAAAAAAAAAGTGCAGATTTCGTCATCCAGAATCTTTTCAGTCAACTTTGTAGTTTTTTATCCAGTTGAATAATAATCGCCATTTTCTTGCTCATTTCGAGTAGAAATTAGAACAAAATTAAATTTTTCAGGCGAAGAATTATAATTGCTTGGCTCTAGTGGTTAGAAATAAAAGGTCTTTCTTGAATTGTTTCAGCTTGAAACTACACCGGTAAACAACAAAGAACTGAAAGTTTTGTAGTGACCATCTATTAATCTTGTGTGCTAAGAAAAACAGTAATTAGGCGATTAACGATACTTCAGACTTGCTGGAAGAATTTAACGAAGAAAAATTTTTTTCATTTGGTACAGACTTGTTATTTTAAACGCTGCTGCAGGAATTGTTGTCGATACGAAGATGTTAGGGTGCAAACAGACCGCGGTTGTTCGACGCCAATCAATGATATTGTGACATAATACGTGCCCCGGAAAGCACGTTAAGCCGTTGGTCCCGGCTGTCATTCAAAGATCTTTGACAGTCTACGGGTAGTCAGAAACCCAAAAGTTTGACAACCAGTCCTAACAAAGAGTATCGTATTACCCAGTAACGGCTGTGGAGGTCAGATAGGCAGTCGTTCCATGTACAACGCTGGTATTTAGCAGCATCTGGTAAGACTGGAAGCCGACCCCAACATACTTGGGAAAAGGCTAGGCAGATTGATTGATCGACTATGGTCTGTTTGCACTCTTAGATGACGAAAAGGGCTCATTTGAAATACTGGAACGTCTATTTTACTAATCAAGAAAAGTTTTGCATCATTTATAATGCGACCAGTGCAAGGTAAACAAAATAACTCGCGATAACCAAAACTTGAGTTAAGTTTTTCTTAAGTTATCAGCAGCACTTGAGAATGTTTTTTATATACCCTCATAAATTTGTGGACTGTTAACGTCTTAAACTCTTTTTTTTTTTACATTTCGTATAAACTTTTTTTGATTAGTGTATTTAGGCAATAAATGAATATAATTAATAATCTTTCTGATTTCTATCAATCAACATTATTTATTTTCGTTTGAAATCCAGTTATGCACGTAACAAGCCTAAAATAGGTATTTCATGAAACTTAATATTTTTAGGCACGTTTCGGATTTGTATTCAAATTAATTTCCGTAGAAACAGATGGATTTCCCGGCGATGCGACGACAGACGAACGAGATGTATAATTTGGTATTTCGGCGTACCATAAACAGTTTAATTTAAAATTATGTTACCGAATTATAAAGGAAAGTGGATTTTATGAGTTGGTCAAGCAATCCAGGTGTTTTTTCATCAAAACTGTTTACGGAACTGTATATTTCGACAGTAATTGGGACTTTTTTGTTTGTTTTGGTTTGTGTATTCATTATTTGACTACTTTGCCATTTTGTCTATCTGTAATAATATTTTTATTTTCATTGATTTTATTCAAAGATTTGGCCATTTAATCAGAGAAACTTCGAATGAATGTTTTAGTGAGAATAAAATGAGATGAAATTACAATTTTAAATACAAGTCACAAATGAATATTTGAGCAAATATTATTTAAAATAATATTGTCATTTTATTTGGCAAGGCTGTAACTGGTCATTAGCGGGAGTAATGCAGCAAGAACCAGCGTGTAACCAACACAGCGATAACCTTTGGCTTCATGAACGACAAAGGTTACAAACTCAACTGGCAACCTTAGAATTTAATTGATGAAAAAAAAAAATGAAACAAGAAAACAAAAGACGCGAGAAATTCCGTCGAAATTTTGAGAAATTCTGTGCAGGTTGGCTCGATACGTGAATTAAAAAATATGCCTTCGTTTTAAATTGGACCGGATCGTCTGTTAACTTTATTACTCTATTTGGTAGTTAACGAGTCCCTAGATATTTTCACAGCTTTTCAATAAAATATTATTGAGTCTTCATAAGTTGTGAAGATGTTGTCAATACTATTAATTCAGAGGGCTGGCCTATTTTTAAGCCAAAGGATTAGCATTGCCATCCAACGTGGCAATACTGGCAGCCTTTTGGGCACTTTTTCCAATGACAGCGATGCGATGAGGTCTTCCCTTTTTTTAAATATACTTGTAATTGCATAATAATTATATTATAATTTTAGTTTTTGCTTGTATGTTGTAACTAAGAATTGTCAAAATAAATAACATTGAAAAACACCGCTATCTCTATTACAATCACTGATTTCGCAGCCCCATTTTATAATAGTATCGTGTATCGCTTCAATCGACTACACAATGAAAATTGGCAACGACGCTTTTCAAAATAATATTTAATACTGAAGAGTTCTTTCATCTTTGTTTTTCTTATCAAGCTGTAGATTTTTCATTTAATTTTTATCATTAATTTTTCAAACGTCAATCATTGAAGGAATTTCACAATATTCGGCATCAAAAAATTGTTAGAAATAAAAATGAAACTTAAATCAAATACCAGAAATTCTGGAATAATAGTCAGTTTAACAGTGAGAAGCGAAGATATAATGAAATGTCTGAAATTGTTTATTAAAAAGAAGATTGATATTTTGATTGGTATTACTTTTTCCAATGATACAGGTAACTTAGAAGATACTCAAGACTTTATAAAATAAAACATGTACATACCTACATAAGAATCGAAGAATACGACAAGAACTTATCCATTTATGGAAAATTCTACTTTGGCACTAATCAGATAAGTACTCAATTACATCCTAGATATAAAACACAATTATATCAGACTTCAAATCTAATACATTTTACAATTACATTCCTCATTTTGGCAGTAGATTTCCAATTTGAAAACAGAACATTGGCTCAAATCTATCTTAAAAAAAAATCTCTTACAGCCGTTGCAAATCTGGAGCACACGTCATGTGACTTTTATGTCACTGACTTAAGGTGCTCTTCTGAAAGCGATCACAACCGCAAGCCGCAACTTGCAACGTCATCCAATCGACGATGAGAGACCGCAGTGACTCGACATGCTGCTGCGGATTTTATTCCCAACTGGGCGTCACAACTTCGATGGCAGCAGTGTTTTTCTTCTTCAGTTTCATCTTGTCGCTATGTTAGTGACAGCCAGTGACGGCACTGTTACTGGTTTGTGGTCTGCGGTCGACCGCAGCGTCAAGCGGTCAACGTCATCCAATCGACGATGACAGACCGCAGCGACTCTACATGCTGCTGCGGATTTTATTCCCAACTCGGCGTCACAACTTCGACGGCAGCAGCATGTTAGTGACAGCCAGTGACGGCACTGTTACTGGTTTGTGGTCTGCGGTCGACCGCAGCGTCATGACGTCACCATATGCGGATGCGTTTTCATAGACTTACATAGAAACCCAGTCGCGACGCTGTGGTCTGTCATTGCCATTGGGTGACGTTGCCGGTTCCAGTCGCCTTCGGAACAGCACCTTTAAAAGGTTTTGTTTATAATGAACTAAATGATGACGCGTTCGTGAAATGCAATAACTATAGTTTACTTAATATCGCATATTAAAATCTCCTATAGGTTGTTCTATTAATACTGTTTCGGTGGTGTCTGGTGCTGCTGGTGATGCGGATGCTAAAGCTGATGGTCGTAATGATATGGCTAAAGGTAAAGCTGATCTTGCGCAGAGTTGGGATGCTCCGCGCGTTGAGCCGGTTGAGCGGTAGCGGGTACAGCGGCCGCGTCTAGGGACAAAAGAGAAGAAGTTTATTTTAAGAAAGACGGGACTGTAATGCAGTTACGTACAAGGCTAAAATAAAAGTATTTATTGGGACTCGAACAGGAAGATACAAACATAAAAAGGTAACAGACAAGGCAGCACGCGTAGCATGAGGACGTTTTGTCGACGGAAGAATAGACAAAAACAACACATTGCCATGCTTAGACGCGTAGAATGCGTACAAATATTTCCACTATCTGCCATTTTGTCTATTCTTCCGTCGAAAAAACGTCCTCATGCTACGCGTGCTGCCTTGTCTGTGGCGGTCATTCTAAGCGTGGGTTTTCATGAACAAAATATAGGAACTTTTTAATTTAAACTTTTCGATTTCACTGACCCTTACCCTAAAAATTTAAGCACATTCTAGAGATTAATTCCATTGCTCAGATATAGGGTACATACACAATCAAGAGCCGCTGTATATTAAAATTTGAACAGAATAACACAGTATTCGTCGGGTTGTTAGTATATGTAGTTGTTTTATCTCACGAAAGCGGGCGAGCCATACTTGTGTAAATTTTACATGCACATTGTCTTTGAGTGCGTAAGCTCGGGAGCGCGCTACCTGCAGGTACACGCAGGAGAGCGCGTGTCGAGCGCGTGTCTATACGCATTCATTTAAAAGTATGGCTCATCCGCTTTCGTGAGATAAAACAACTGTACCACTACATAGTAGCTACTATTATTTTCAAACTTTTGAAGTTGCTCGTAATTTTTTAAATAATAAACTTGCTGCTTCTCATGTTATTTTCATAATTATGTACACACGGCACACATCAAGCTGTACATTTCCAGTTTACACTGACCTCTTATTGTAAGGAAATCCTATACAATGCGAGATCAGCTCATACTGGAAATCTGTAGCTTGATCTGTAGCCGTGCGTACCTACATTATTAAAGCCTCAAGTATCTTTGCATTCATATTCTGTGTGGATTTAATCGTGCACAGACAAGTTATTGTTTTCTTAATTAAAATTGTAGCGGGTTCACGCAATAATTATTGTCTCTTGTACATAACGTGAGCTGGATTCAAAATATTTTTTGTTTGTTTGTTTTTCTAATGAGAATTAGAAAAATATACAAACGAAATGATCTTCTAAAATACAATCAATCTGCCTAGCCTTTTCCCAACTATGTTGGGGTCAGCTTCCAGTCTAACCGGATGCAGCTGAATACCAGTATTTTACATGGAGCGACTGCCTATCTGACCTCCACAACCCAGTTACTGGGTAATACGATACCCCTTGGTAAGACTGGTTGTCAGACTTTCGGGCTTCTGACGACCCGTAACGACTGTCAAAGATCCACGAATAACAGCCGGGACCAACGGCTTAATGTGCTTTCCGAGGCACGGGGGAGTCTCGGTATGTAAAGATGGTCACCCATCCACTGACCAACACCGGCAAGCGTAGCTTAACCTGACGGATCGACCCGTGCGGCTGTTATTACTTAGCCACGAGCTCCTCTTGAGAATGATCTTCTGAAATACGTACTTCGAAAATATGTTTTGGTATTTGTTAGTGACTTTTGCAATTCATATACTGTACTTTCTGCGTTTATTTTGGACATTATTATTATTTTTGGCGTTTATATATGGCGACACGGTTGGCGCAGTGGTTGAGTGATTGACTGCTGCGTAGCATGTCGCGGGTTCGATTCCCGCACGGAACAAATATTTGTATGACCTACAAGTATTTGTTCCGAGTCTGGGTGTTTTTCTATCTATAATATGTATGTATTTACAAAAAAAATGTATATAAGTAGTTTATCAGCCATCTCGTTACCATAACACAAGCATTAGGTTGCTTAGCTTGGGACTAGATGGCGTTGTGTGAAATGTCCAAGGATATTTATTATTTATTTATTTATTTATTTATTACTGACATCGGTGTAGTAAAAACATCGTGAGGAAACCTAGCAATACAGGGTCAGATTAAATTAGCTAGTGAAACTACGCGGATGTGAAGGGTAGATATCGATATGTAAACAGGATAAAACAAAAAATATATATTTATCAACGACCCCTATTAGTGCAGTTTATTGAAGTTTTGGTTGAGGAAAAATTTTTTTTAGTCTAAGATATTGATAAATATTACGCCTGTGGAGTTTACATAAAACAAAAATAATTTTTTAACTGATATTTCAAGTAACTACACGGTCGATGACGACCAAAAAAAGAATCATCAATTAATTTTTTTCTTGGAGGAGCTCGTGGCTAAGTAATAACAGCCGCACGGGTCGATCCGTCAGGTTAAGCTACGCTTGCCGGGGTTGGTCAGTGGATGGGTGACCATATTTACATAACGAGATTCCTCCGTGCCTCGGAAAGCACGTTAAGCCGTTGGTCCCGGCTGTTATTCGTGAATCTTTGACAGTCGTTACGGGTCGTCAGAAGCCCGAAAGTCTGACAACCAGTCTTACCAAGGGGTATCGTATTACCCAGTAACTGGGTTGTGGAGGTCAGATAGGCAGTCGCTCCATGTAAAATCCTGGTATTCAGCTGCATCCGGTTAGACTGGAAGCCAACCCCAACATAGTTTGGAAAAGGCTAGGCAGATTGATTGAATTAATTTTTTTCTTGTTTTTTTTTTTCATATATAAATAATAATAATATCAATACCCATCGAAACTGAAAAGTTTAGCTAACTAATTTAATTTAACCCTGTATAGTTAATGTAAGTCTGAAATCGGCAAGATTTGATTCCAAAAAAATATCATCACCCAACATTCTCCTTGCACCATTCGATAAAACGACGACAAACTTGAACTTGCAAGTGCCAACAGATATAAGTCTGAGCAAACCGCATTCAGTTACGTCACCGGATCTCAAACAGTTTTGGATACTAGCCAGCAAAAACAATTTGACAAATCGATGCAGAAAAATATTGTACTTGCTTGTTATTTAAGGTTCCATTTACTTATGACATCAAAATTAAAACGTAATACTAGCAGTTGTTGTGTGGACGGATGTTCTAGTAAACAGAAGAACTCAAAGTTTAATTTATTAAAATTATTTGTTAGATTTAGGATTTTTGCTACATTAAAATTTAATAATACTTAGGAACTTCAGAGAATGGTAAAAATTTATAAGACATTACATCAAAGTGAACCACCTCTAAATACAAAATAATCTAGAGAATCTGGTGTCTAATAATCTAGAGTTGTTTCACTTTGATGTAATGTCTTATCTGATACAACTCATATAATACCGGATGACTTTTTTTACCGTCTCGAAAAAAATTGGGTGTATTAGATGAACAGAGTAGAAGCCTATGGAATACTACAAATTCGATGTAAACTTTTCATTTTTAGGGTTCCGTACCAAAATGGTAAAAAAGGAACCCTTATGATGTGACTCAGTCTGTCTGTCTGTCTGTCTGTCACAGCTGGATATCTCAAGAACTACTATTGCTATCAACTTGAAATTTAGAATAGTTTTAGATGACGTTGACCCAACTATTTTGAAAATAATAAAGAAATTAAAATATTTATGGTTTTTTTTGCAAAGGGACTGAAAGGGGGTCTTAAAAAATCAAAGTGTGGCTAATAGGGCATGCGGGGTATCATATGAAATAGCGCTGTTTGCACATTCTAAAACATTTTTTTTCTTTTTTTAGGCCGCATAGTTTTCGACTTCTGATGAAAAATGTAAAAAAAAATACCGTTCCCCCCCCCCCCCCCCCCCCCCCCTTATCTCCGATGTTTGCAAAGACAAAAATCTGAAATTATTCTATGTGATAGAAGTTTATGTAAAGATTACAGGAAAAATAAAACGATGTCTCTAAATAGAACACTTTTTCAGAAATCGGAACGAAACCCTCGGTGCGTGAGTCCGACTCGCTCTTGACCGGTTTTTTTGCTAAGATCTCTTTGGTTAGACGTACTGAACGCTGTGTTAAAATTTTTCCATCTATTTTAATGGTACCTTAGAAACGTGGTGGCCCAGTGGTAACGGTCGTGACTTACAAGTTGTAGGTCGTAGGTTTGAACCCAGTCAGGCGCTTTATTTTTCTTAAAACGGTGAAGGAAAACATCGTGAGCAAACGATGACCTAGAACCAAAAATTCGAAGACATGTATTGTGACATCTACCAACCCGCACTGGGCCCGCGTGGTGGATTACGGCCCACTTCCTCTCACTGAGAGGAGGTTTCTGAGCAGTGGGAACAGGCTGATTGATTATACTCGCTATACATATTAACTGAATTCGCTGTTTTCTTTTACAAGATTCTTGTAACCAGCTCCCAATCAATTAAAATGATTATTATATTACGTAGTTAATATTATATAGAGGAGCTCGTGGCTAAGTAATAACAGCCGCACGGGTCGATCCATCAGGTTAAGCTACGCTTGCCGGCGTTGGTCCGTGGATGGGTGACCTATCTTTACATACCGAGACTTCTCCGTGCCTCGGAAAGCACGTTAAGCCGTTGGTCCCGGCTGTCATTCGTGGATCTTTGACAGTCGTTACGGGTCGTCAGAAGCCCGAAAGTCTGACAACCAGTCTTACTAAGGGATATCGCATTACCCAGTTACTGGGTTGTGGAGGTCAGATAGGCACTCGCTCCATGTAAAATACTGGTATTCAGCTGCATCCGGTCAGACTGGAAGCCGACCCCAACATAGTTGGGAAAAGGCTAGGCAGATTGATATTACGTAGTTAATATTATTTTGATGAATTAGAGCTCAAACCAAATATTTGTGATGCCTGAACCTGCTTCTAACTGATTAGGTACAGACCTACATTTAGTCGGAAAGCCATGAGCGCCGTATTCATATTCTGACGATCATTGATTGTTCAATAAAATAATAAAATTATGACCATTCTGTTCAAAGAAAATCATAAATAATGATAATTCTAGATACATTTTTTTCTTTCATAAAACCACTTGAGCCTAATACGGTCTATTAGTACTAAAAGGTTTGAGTCGTTAAAATAATTTGTTAGGTATTCTTGTTGTAATAGCAGAACATTCATTTGTTTCATACAAATTGATCGTAGCTGTAGAAAAATACGTAGCTGTGTTTTGTTTTAAGTGGACTATCAAAATAATACGAAATGGTTTTTAAAAACTAATGCTGTAGATACTGATAACCTTATTACAAAAAATGTTTTGATAGACGTCTGTTAGTGGTGGTGGTCACAATTGGTTTAAATCCCTACGTATTTATATTAAAAGTACATTTAAACAAAAATATTTTTTATATTTTAAAAGACCTTCATCATAAATAAAATTAATTTTATTTTAATGTCTATGATTTCCCAAATTAAAAAGAAATACCATAAATTTCCATTACCTATTATCCATTATTATTTTTATTTACATACCTTAGTATTATGTTATTCGTACAAAAATATGAATTTTACTACCTACTACACTAATATAAGTTTAGTATAACATGTCCCAGAATTGAATGCACAACCGCTTCATTGTAGGTACTCATCATTACGAAGAACTTTTACCTATAGTAAAAGTTCTTCGTAACCTTCGTAACCTGACCAAACCTCAAATACCGAAAAAAAAAAACCGGTCAAGAGCGAGTCGGACTCGCGCTCTGAGTGTTCCGTTCCGATTTCTGAAAAAGTGTGCTATTTAGAAACATCGTTTTATTTTTCCTGTAATCTTTACATACACTTCTATCGCATAGAATAATTTCAGATTTATCTCTTTGCAAACTTCGGAGATAAGGAGGGGGGGAACGGTATTTTTTTACATTTTTCATCAAAAGTCGAAAACTATAAAAACGGCCTAAAAAAAATAAAAAAATGTTTCAGAATGCGCAAACAGCGCTCTTTCATATGATACCCCACATGCCCTGGTAGCCCCACTTTGAATTTTTAAGACCCCCTTTCAGTCCGTGTTGCAAAAAAAATATTAATATTTTTATTTCATTCTTATTCGCAAAATAGTTGGGTAAACGTCGTCTAAAACTGTTCCAAATTTCAAGTTGATAGCATTAGTAGTTCTTGAGATATCCAGTTGTGACAGACAGACAGACTGAGTCTCACCATAAGGGTTCCTTTTGTACCATTTTGAACCAACCCAAGGAACCCTAAAAACAGCTGTTCCCTACATTTTGACGAGTTATGCGATTATTAATTTTTTTACAAGAAATTAATTTAAAATTAAATTATATTAGAATTGTTATTAGATTAATTGGAGGCTTTTATTGGATTAAAATGTTAAATAAAAAAATAAATGTACGGAACAGCTGTTTTTTTTTCGCGTTTTCAGGTTTTGTTCCATAGTAAAAGTTGTTCATAATGATGAGTACAATAACCCCTTAAAATAATCATAATGTTTACACTTACCTAAACTCTGTATAAGACACCAGTAAGACGCTAACTTCTTCCTTACCTGGTACAATGACACCTCAGCAGCCTAAGGAAGGCGGCCCTGAAGGTCCTGTTGAACACGGTGTAGATTATGGGGTTGATGGTGGAAGATACGTAGCCCAGCCATAAGCAGATGTCCACCACGTGTTCTGTGAAGAAGAGTTTATTTTAGTACATTAAACTTTGAAAGCAGAAGAAAAAGAGCAGAAAGGTCAATTTGTTCCCTACCTCAAAAGGAAAAAACCGAACCCTTATAGGATCACTTCGCTGTCCGTCTGTCTATCTGTCAGTCTGTCAATACACATTTCTCAGGAACGCACAAATAAAGGAAAAAGACCGAAAATGGTTAATTTGTAATTCTATTATTTACATAAAAAATCTTTTTTGGGATTACAAACTGAAATTTGCAGTTGGAGAATTGACTGTTATCAATACTGGTAGAACATGTTTTTCAACTACAATGTTAAGTTTGTTTTTGGGAAAAAATCTTTTCAACTACGGAATAACGGAACCCTTCATTGTGAAAGAAGAAAGAAAGAAAATACGTTTATTTGCGGTAAACATGACGCAAAGAACAACAAAATAGAATAACTTTATATAAAACAAGTTGGGGGAAAATATGCGTCTCATCTACGCAAAACGGCCATCGCTCAGCATAATGCCGCGACCCCATGCGAGACGGAGCCCTAGCGCTGGTTTTCAGCGATTGCCCGGCGTTGGCGCGATGACAACGTGTGTGTGGTTCGACACGCACTTGGTCGGTTTTTTCTTATTTCAGTTATGCCTGGGCCGCACACATCGCGATAACCCGAAGATTCGCGTAATTGCGATGTATGTAGCCAAGTATTCGCGTATACTTCGGAGCTTCGTGCGTAGTCGCAAGGACTTCGCTCCGCTGTCGGTAAACTCTCGCAGATCAAAGCGTTTTATCGCGATGAACTTCGCTTGCGCGGCCACACTTCAGTCGGCCCCCACCCTTCGTGCGTAGTGGACGTGTTAAGTTAAACTACAGTGCATAATATAGCTGAAGCCGTCTTGATTTGTGAATAGTTATCATCCACTTCCTCCTTTTTCTTGCTTTTAATTTGTTTTTTACATGACATAAATGTAAAAAATAATTGTTTGCTGCCATAAAATACAGAGCAACCGCGGCGTCCATTTTGTTTTTTGCGTTTGCACATCGCTCGTACATCACGATAAACTTGACAACACGCACTATGTGGCCGCGCAGCTTCGCTGTAGACCGAAGACGAAGTTTATCGCCCGAATGTCATCGCGATGTGTGCGGCCTAGGCATTATTATCATAATGTGGTATTGCAGCTGAAATAGAAAACTGTCTAACGAAGTAACTTTTGGAGGGCACTGCTGTATTTATGTAACCCAAAAGAAATATACTAAACAAACTGTGGTAGCCATCTGAGCCAGATGCCGCTGCAGATTTGCAATAATGCACCTATCATGTATGGCACGCGGAAGCATTACGAAACCATTCTATGTTGCCATATCACTTGGCACGAGACTCAATAATTCTGTTTGCAATACACGAGTTTCTTATGCATTCGCCGAATGGAAAATTTTGCAGTTTCGAATTATGTCACAATACAAATGTTTGTTCCAAGCACAAATTTAATTTTGAACTTGGCCTGCTTCACTCTTCAAAAAACTAAGAAGTGTTATTAGAGACCATTTGCCATTACAACAAAAAAAAACTTTTATTGTTTTGGGCAAATAACCTTACTCCTTTTGACGAATGGCAACTTGATATAACCTACTATGGCGGCACAGTATGAAGACTTCTACAGTTTGCCCGTTATTATAAATGTCCAGTAAAAGTGACGAAATAGATGGCATACTACATTACTGTATGAGACGCAAAAATGACTAACCGCTGACACCTGCATTATCTATAGATTTTTTTTTTATTAAAACAATTTTATTCGCCAAACTTTTAAGTTGCAAAATTACACACAGTGATTTCACAATGATTTAATTTTTCAATGATTTTCCACATAATGGATGAGCTATATTTTATAAAATTTGTAAATGGTCAGAGCACAAGTAGGGTTGCCAAAACTACTATTAGGTATAATGTATTATCCTGCTATATGTATTAGAGGCCTAAATACTATATTTTCATTTAAATACAAAATAGCGTGTATTTAATAGTTATGAGACATAATCATCATTCTACTGCCCTTATCCCTATTAGGCATCATCTCATTAGTTATGAGAAAATATTAAAAAAAAAACCCGTTATTTGCATTTAAAAAATTAAAAATATTTTTGAAACTTACCTGACTGTGTTTTTTCTTTTTTTCGCCGTCTACTATATTTTTACAAAAAATACCTTCGAAAATACTATATTTGATATAAAATTTAAAATTGGCAACCCTAGTCACAGGTTCCATAAATACAGTGCGATTTAGTAGGGATTTGACATTTGAAACCTCTGCTTATTTCCATAGCTACATACGTACATTTCAACCAGCCTAATCAGCAGCCAAAAGTCAATTCAAACCAGCTATGATTTCGCTCCCCATTCAGACACGGTTAACTGCCAACTATAAATCAAATCCAACCGAGGTCATTACTTACCTGGGACTATACATGCTGGACACGCAGCGAACAGTATATTGAGTAGGAAGAATGGTGCCCAACAGAGCACGAATGTGAAGAAGACTAGTCCAAGGACCTTGGTCGCTTTTTGCTCGTTGGCTACTGCATTTGCTGAGAGGGACCGCCCTTTTTTGCGGTTTGCTAGGAATCTGTAACAAAAATTATACTATGTAGACCTCAAATATCATGTTATGAGTTATGGCCAGTTATGAGACACAATTAAATTTATATTGTTACCGTTGTTGTTGTTTAGGAGGCCGATCGACACCTGAGAGGCTAGCGAATTACTCCAATAGAACTAAAAAAAAAACCGGTCAAGAGCGAGTCAGACTCGCGCACCGAGGGTTCCGTTCCGATTTCTGAAAAAGTGTGCTATATAAAGACATCGTTTTATTTTTCCTGTAATCTTTTCATAAACTTCTATCACATAGAATAATTTCAGATTTTTCTCTTTGCAAACTTCGGAGATAAGAGGGGGGGAACGGTATTTTTTTTTTACATTTATCATCAGAAGTCGACAACTATGCGGCCTAAAAAAAAGAAAAAAAATGTTTGAGAATGTGCAAACAGCGCTCTTTCATATGATACCCCACATGCCCTAGTAGCCCCACTTTGATTTTTTAAGACCCCCTTTCAGTCCCTTTTGAAAAAAAAACTATAAATATTTTAATTTCTTTCTTATTTGCAAAATAGTTGGGTCAACGTCATCTAAAACTGTTCTAAATTTCAAGTTGATAGCATTAGTAGTTCTTGAGATATCCAGCTGTGACAGACAGACAGACAGACAGACAGACTGAGTGACACCATAAGGGTTCCTTTTTTACCATTTTGGTACGGAACCCTAAAAACTAACGCGATCAACA
Organism: Cosmia trapezina; assembly: GCA_905163495.3. Lineage (NCBI taxonomy): Eukaryota > Metazoa > Arthropoda > Insecta > Lepidoptera > Noctuidae > Cosmia > Cosmia trapezina. Next base: position 8,575,165 of record LR991022.1, on the reverse strand, counting down.
TCTAAACCGCGTTCAAAAGCTGTCAACGGCGCCGATTCTCTTGTTCAATAACTAAACCAAAATTAGAGAATCCTTAGCTATCTTTTATTTATCAGGCAGCGCGAGAAAAGGACGACTATAGCTATGAACTAAGCTAGAGACGTCAAACTAGTTTACGCCTTGCGCTTCACCGTGTTTTTAGTCGACATGTTTTTACGTGAACGTGTCGTCGAAATCTGTATGGAAATATTAGTTCAATTAAATTTGACAGCTCTAATTTACGTCCGTCTCTTTCTTGTTTTATTAAAAAGAAAAAGTTAGCAATACCCTAAATTAAGTTTAGTTTGTACACAACAGAATCAGCACCATTGTCAATATTCCACACCAATAATGGCACTGACAACTCTTGAATGGGGGTTTAGATATGCTGATCGCATTGATGAAATTCACCCTTAATGTAGGAAACAAAAAATTTGGATTATTTAATTAAGAAGCTACAATAAAGTTCAGTCTTCAACAGTGAACTGCTATGCACAGGCCTCTTGTTTAAAACGCCATCGACCCTGCTCCCATCCTGGTAATCGCGTTCATTGCGTTATTTGCAATTTGTATGGTATCTTCAACCCTTTGCAGAACGGCCTACATTCCTTCTAACTTTTTTTTAAATCGGCATCATTCCTTCAAGTATCTATACTTACTGCTACCCCTGAGTTATTGAGCAACCTAATAGAATAAAGTATTCACGTTTTCGACCCCAAAAGTCTCTCACAATTTATTTCACTCAAGTTTATCAATGTTCCGGTCTTACAAACGTCAGGCGAATAAACGTCAAGTGCTTTCACCGGGTCCCGTACAAATGAAGGCATAATAAGGTCCCTTTAGAAGGCGCAAATCTTTTAAACCTTTTTACCCCATTGATCGATAGAGCCCTATTTACGTTTCGATATTTTAAGCCTGACAGATTGGTTTAATTGGCATTTTCTATTGAATGTCAGGTTCAATGCGTAATTTTGGAGATTCAGTGTCTCGCTGACACCAGAGGAGCTCGTGGCTAAGTAATAACAGCAGCACGGGTCGATCCATCAGGTTAAGCTATGCTTGCCAGGTTTTGTCAGTGGATGGGTGACCATCTTTACATACCGAGACTCATCCGTGCCTCGGAAAACACGTTAAGCCGTTGGTCCCGGCTGTCATTCGTGGATCTTTGACAGTCGTTACGGGTCGTCAGAAAGCCCGAAAGTCTGACAACCAGTCTTACCAAGGGGTATCGTATTACCTACCCAGTTACTGGGTTGTGGAGGTCAGACAGGCAGTCGCTCCATGTAAAATACTGGTATTCAGCTGCATCCGATTAGACTGGAAGCCGACTCCAACATAGTTGGGAAAAAGCTAGGCAGATTGAAGTGACCTTGTTGGTCTTATGGTCGTAAGCAGGCTGTGCGTGAGGTCCCGGGTTCGATTCCCGGTTTAAGAAAAGTATTATTGGGTTTTTAGGGTTCCGTACCTCAAAAGGAAAAAAACGGAACCCTTATAGGATCACTTGTTTGTCCGTCTGTCTGTCTGTCTGTCTGTCTGTCAGTCTGTCAAGACCGTTTTTCTCAGGAACCCGTAGAGGTATGAAGTTGAAATTAATATCATGTAATAGCTAATTAATTACTGCTTAATTTTGCTTAATTTTCCCAACACTGTATCTTTTTTTTTTAAACTAGTAACATGTGGAAACGTAGTGGATTGTACATTTACTTATAGCATACTGTGTATCTAGATTTAATATACAATGTACGATTGTCTGTTTTCCCAAATAAAATAAAATAAAAATAAATATGTAGGTCTGTGGTCTCTTGAAGTCCTAAAAAATTCAAGCTTCTAAGTCAATGCAACAAAAACATACGGCTATTTATGCGACATATTTTGCATACTCGCAAGTAAATCAAAACCTATAGGGTGCACAAATAAAGGAAAAAGTCCGAAAATTGTTAATTTGTAATTCTATCATATAAAAAAAATGTTTAAGTCTGTCAGTCTGTCAAGACACTTTTTCTCAAGGACGCGTGGAGATATCAAGTTGAAATTAATATTAAATACGTAAGTCTATTGTCCCTTAAAGAGTTTTAAAAAAATCAAGTGTCTAAGTCAACGCAATAAAAAAGTACGGGCATTTTGCGACACATTTTGATACTCGCAAATGTCGCAAGTAAATCAAAACCTATAGGGTGCTTCCCGTTGACCTAGAATAATGAAATTTGGCAAGAAGCAAGGTCTCCCAGCACAAGTACAGGAAAAAGTCCGAAAATTGTGAATTTGTAATTTTTTGACATAAAAAAATATTTTTGGGATCCAATGTTATGGTGTTCTATAAGTAATCCTCTGCCTAACGCTTCGGAGAATACTATACAGGCGTGATAATAAGTTATGTAGAAGCCCCAAATATTATAAACCTTTTTGCCCCATTGATCGATAAGCCCCTATTTACGTTTCGATATTTTAAGCCTGACTGACTCTTTGATTGGCACTTTCCATTGAGAGACGGGTTCAATGGGTATTTTTGGAGATTATGTGATATCGGTTTTTTAATTTTGTAATGGTCTGTTTTATTTTTATTAAATATCTGGTTGAATGAATTATGTAGTCTCGTCTCAATTTTGTCATTAATCTGTGAGGTTACGAAACATGTTATACCTACAAATAGTAATTTATATTTAATGGATCAGTAAAAACAAATTGGCCTTCTAAAGATAATAATTTTAAGGGTTCCGTACCTCACAAGGAAAAAACGGAACCCCTATTATAGGATCACTTCGTTGTCCGCCTGTCTGTCTGTCTGTCAAAACCCTTTTTCTCAGGAACGCGTGGAGGTATCAATTTGAAACTAATATCAAATACGCAAGTCTATGGTCCCATGTAGATCTAAAAAAATCAAGCTTCTACCTCAAGGTGACAAAAAAATACGGTCATTCATCTATCTATATAAATAAAAAGAGAAGTCCTGAGTGACTAACTGATTGACTGACTCATCAACACCCAGCCCAAACCCTTGGACCTAGGAAGCTGAAATTTTGCACAGAGGTTCATTTTATAACGTAGACAAGGAATAAGGAAGGAATTCCCGGTAGCACGTTCCCTTGGGATATTTCCTGACATCCACGCGGGCGAAGCCGCGGGCAAAAGCTAGTGCTACATATTTTTGCACTCGCAAGTAAATCAAAACCTATAGGGTACTTCCTGTTGTCCTAGAATCATGTTTGGCAATGTGCAAGGCATTACAGCACAAGTAAAGGAAAAAGTTCGAAAAATGTTGAAAAATGTTAGAGAACCCATTAATATAATATTTTTATCTACACCTTTGCTATAAATTCTCTATAAAAGTTTCTGAAACAGTTAGCTTATTGCCAACATTAAAACAGCCAGTGTCATAGTAACCATGGTAACCATAATAGCATCCAAACGGGTGCTTTAATGTTGTACTGAATTGCATAATGCAACTCGTTTTCAAAAAAAGAACATTGTAATGCACGCGCGTTTCACTACAGCAGCGCCGTAATTTAAAAAAAGAACTTATTCGAATTCACGTCGTATACTATGACGCCGGCCGCCATGTTCGATACGAGTATTAGTATTGCAAAAAACTGTTTCAGAACCTTTTATAGAGGATTGATAACATGGATGTAGATAAAGTCTTGTATGCCACTGTACATAATTAGGTATTAAAACACTCATGTGATACTATTATCACACTCGGCTTCGCCTCGTGTGATAAACCCACATTCGTGTTTTAATACCCCTTATTATATACGTCAGTTGCATAAATAACTATTAAGAAATCAAAATGGGAATTATTTGCGGTTCGAATAAATACATGTCTATCTATGTAAAATATATATTTTAATGTGAAAATTTAATATAACGATTAGCCTTTTCTCCGAGGCATGTTAGCTGGAGCCAATATCATCGCCATTTGCCAGTAAGTATTCCGCATAACTCAACAAACAACAAAATGGTGCTAGATATTGGCTAGATACGAGACTAGGAATAATAAAATTTTAATAAAAACTGCACTGCAACATAATAACGGAAGCCAAAACAGTACGTTTTTGCGTTCCAATGCTAATTTGCAGAAAAAAAAAGTTGGACCGACATTTTTATTCAGTTGCAGATTCATAAATATGTAGTTATGAATTTTCTCGAGTGTGAAAAAATTAAGCTGATAATGTAGAGCTATAGTTTCTGTTTAGAATGGGTTATCTCAGTCTCTTTATAGGTAAAGCATAATCAGTCTATAATGTTCCCACTGCTGGGACACAGGCCCAGTGCGAGTTGGTAGATGTCACATGTCTTCGAATTTAGTAAGTAAAGGTAAAAAATGGGAGTAAGTAAAGATGTAAGTGTATCAAATTAAAATACTACATATTCATAGTTTGTAATTTGCAGAAAATGCTTTCAGAGGTCGCAGTCTCTTATAAACATCCAGACATAATCTTGGTCAGATTAGCTTAAAAATCTGATTTTTTTAACGTCAAAATTTTTCATTAGACACTCCCGAAAGTGCCCCACCCTTCACCACTTCCTAGTGTTTAAAATCTTGACAGCCACACATCTTTGAACATGATTTCCTTCTAGGTACTACTCTCACATCATAGACTTATAAAAAAAGATGGACTCCGCGCCACGCATATCGAAAGTGAAGCACCGTACCGATCTATGTGTGCATGATTTGAGTACCTGCAAGTACGTCGTCGCTCGTGTCACGTAATGGCGGCCGGTTGGCATACTGTGATGTAAATGTGTGCGCGAGGCGTGTTTGTACAAACGGTCCGGCATACTTACTGTGCTTCACTTTCGATATGCGTGGCGCGGAGTCCATCTTTTTTTATAAGTCTATGTCTCACATAATTACAATTTTTCTCACTTCATAAAATCCTCAAAACACTGACTTGCCAATGCAAATCTGGACACTTACAGCAGACTGAATAAATCATTTTCCGACAGGTTAGAACAAGTTGCCAACAATATAACATCTGGCCATATAAATATACATGAAGATGGTAAACAATGCTAGAGCCACTGGAACAATGAAACAAACAGAAATTAATTCTGAAATGCTACAATGGAAATCGCGGAAGATTTTGGCTTCATGTCGCATGAAGATTTTAAATTAGAAACGGCTTTATGCTAATACTAGTGCTGCTAGCTGCTACTGCTGTTACTGCTACTAGTGTGGTTACTGCAGATTTTTTTTTTTGTAATTCTGAAAAATATAACATTTCCTGAGCTTGGGTCATTCCATCTCATAAAACAGTAATCTTTTGTTCTTACGGCTAATTGGGAGAGAGAGAGATGAGAGAACTGTGTAAAGGCTCTTACAGACAGAGGCGATATCGCGTCGCGACGCGATAATTTTCTACAGATATAATATCGAAATATCGCGTCGCGACCGCGATATCGCCTCTGTCTGTAAGAGCCTTAAGAAGTATAGTGTTGGGTTAAACCAGGGATATACTTTAAGAGAAAATTGACAACTTTTACTGTGGGACCACCGCTGAAAGGTGTTGACAAAAAAGAAAACCGACCAAGTGCGTGTCGGACTACGCACAATGAAGGGTTCCGTAGTTGGGATTAAATTAATTATCCCAAGAACAAACTTAACATTATAGTTGCAAAACATGCTCTCCCATACATTCCAACAGTAAATTTAAGTTTGTACTCACAATATTGAGATATTTACCATGTTATTTTAAGACCACAAACTTCTTATAGGATTTCCTGTAATCTACAGTCTACAGGTATATAACTATTTTCTGTATTTTTTTCAAAATTTTAGGCTCAATAGTTTCGGAGATAAAGGGGAATGGTCAATTTTCGTCTATTTTCTTAAGTAACTTTAAAATGATTTATTTAAAAATTATAAAAAAAATACATTTGGGATTCTCATAGTAAGCCCTTTCATTTGAAATGTCACACAGTGCAGTTTGAAAAAATTTTTTTTAAATGTTTTATTTGCTAAATTTCTTAAAAGTGACCCCGATATTCAAAATTCATTTATGTACTTTAGCCATACGTGTTTGGGTCACAGAAATCCATATGTGTAATAAATTTCAACTTAATCGGTCCATTACATTCGGAGCAAATTGGCTGTGACAGACGGACAGACAGACAGACACTCGAGTGATCCTATATGGGTTCCGTTTTTCCTTTTGAGGTACGGAACCCTAAAATCAGGTACTAGGTACCTGTTTTAGGTTCGAACGAAGATTTTACCAATAGATAATGTCGCAGTAAGATGGTTGTAGCCGTTATATAGTTATATACTGAGGAATATAGCTATCTACCGGGATACAGTTATAAGAAAACTGTCGGAGTGCCTTAATTTTGCTACTGTGAGCAATTTCGACGTAGAGCTCGTCAGCTCCACTCGATCTGCTCGCTCGGCTCGCGCGTAATTGGTCACAGTTCTAACCTAACCTATCCTATTTGGTCGGAGTGACCTAATACTTATGTTCCTAGTAAGATAGTTATGAACTGCTTACATATCCCTAGGGATATAACTATATCACGGCTACAACCATCTTATTGCCACAGATACTAAAAACTTTATATCTATTAAAAAAACCGCATCAAAATCCGTTGCGTACTTTTAAAGATCTAAGCATACATAGGGACAGACAGACAGCGGAAGCGACTTTGTTTTATAATATGTAGTGATAATGAATGCATAGAAAGATTAATTCCTTTAAGAACTCCTGTTAATTACGAAAACATTTAATTTGACCAGTAAAAGCAGCTACAGTTAAAAATAACCGACTAACAAACGACAGCACTTTTCATTTTGTTAACTCAAAGCGTAGCCAATTTGTGTTTTAATGTAGAATACACTGCATACTACAGTGGTATGTATAAACGTAGGTTACCAAAAAAAAGCAAATATTAACTGTCCTGATATAAAATGAGGACATTTTGAAACACGGTAATTACTAGAACTCATCACGTATATAAATCTGACATTTTAATCTCAGAGAAGAATAATGATTTAAAATAAAACGTGTAGTCACGGTTTATTTTACGTTCCGTTGTAATCTGTCGCATTTATAAAGTTACGGTAAAGAATATGGCTTAATAAATGTACAGATGCCAGCAGGTCAAGCCACCCGAAACTCTCAAATTTTCCCAATCGACCTTGAACCTAATGCTTTAGCGATAAAGATGAAAGTCTATACAAGAATTTTGACAGATTGTATGTGCCGATGATGTGCTGGCGATTGTACTAAAAATAAAAAATAAGGAATCATGACTTTAAATCAAGGCGCGGTCAGCAAGTGAGATGATCAATATTATCAATCCGTCTCCGAACGTAATAACAATCATAATAACGCTATTTCAGATCATACATACATCAATTATAGACATAAATCCCTAATTGTCTTTGTAAGTACTTAACAATTATGTTAGTCATCATCTGCCTAGCTTTTTCCCATCTATGTTGGGGTCGGCTTGCAGTTTAAACGGATGCAGCTGAATACCAGTATTTTATATGGAGCGACTGCCTATCTGACCTCCACAACCCAGTTAATGGTTAATATGATACCCCTTGGTAAGACTTGTTGTCAGACTTTCGGGCTTCTGACGACCATTAATGATTGTCAAAGATCCACGAATGACAGCCGGGACCAAAGTGCTTTTTTCACTATGTTATTAAACTAAAAAAAATTGACATGTGTAGTACGATCCAGTACCTAAGAAACGAACCGTAGAACCGGACGCTATTACTTTAGAAGAGGTATTTGTCCAGCAGTAAGAAAACTGTACAGGCAATAAACTCTACCACCCGTACGAAACCATCAAAATGGTAGGTACCAGTAATAATGACGACACGGTTGGCGCAGTAGTTGAGTGATTGACTGCTGCGCAGCATGTCGCGGGTTCGATTCCCGCACGGAACAAATATTTGTACGACCTACAAGTATTTGTTCCGAGTCTGGGTGTTTTTCTATCTATAATATGTACGTATTTACTATATATTGACTAGATGGCGTTGTGTGACATGTCCAAGGATATTTATATTTATTTATTTTTATTTAATAATGGTCTTCTATAAAAACAAAAGTTAACCAAATTAATTCCTAACAATATTAATGTAGGAATTAAACACTTTGTTTTTTTGTAGCCATAATTGTCCCACTAATGGGCAGAGGCCTTCCTATTCCATATTAGAATTAAACAATATAGTTCATCATTTGTATATACCTAGTTAAGTTCATTCTTGGTCGCTCTGCTCATGCATGTTAAATTGACGATTCGGCTTTAAAAATAAGTCTCATCTTCCACCTTGCCTTTGGGGTCGGCTCAGCTTCCAGTCTAACCGAATGCAGCTGAATACCAGTATTTTACATGGAGCGACTGCCTATCTGACCTCCACAACCCAGATACTGGGTAATACGATACCTCTTGGTATGACTGGTTGTCAGACTTTCAGGCTTCTGACTATTACGGATAGTCAGAAGTCTACGACGACGACTACGTCTAGTATTACGACTGTCAAATTTCTACGAAGAATGACAGCCGGGACCAACGGCTTAACGTGCTTACCGAGGCACGGAGGGGTCTCGTTAAGAAAGGGACGGTTACCCATCCACGGACCGACCGCGGCAAGCGTAGCTTAATCTTGATCGATCGAACTGTGCGGCTGTTACTTTAAAAATAAGTAACTTAATTAAATATTAGGTCGGGGAAAAAGTTCCTTCGTATTTTATATACAAATTCAAGACATTTTTTTTTCATAGTTTATTATTTAGTTATGTGTCATTTGCCAAATGGGTCAAAACTGTTTTGTGGTCAATTCCCAGTTTGCTACGTCGTCGTAACTACTGATATGCCGATTTTGCTCCACTTTTTCAAAAATGGCATCCATTTTATCCGTAATAGGGCGACCAGAGCGACGTGCATCTTTGACATCAAAATTTCCGGATTGAAAACGCTTAAACCAAATTTGTGCTACTCTCACAGACACTGCACTAGGTCCATAAACATTGCAAATTTTTTTCGCGGCTTGCGTTGCAGTTTTACCTTTTTTTGTAGTAAAATTTTAAAATGTATCGAAATTCTTCATTAGATTCACTCATCTTGACAGTACGAAAACCAAATGAAAATCACATATTTTCCTAATTTGAATTTGAAATTATGTTCTTTAAAATTTAAACTTTCAATGATACCTACCAAAACCAGCCAGATACAAATAGTACAGCCAAAGAAATTTCATTACAAGTTCATACATACTATAATACGAAAAAACTTTTTCCCCGACCTATTAGATTGGCTATAAAAATAACTTTATTTAATACTCGCTTTCGATATATTTAAATGTCATTTAAATATCCATAAAGCCTTTTAAAATTGTATGGTAAAAGTTCAGATTAATATTTTCAGTTAAAAACCGTTATTCATCACTGAACTCCAACGATTATGTATGATGCTGCGGTTAAAACATCTGACGTTCGACCAAAAATGAATATCTCATCGTTTAAAACATTTATTTTGATAAATTAAAACAAGTGTTTAAATCGTTTTTACAAACTCATTGCAAGTTTTATCCAAGCCTTCATTGAAAATGTAAGAGCAAATTTTCTTTGCAAGTGTTGCTCAAACTTTGTGCCGAAGTAGCTCCTTTTTGAGCAGTAATAATTAAGGACTTTGACATTCGCTATAGAAGTTGAATTTAATATTAGACCTACTCATAAACTTTCAAGTGAGGTGTTCCATTTTTGAGGCAGGCTTTTCTCTTGTAATTTTGCTAAAACATGCTTGTGTGAATGTCAATAGACAAATATACAACGTGTAAAGTTAAATGCGCAAAACCTCTTAAGGGGTCATTGTACTCATTATTATGAATAACTTTTAGTATGGGACCAAACCTGAAATCGCGAAAAAAAAATCAGCTGTTCAGTTTCGAATTATGCGAACAGAAATGTACTGAACAGCTGATTTTTTTTTCGCGATTTCAGTTTTGGTCCCATAGTAAAAGTTGTTCATAATGATGAGTAGTTTTGCGCATTTAACGTTACACGTTGTAGAGTAGCATTCGTTTTTCTTTAATCCTAGATAACTAAACTATCCCGCAGGTGACATTATTACTAAACATTCGTAAAAAATACGTTATGGAAATAAAACAGAAATTGAAAAATCATAAACTTTACTTATTTTAGAAGTTACAGTTACCTAAATTCTTTGGGTTCAAGAGATCACTTAATAATGAAAATAGTTTTTTTTTAACCGACTTCTAAAAAAGGAGGAGGTTCTCAATTCGGATGTTTGTATTTTTTTTTTTTTTTATTTGTTCGCGCATAAATCCGTCGCTTGCCAACCGATTTGAATTTTTTTTTTTTTGTTGGAAAGGGTATACTTCCCAAATGGTCCCATTTTTGTCAAAATTCAGTTCTGATGATGGGATCCTGGAGAAATCGAAGGAACTCTTCAAATATTATAGGCACACCTATAGCGATTTGGGTATTTTTTATAGTAGCTCGTGCATTTGCTCTCGGAAAGCACCACTTGGTGAAGTGGAACTGATGATGAAGACCACAGATGGCTACCGGAACTACTAAATGATAATATTTCACGGGTTGCGATTCGACTACTTTAATATGGTTGCTAAGCAATTTCCGCTCATCACACAATGCGTGTGGTGAGTGGTTGTTGAGGAGTTCTCCTGGTTCTTACCAGCAGGACTCCTCAAGAATTAACGTCCCAGCATCGGGAAAAGCAATATTTTGTAACATGTGATGAACAATTGACATTTCGTAACTTATACAAATTATAAACAGACCGAAATCAAAGAAAATAACTTTGATTTCGGAAGTCGGTGGCAAAAAAAAGAAAGTAAATAAAAAACAAAAGACACCGACTTCCGAAATCAGTTATTTTTCACTTTGTAGTGATTTTTGGAAGTCGGTTTTTTTTTTGTTAAAAAGTTTTTTTATTCTAAACAGTTCGAACACATAAGATTTTTTTTCTTTTTAGTATCTAATGCGTTTTCCTTATTATTTTTTTATCATTGTCTTTATTTTGGTGGTCTGAATTATTTCTAAAAGTTTGTCCATCTATTTTAATGGACCTTATTTACGGTAATTTTCCCGTACTGTACATAAAATAAAAATAAAAACATTCCACAACACTTAAAAGTATAATTATTAAATCTGGGTGTAAATAACCCACTTATTTATCTTACATTCATTTACCAAACCTCTATGAAAACACATCTAAACTTTGAGCACCCCAGTCACAAAGGCCACTGAAAGTTTTATAGCCATGCTTTACAATAGCGGATCTTATCTGAACGGGCTTTAAAAGGGATTGTTACCTTTTATTGGTTAAATTGGATCCAAAATATCTGGACGTGATTTATTTTTATTGTCACGACCCTAGAATAGAATCTAAGTACCTATAGTTAGGTACCTGGTATTGTTTTAACATAATGTTTATTAAAATAAGCGTAGTATTTGTGTGATTAAATACTGATAAACACGTATGATATCATCTGCCTAGCCTTTTCCCAACTATGTCGGGGTCGGCTTCCAGTCTATCCGGATGTAGCTGAATACCAGTATTTTACATGGAGCGACAGCCTATCTGACTTCCACAACCCAGTGACTGGGTATACGATACCCCTTGGTAAGACTGGTTGTCAGACTTTCGGGCTTCTGAGAACCCGTAACGACTGTCAAAGATCCACGAATTACAGCCGGGACCAACGGCTTAACGTGCTTTCCGAGGCACGGATAGTACACCAATAGTCTTCGTTTCCGTAGTCACTCCCTTTCTAGCCATATCATCTTTCACAGTCTATCCATCGTTTCTTGACCCAGCCGCTCAATGAGAGCCTCCTGGCCTCGAGGCTCTCCTCTATTAGGCCATTAACCGTAACGGTTATCGGATAATGATTGCAGAGACCACGTCCCACACGTCAACATCCTCATGTGCTAAGTCAAGATACTTGATTTTTTTATCTTTCTCGGCTTTCACGAGATTCTCGTCATGAGGGTCAACGATATCAATAAGTATTAGGTACTTTTATTATTATGGGATCATTTCCAAAAAATCACAATTGAATGTGCCTTTTTTGTCCATTTCTTTCACTACACTCCATCAAATCTTTGGTAATACGATGGCTTAGAATCAAATGACATAAATGGCAATTACTTGACCTAAATGGCCGAAGGGTTCCGGAAGGGCACGACGGAAACTTAGTGATTGAGCACTTTTCCTGACGAGTATCCTTGTGTTAAGACGTCTCGATTATGACAAGTATCGATTCCTTTTTTGGGTTCTACTAATGGATGAAAGGTTGTGTCTAGTGTGCTATGAAAATTACATTGAAAATGAATGGTCATCAGTTAAGTAATAGCTGAATGAGAATGACATGCCCTGTCAACTGTGCACTTGATGACCTTAAGCCGTGTACGCACGAACGAACAAAAACATGGTGAACATCGAACACTTTGATTTAAAAGAGTGTCCGTGGAGTTTCTTGCCCGTTCTTCTCCATAGATCTACGTTTTGGAATGGGCAACTAGCTTCAACTTTCTGACTTACCTACTGACCGACTCTTTGACAATTCAAAAGTGCCTGTAATTGGTTTAATTGAAATAAATGCTTTGAGTTTGAGTTTGAGTTTAAATATTCAACAGGGTCCTGAGTTTCTTCAGATGATCCGTGTTCGATGGTCGTGTTCACCATGTTTTGTTTGCTCGTGCGTACTCGGTTTTAAAGCCTCGAATACACTACACAAACGGAGCGACATGTTGCGGAACACGGTGCTCAACAACTACGTGGAATGTCCCGAGACATTTATGTCGCGGAACATTTTGCAGGCCACACTAGTCAATGTCGCTCGAGGAGGTTGTGGCGATTAGTGCTGCGTATACAGGGTGTAAAAGACAGCCCTCCGCAAACTAACAGGGTGCATTCAGCTCCTCATTTTGAATCATATTCCATCGGAAATTTTGTCAGGAAAATTTTCATTTTTCAATTTTTTTTTCAGTTACATTTTCATTATTTCAATGTAAAATTGCATTGTGTGTTCGCAGCACTCCATTTATGTAAAAAAAAAAACAAAAAAAAAACCAGCAATGGATGTTGAAATACTCTAACCAACGACGCGTGAAATCAGCTGTTAACTTTCTGTCTAGCTACAGAGTTCATCGAACTCACCGCATACCTATTACCTACCCCTCCCAACCAGTAATAGACGCTCCGATTTGTGCACAAAAACACAAACAAATCAGGTTTATTAGATTCCCTTAACGTTCCTGAAAAAAATTCATGTACCGGTCATCTTAGTAGGTATGACATACTGAATTCACCCTCTCAGTTTGCGGAGGGCTGTCCCGTACACCCTGTATACTTATTTCGAGCAGTTTAGCAAAAGGTAATCGAAAAAGGATATGGTGGATGTAAAATTACTTACTACAACGTGAAAAAAATATTAATATTTTAAACAAGGAATAGCGCGGCACTGACGCGCAACGCGTGCGCTCGCTCTCGGAGCGGGAGCAAGCAACATGTCCCGGCGTCACGTCAAATGTTGCGGGTCACTGTGCAACTTTGTAGCGTCACGTAGATTGAGTGTTCCACGTCATGTTGTGGGACAAAATGTTCCCTAGTGTATCAGGGTCTTAATAATGACTGCATCAACGAGCGGAGTTCGTGTAGCTGAATTTTGGGCCAAACATAATATTATTTTATTCGATTGACTGCTCGTTGGTCTAGTGGTCACAAAGCGCTACTGCTGAGCATGAGGTCCTGGGTGCGATTCCCAGGTCGGGCAAAGTGTTATTGGGTTTTTCATCTGAAATTTCTCAATAGCAGCCCATCAGTCTGGATTCGTGCCCGGTTGATGGCAATAGGCTCGCCCCCTATTATGGACTTAAACATAACTGGGCAAATGTGGGTGTACTACATAACTGGGCAAATGTGGGTGTACTATAGGTACACCTCTGCCTAAGCCTTCGGGGAATACAACCGTGATAGCATGATGCTAAGATACATATTTGAACTTTTCCGTCTTATTACAAAACAAGGTTCATCTCCAAACCCATTTTTTTTGAATTTCGAACTTTATTCCGACACATTAAGTTGTCAGTTTTCTATAAAGAACTGTATTTCTATCACAGCTAGGTTCTTATTACAAAAACTGGTTCGATGGTATAACTCATGACAGAAGAATAACCACGTTTTGTAATAAAAACCGTTTCTAGACCGAGAGGTGACAGTATTTTTCATAACGATCATGGATACGGTTAGATTTACTTCGATGGGTTGTAGAGTAGTCCCCTAATGCAATTGACGTCGGTCTGCCTGCTCTGAGTGGTTGCAACTTCGAGTTATAGCGCTTACAAGAGGCGTCATTGTTGCGAAAAAAAAACGATCAGAGAAATGGTCAGTTTTGGTACACATTGAAAGTATGGCGTCTCCGCAGATGAAACAAGTTGGTCTGCCGGCTCTGAGTGGTTGCATTTCAGAGCTATGATGCGCGCAACATTGTTGCGAAAAAAAACGATAAGAGAAATGGCCAGTTTTAGGACCCATTCGAAGTATGGTGTCTCCACAGGTGAAACAAGTTGGTCTGCCGGCTCTCAGTGGTTGTATTTCAGAGCAATCGTTGTGTATGCAAGACGCTTATTTGTGGATAAAGCCTAAAAAATACATCGAAAAAGGGGACAATAGGCGAATTTTTCAAGTGCACGCCAGCCGGTGTCGTAACCCCACCCTACACCTGCGCCGAGCACCACCCGCTGCGCGACCGGCCCCCCTGTAAAGGAATAGGGAAAAAGCTAGAGGTGTCAAGAGGTGTCAATAAGAGAAATGGTCAGTTTTAGTTCCTATTCAAAGTATGCAGACCGACGTCATTCGCATTAGGGGACTACTCTACAACCCATCGAAGTAAATCTAACCGTATCCATGATCGTTATGAAAAATCCTGTGACCTCTTAGTCTATTCGGTCTTATTACAAAACGATGTTTTTCTGTGTCATCAATAGGTACCCTTTAGAAAGAGAAGAAGATTGTTTTTCTTTTTTTACAATTTTGCATTTCTAATAAAATTCTCGTTTCTTTTTGTAGGTACTGTGAGAACTCGAATCTTATACTACAATCATCACTTACCTAAGAGTCAAAGCATTCGGCGCAGCGAGCGTCAGTTTCAAAGGCCTAAGCCTCGCTCTCCTGGTCTCCGCTGCTATGCTGGGAGGGGTCTGTGTGGCCACGTCTCGTCCTCGTCTCTGGCCTGAGGAGCCGGTCCCTCCGCAGCCATTCATGTAGGAGAGTTGAGGGTGAGAGACACTCATGCCCACTTTGTTACGTTGTGCTCTGTGTGGAAAAAAAAAGAGTTTACATAATACACTTGGAATTTTGTAGGTACTATAGGTACCTTTGTTGGCAAAGGTACCTATAGTACCTACAAAATTCCAAGTATTCGCATAAAATTACGGCTGTATTCCCACGGGGTTGGCCCCGTGGGAATACAGCCGTAATTTTATGCGATGTGTTGCTCCTTGAAATAATGTACAATTTAGTTCCCGTTAAAGAATTGTTACCCAGAGTTTTTAAAGCCAATTAAGAAGTATATGCCTCGTTTATGAACGTAAAGGATGCATCAAAATCCTGCCCTTATCCGATGTTACTTGGAGTCGGCGCAACACGTTTTCATCTTCCATTCTCCCCTGTCAACCGTCACGCTATCATTCACTACCTTCTGTTTCATAATCATTCCTCACACAATCCATCAATCTTTACTTTGGCCTTCCTCTGCCTCTCCATCCGTCAACATGTATATTCATCACTCTTTTAGTCACATGCGCTCCGTCTCTCCTCATCACATGCCCATACCAAGCCAAACGATTTCCTTTCAACTTTTCTGTCACTGGCGCCACTTTCAAACTTCCTCTATAAACTCATTTCTCACTTTATCCATTCTCGTCACTCCACACATCCACCTCAACATTGTCATCTCCACTGCATGCAATTTTTTTCATCGTAACGTAAACGAGGCATATACGTATATCCGTCTTATTTTTTTTTATTAATTCTGTTTTCCACCATTAATGATAAAGTTGTTAAAACTCAATTACTTACATTTTTGTGGCTTTAAGGTGCTACGGAGAATCACTGACTCCTAAGTTACAGAAACTTACACCTAGTTTAGGAGTCAGAGTATTTTAACTTTGAACTTTGTAATAAGCCTAATAAGTGTTAGTCATAAGGATATTGTTATGAGCTTTTGGTGAAATAAATAATTTATTTATTTATTTATTTTAGTATGTAAGGATCATACCAGGTGGTGTTCTGTAGTTTCTGCCTACCCTCATGGGAAGAAGCCGTGAGGTTATTTACCGAGCGAGCGTAGCGAGTGAAGCGTCTCTGCTTCAAGTCTGGCAAAATTTGCTTTCGTCTGTCAGTTTGTTGGTACTCCTCTACAGATCGTATTTTACAACCGATCTGGACGAAACTTGGTATACAGATTTTATGACTATAATTTTTTTTTTGTCGTCGGGGATTTTTGATTGGAGAGGTCACTTCCTCCAAGGGGCAAAAAAGGGGTTACTGGATATCTCCGCCTTATGAGATCCGATTTCGATGGTTCTTTTTAGGGTTCCGTACCAAAATGGGAAAAGGAAACCTTATGGTGTGACTCAGTCTGTCTGTCTGTCTGTCACAGCTGGATATCTCAAGAACTACTGATGCTATCAACTTGGAATTTGGAATAGTTTTAGATGACGTTTACCCAACTATTTTGCAAATAAGAAAGAAATAAAAATATTTATATTTTTTTTGCAACAGTGACTGAAAGTGTGGTCTTAAAAATTTAAAGTAGGGTTACTAGGGCATGTGGGGTATCATATGAAAGAGCGTTGTTTGCAAATTCTCATTTTTAAAAAAAAATCTTTTTTAGGCCGCATTGTTTTCGACTTCTGATGAAAAATGTAAAAAAAAAATACCGTTCCCCCCCTTATCTGCGAAGTTTGCAAAGATAAAAATCTGAAATTATTCTATGTGATAGAAGTTTATGTAAAAATTACAGGAAAAATAAAACGATGTCTCTAAGTAGCACACTTTTTCAGAAATCGGAACGGAACCTTCGGTGCGCGAGTCCGACTCGCTCTTGACCGGTTTTTTTTTTATTTGAAAGTTTTTTTTACTTTATGTTGGTCTTATAATTTGGTGATGATGTGATGAAAAAAAAGAACATGGTAAATATCCCCTTTTAAATAACTTTAGTTGTAATATATTAATTTTTGCAAAAAAGTTAATGCTCGCGAGGTCTGCTGTTTGCAGAACTACTAGTATAGATGAAACGCACCTCAACATACACTTCACTAGTATGAAAAAGTCGTAAACTAATCAACATTTACTATTAGTCTTCTTCTTCGTACCGCTGTCGTTGGCATCAGTTGTTCAAATTTTGTTAGCCCAAAACTTTGCCACTTCCACGGTGTTATCGATGGTAGCGCAGAGGTCACTTTGTGCACTAGTGAAGAGTGTCGATAATGGCAGATTTTCCTCAAGACCGTTAATTACACAGTCCGGAATAAACATGTCTCAGGAGTCAGAAACCAATCATATTATCTTCAAATTAATGAAGTTTCATATACCTTTTGATGCTTGATGCCAAATTCAGAGTTGCCCAAAATATTCTACCGAAACCAACTCCCGTCATTTTCGTCGGCTGCCGCACCATATTTCAAATAAGTAATACAGCCAACACGGCCTCGCACGACTTAATTTAGCAAAACACGGCCACTACGGCCCGTCGAGGCTGTGATTAAGCTTTTCGGTTGAGTTTCTAACCATTTGGGCACGGAAACGCCGGAAAATTTTGCGTATGTGAACCACATGGTGGAACGTGGAAATTACTCTAGAAAAGCTATTATTTTAAAGTTGTTTATGCGTGTTTTATCAATTTGAATCGGGTCTGTTAAAGATGGATTCCTTTTTCATGAGTATAGGTACTTTTATTCAGCCGCAATTTCACGTAGACTGTGGCTTGAATTCTACAGAATTTTATGTTTGAATTTCATATTTTGTTTTATACTAGCTGACCCGACAGACGTTCGCCTGTCCAAACAATAATTCATACAAAATTCCCATAGAAAATTAATATCTCAAATCACTTTTAGTTTTCCACAATTTTCCAATTTTTCCGGTAAAATTTTCCAATTTTTGCTCTTCATAAAAGCCTTCTTCGGACTTCAGTGAATATTTGAAAAAAAAAAATTGTTGAATTGGTCCGGCCCTTCTCGAGTTTTGCGCGTAACAGCACATTTAGCCATTCATTTTTATTTATAAACAGATTGATTTATATTTTTATAGTATGATTTTGATCAAGATTTCCGATAGACTGACTGAAACCATTGAATCGAGATTCATGCATGATTTGATTGAGCATTGTTTTAGAATGGTTTCTCAATTTTGCAAAGATCGCCGAAAGCCCTGGCCTTAGAATCAAAAGTCAGTTATTTATCTTCTTCAATTAAATGCAATCATCGCAAAACTAAATAGAGCAATATTATAACGATTCTCGCTCATTGACATTAGGGTAAATAATACCTAAATATTTACTTCCATAATAATGCAATACCAATTAAATTAAAATCAGAACCCAATCAATTTATTTAATTAATTCATGGAATGCGGTACAAAGCCGTGGTTTTACTACTCTGTGGTCATAGATTAAACAATTATATTATGTACATATTTACATACACATATACAATTATATTATGTACATATTTACATACATACATACATACATTTATTCTATTGTGGTAGGCAGAAACAAAAGAACGCCAACTGTCACGATCCTAACATTACATTTAAACATCTTCCAATTTAGAATTTGTTTTTTTGCATACGTTTTTGTTTTTTTTTCGACTGTTTTGTGGCCTCCACCAATTGTCGATAACCACAGCCAGCTCTTTGAAGTACGGTTTGATTGAATTTACTATGTAACAAATCTAGGTTTTCATTATGAGGTTTCGGTCAAAGGCATGGAAAGGGTTGCTTGTTATTCATGTTTTTGGCTATTTCTGGGTTGACAGAAATATGTGTAGAAGGGTGCTTTTTTCGTTTGTTCGATACAATAGTTTGTCTTTGATTAGGTATGTAGATTGTTTTGTTATTTCTGGATTTATTGCGATTTACTGGGATTCAGTCACTGACCAGGGGCACTATTAATGCCATTCTGAAAATGGGATGGTGCTATCGGTCATAGCTCCATCTCTCTCTCGCGCTTGAAAAATTATATACGTCTTACACAATGATCTGGAGCCGTAACATGACGTCATAATTTTGGCCTCAGATCATTGTGTGTCTCCTCAGATAGGTAGATTGGCAGTCGCTTCATGTAAAATACTGGTGTTCAGCTGCATCCAGTAAGACTTGAAGCCTACCCCACCATAGTTGAGAAAAGGCTAGGCAAATGATGATGATCATTATGTATTTCCTCAAATATTTCAATCTTTTCATTTGACCGAGTTTATGCCTTGCGGTAGCCCTTACGTTGCTTTCACCTTCTCTTCCCCTTTCAACCTTCAAAGAGTTATATTCCTCACCTGGTAGCACTAGTAATCCTCCAAGTGAGCTGCCTGCTCACAGTTCTGTTTGGGGACAGGTCTGGAGAACTCCTCACGCCGACCCGCCGCATGCCTTGACCTGTTGGACCGTTGTCGTAGCCTCCGCATTGTCTACCGACAAAGTATAAAGTTTAAATAGTGGTTAAAACTTATAGGTGTCTACCAAAGCAGATAGTTTTTTAAATGCTTTCTCAAGTCATGTTCTATTTGCCCAAAAAGCTAGCACATCCATATTTTGTTCAGTGTTAGTTTTGAATTTGAGTTGGTTGTCAACTATTTATTTACAGATATCTACACATTTCAATTATCTGTCGTCAGAAGCCCGAAAGTCTGACAATCAGTCTTACCAAGGAGTATCGTATGTAACTGGGCTGTGGAGGTCAGATAGGCAGTCGCTCCATGTAAAATACTGGTTTGTACTCAGCTGCATCCGTTTAGACTGGAAGCCTACCCCAATATAATTGGGAAAAGGCTAGGCAGATGAAGATGATGCCACATTTCAAATATCTGGAGCAACCATGCAGTGCATTTCAATATTAATAACAATAACCTGTCCACATATTTCAGTTTTGCCTTGACAGCGCAAATAACTCAATAACATTAGGTAATTCATCGTGCCAACACAATATTCTATGATAAACAAGTGCAACACTTCGACCCAATAAGTCTATTGTCCCAATAAACAATCGACACGTTACACAGATGCCTTTAACTCCTAAATTAGAGCAGATAACTCAATCTACGCCACAAACTTTAAGCCGCGTACAGACAATACGCATGCCAAGCACAACGAATCGCCACTACGCCAGTGAAATTCGCCGCATCGACGGGATGCTCACCGTGAGCACAGTCTATATGTCATACAGTCGTCCGACGAGAGTTCGGCAAACTACGTATGCAACTCGGGCTTCGTCGGACGACTGTATGATGTATAGACTGTGCCTTGAGCATCTAGAGATGTCAAACTATTCGCGGCACTTATCTCTCGATTTCTGTACGCAGCTCAAAGTACATAACAGATGACTAAATATCCCCGAAAGCTATTCGAAACGCGTCATAAATTCCAACAATAATGCACAAGATATTAACAGTAAAACCAAACGTCTTCAAATCAACGATTCGAATACTGATGGCTCATAAATCGAACCACAGCCAATGTTGGTCATAAGCCCAGACAAACCATTACATTAAAGCTTTTATGGACGATTATAACGTAGCCGCTATTTCATGTATCGATATTTATGGCCAACATTTGGTTCGTTTTATGGCACCAATTTGTTATGATCTTGTTTACAATAATGTCCTTGTGGACAGATAGTTTGCAGTAACTGAGTATATGATTGGAAGTTTTTGGTGAATTACCTAATATTTGGAATTTTGGGACAAAAGGTTCGGGTTTGTGGATGGGACGGATTAGAATATGGATGCGAATGAATAAGAACAAAGTGTATAGCCGTGTGTATATTCAAGAGGAAATCGAAACCAAACATTTTGGTATTTATGCACACACATAGTATAAGGATTTCATAATAGTGATAATAAGAGAACTTTGTTTAACTGAATCGCTGGGAATTAAAATAGTTAATTCTAGACCAGCCATCGTTCGGTATACCTACCAATAATCTTAGTGAGTAAAATCAATGTCAAATTAAAAATCAACATTATTATGATACAAAATAGTACATTTTGATACAAGTGGAGAACGTTTGTTATTGCATTCGAGGCGGAATAAAATAAAATAACGGAAAATATTTTTGTCATGAATTATTAGGAAACTATGATTAAAATTTTCTTTTTTTTTCGCGCTTTGCTTTCGCCAGGTTGAAGGAGAAGCAAAGGTATAAAGCCGATAAACAGCCTAATATGAAAAACAGAAAATTCAAATATTTTCGAGTTTAGAACACAAATAAATGTTAATTTGTTCATAAACGTTTTTTTTTATTGTAATAATCATAGTTTTTGATGATATTCTATTTATAAACATTTTAAATACTTATTCAAAAAATATCAACGCCGTAAAGACGCATACCTCTTTGCCGGGATTAAAAAAAAAACATTCACCTCCGAATAGAGAGTTGTGAATAGAGGCATTGGACCAATTTGGACTAAGTATAGGTATAAGTTATCTGTGGCAATTTTTATTCCCGCACACGTGCGGGAAAATGAAAAATCGCACGCGTGTACATTACATTGTAAACCTAATCGTAGTGCGATATGAACCAGTTTTCGAGGAAGTGTATTGAAAAATACATT
The DNA here is from genome assembly GCA_905163495.3 of Cosmia trapezina. NCBI lineage: Eukaryota > Metazoa > Arthropoda > Insecta > Lepidoptera > Noctuidae > Cosmia > Cosmia trapezina. The sequence continues at coordinate 8,553,317 of LR991022.1, read as the reverse complement.
TAGTTGTCACTTCTAATTCACACTCTATAAAACTAGCTTTTGACAGCGGCTTCGCCCGCCTGGATCACAGATTAGATATTAGTTGCAAGCTAGCGTGGTTGTCGTAAAATATCCCACGGGAACGTACTAACGGGAAATCCTTCCTTAGTCCTTGTCTACGTTATAAAGGGAACCTCTGCGCAAAATTTCAGCTTTGTAGGTTCAAGAGTTTAGGCTGGGCGTTGATGAGTCAGTCAGTTAGGACTTCTTTTTTATTTATACAGATAACTAGCTGCGCCCCGCGGTTAGATCGGGATAAAAAGTAGCCTATGTGTTAATCCAGAGTATAAGCTATCTATATACCGAATTTCATCCAAATCGGTCTAGCCGTTTGAGCGTGAAGAAGTTACAAACACACACATAATATATAAGTACTCGTCACAAATTTTCGCCTTTATAATATTAGGGTAATAACATTCAATAAGCCAAATGCTAAGTTTCAATTTGTGCACACCAATTCGCATTTGTAATCTGGGGAAAAAATATTTTATGTGAAATCCAGCTTACCTACATGAATTAACTTAAGTTTTGTAACCACATGAACGTGTTTGCTCTTAATTGAATACTAGTACTGCTATCATTAACCCCTCAAGTGTCTGAGTTTGGCTAATTTTAGACCCAAAACCCCAGCAAGTGGGGACGGTTGGGGGTTAGTTGCGAACCCCATAGGTTCATAACTACTGATGATGATATGATTTCCATCGGATGATGTTTTTTACGTTTATATATATGTGATCTAAGCTTATATACCTAACAAAAAAAGGGTTTTTCTTATGCACACATGGGGTGCATTCGACACTTGAGGGGCTTGATACATAGTGTAAAATATAAATTTTAATTGAAACTAGAACATAGAATTACCGTTCTAATTAAAAAGCTAATGAAATAATTTCTAACGCATTCCGCTCTAACTATTCAAGTACTTTCGTAGCTATGCAAACAGGCGAGTGGCTTTTTATGATTATCTAGTAGGTATACGCCTGATTATGATGAAAAGTTCTATTTTTTCATTCCTATAATGATCCCACTGCTTGGACACAGGCCTCCTCTCGTTGAGAGGGAGTGGGCCGTAATCCACCACGCGGGCCCAGTGCGGGTTGGTAGATGTCACATGTCTTCTAATTTTTGGGTCTAGGACATGCCGGTTTCCTCGCGATGTTTTCCTTCACCGTTTTGAGAGCACAAAGTAAAGCGCCTGTCTGGGTTTGAACTTACGATCTACAACTCGTAAGTCGCAGCCGTTACCACGAGGCCATGCCCTCACTGCTCCACTGCTCTCCACTTGAACTTTTACGATAACATAAAATATATTATATCGATACCGTCCTCCTATACCTCTCGGATACCGATCCTGCTCATTGACTCGGAAGATTATTATGCCTAGATTCAATCTCATCCATTTTTTAACCCCGCTGAGATAAAGTATCCTTTGAACACTAATCCCTTAGGAATGAGATCGAAAATTCAAATCTGTTTCTCGAATACCTTCATGTTCATTCGATATAAATCTTGGAGTAAATCCAAATGTAGTGAATAGATGGAAGTCTGCATGCCTTTTGCTCCTTTGGGAGCAGATCTCGTTGCAGTATGGTTCTAAATTCAGGAGCTTAAGTTCGAAAAAAAATGTTATGTTGGCTAAAAACCTAATCTATGTTAATCTATGTTTTTTCACTGTTGGGCAAAGGTGTTCCCCTTATTTTTCCAGTTCTCTTTATGTTTTGTATCCTCTGGCTGAACTGGCAAGAACAAGTCCAGGGGGCTTACTATGAGCTCTTATAGCAGGACAGAAGTTGAACGTTTCCAGTGAGAGAGAGTGACGATGCTATAGGTCGTATACAGGGTGTAAGGGACAGCCCTCCGCAAACTCACAGGGTGCATTCAGCTCCTCATTTTGAATCATATTCCACCGGAAATTTTCTCAGGAAAATTTTCATTTTTCAATTTTTTTTTCAGTTACATTTTCATTATTTCAATGTAATATCATTATGTCATAGTAAGCCCCGAGACCGTTACGCCAGCGTTTCCTACGCCTGTCTTGGCGACGACGCCTTCGAGCACCCACTGTGTGACCATCCTTGTCCTGATGCATACTGTGTCACCACCCACCCAGACCCATTCCACCCTCGCAGATTTATCGCCAACATCGGGAATGCCTGTCTAGGAGCATATTACGGTGTTGCGAATTCGATCGATCCGTTACATTGTGGTGTTAAAATTGTTCTAGCGACTACCGCTCAAAGTGTCATTATTTTGAGGTATGCTTGACAATTTTTCAAGAAAGTCACGTAATTATTATTCCAAATACATATTTTTCTCCTCTTTTGTCTTAAAATCCTTAACTGTCATGGTCGTCAAGGAAATGTATTTTGTATGTACATAATTATGTAATATGTTTACGCTAATGTTCACAATTTCACATTCACCTAATACTACGAACGGTGTGTTAAGTACGGTTTATTTCCGCAGTTTGTGTCCCATTACAGTTTATTAGTGTGATCTGAACATACGGGACTTAAAATGTGAGAAGAAAATAAAAAGAAAATTGAAAATTAAAATTGTTTGATTTTACATAAGTATGTATTTACACTATGAGCACCTTAAAACTAGAGCTACATAATAATTGCAGTATATCTGAACTTAGAAAAACCTGCATCTCAGGTATCTCTAAAAAAATAAAAAAATAAAATATTATTTATGACTCCTATAACTAACTTATGTGACTGTCTAAGATAGATAGAGATAGAGATAGAGATAATTTATTTGTCAAAAAAACATGCGTTTACACACCGACTGGTCGGGTATGCAGGGTATATAAATTATAAAAATGTACGAACATGTTTTGCCAATTATGGCGTACAAATTGAATTAAAGTACAAAATAAAATGTCTAGGTAAAATATCGAACAATAACAAAGTGTCAAAATTAAATTATAATGTGATTAATTGAAATATATTTTGTCCAAAAACAATATTAAATAATCAAAAAGTATCATTCAAGAAGTCATTTGTGTGATAGTAACATTTCTCTGCTAATAAATTTCGCATCTTTTTTTTAAACATATTTGTGTTTAAATCTTTATATTCTTTTGGTATTTTATTGGTATTGGTAATTGGTTTGGTATTTTGGTAAGCTAACAAGCAATTATTAATTTTATAGTACAATATGGTTTTATTAAAATTAAAATACGTAGTTAGCTTAGTCAACAACTATTCTACATAACCGTACCTATAATATTTTTTGCAACCATGTTCTATGATGATGATTTTTTTAAAATCTAAACACAATGTTTTAATAAAAATATGATCCTTGTAGTCAAAATATTAATTATTAAATTAATCTCATAACCTGCTTTTGAGTCTACAAGACCACGAATGGTTTCTGTATTGGGATTTTTCCACATTTATCTACAACATCCATTTCAAAACACTACACGTTTCATTCCAATATTTTTATGTTCAGCATAATAAAGAGTATTCTATCTACCTATCTATCCAAAACACCAGCAAAAAAAAAAAACCAATCAACAGAACCAACACCCCACTTGCATCGCCTAACTCTATAAGTGATTCAAAGACTTAGGCGCCGCAAGTCGGCTCTGATCCACCTAACTACCGAACATCGCGCCTGCTCCCAGGAGTTTCCTGTATATTTCCACCCTAATTCCACAGAATAGAGATTAGTGCAGAAGGCCGGCTCCATACAACAAGTGAAAACTGGTGCACGCATCATAGACGTGTAGGTACGTATGGCCATCTCAAATGTTATTCAGGAAAACTATACAGTATGAGGGGGTTCGGCTATACAATAAATTACCTAAAAAAGTAAGAGAGTCTATACTCGCAAAGGTACTAACATTTAAAAAACCGGCCAAGTGCGTGTCGGATCACGCACAATGAAGGGTTCCGTAGTAAGAATTTATCCCAAAAACAAATTTAACATTGGATAACAAACAAATTTTTTTATGTCATAAAATTACAAATTCACAATTTTTGGACTTTTTCCTTTACTTGTGCTGGGAGACCTTGCTTTTTGCCAAATTTCATTATTCTAGGTCAACGGGAAGTACCTTAGAGGTTTTGATTCACTTGCGACAGTTGCGAGTATCAAAATGTGTCGCGAAATGGCCGTATTTTTTTATTGCGTTGACTTAGAAGCTTGATTTTTTTAGAACTCTAAGGGACCATAGACTTCAGTATTTGATATTAATTTCAACTTCATATCTCCACGCGTCCTTGAGAATAAGGGTCTTGACAGACTGACAGACTTGAACATTTTTATGGGCGATAGAATTACAAATTAACAATTTTCGGACTTTTTCCTTTATTTGTGCTGTAAGTCTTTGATTCTTGCCAAATTTCATGATTCTCGAACAACGGGAAGTATACTGTAGGTTTTGATTTACTTGGGAGTATCAAAATATGTCGCATAAATGGCAGAATGGTTTTATAGCATTGACTTAGAAGCTTGAGTTTTTAGGACTTCAAGAGACCATAGACTTACGTATTTGATATTAATTTCAACTTCATACCTCCACGCGTTCCTGAGAAAAAGGGCCTTGACAGACAGACAGACAGACGAACAACGAAGTGATCCTATAAGGGTTCCGTTTTTTCCTTTTGAGGTACGGAACCCTAAAAAGGCCTAAGGAATTATATGTACGTTAGACACATAAGTTTAGCTTGAACTGTTTTGTATGTACAGTATTTTGTAAATGAAACTATGGTGTTCAGTTTCTTGGATGGCTTGAACGTCGTAGTGCTAACTTCAACCTATTGTTAATATAGTTAATTAAAAAAAAAGTTATGGAAATAAAAAAATTGTAAAAAAAAAAAAATAAAGAACAAAAATCTTTATTATAATCTTTCTTTACATCTTTATCTTTTTTTTTATTTCTTTTTTATTGATTTTACTAAATTATTTTTTTAGTTAAGTTTCTCTTTAATTGAACTGTAATTTGTTCTTTGAGAAATAAATGTATTTAAACCGAATGCCAGTGGCGAGCGCGCTTGTACACGCTGTGCGAGAAGCAAGTCAAAGACTATTTGTACACCGAACCGTGAACGGGACGTCAACGAGAAATGAGATTGTTCAGCCATAGTAAATGTACTATCGCTAGTTCGGCGCTGTCATCTCCTTGTCGTAGACGTCCCGTTCACGGCGGTGTGGTGGACAAATTAGACATGGTTCTGCCAGAGGGAATTAGCACATCAAACAAAGTTTTACTGTATAGTTTTGTGATCAGTGGGCTTAGTGCGAGTTTTTATACTTACTCGATCGCGTTATCGTTACCTTTATTCCATACGAATTGACATAAGGTAACGAAACGGTACAATGAGCGAAAATACACGCACTAAACACACACAATAAACTGCGCAAACGATTTTTTTTTTTTTTTTTTGATTGGCTTCTCGCAGTTGACCACAAGGGGTCGAGACTGTTTAACCGGACTTTCCTGTGGCTGCTTTAAGCGAGAGCTTAAAGCCTCCGGCCATGCTTAAAACTAGGGGTTTGAGCGACTCTGCACATCGCTGCGGTAAGGGTAGGGAGGACAGCCAGAGGGTTCAGGCTGGGTCGTGACGCGATAACATTCAAAGTACGAGGTACGAGAATGATCGGTAGGCAAGGGGAGTTTAGTGGCGGGTTAGAGGCTACAGGCTCGGCTGCGCTACCGGCTGGCGCAGCCTCGCCGAGTAGAGGGCAAGGGGGAGGTGGGCAGTTACGTTTTCGACCTCGACGGCGGGGTCGGAACGTAGATCTTAGTTTGCGTTTGCGGAGCGTACTGGTGGCCTTATTACTCTCCTGTAGGAGAGTTATAGGGTCATCAGGTTCGGAGAGAATGCGCAAACGATATCGAGGGTATCTATTTATATGTTTGGCGTTTCTTCTCAGAGTAGTCAGATAGGAAACGTCGAACTCATCTAGTTTTAAAAAAAATATGCTTGACGTGTAAAAGTGTTTGTACAAACCTACTTACAGAAAATAAATCATTTATCATTTATGTACATATAGATATCCTCGATATCGTTTGCGGAGATTCACTATCTAATTTAATTTGACCCCGTTTATTGTGCGTGTATTTTCGCTCATTGTATAAAGCCGAACTACTGCACCTGTCTATTCTGTGCTAATTACTTCTGGCTGACTGCCAAACGGCTTACAAAGAGGGCCAAGTCGCACCATCGATTATAATAAACGTATAACCGGTTTGTTTTTGATCCTCAAAAAAGGGCAAATTTCTCAAACAAACATACAAAGTTTTCTGGAATCAGAAATGCTTTTGATCCATGATCCATTGGTTTTGATTACGTGATTGATTACTGATTGAATGGTCAAGGTTAAGTCGTTTGGAAGTTCTTAGGATGTTACATTTTTAAACAGGTGGATTAATTTATGAGTTGATTGATCTCGCGAGCTGCAACGCTTTGTTGAAAGTTTTACTGAGAATTGTATTTGGTAAAAGTGAGTTTACGGTAATTTTAGTGTAGGTATACGTCATTTATAAACGAAACTAGATGTGCTGTACAGTCGGCGCCAAAAATATCGGGACGAACAGACTGTTCAAAATGGTCTCAACAACTAAGAAAATTAAACTTTATCTCAATTGGATAAAGTTCTTGTCAGAATGACAGTTGTCGTGTACTTTCTTCATTCTGAAACATTCCTAGTGTCATTGAGTTAATATTCCATACTAGCTTTTGCCCGCGGCTTCGCCCGCGTGGATGTCTGAAAATATCCCAAGGAAACGTACTACCGGGAATTCCTTCTTATTCCTTGTCAACATTATAAAGGGAACCTCTAAGCAAAATTTCAGCTTTCTAGGTCCAAGATATGGGCTGAGCGTTGATGAGTCAGTCAGTCAGTGAGGACTTCTCTTTTTGTTTATTTAATCATATAGATTCATAGTTGCTAGATGGACCGACGACCTGAAGAAGGTGGCTGGGACAGACTGGATGCGGAAGGCAGAGGACAGGGTGTTGTGGCGCAGCCTGGGAGAGGCCTATGCCCAGCAGTGGACTGCTATAAGCTGAGTTGATTGGGATTCATAGTTGTATAGATCATTTTGAACAGTTTGTTCGTCCCGATATTATTACGCTGACTGTACCACGGTCGACTATAATTATAATGTACTGATTTATTCGAAACTTATTCTTGTTTTACAAATCAAGCTGTGGGTCCTGTACCTACATGCCTACATTTTTTTTTCACACTGGGGATTTGGCTGCGTTTTAAAACTTGAATAAACCAGTCCTTCACACGAAACGACAGAATTTGTTACACCGATGCACCATACTATGTCAAAACCTCATTTGAATGTGCACTTTAATATTTTTTGAACCTAATAATACTATTAAAATACCTCTAGGTACTCCATTTATCCCAGGTCGAATGCTCCCCACGAGAGCCTATCATTATTGGTTCAATCCCACACTAATCCATAGTGCGGGGTAATATTTATTACACCCACAAGTAGGATATTGAATCCCGTTTATATGCAAAGGAAAATACGCTTACATGAAGACTTTAATTGATGACGGATAAAACATTGAACGACCATATTTTTTTGGAAACTGAAAATAATTTCAACACCTCATATCAGACTGAAAAAAACATAACAACAAATTACTGTGTCAAATACTACGAAACAAGAGGAAATTTTCAGAACTTTTTCTTTCGTTAATAACAATTTCTTTGAATTCTATTGCTACCGAAAAATAATTGGCAGTAAATATAATGTGCCAAAAACTAATAATAATAGCGAACAATACCTATTTAATTATAATTTATTTTATTAATTTATGTCTACTTAGTAACACAAACCGAATTATATTATAGGTTCTTATTTCCGGCACCCAAGCATTGAAAATTCGATCAAAAACATTACAAAAATTCTTCAACAACTTCCTTACCTACCTAACTAAGCTACGTCAAATTAATTAAGAAAAACATTACTTCAGGCTTAATTTAAAACATCTAAACGTAAACTAAGCTCTACAAAGTAAAAGGCGCGAAATGCTCTAAACTTCTCTTTGCTCTTTTAAGTTCAAAGTCTTTGATTATCAAAGAATTCTTTAGTAGAGTTTGTTTCCACGTGGTAGATCAAAGTGAGTTTGTTTATTGAGTTTTCTTTGGGTAAACAATCGTTTTTACATTGAAAGTGGTTTCTTTGGTTGAGTATTGAATCGTTTAACGATATAATCGATGCAACCACTTACAGCGAAAAAACTTTCTAAAGGGGTAAACAGAGTTTTCACTGAATGAAAAAAAAAACCTTTCTTGGGGATGTATATTCTGGCATCACTATACTACTCCTTTAATTAATTAAAAGAACACCCATAGCAACAACAACAACATTGCATATTATAGCATTCAACATTAGTTTAAAAAAGTACTTAGGAAAGGTATTACTGCTAATGTTTAAGCAAATTATGGGTGTACATAACATTTAAACTAAAGAATACATTGGGCAGAAGCTTACATTTTAATCAGTTCACTTTATACTTATTTATTTATTATTTAAAAAGTAGCCTATGTGTTAATCCAGGGTATAAGCTATCTACATATCAAATTTCATCCAAATCGGTACCGCCGTTTGAGCGTGAAGAAGTAACAAACATACAAACACACACACACACCATACACTCACAAACTTTCGCCTCTATAATATTAGTGTGATAAATTTTTTCAGTAGTATACATAGTTACATTTATACATTAAAGTTGCTGTCAACATAAACTCATTGGTAAAACTTGTGCTAGAGTAGTTCCGTGTTAAAAGTTGTGGCTCATTTTTGTATTACGGGAAGTTCTATGATCGCTATTGTCTCACATAATCCCTAAATTGAGATAAATGACATTGCATCATTCATTTATCTTCGCCAAATCACATTCTGAAACTAGTTTGTCAGCAAAACATGAAGACCAAGGGACTTAACGACAAAAAGATCCCCTAATAATCACAGAGATAATGATGATCGTTCCCTCAACTGTCCCAAGCAGATTATCGTTCGTTTGATTTGGTTCCCTTTAGCCCCCGTTTTCCGCATCTTGAGGGAATGATTGACTGTTTGACAGCTAAGTACTTCCTACCGCTAGCTAACACGGACAATAGATCTAAGGGCCCTCGCCCACGGCGACATTTTGTACTAACGCGCGTTAGTCGCATTTGCAACGCGCTACAGAAGCGATGCCAACGCGCTACTAACGCGCTACAGTACCGCGACTGTATCGATGCAAACGCGCGACCGTGTCGGACGACATCGGGGAGAGAACGGAGGGAGGGTGGCGCGTGAGTGGAGAACCGAGCTTTCGTTGCCTACGCTTCGGCTGCTTACGTAAAAGCAGCACTAAAGACAACGTGACGAATGTTGCCTCAACGGAGTCCATCTTGCAACTGTAGCAATCGCAGGTATTTTTGTGCCGTTACTGAATCGCGTTTGCATTGCGACAGAAGCGCACCGGTGTCTCGTTTGCATCGCGACTGAATCTGGGCCTGTGGGCGAGGGCACACAGCTAGCGACCGCTTCGCGACTGTATCGATGCGGACGCGCGACAGCGTCGCTACTGCATCGCTACAAATTCGCCGTGAGCGAGGGCCCTAAGGCCTCATTTACGTAGACGCGGGGCGTCGTGCGGCGCGGTGCGCGGGGCGGCCCGCACTAAATTCAAACATAGGGCGTTCTATGAGAGCGTTTACGGAGAAGCGTTTAAGATTTCTTACACTTGACGGCCCGCAGCCCGCACAGCGCTCGGTGCCGCGCGACGCCCCGCGTCTCCGTAAATGAGCACTAAGTGTGACGTTTGTTAATATTTTTCAATTTAAAGTTTGACTTCACGACTTAATTTCGATATAAAAGCTTTCATCAAATGTTCGTGCAACTGATTGTTTTAAAATGAAAACAAAAATTTAAGGGTTTTTTTTTACAAAAAAAACCGGACAAAGGCGTGTCGGACTACGCACAATAATGGGTTCCGTAGTTGGGATTAAATTCATTATCCCAAGAACAAACTTAACATTATAGTTGAAAAACATGTTCTCCTATACATTCCAACAGTAAATGTAAGTTTGTACCTACTCACACTATTGAGAGATTTACCAAGTTATTTTATGACCACAAACATATTATAGGATTTCCTGTAATCTACAGGTATAGAACTATTTACTGTATTTTTTTCAAAATTTTAGGCTCAGTAGTTTCGGAGATTGAAACGGTCAATTTTCGTCTATTTTCTTAAATAAATTTAAAACTATTTATTTTAAATTATAAAAAAAATATATTTGAGACCCTCATTATAAGCCCTTTCATTTGATATTTCACATGGTGTCACGACAGTTTGCAAAACTTTTTTTTTTTTATTTACTTATTTGCCCCCTAAAAGTGACACAACATGGCGTACATGTTTGGGTCACAAAAATCTATATGTATACCAAATTTCAACTTAATCCGTCCATTAGATTCGGAGCAAATTTGCTGTGACAGACGGACAGACGGACAGACAGACAGACAGACACACGAGTGATCCTATAAGGTTCCGTTTTTTCCTTTTGAGGTACGGAACCCTAAAAACTACATACCTATAACATTATAACATTTTACAACTTTTTTGTTGTTGGATGTGTTCGTCTTTGACTAAACTATCGAATGATCTAATAGATTTTTTGCAATCTCCAAGAAAAAAATAAATAAATAAAACAGAAACGTATTTTTATTACGGACGCTTTTAACGTTCTGCATCGTTTTCACATGCATAATTTCAGCATGAATGATGTAACCAATATTTTGTAACTTATTTTGATTTGAAAGTGTCCGTGGAGTTTCTTGCCCGGTCTTCTCCATAGGTAGGTACTTTGAAGTTTACTTTCTTAAGTCGTAGCATTAACTCATCCAAGGCTTCTTCGATTTCAGAGACCTCTCAGGTCCTCACAGTACCTACTACGCTTTGGAATGGGCAACTAGCTTCATCTTTCTGACTGACCGACCCCTTGACAATTCAAAAGTGCCTGTAATTGGTTTTTTTGAAATAAATGCTTTTAGTTTGAGTACTGAATTTTTTAAATTACAAAATTTCTTAGAATTTTATTTATGACGAATATCTAGCAAGCTAGTCGTCATGAAATTCCAAGTTTTAAGACTCATGTAGGAAATGTTTCTCCAAAATAATCTCACGGAGCAAACGGTCCGCGGTTAGGTAATTCCCGTTTATGCAGAAAAGTTCTGACAAACTTAGCATACAATAAAATGTGAAGGTCTTTTCTAACTCACCTTACGACTCAAGATAAAATATTTCTTTGTGTAGTTTTGGTGTAAAAATATTGGATTCTCATATCTAAGATAACTTTGGAATTAAATCCTGTCTAGTAATCTGTTAGTTGTAATTATAAAAAAACCGGTCAAGAGCGAGTCGGACTCGCGCACAGAGGGTTCCATTCTGATTTCTAAAAAAGTGTGCTATTTAGAGACATCGTTTTATTTTTCCTGTAATCTTTACATAAACTTCTATCACATAGAATAATTTCAGATGATTCTCTTTGCAAACTTCGGAGATAAGGGGGGGAATGGTATTTTTTTTTTTACATTTTTCATCAAAAGTCGAAAACTATGCGGCCTAAAAAAAGAACAAAAATGTTTGAGAATGTGCAAACAGGGTTCTTTCATAATATGATACCCCACATGCCCTAGTAGCCCCACTTTGAATTTTTAAGACCCCCTTTCAGTCCCTGTTGCAAAAAAAAATATAAATATTTTTATTTCTTTCTTATTTGCAAAATAGTTGGGCAAACGTCATGAAATAATATCAAAGTGAAAAATTATGACTGTTACTAGCGCCCTTATACAGGGTGTTTGGTAGATGGGTGCAAAGCCTGAAGGGGGTGATATCTTAGACCATTTAGAACTTATTAAGCTAAACTTGTCTTAGACGAAGTCTGTTCCTTGTATTTTTTTTTGAAACTCTAAGGTTTTTAATAATAATACCCTTTTTTTTCAAATAATTGTTAATAGTGTCCAGTAAAAGCTGTTATGTTATTATTTTTTATTTATTTTTTATCTAAGTAATGTGTGATTACTCAAACAAAATAATTCCCAAGCAACTGTGTCATCAGAGAAACATTCTATGTTATATTCAAATTTAAGAAACTTTTAAAAATCAAGAAAATGTTTTGTTTACGGCATAATAAAAAATTAAAAAAATAGCCTCAGTTGTTCAAACCTTTTTAAAAACATGCTTGGTTATTGCCCTTTCTTTTGAGGTACTATTTACGCAGATGTCTCATCAACTCTTGGAATTAGGATGTACAAAGCAAATTGAGGTGGAATATTTAATTTTTAAACAGACCAAAATAATGCAACATTTTTGCTAATGCACTATTGTTTTTTGTTAGAACTGGTAACTGATTCATTCTTAGAATTATGGTGCACGCGCACCAATCAAATTCTGGGAACTCGCTAACAAAAGCCGCCGCGCGACGACAACAAACTTGCCCTTTTTTCGACTCTCGGGTAGCGTCTACTGAACTGCTGTTATTCAATAGAAAAATCAGCTTAGTTGCTGAGGATATAAAGTCGTTATCTATTTACACTAGTACTACCTAGTACCCGAGTAGTCGAGTGGACTCGTCACATCTTCGGACCCTCAGTTAGTCAAGTAACGACTGCCCTTGTGACTAGACGTTTTAATTGCAAATTCGTGTTTACACAATTCACCGCATGAGGTTGTGCGCTCCTTCACGTGTTGATTTTGGAGGTGTTTAAGGTGTTGAGCCCTAGCTGTGAGCTCCTTCAGTGATTTTGGACTTTTATTTGTGTGATCAATCGACTATGGCTACTTTTTCGAATGAAGAATATATCTAGCGGATATCGTCTTCATGTATGGCAGAGCTGACGGTAATGGATCTTTGGCGCGACGAATGTACCAAGAGAGATATCCGAATCGCAGATTACCTAATGTCAGAGTGTTTTACAACACATTTCGTCGGCTTTCTGAAGTTGGAATCCACCGCGCGGAATCTGGATTCAACCCGGGAAGACATCACCCAAGTATCGAGGAAGACATTATTGCAGCTTTTGATGCAGATCCTACTACGAGCGTCAGAGTAGTAGCTCAAAACCTCAACATTTCGGTATGGAAGGTGTGGAATACGATGCACCGAGAAAACAAATATCCTTTCCACGGCACGGGTGTACAAGGTTTGGAAAATGAAGATCCCCCCCGAAGGATTCAGTTCTGTCGCTTTTTGTTAAATAGTGACATTGAAGATGCATGGTTTTTAAAATCCGTCTTGTGGACCGATGAGTCAAAATTTTCGAAAGAAGGAATTACCAATTTCCATAATCTTCATCGATGGACCGACAAGGAGAACAATCCACACTGGAAGAAGCAAGTGTCGTTCCAAAGGAAATTTTCAGTTAACGTGTGGGCAGGAGTAATCGGCCGAACGTTGATTGGTCCCCACTTCCTGCCAGATAATTTAAATGGAGAAAATTACCTGGAATTCCTCCAAAACTATCTCCCAGAGCTTCTGGACGAGACCGAAATACCAATATTGACAATGAGAAGCCCACTGATTTTTCAACAAGATGGTTGTCCAGCACACTGGACCCTAAACGTGAGAGAACATTTAAATAATTGTTTCCCAGAGAGCTGGATTGGCAGAGACGGGCCCATCCCTTGGCCACCTCGATCACCCGATTTAACTCCTGTGGATTTTTTCGTTTGGGGACGGGCCAAGGAGCTCGTCTACACGCACGTTGAAATTTCAACTAGAGAAGAATTAATAGAAAGAATCCAAACGGCTTTTCAAGTCATGAAGCAGGAGATGAAATTAAAAATCACAACTACAGAAGTGAGAAGACGGGCACGCGCTTGTATAAGAAACCGCGGTCAACATTTTGAACATGAACAATAAATTATTTTAACAAAAATGTTGTTTTATTGATCTGTTCGAAAATAACAATTTTCATACTCAATTTGCTTTGTACATCCTGATTCCAAGAGTTGATGAGACATCTGCGTAAATAGTACCTCAAAAGAAAGGGCAATAACCAAGCATGTTTTAAAAAAGGTTTGAACAACTGAGGCTATTTTTTAATTTTTTTTATTATGCCGTAAGCAAAACATTTGCTTGATTTTTAAAAGTTTCTTAAACTTGAATATGGCGTAGAATATTTCTCTGATGACACAGATGCTTTGGAATTATTTTGTTTGAGTAATCACACATTACATAAATAATAAATAAATAAAAAATAATAACATAACAGCTTTTACTGGACACTATTAACAATTAATTGAAAAAAAATGGTTATTATTGTTAAAAACCTTAGAGTTTCGAAAAAAAATACAAGGAACAGACTTCGTCTAAGACAAGTTTATCTTAATAAGTTCTAAATGGTCTAAAATATCACCCCCTTCAGGCTTTGCACCCATCTACCAAACACCCTGTATATTAGGTCTTTACCTATGAAATTGCCGTTCTGCAGTACTGGCCATTTCAAATCAAAATAATTTTTGTTTGGCTAAGAATTCTAATTTCAAATTAATTTTATTTTAAAAACATGGATTTTTTTTTCCAAAAGAAGTCATTTGTTTATTGATTAGTGTTACATTTTCATCGCATTTCAATCTTTTTCGTCATCATGGATACGTTAAAAATTCGAGTAATTATGGAATATGAGTACCGTCGTGGCAGCAACGCGGCACAAGCGGCACGCAACATCAACGACGTTTACGGAGCTAACACTACAAACCAACGCACCACCTGTTATTGGTTTGCTCGCTTCCGTTCTGGAAATTTCGACCTGAAAAATGAACCTCGCGGTCGTCCGAAGACTTTGGTCGCAATTACGAATTAAAGGCGATTGTGGAAGCTGATGATACACAATCTACGGCTGAATTAGCAGCAGCTTTCGACGTTAGCGTCAAAACAATATTGGTCCATTTGCGTCAAATTGGCAAGGTAAAAAAGCTTGACAAATGGGTGCCCCACGAACTCAATGATCGCCAGCGCGAATTACGCGTCGAGACGTGCCTTGCACTGCTTAACAGACACACAAATGAAGGAATTTTGAACCGCATTGTTACCTGCGATGAAAAATGGATTCTGTTTGATAACCGCAAGCGCTCAGCAAGTTGGTTGGATCCTGGTTCAGCACCTAAACAATGCCCTAAACGAAAACTTACCCCTAGAAAAGTGATGGTCACTGTTTGGTGGTCTAGCGCCGGTGTGATTCATCACAGCTTCTTACCAAACGGGGTGAGCATTACTGCAGATGTGTACTGTGAAGAACTGAACACAAGGATGGAGAAGCTGGCACATCTCCAACCAGCATTGGTCAATCGCTCGTCTCCGCTGCTCCTGCACGACAACGCGCGACCTCATACTGCACAGCAGACGGTCTCCAAGTTGCAAGAACTGGGGTTGGAAGCTCTCCGTCATCCGCCCTACTCACCAGACCTTGCGCCTACAGACTACTACTTTTTCCAGAATTTGGATAACTTCTTGGCGGGAAAAAAATTCAATACCCGAGAGGCAGTACAAAATGCCTTTGAAGAATTTGTTGCCTCCCGACCAGCTGATTTCTTTAAGAAGGGCATCAATAAACTGCCACTGCGTTGGTAAAGATGCATTGATTGCATGGGTGATTACTTCGATTAATACAAATAAAAAATACATGAAAAAAATTCGTTTAAATTTTTTCATACAAAACGGCAATTTCATAGGTAAAGACCTATTATACCTACTTATCATTATGAACAACTTTTACTATGGAACCAAACCTGAAACCGCGAAAAAAAATGTCAAGTGTTCAGTAAATTTATGTTTGCCAAATTAGTCAAAATGTAGGGAACAGCTGATTTTTTTTTGCGATTTCAGGTTGGTCCCGTAGTAAAAGTTGTTCATAATGATGACCCCTTAAAAATTTGCCACTGTTTACACTCACACCCTGTATTGTAAGGTCCGTCAAAATGTAGGGAACAGCAGATTTTTTTTTTTTGCGATTTCAGGTTAGTCCCGTAGTAAAAGTTGTTCATAATGATGACCCCTTAAAAATTTGCACTGTTTACACTTACACCCTGTATTGTAAGGTCAACTTACAGTGTATGTTGACCTTACAATACAGGGAATTGGATTTTTTGTTGGAATTTATTTATTTATTAGCTTAAGGCTCTTACAGACAGAGGCGATATCGCGTCGCGACGCGATATTTTTCTACGGATATAATATCGAAATATCAAATCAAATCAAATCAAATCAAATTATTTATTCGCATAATACAGGTAGTTATACACAGATGTTACAAATAAATAGAAAGTACTCTGTATCATTACCTAATAAGGTGTGCAAAGGTTTATTGTTATTGTAATCATGCGCTAATATCTATTAAAATAACATTATAAAATTATTATAACTACTCAAACAAAAAGAAAAATAAAATAAAATAAATTCAGATTATGTAATACAAATGTCAAAGATTTAAAAATAAAATAAAGTTGTCAAATGAAATATAACACATGTCATAGACTTAACAATTAAATAAATTAAATTAAAACATTGGTCCAAATTAAAATTAAATTATACACATGCCAAATTAAATTATTAAAACAGGTCACATTATTTGTATTGATGTATTCTCATATTATTCAATGTCAATAAATTACTCTTACTATAAGTATTTATCTATATTTTTATCCTGTAAGTACTCCGTGACAGTATAGTAACATTTATTCACTAGCAGTTTGTGCAGCTTCGACTTGAATTGTTGAATAGGTAATTTTTTGACATCATCAGGCAACTTGTTGTAAATCAATGATGCCATACAAAGAATACTTTTATTGAATAATGCTGTTTTCCCATAAGGAACATGAATTTATAGTCTTTTTTTGTCACGTAGTTGTCTGTAGTAGCTTTTAAAAGCAGTCTTATAATAATTAGGATCAGGATTATGATTAGGCGCGACCGCGATATCGCCTCTGTCTGTAAGAGCCTTTAGGTACACCCTAAGCTAATAAATAAATAAATTCCAACAACACTTTACCTACAAAAATACCGCCCGAATTTTGTCTTCCCATTTCACGTATACGTCACGTATACATAGTATGTTTTGACCTTAATTTATGTTCGCAGTTGTGCACCTATCATGGCTGACTGCACCCATCTGCGCAAGACACGGTCCAAATGACATGCGGTTTTTGCACGTCGCGCCACGGAATTGAGGGCAGTGAATCCGTAATGAGGTACGGAGAAAATAGGGATGGTAAAAACTATTTGGAAAAAGATAAACATTAGTAAAAAAAAAATCTAAGTGATTTTAAATAATCTGTTAGACAGTGACGCATTAATAAGCGGTTACGTCACGGCTTATCAAAATATTAACGTCGTAGTAACTTCACACCAATGCTGGGGCTGACTGTACTATGGCGGTGTGCCATAGTACAGTCAGCCACAGCATTAGCTGACCCACCCTTGCATAAATGGTTGAGATTTTTTAGAATACGAATCGATAGAATTTTATAATTCTTTTATATTTTATTTAAATACCTATGATAAATCTATATCTATAAAAATGAATGCCACTTTTCGTTGTAATTTTATAACTCAAGAACGGCTAGGCCGATTTGGCTGATTTTGGTTTTGAAATGTTTGACGTAGTCCAGGGAAGGTTAAACGATGAGAAAAATTGGAAAAGTTGCCGGGAAAATTGGAAAATTCTGAAAAATTGAAAGTGGATTTTATATGGGAATATTGAAATTGGCACAGGTCAACGTCTGTCGGGTCAGCTAGTAAAATATAAAATAATTATAAAATTCTATCGACTCGCATTCTAAAAAATCTCAACCATTTATGTAAGGGTGGGTCAGTTAATGCTGTGGCTGACTGTACCTACATTGTCTGTGCAACGCTACAAGGACGAAAAATAAAAATATCCTTTTCAAAAACTTCTATAACGTGTAGCTTCTCCATATTTCCATAGTTTTTAGTATCACAATTATTTACTTCTAGCTTTTGCCCGCGGCTTCGCCCGCGTGGAAGTCGGAAAATATCCCACGGGAACGTCCTACCGGGAAATCCTTCCTTGATCCTTGTCTACATTATAAAGGGAACCCCTGTGCGAAATTTCAGCTTTCTAGGTTCAAGGGTTTGGGCTGGGCGTTGATGAGTCAGTCAGTCAGGACTTCTCTTTTTACTTATACAGGGTGTTAGTGTAAACACCGTTATCCTCTTAAGGGGTCATTGTACTCATCATTATGAACAACTTTTACTATGGGACCAAACCTGAAATCGCGAAAAAAAAATCAGCTGTTCAATACATTTATGTTCGCATAATTCGTCAAAATGTACTGAACAGCTGATTTCTTTTTCGCGATTTCAGGTTTGGTCCCATAGTAAAAGTTTTTCATAATGATGAGTACAATGACCCCTTAAGAGGATAACGGTGTTTACACTAACACCCTGTATAGATGTCTTCTTTTAAAGATGTAACATCATTTGTTTGATGATGTCATTCTAAATACTGGTAAAATTGATTGTAAAAGATAATCTACAAGAAACGTGTTTTTGTTTTAAACTGAAATATTAGGTAGTATTAAATATTGTATGGTGCAGGTGGTATGGAACTAACGTGTGGGTTATGTTGATAAAATTCACGTTTTCAATAGAAAATTTCACGGGAACGAAGTCACTGACAGAAACTAGTTTTTTTTTAAATATTAGTCACCATCCCTATTGAATAGTCCCTCTTCGATACGTATTTATTTCGGTACCTGTTTGGGACAGAGGATTATTTGGAGGTTAAAGTGGGTTTAGGGTTTAAGTAACGAGGACTGAAGTGCGGTTTTTCGATTTGTGGTTGCATTTTACTAATACAGAGTGGCGATTAGATTGAAACCAGCTATTCAGTTCATTTAAACTCTGGGCGTTGAAATTTTTCGTAGATTATTAAAAAAAAAAACACTGTTTCCTACAAAAGTGCAATACGTACGCGGTCAAAATGTATGGAACATTTTTTTTTTTTAATAACCGACGAAAAATTTTAACTCAGCGGCGCCCAGAATCATGTACTGAATACTTAACCTCATCGCCACTATGTATTCGCACTTTTGCGAGAAAAATGTGCTATCTCGAAAAATGCAATATTACAGGAAGCGATGAGTAAACTTTAAAAAATTACGACAAGTAAATTAATATATGCTTTTACGTTAATTAAGTTATCTATTAAACTTTAAAAAATACACAAAATTATTCTACAATCTAGTATTAAATTATCGAAAATAATAAAAAAAATACTTTTCCGAAATGTCACGTTTTTGTCGCAAAGAGGCGGTACCTATAATAATATGGTTATTTAAATTATAGGTTTAAATTGGAATAAGTACAGCAGCGCGGGTCGATCCATCAGGTTAAGCTGCGCTTGTCGGGGGTTGGTCTGTAGATGGGTTACCATCTTTACACACCGAGACTTCTCCATCTGCCTCGGAAAGCATGTTAAGCCACTCGTGGATCTTTGACAGGCGTTACGAATCATCATAAGCCCGAAAGTCTGACAAACAGTCTTACCAAGGTGTATCGTACTACCCAGCTACTAGTTTGTGGAGGTTAGATAGGCAGTCGCTCCATGTAAGATACCGCAGCATCCGGTTAGACTGGAAGCTGACACCAACATAGTTGGGAAAAGGCCAGGTATATTGATTCAGATTTAAATTGGGTATTGTAGTACCTATTTGAGTTTTTAGAAAGGGTTGAAAAAGCAGTAAGACTGATTTTGTGATTTTTATGACTCTTGTTTATTATCTAGTCGGCTGCGATTAATTGATTTGAATGTCCGTTTATTACACTGTCGTCTAAGTCATGGTATTGCCAATACCTGCTTGCATTACTATTGTAACCACATCGCTGGCCTTTAGCGTCAGTAACGTGTTGTGACAGATTTTCCCGCCCACAGCATAGATACTACATATTTTGTTTTATTGACCGAGCGAGCGAAGCGTCTCTGCTTCAAGTCGAGATATTCCACTAAAGGCACTGATTTGAACGGCACTTCCTCGAATTGCACTGAAGGACTTCCACTAACGGCACTGAAACAAAATTTAGTAGCTACTCCTCTACAGGTCGTATTTTACAACTGACCGGACGAAACTTGGTACATACTATTACGCCTTTATAGAATTTTTTGTCGTCGGGTTTTTGATGGTACCTACATCCTCCAAAAAGGGGCAAAAAGGGAGCTACTGTATATCTCTGCCTTATGAGATCCGATTTCGATGGTTCTTTTTTTATTTGAAAGTAACTTTTAGTTGGTTTCACAAAAATTTGATAAAGATCTGATGAAAAAAAAAAGTTAAATATCCAGTTTTAAATAACATTAGCAGTACCTATGTTGCAAAAAAGTATGTGCTCGCGAGCACACTATTAGCAGAAGTAATAGTAGTAAAATATAAAATTGTGCATTAATACTGTATTTTGTTTTTTAACCGACTCAATTACAAAGCGATTTATATAAATAAAGCTGAGAATTATCCCTAAAGGTAAACAATGGTATACAGTTTTAAATCGGAATGATAGGCACCCTTTTTAAGCCATTTGTAGTTTATAAGCCATCTCGTTACCATAACACAAGCATTAGGTTGCTTAGCTTGGGAATAGATGGCGTTGTGTGAAATGTCCAAGGATATTTATTATTTATTTATTATTTATTATTTTTTGTTTTAAAGCCAGATAAAACAAGGCACAGTTTCTAAATTATTCTGTATATTTACTTTCCTATCCATTATGTTGCAAAAATACAGCGCCGCATAAAAAGCAAATTTTATTTTTTCTTCCCCAAAAATGACTAAGCCAGAATGACTTATAAATTACTTAAGCCAAAAAAAACTCCAGCCAAGGAGTTTGCTTGCAAAACTTGGCCGCACTTAAGTAACCTACGAAATGAGAGTTATGAAACTCTTAATCTTTTGCCAAGCAGTCGACGTGAAATTATTCTTGAGTTACATACACTTGTGAGAGATTTTAGAGATCTTTACTACGAAATGTTTGCATTATGTATTGAATATTACAATGTTAGATAAGGTAATCGAAAAAATAACCAAAAGCAGCGTCGTCGTCGTGTAAATTAGTGTGAATATATTATATTATCACAATTTGTGAGGCACCATAACTAGTGTTCATCTAATATGTGCATTTTTAGGGGAAGTTTGAAAATGGCGCCAGTGACACAAATGTTGAAAGAAAATCGATTCGCTTGGTATGGGCATGTGATGAGGAGGGAGGAAACGCATGTGACTAAAAGAGTGACGAATGTTGATAGATGGAGATGGTGGAGAGAAAGGCCAAAGAAAAGATGGATGGATTGTGTCAGGAATGAAAGAGAAGGGAGCGAGTGAAGGCGTGACGGTTGATATGGAATGCGATAAATGTTTGAGTATTTGAGTATTTGATAGGGGAGAAAGGAAGAAGAAAACGTGTTGCGCCGACCCCACGTAACATGTAACATTTTCGTTGTTCTACTGAATGGACATCAGCCTAGTTTTCTTTCCGTTCTGCCTATTTATAGAATAGTTTGCAAAATACTTGTCTGAAATAAGTGTGGAGGGTTTATAGGAGAGATCTTTTTCTGAAAAATATTTACTTCAAAAAATCATAACAAAGTATTTTTAACCCCCGACGGAAACATAGGGGTGTAATAAGTTTAACGTGTGTGTGGCACTGTGGCATCATGCTCCCAAATGACTGAACCGATTTGGATTTTTTTTGTTTTGTTTGAAAGGTGACATAAGTGACAACCGGTCTCCCAACGCAATGCCTCTTGGATCAAAATACTATCTACAACTTATAGGGCCCATACATTTTATTTTATTACTTTTTATTTGTGTTGAGGTTTTTTAATTTTTCAATTTCAGTAATTTTCGACTGGGTCGGTTACAATCCAGTATTTAGTCCTAGTCCCAAGGTGGGTTATTTTATGGTCTGATTTCTTACCTTCTCTGGGTTCCTCCAGGCACAGGAGTAGCTGCCAGCCGCGCCTGTCTCTTCAGCAGCTGCACAGTCAGAGCAAAAGACACCACCATGGTCAGCATAGGAATGTAGAACGCCACCAGTGAGCCGAAGATCCAGAACAGACGGTTGTTGATCACGCAGAGGTCTGGAGTTGGCATTATGTTGGAGCGATTGATAAGACCTGGGAAGAAAATTTTGTTGAAAAGCGTGATTGAAATAAATGTTTATTTTTGATGATTTTCCTTCTGGAAAATGAAAGTACAGTGTATTTATGTATTGTATTTTAAATATGTGATATGTTTTCGCATCAATTTGAACATTTGCCCGCCCACATTTAGTTAGGTTTAGTCTAAAGCACCAAAAGTGGAGAAAAATAACGTCAGACATAATTATACATTGTAAGTTTCTAAATTAAGAATAATAAGAAGGTATTCGTTAAAAAAATCTCTAACAAGATCAAAAAATCTTCAATTAAAATCAAGAAATCATCAGCCAAAAACACGGCTCCACAAAATAACAAACAATCCGCAAACACTGCCAATGACTTGTAATTTTTAAAACCTCCCTTACTCCCAATTTCATCTCAACGTTGGCAGGCAGCCAATTCTCCTTCCCCCAATTCCTTGTACGTTTAATCACGTAGGTATGTAATTAAGAAACTAACACCTAAATTCTAAGAACAGTTTAATGTTTAACTTGTGTCCTTGTAACTTAAATTGTTGGGCAATAACTTTAAGTGTTTTGCAATGTCTTCGACAGACTGTTACTAGTTGCCAAGTGGAGTTTAATTCTTGCTAATTGATCGTATGTACTGTAGGAATTAGATGTAAATGCACTTTAGTCGTTATGTCGTATCGTATGTGACTGCTTTCATGGTCGCGTGGTTGCAAGCGTCACTGCTAAACAAGGGGTCCTGGTTTCGATTCCCAGCTGGATAGACTGAAGTGTTACATTGGGTTTCCTAATAAGGATATTTTCAGTAGTAATCCGAAGTCTGAATTTTTGCCTCGTTGGTAGCAATAGGATTACTCACTTTGAGTGGGACTCTCAGGAACTCTTTTGGGGCTGGGATAAACGAACTTTTGCCCGCGTTTTCGCCCGCGTGGAGGTCGGAAATTATCCCACGGGAACGTACAACCGCAATAAAAGGTATCTTATGTTCTATTCCATAGGTCATGGTTTACCCATGTGCTAAATTTCATCCAAATTCATTAAGGTGTTTTAGCGTGAAAGCGAAACAAACAAACCAATAAACAAACTCACTTTCGAGTTTATAATACTAGCTTTTGCCAGCGGCTTCGCCCGCGTGGATGTCGGAAATTATCGCACGGGAACCGTAAATTTTTTCGGGATAAAAAGTAACCTATGTGCTTTTCCAGACTACAATCTATCTCTGTGCCAAATTTCATCTATACCCGTTTAGCCATTCTGGCGTGATTGAGTAACAAACATCCATCCATCCATCCAAACTTTCGCATTTACAGAGTTACTAGCCGTTGCCGCGGCTTCCCCCGCGTGGATGTCGGAAATTATCCCACGGAAACCTTCTACCGGGATGAAAAGTATCCTACGTCTTAATCCAGGTTATAAACTATCTGTATACTAAATTTCATCCAAATCCGTTCAGCCGTTTTTGCGTGATTGAGTAACAAACATCCAAACATCCAAACATACAAATTTTCATATTTATAATATTATAGTAGGATAGTAGGATAAGATAAGATAAGATATAAGATTAGTTAGTTAGGATGTATTGATCTCTGACGCAATGTGGATGAACTTACACTGCCTACCCGTTTGGGGAATATAGGCGTAATGATTTGTTATCAAAGGTCATTGTTTGATTTTCGCTTTGATTTCTGATCAAATGAATCGTTGCTTAGTAACAAGATTTTGTATTTCCGAGTAGCTATTTTTGGAAATATCCTGCCGGCAAGTAGGTAGGTACATAACGGTTACAGTCGTGTATCGTTGTAAATAAAAATCAAACTTCTTATAAGTACTGCTTTTATATTTTTATAGGGTTCCATACCTCAAAAGGAAAAAACGGAACCTTATAGGATCACTTCGTTGTCCGTCTGTCTGTCAGTTTGTCAAGCGCCTTTTTCTTAGAAACGCGTGGAGGAATCAAGTTGAAATTAATATCAAATACGTAGGTTTTTAGAAGTAGTAGGACTAGATTAGACTATTAGACTATTAGAAGTAGGACTTTTTATAACTACAAGGGACCATCCCTTGGAGTTCTAAAAAGTCAAGCTTCTACGTCAACGCAATAAGAAATACGGCCATATAAGTGGCATATTAGGTACTTCCCGTTGACCCTAGAATAATGAAATTTGGCTAGAAGCAAGGTCTCACAGCACAAGTAAAAGAAAAAGTCCGAAAATTGTGAATTTGTAATTATATCATATAAAAATATTTTTTTGGTATTACACTGTTAAGTTTGTTTTTGGGATAAATTCTTTTCAACTACGGAACCCTTCATTGTGCGTGGTCCCACACTGTTCTAGACGGTTTTTATAATGTTATTCCGATCGCGTACGTAGCTGTTCTACCGTCTCACCCCTACAGTGTTGTCATACCCATCCTCTAACATCCCTCTTATCTTATGTGTTGCCACTATAGTATTCATTCCCACATTCGTTTTTGTCTATGGATTCTTTCTATATATTTTGTTATTTTATTTGTTAGCCTACGTTGTGTCCCACTACTGGGCAACGGCCTCCCCTTTTTCCTTCCAAATCTCTCTATTTTGTGCGACCTCTGACCATGTGTCTATTAGTATGGGAATATAAATCCAATAACCCAAATAAGGCCCTTCCAGACATGGCCCTGCATTGTTAGACTCACATAAAATCCTAATAATATAATGTTTGGACTGTAAAAGAGACCATAACTTCTGAGTTTGTTTCGGCATTTCTTCTCAGGAATCAGTCAGCTAGGAAATAGCAGCAGTACTGGATAATTTAATAAAAATATTTTATCTACCACTTACCTAAAACAGTAATAGAACTAGAGACGAACATGCTAAGGAGCCAGACTAGTGCTATTTTGATGACAACGACCCGCTTGGTGGAGTGGTGCCGACTCTTCAGAGGATTGCGGATGCCTAGGTATCTGTGGACAAAGAGGTTTATTTTATTTTATTATATTCGGGAAACTTACAGCTAAAGTAGACAATATCCTTATACAATATGAATCTGAAGGCCATTTACAAGTTTCCACTGATAAAAATTTAAAATTTAAATTGAAACAAAAAACATCGGTACAAAATACCTACTTGTAACATAAATTGGGAAACAAATAGTACACGATCAACAAACACAAACTTAAAAACATTTATACACAAACAATTACTCTGTCGTAAAGAAGCTCTTCACCAACAAATGCCTAAGCCGAGAAACACTGGTATTGAATATATCCAAATCATGTTCACCAGACAGTTTATTAAAACTTCTGCTCGCACGGATTAGAAACGAGTTCTGCCTGTACGCGGACTTGGAATGAGGGATATACAACAAGCTAGGTTTGCGAAGCATTTTACAGTGTGTAACTAATCCTTAACTGCCTAACAGCTCGGGGCTATCTATACTACCATTAGCAACTTTAAACAAGTACGTCATATCTGCAATGCGTCTGCGCTCATACAGTGGTAAGATATAAAACCTCTTGCATCGCGCTATATAACTGGAAGTATATTTCCTAGTTTTATACTGCAAGAACCGTAGGAAACGCTTTTGAATTTCTTCAATTCTGTTTATATAAATATTATAATTAGGGTTCCACACTTGTGAGGCGTACTCCAAATGGTTGCGGACAAAAGCACAATAAAGAATTTTAAGCGTTTTTACGTTTTTGAAATCAGCCGATAACCTAAGTATAAATCCAAGTGCTTTGGAAGATTTATTAACAACGTTTTCGACGTGTGCATCAAAGAGCAACTTAGAATCAAACGTTACACCCAGGTCCAGGTGATGAACAGGATATAAAAATTACGTTGCACTTACAGAAAATCAGTGAGCTTTAAATTGATAAGTTATGCCTATATTATTTGGTATATAGCTTCTACCCGAGACTTAATCGTCGTGTTTTAACATAAAACATATCCTATGCCACTTCTTCTTAGCGTACCGATGGCAAATAAGGTTGTTAAGGCGCAGATTTCCTGAAAACGATCAAAAAGGTGGTTTTTTAAAGCTGTGTATCTCATAAACCGTAAATAATTTTGACATGTAAAAAAAATATTATATTTTTAAGTCCTTTTCGCATACAGTAATGGAAGCCAAAACATAATTAAACATACTTTAATGCACCAAAGAAATCTTTAAAAATACCTCCAAATAATCTTTAAAAGCTGTTTATCCCTTCATTAGCAATTATAATTATAATTAAAAATATACCATGAAATGTCAAATTCCAAACTGCATCCAGTGATGGATTACTTTTTATTAAATAGTTAATTTCTAATTTTACTTCACGGCGATCTGAAATATAATTAGTTAAACAGAGTAGTATTTTCTATACACACATATGACTTCGCGACTTTTGGAGGATAAAATATTTGTAAATATTTTTTAAATAGAATTGTTTCACCTCATAGTTGGCAACACATAGCTGTCACTTTTTCTTTTCGCGCGCGTTCTTGACATCGCGAGAAAATTTTCTCTCTAGACAAATTACTCATTTAAAATAAGTTTACGGTGTAGTTGACTAAAATAACAGAACGTTAACTATGCAAGGTGATAAAAAGTGTATCGAGTGCATCGTCGATGGACCTGAGACGCAAAATCTGAGCAACAACAACTCACGTTTGCACAGCCCCGGCGTTCATCAACGACATCTACGGGAAGCCGATAAATACATCAGAAGCAGACGCAGACCCTTAGACCTGACCACAAATGAATGATACGGAGGCATACCACAACCTTGAGATACGAGAATGCCTGGCTTTAACTGACCACCTAGTAGGGACGTGATACTGACAGTTCCTTCTGAGAGCACTATGGTGGTCATTAACAGTGCATTTTGCATGTATGCTGTAAACTTGTTAAAGCATTGCCTCTCCAGTGTGCACGCGATGCCCTCAGTAACGTTACTTCCACGTTACTAGCTGGATGAGAAGCTACCAGTGGGGCACGAGATGCCCTTAGCGATGTTATTCTAAATAACAAGTGCTGGTAGGCGCCCGTCAGCAGTACCTCTCCAGTGCGCACGAGATGCCGCCAGTAACATTTCTCTAATGTTACTAGCTGGATGAGAAGCCACCAGTGGGGCACGATTATGTCCTTAGCAATGTTATTCTACATAACAAGCGCTGATAGGTGCCCGTCAACAGTACCTCTCCAGTGCGCACGAGATGCCGTCAGTTACATTACTTTCATGTTACTAGCTGGATGAGAAGCCACCAGTGCGGCAAGTATGTGATGCCCATAGCGATGCTACTCTACACATCTAACACCAGTATGTGCCCGCCATAACAGGTGAGTCCCATTCCTATGAACTAGGTTAGGAATATATAAAACAGGTGCTTTGATATATTTTAAACTTATGAGCATGAAAGCTGCGAGACAGCCTTGCTCAATCCTGCACATTGTCTGTGCTGTAAACTGCAAAAGCACTATACTTCCCCAGCGGGAAGGGATCCCACCCTGCTAACTAGTTTGTTACCAGTGAGTACGAGATACTCTTAGCAACATTAATTATATGTTGCTAGCTGGTACACATTTGCCATAATGTGCACATGCTTAGCATGAGACGCTCATAGCAAATTATCACAACTCTATAGGATCTAGCTCTCGCATCGAGGATGACATCATGGTCACCTCGTCTTGACAGATTACCTTTTATCAATTATTGTTACACATGCCTGCAACAAATGCTAACATATTTCTGTTTATGGCTATGCTACCCAGTTGCCATTTTAACAAACAATTATACCTAATTAAAACAAATCACCATGTACAAGATACTCAGTGCCCATCTAAGCACTAGGTGATTTAATTATCCGGACACAAAATTATAAACAACATCTATTTTGTAAATTATTATAATAATAAAGCAAAAATGTGCAATTTTTACATTAATAAACTCAAATACTAGTACATTGAGTACAATGTACTTTGCCAACATGATTCTGTGGTACATTGGCTGATGACAAATGCCTCAATGGCAATTCTTGATTTCAGATATAACCTAATGGACCAAACAAATACAAAGTACTATTCTATGCTCCCCTACTTACTCATAAGGTCATTCATAAGCCTTACTCCCAGATTCCTTCTAAACTGAGGGAACAAGGGATTGAGATATTCCAGAACCAAATTGGACTGATTACCCCTACCATAGGGAAAGCAATGACTGACCCATGCTAATGAAGAAAGTTAAGACAAAAATAACCTGGTGACTGATTTGGATGATGGCTGCACCACAAACACCTGCCAATGTTCAATACATACCACCAAATAAAAACCAGAACAAAAGTTCAAAAGTAATATAATCTCTAATGATCATGAATCTTAATTTATTATATTTGGTAAACAAACAGATTCTGAAACAATAACAATTAATCAAATAATATTAAAACCACAAGACAATCACTCTTAAGATAATAGAGAAAACTTACCAGTCCTATTGGAAAAATGTAAAACAAGCACAAAAGGAGGTGATTGGTTACAGTAGGTACAACAAATTAAAACATCATACAACGGGGTCAATAACAGGAATCAATCAATATTGAAAACAAAAATGAATTTTTGTGGTGGACCTCAACAATAACTCGGCTTATAGCTATACTTACTCTAAGATAACAATTCAACAAGACTGATACTGGAATCACCAACTGAATGCTGACAAAATAGTTACATGCTGCTGTTATTGGCTGCGGGTACAAAGAACAATAAACTATTTGATAACTATCAAAATTCAATGCCTTAACTTCTCAATACCATTACAGTCAGTAAATACTGAGATGAATTAAAATGCATTATTGACCTACAAACAATTTATGTAAATATCGATTTTCAAACCCAAACAAAATAGCAAATTCAGTTTCATTCTGAACCTAAAACAGTTAATTAGCACCTTCTAGGGCAGTGAAAATTCCACCATATTTTATTGGCAGAAAATGACAAATACAATTTGCAGTAAAAACGATTGCTTTATACTGATACCGACCCCAACATAGTTGGGAAAAGGTTAGTCAGATTGACTGACAATTTGCACACTATTCAATTATTGTTCAATATATCAAAATATAGGTACCTATAGGATTTAGTCCTATAGGTACCCCTGTCAGTTCCTGTTACCAGATAACAAAATAAAGGGTTAATCTTAAGTACATTCTCCAATAACTTCCATATTAGAACTTACATTCTTCAACCTTACCTTATAGCTATGATGTAGGTATTTACTACATTACCAACAGTAAATGATACCTACTGAAACAAGATTTCCTACCAACCTACCATGACTAGGTATTTACTTGTCAAAGTATCAAGACTGCCATAAAACAAAACAGTACTATAAGTAAGTGTATTTAAATGTTTGGACTTGAAAATTAACCATAGAAATCTAACACCTGACAAACATAATGTGAATTGTTAAGTTAGATTGCCAAGCTGTAGGTACTTGAAGCATGTGTCTATACTTATTAGCTCACAAGTTAATGGTTTAGTGACCTTAGTGGCATTACATAATATCAAACCCGTATTTCCTGAAGGACCGGGCAGAGATGGCAATCTTAGCCAAAGGTTATTAAACCAAAATACCTAATTAAACATTCAACCATTTTAACTACCTACTAGTCTAAATAGATATTTAGCAGTAGACTTCAATGATAATTACAAGTCATCACTAAAGTGAAATTGTCAAAGAAACAAAGGGGGGGGGGCACAAAGTATTGAGGGGTGGTAATTAGAATACAAACAGGTCCATACAATCAATGTAGGCAATATGAATGAATTAACTACCTACAAATCATTTTACACTATAACCACCTGCTCACCAATTTTACACTGTAGCTAATTATACAAGTCCCTCACTTAAACTAATATAACTCATTCCATAGGTAATCCACTTGTGGATATAATACGAGGTCAGAGAAAAGAGGTTCATACTTTTATGCTTTTAGAATAATTAATCTACCTTTTTCTTGTTTAGCTCTCAATCTGACAATCTTATTAAATGCATTAATAGTCAATTAGTTCAAATTCAGTAAATCACCTTCTGCAAAAAAAAAAAAAAAAAAAAAAAAAAAAAAAAAAAATGCCATCTGAGTGACTAAATACATATAATGTGCCATGCAACATAATTTACAGTATACAGATTATTGTAAACTCACGCAACGCACTGCAGTTCTACACTGCATCTCAAATAATACAGTGATTGTTTACGTTTACGGAGACAATATACAACTGCTATTCTCAATCATAGAAACTTTCTAGACTTACAATTCAATATCACAATTAATATCTTCCTGATCGGTTTATACAGAACAAAAAAAAAAAAAAAAAAAAAAAAAAAAAAAACAAATAAGTACTTACCTACTGAGACTGATTTAAAGTTTTTTTATCAGTACCTTAGCTGTGGTGTGGTAAGTGAGAGATAGATCAATTCTTCAACTCTCACAGTACAAAACATACAGCAGCTCAACTTAGAGCTGGCATCAATTGAGAAAACAACGTGGATTAATAAGACTTGCTGTAATAATGTGTGATAATACCTTTTTGCTGGTTAACAATAGCTTCTTGAAAAAGCAATGCTAATGAAGAAAAATAAAAGTACTTAGTAAACTAGAATACTTATAACCAGATAATTTATTAACTAACTTAATTATTGCAGACAACTCTAAACATCTACTCTGTTTAACTAATTATATTTCAGATCGCCGTGAAGTAAAATTGTGAATCAAACGAGCTTACCTGTTAAGCGAAGTCTTGATTCTAATTTTATGAACGGCGATCTGAAATATAATTACCCACCCGCCACCTAACAGCCCCAAAGCTGCAATAATTAGTCTACTTAAATATTCACTTATCCTTTCAGGAAAACCTAGTGAATGTAAGTATATGGAACTACTCTGTACAGAAAACAGAGCTTGTTCCTTATCTCAAGGATCTCTAAAATAAGTGACAGCTATGTGTTGCCAACTATGAGGTGAAACAATTCTATTTAAAAAATATTTACAAATATTTTATCCTCCAAAAGTCGCGAAGTCATATGTGTGTATAGAAAATACTACTCTGTTTAACTAATTATATTTCAGATCGCCGTTCATAAAATTAGAATCAAGACTTCGCTTAACAGGTAAGCTCGTTTGATTCACAATTTTATACGTTTTTATTTGCACTTTTACGACATAATTCCGGTGCGCGTGAGAATCTTCTATCTCGTGCGTCAAACTAGACAGCCATAAAGCCATTTCACTTTCACACCGAGCTAAACCAAGCTTGGAACCAGGGCCTTAAAATTCAAATAATATTATGTGTAGCCCTAATTTCTGCCACTCTAACTCCGTTCACTGACGCAGTCACAAGATGCGCAAGTGCATACTTAGGTGAGAGCGCATGCGGCGCAAGATGGAAGGTCATTGTCTGCGGAGAGACGCCGCATATACATTTGAGGTCCCAGTAGCTCATAAACCCCCATCTGTTGAGATTCCACACATCAGAGGACTTGGGTTCGTAGTCTATTTAGATATTTCCAAGTCGGCCACGGTAACAAAAAAATTGCAGGGGGTGTAAGTAAGCTACCACCAGAGATCACGTCTTGCTTTCTATCAGTGAAAGAACTTTCGGAATCGGATCAGTAGTTCCGAAAATTTCCTCCTTTTTTTTTTTTTTTTTTTTTTTGAGGGTGGGAAATCATCAAATAACTTCTCCCGCTCTGGGTGGAGCGGGAGGGCGTGTCAGACTTTTACTGACTAAAACCCACCCGTGTTCCTTCAGTTGCCTATGCCAGGGCCGCGGTAACCCTTTCAGACAACCCGCGACCCCAGCGGCGTCGGCCCTATTGGGCCCCGTCACTTGCTGACATCTCTTTGAGGCGCGCGTGGAACACGACGCGCCGTCGACTCGGGCCTGGTCCTTACCGGACGGCGAGCTACCCGCTGCTCACCGTCCGCAGGCCCGCGCCTACGGTGGCCGGAAATCGCCCCGCGATTCCCGCCGCCCAGGGCGTCTCCTGCGGCGACTGAGGGCGTGAGGCTGCCTCTCCCTCACGCGTTCCGCCTCCTCCTTCGCGAGCATCACTGCTTCGCAGAAGGAGGTGACGGCCTCCCATGCACTCTCGCTCCGCACCATGGCCTGGACCAGGCTCGGACGCGAGAGATCGCCGCCGCGTAGGTACAAACCCACAAATTTTACCTCTTTATAATATTAGTAAATATCAGTCTGCCTAGCCTTTTCCCAACTATATTGTGGTCGGCTTCCAACGGGATGTAGCTGAATACCAGTATTTTACGTGGAGCGACTGCTTATATGACCTCCACAACCCAGTAACTGGGTAATACGATACCCCTTGGTAAGACTGGTTGTCAGACATTCGGGCTTCTGACGACCCGTTATGACTGTCAAAGATACGCGAATGACAGCCGGGACCAACGGCTTAACGTGCTTTCCGAGCCACAGAGGAGTCTCGGTATGTAAAGATGGTCACCCATCCACGGACCAACAACGCCAAGCGTAGCTTCCCCTGACGGATTGACCCGTGCGGCTGTTATTACTTAGCCACGATATTAGTAATAGATTGAAAAAGTTTGGTCAAACGCCGGAAAAACTTAAAATTAGTTCGTAATTACCGATGCTTACCCTAATATTCTAACTTGTTAAGGCACAACAATAAAAATTTAAATAATCTAGGGTTGGGGTTTAGGAACAGTCACAGAGTCAAAAGGTAAAACAGAAAAAAAACAAACACTAAATACAGCTAAATACAGGGAAGGTCGTCGAAGCTGAAATCATGCGCCCCACACTACTTAAATTAGTATTCGTAGGTACCTACACTACGGTAAATGCGGTAGGGCTTGTCATTTCAGTTTAGACGAGCTCTACTAGCTTATTAGTTTGCACTCGTTTTGGAAAAAAACAACTTTATTTCGCACTTTGCGAAAAAAACGTGCAATCTCTAAAAATGCAATTTTACAGTAAGCGATATAATAATGTTTAAAAAAATTATGACAAGTAGATTAACGTGTTTTTACGTTCAATGAGGTATTTAATAAACTATAAAAAAAACATATGATACATTCCTTTGGGCAGTCGTGTAAAAATACACAAAAAAGATGCGACAATCGAATATTAAATTATCGAATAACAATAAAAACACCTCTTCCGATATGTCACGTTTTTCTCGCAAAGAGGCGATTTTATCTTAGAAAATATGTAATATTTGTATCACCCTGGACCAATAAACGACATCTTTATGTGAACGAAGGATTATTAACCGACTTAAAAAAAAGGAGGAGGTTCTCAATTCGACTTTTTGTATGTTTGTTTTGCGATTACTTCGGTAAATGTGGACCGATTTTGAAAATTCTTTTTTGTTTGAAAGGGTTTGCTCTCGAGGTAGTCACCAAGTTAGAATCTGATGTAACGATCTTATGGAAATCGAGGGAAACCATCAAATTTTATAAGAGTGTTCATATAAAATTTGAGGGTTTCCCTCGATTTGAAAATGTAGAAAGGGGAAAAATAACTTGAATTTTTACTTTATCTAACTTTACCGGAAGTACGGGTACTTCCAAAATTAACATTATTTTTCAAAAAAAAAAAAGTTTTTTGAAAAAGTGAGCCATTTTTATCTCTCGTAACGTTAAAAAAAGTTACGAGGACAAAAGTTCGATTTTCTCAGAAAAAAGATTATTTAAGATTCATAAGAACGATAATTTATCAAACACGTTGTCAATAAGTTTTCAACAACTTTCAGTGAATTTTCTAATTGGTTTCTGTTCAGGGTTGGGGTGAGTTTAAATGTAAACTAAGATGTAAAGATTATAAGATAACTATATTTCAGTACACAAATGGGATAAAATTAAAACTAATGAGGTGAGATTGAGTCGCGCCCGATATGCTGTCCGAAAGCGTACTAATTACATTTTACTTAGGTAATACAAGGCATGGAGCGCGGTGTCACAATTACGCTGACATGTTTAATAGTTCGGTGATTGACCCGAACATGCTCCCGGGGGAGAAAAAGATGAGGTTAGTGAGTATGTAGAGTTAAATGGGTAATGAAATTAATATTAACAAGGTGAGAACAATGTTCAAATAATACTAAAATAGTTATGTAGGGTTAATAATGTTAAAAGATGAGATAAAAGTAAGATTACAAATTAAACAGAATCGCTACAGTATAAATCAGGAAGAGAAAACACGCGAAAGATCGGTGAAGAACCTCTATCTTCCTTTTTTTTGTAAGCACTCACTAGATAAAGCTAGTCGTTTAGGATCACTTTTCACTGATTTACTAGATTGCCCATTTTCCCTAATTTCACTGCACTCAATCACAACACTTTCTGCAACGGTGTGTGGAGATGGCAACGCAGTCGGCGCAGGTGCTGTCGACCGCTCTGCTGTAGAATTGGAACGGTTTCCTTTACGTTTCCATTGCCACCAATATTTAAAACAGTAAGCTGCCACCAATAACAAGATCACCAATATGATGAGATATATAGCAGTATATTGATGGACGTCGTGGTAGGAGATATTGGTGCTCAAAGGTTCACTCTGCTTCATGATCTCAAGACTTCTCTTAATAGCTTCAAATTGCCTGAGGTTGTCTGAGTTATTGGGATCAAGTTCGTATGAGATTTCTGGCATAGTGATATTTATTATGTGATTGATTGGTGATATTTCTGGTGAGATAATCTTTGTCGTCGTGCTAATTTTACTAGACAATCTTTTGTTTGAATGCACCATAATATCTTCTGTTTTTACTAAACAGCCTTCCCCAACACGCAACAGACCAGCATCGGTTAACCTAACTCCCATAATTTGATTTTCACACAGAAGTTTGACGTTACATTCATTGCAGCATAAATAATAATATTTGTTCTCTGTTGTTAACTCTCTCCAGTCATTCTTGCACGAGGTAGTTTTAGTTTTACAAGTTCTTGTTCCTGGGATCGTCTCGCATAGGCTGTGATCATCTTTCATGTGGTGAATAGGCCTTCTGATATGACACAGAATAGTCGCAGTGTTTTGTAGTACACATGACTGCAGATCCGTGTCTGTGATGGTTAAATACGAATCCTTTCTCATGTTGATGGCTGCTAATTCAGAGATAGTTTCGACCTTCATCATCATGTTATCTTTCACAATGCGTGGTACCGGGATAAGATTGAATACCTCATAAAGATCCCTTTCAATCAAGGGTATTTTTATTTCTATAATTAGGTATTTGCCAGAGTATTTGGCTCTTACTTTGAGCAAGCCGTAAAGATCGTTAAGATTAAAACTGTCGACAGGAACCACCAAGTCTCCAGATATTTGTGCTGATATTATGCTTAGCTCTGATCTGAGCTGCTTCGTAGATATCAAATGAAAATCTAATTTTCCACTATAAATATCAGTTACTGTATCTAAAATTGAGTCCTGGATTCGTCGAAGGGTATACAACAAGTTGTTGGCAGTGAAAGCCGAGGTTATGAAGTCTGTGACCATAGTTATGTTTTGCACTTGCTGAGCGAGATTTTTATAGGAATCTTGGAGATAATTAAGCTTTTGATTTATTATTTTATGATGTTTGCTTATAGTTTTCTCCATCCTTTTCATGAGATTAAACTCAGCTTCTACGACCGACGTTTGGTTTTTCCAGAGGTTGTATAAATAGTTTTCATTATGCTGTAAAAGGTCAATATCCTTCTCATATTTTTCTGCAAATCGTTGGTCCAACACTCCGAATAAACTATTTGCAACGTAGCCTACTCCGTCTAGCAAGCCGCGTCGCCGACGTTTCTTATTCATAAACGAGTCATTTATCATAACAATATTATCATAATGTTTAATTTCTTCGAACTCGTGCTCGAGTTGTAACATGACGCCGTCGCAAGGTGTTTGTGTTCTAATCGTAGAACATAATGTTTCAAGATACTCGATATACTTTAGTAATGCCGCCGTTCCTTCTTGATAAGGATTTGTGTCGTAATAGACTATTAAATGCCAATCATCTCTAATTAAATGCATATTAGATATTTTGTCGAAGTAGACACTATTGTTTGTCAGCAGGGTAAAGTTGTAGGATGCTTGAGCGGTGTTTATTAGTGACAGAAAAAATAATGTCAAAGATAGGACCATAGCTGAGAATGAGATAGGACGTTTTTTCTTCGCCGCTGGCAACTTATCATCAACTTTTGGGGCATTTTGATCTTGATCATTTTTATTTGTTGGCAGTAAGGACAGTTTTACTACTGGGCGTTTTAGGAACCCGTTTTTGGTTTTAAGTGTGATGACCCTTACATGTCCGTCACTTCCAGGATGCAGCGCTACTACGCGACCTAGACTCCATTTTCCTGGTGGAAGGTTGTCGTCCTTTATAATAACGATGTCGTTAAGATTGAGATCTTTTTGATGCTGTCGCCATTTGGACCTCGTAGAGAGCTGCGAGAGGTAGTCAGTCTTCCACTTATCCCATATATCTTGATAGATTTTTTGCGTCAAGTGCCACCGTGTTCTGAGATCATGCTCGGTTTCGAAAATCGTTAAGTTGGGGCCACTTGCTAGAAAGTGAGCCGGCGTCAAAAAGTCTAGATCCTCAGGATCTTCTGTCAGAGGGCACAGTGGTCTGGAGTTCAAACAAGCCTCGAGTTGGGATAGTAGGGTAATATATTCCTCGTAGGTTAATTTTTGCTCTCCAACAACACGCTTGAGATGATGTTTTAGGCTCTTCACTGCAGCTTCCCAGAGTCCGCCAGCAGATGGCCATGATGGGGCGTTAAAGTGCCACTCAATATTCATTTCAGAAATTGTCGAGGTTATTTCTTGGTCAGACAAGATGTTGGAGATTTCGGCAAACTCTTGTTTTAAAATTTTGTTGGCTCCTATGAAGTTAGTTCCCTGATCACTATAGATGTGCCCAGGAACTCCTCTCCTAGCCGACATTCGTCGAAGCGCGGCGATAAACGCTGACGCTGTGAGATCTGAGACGATTTCTAAATGTATGGCTTTAGTTACCATACAAACAAAAACTGCGACATATCCTTTACAGGTTTTAATGCCACGACCTTTGTTTGCCTTTATAAGGACGTGTCCGGTATAATCTATACCAGTGTGGTAAAAAGGTCGGTTAGGAATCAATCGTGCTGGAGGTAGGTCACCCATGATTTGATGTTGTGGTATAGGATTATTTCTTTTACATTTGACACACATTCTTAATCGTTTCTTTGTGACTCTGTTTCCTCCAAGAATCCAGTATTTTTGTCTTATAAATCCAGTAGTCATTTTTACTCCACCGTGAAATACAAGTTCGTGGGATTCATCTATGATAAGATCTGCCAATTTTGATTGATTCGGGATTATGATGGGATGCTTCATTTCGGGATCAAGATTTGAATGTTTAAGTCTGCCACCGACACGGAGCAGTTGACTAGTGTCTAGTATGGGATTGAGATTAAGAATCTGGCTTTTCTTATTTAGTGGTTCATTATTTTTCAGCCGCGATATTTCTTCGTCGAAATATTCGTTTTGAACATGCATAATTAACATTTCCCTTGCTGTCTTTATATTTTGCAGAGTAAGATAACACGTGCGTTTTTTCTTGAAAACAACAATGTCGATGAACTTGTTGATGTAAGCTAATACTCGAGTAACTTTCCTCAACGTGCTATATTTTGTTAATAGTTGATTAATTATTAAAGGTTCGGGGTTAACAATGACCGTATTTACTTCCTTTTTTCTTCTGAGTTCTTCGGTAGTATTACTCGTGTAAATCGGCGTCTTATGAGATTCTTTAGGCTTATATTGTGGTAACCAATCAGGTCCTTGCCACCACAGCGAGTGATTAGATAATTGAGCAGCAGGTAAACCGCGGCTTGCGCAGTCTGCGGGGTTTTCTTTGGATTTTACGTATCTCCATTTATCTTTAGGGATTATTTCAGTAATAATTCTCACTCGATTCGCAACAAAAGGTTTCCATTTCTCCGGTTCGCCACTTAATAAACCTAGAACAGCCGTTGAATCAATCCAACCATAAACATGCACCTCGTAGCTCGATAGGGATAAGATGATTTTTCGCATAAGTTTTGACAACAAGAGAGCGCCGCAAAGTTCTAAACGCGGGATAGATTGCGGTTTTTTCAGCGGTATTACTTTTGATTTGCCCGCAATAATGGTTACGTGTGTTTTATTTTCTCTCTGTATTTTGCAATACACGACGCAAGCGTATGCTTTTGTGCTAGCGTCGCAAAAGCCATGGAGTTCAATGATATCTTTTTCCTGGGTTTGAATCCAACGTGGTATTTTAAATTGAGAAATATGAGATAGATCAGCTTTAATAGTATTCCACTCTAACGCGATTTCTTGAGGGACAGGGTGGTCCCAACCCAGGTCTGATTTCCATAATTCTTGGAACAAGATCTTAAGTTTTATTGTGACTGGTGCTAGCCAGCCCAAAGGGTCAAAAACTTTAGATATTTGAGATAAGAATTGTCTTTTTGTAAGGATGTCCTGAGAGACAAATTCTATAGGATGAAAGATAAATTGAACATTTTTTGGTTCCCACCGAATACCTAAAGTTTTGGTCGACTCCGGCTGCTTAAAATCAAAGTCTTCCTTTTGAAGTGCAGAACCATCTGTTATTTCCGGCAGGTTTGATCGCCATTTTCTGAGATTGAACCCCCCAGATTTGAGGAGGTTGATCATCTCTGCTTTGAGCTTTTTAGCTGCTGTCGCTGAATGTTCACCATGCATGAGATCATCCATATAAAACGAGTGTTCTAAGATGTCAGGAGCGCAACTTTGAGGATAGTTCGTCCTTTCATCGATGGCCAGTTGCTTCAGTGTCATCATGGCCAAAAAAGGTGCGGCTTTTGTGCCATAGGTAACTGTCGCTAGCTGGTATTCTTTTAAAGGTTGGGATTGATGGTTCCGCCAGATAATTTTCTGATATTTCTGATCATCGGGATGTAGCCAGATTTTGCGGAACATTTTTTCAATATCTGCTGTAAAAGCGTATCTAAATTGTCTCCATTTTAAGATAAGGGTCTGAAGGTCTTGTTGTAAATTAGGTCCTCGGCACATAAGATCATTGAGGCTGTATCCACTCGAGGTTCTTGCCGAGGCATTAAAGACAACTCGCAATTTGGTAGTTGATGACTCAGATCGTTGGACGCAATGGTGCGATAAGTAGCAGTCCGGCTGTACGTGTGGCGCAACGGGAGTCATATGTCCGAGCTCTAGGTATTCGGAAATAAACATTTTATACTCATGTGCCACTGCAGGTTGCTTACTTAATTTCCGCTCTATTTGGAAAAATTGAGCAATCGATTTTGTTTTCGACTCGCCTATATTATTTTCAAAATTTTCTTTGAATGGTATTTTAACGACGTAGCTTCCGTCTTCCCGCCTAGAGGTCGAAGATTGGTACAACTCGATGCATTTTTGGTCTTCTTCTGATATTGCTGGAGATTCATGTATGTCCTCCACTTCCCAAAATCGCTGAATATCTTCGATATTATTTAGGATCACATTGCAATGGTACGTTTTGTAGTTGCCGCTTAAGATCCATCCCAACTGGGTTTGTTGGGCAATGGGCAACATACCTTCTGATCGACAGATACCATCCATAAGGATAGTGGAATAGATATCTGCTCCAAATAAGATATCAATAGGCCTACTTTTGTAAAATTCGGGATCTGCTAGAGCTATTTGGTTAAGAGTAGGCCAGTCTGGCTTAGGTAAGGTACAGCTTGGTAAGTTATTTATGAGTCTATTCATTATATATACATCCGTTTCAAAGGTGAAATCGCTAACTAACGACGAACATTTGATAGTAATCTTGCCCTTACAGTTGTTTTCCTTATTTCCTATTCCAGAGATATAACCGTTACATTTTCGTCGCGGTAGTCTTAACAACTGAGCTGCGCTTTCCCTAATAATGGATGTCTGTGACCCTTGATCTAAAAGGACTCTCATTTTTTTATAAGATCCGTCCGCTGCTTGTACGTTAATTATTGCTGTGGCAAGCAATATTTCTGAGGGTTCTTTAAGAAGGGATGCAACTGTGTTGCTTTCTTGCTGTTGAGGTGGCGATTTCGTAATCGTGGCTGCATTTGACCCAGATCGATGTGACTTAAAACATTCATGCAAAATGGTATTGTGTTCTTTATTGCATTCCTTGCATCTTATTTCGGAAAGGCATTTTTTGCCATCGTGATAATGCAAACAATTAATACAAAGGTTCAAGTTAGCAACAGCATTTTTACGTTCATTAGGTTGCAATTCCAATAATTTTTGACATGCATGAATTCGATGATCGCTGGCGTTGCAAATAGGGCATTGCTTGCGATTGTTAATTTTGCGTTTGGACTTTGACGATTGCGAAACCTGGTTTGTTGAGTGATTCGTTTTAGGATTGTTATAATTTCGTTTATAATTGAAATCCTTTGAAAATGATGGTTTGTTATTATTGTTGGATTGAGATGAGGATGATTTCTGCGTGGAATTTTCATTCTTCTTACGTGAAGTTTCCAGCATCATAAACTTAGTTTCCAAAAAATTAAGGAAATCTTCCAAGACAGGCAACTCTCGCGGGGATTTTAATGCTTGTAGATAATCCTCGTATGTATCCGAGTCCAATTTTTGAGACAGTATACATACCAGGAAAGGGTCCCAGGAAGACACGTCGACTCCCAGATTCTTGATAGCATTCACGCTCTCGTACGTAGTGTCGTGAATGCGTTTTATATGATTTGATGATTGTTGCTGGTTTGCAGGGATATTCATGAGATTGTTAAGATATGAAGTGAAGATCATTCGTGTATTATTATAACGATGATTGAGGATATTCCAGCATACAGGATAATTGTTGGAGCTTATTTGGAGATGTTGGATCAATTTTTCGGGCTCACCCTTGATCTTACTCTTTAGAAACTGCATCTTTTGTGCATTCGACAAAGAGGGGTTGTTGTGCACTGCTTCGGTAAAGAGATCTTTGAACGAAATCCACTTATTGTAGTTTCCCTCAAAGGTGACTATCTCCATTTTAGGGGTACATTTTTCAATATGCGCGACGGACCACATTTTCTTATTGATGTCTTTCTTGATTTTGTTGTAGAATTTCTCATAATGAGTAAATTGCTCTTCGTACTCGAGGTTCGATCCGCCATACTCGTTGTCGAGCTCCCAATGAAGCGAGTCAATAGCCGCCCAACGAGATTGTATCGTCTTCAGGATGTCTTCAAACTCCCATTTTTCCGTGATGAGATCAAGGTCAATATTAGAAGATGTTCTCAAGAAAGCCTTAAAGTTAGTGGCTTGCTTTTTGAAGAGACTTTCGGCTTTACTCTCTTCAAGAGCAGGGGTTTTAGAAGCAGCAGCGTGAGATGCGAGGTTCGAGGTTTGAGATTCCGCAGTAGGTTGGAACGTAGGAGGTTTCAATTCCGGGGTTTGCGGTCTGTTTGCGAGAGGGTTATAGACTTGAATAGTAGTTTTAATGTAGTTATATTTTTCCTTCATTTGATCGTATTGATTAGTGCTGAAATATGTATGAGATTGATCACCAAAAGATAACAAAGTCATATGATTATTATGGAACTCTGTAAAGTATTGTTCCAAGGTAGCTAATCGACGACGTAAGTAGTCCGAGGTCTTGCGCTCTTCACCATCATTCTTGAAATTGGCGAAGAGCCTATCTACGGCTTCGATTAGTTGTTGTTGGGTTGCTAAAATGTCATTCATTTCCGACATTATAAAGATAAAAAGAGACCTTACTTGTACTGAAGGCTTCTTTGGAGATCAAATGTCCTTGCGATGGCTGCAAGAACAAACCTGGAGTAA
Organism: Cosmia trapezina; assembly: GCA_905163495.3. Taxonomy (NCBI): domain Eukaryota; kingdom Metazoa; phylum Arthropoda; class Insecta; order Lepidoptera; family Noctuidae; genus Cosmia; species Cosmia trapezina. The sequence continues at coordinate 8,511,306 of LR991022.1, read as the reverse complement.
CAGCGCGATGAGATGACGCGATGCGTTCGTAAACACCAGGGTCAATCAGGATCAGCAGGATGATGGCACGTTTCCGTCCGGGGCACCGAGATAGTTTAAGATCAGCAAGATGATGGCACCTTTCCGTCCGGAGCGCCGAGGTCAGTTAGGATCCACAGGATTATGAGATTTTTGGAAAGTAAATCCACTCAGTTCTGTTTCCAGGGTCTGGTAATAAGTTACAAGCGAGACACTCACACAGTACCGTTAGTAGATACACACGTAATGGTCCCGCCCGATGGCTCGAAGGACCAATGTTCAGGGTTGGGGTGAGTTTAAATGTAAACTAAGATGTAAAGATTATAAGATAACTATATTTCAGTACACAAATGGGATAAAATTAAAACTAATGAGGTGAGATTGAGTCGCGCCCGATATGCTGTCCGAAAGCGTACTAATTACATTTTACTTAGGTAATACAAGGCATGGAGCGCGGTGTCACAATTACGCTGACATGTTTAATAGTTCGGTGATTGACCCGAACAGTTTCTTTTATCTGTTTTTAATTATCTTTTGACGGGCGATCAATCAGAAATATAAAACTGATAAAATGGGAACAGTTTATCGAAAATATGCTGATTTAATTCAATTCAAACGATTATTGGTTTTTTGTAATTACTGTAATTTAATATTTTTTTTATATTGTATTTGGCTTTTTAGTTACCTAAATGTTTCCAGTATTAAATATAAGAAGATACAGAAACAAACAGAATTGAACAACAAATGAAAGTTCCTTCTATTTGCGGGTAGTGACAACAAAAATAAGATCCAACCAATCCTTACTAAACCCGCCTCAAAAATGGTGAGAATATAGAAAAATCTACACAAATGTAACCGATTCTTGAACACTAGAATTGGAACCGAATAATAAATCCAATAGTACCTACAGACACGTCAGTTCTTAACAGTATGGAATTCAGTTTTCATTTGAAGTATAATTTGAGACTTTTATTTTTTATATTTTAGATGTTACTCCATTAAGTATTAGACTTCTCAATCTGTTTAGGTCTTATAATTTAATTAACTTGTTTTTCGAACCTACTAGGATCACGGCAACTTCGTCAACATGTCTTGATAATATATTTAGTGATTGTGAGGTCAAAAATAAATTAGTGCTAAGTGACCTAACATCTGACCACTGTGGTTTATTAGCTAGCTTCCCTATGCCATTACATAAAAAGCTGCATAAAAGAGAATGCAGGCCTTATACAGCTAGTCGTTGCAACAAGTTTAAAAATAATATAGCTCGTAGAATAACACCATCTCTAGCAGAACACGAGAATCCTAATGAAATCTATGGAGCCCTTTTTGATGTTGTGCAAAAAGAATACCAATCTACTTTCAAGACCAAAACCATTAACATTAATGGCACCTCCGTTGGCTTTAATCAATGGGCTACTCCAGGTATTTATAAAAGTAGAGCGAGACTATACGAGTTATACGGTTTGAAAAAATACAGGTTTGATACTTCTTTCCTAGAGTATGTCAAAAAATATTCAAAATTATTTAAAAACATTTGTGTTTTTGCTAAATCTAAATTTTTAAGCGATACAATTATGAAATCCAATAATAAAGTAAAAACAACCTGGAATATTATTAACAATGAAACGGGTAAGTCGGTGAAACAAGAAAAACAACTTGAGATTATGGTTGACAATAAGTTAATTAGTAAAGCAGCTGACGTAGCTGAGGCATTTAATGAGTTTTTCGCCAACATACCTATTACTACGACTCGCTCCTTAAATTCGTCCCCATCTAAAGCTGAAAACCTTTTGCATAGTAGTGTGCCCAAATGTAGTCGCTTATTTAGCTTCGAACATGTAACACCTCGTGATGTAGTTAATGTTTTTAACACACTTAAGTCTAAAAACACTGGTGATTACTGGGGCATCTCCATTAAACTATTAAGTAATATAATAAAATCAAAATCAAAATCAAAAGTCCTTTATTCAAATTAGGCTGAGAATCAGCACTTTTTGAACGTCAAAATTACAGTAAGACAGTCCCCACAAAACGCCCGCCCTTCACCACTTCCTAGTGCTTTAGCTGGGAAGAAGAAGTAGCGGAACAAACTCCCCAGCAGCACAGCTGTCTGTTCAGTTATAAGAACTAGATTCTATACAATAGTACCTATGCAAAATAATTTACGCAACACAATACATTAAATTATATTTTTGTCAAATAAAAAAAAAAACATTTTTAGTACTTAACTCATGTAACCTGTCATTATGTAAGCTGATCCTGGAGAAAGAACATAACATAAACATTGTCTTGAGTTAATCACAGCGACCAACTATTCTTATCGTTTAAGTAATCGTTGATAGAATAGTATGCCTTTGAACAAAGATTGGATTTAACTTTAATTTTAAATGCATTAAAAGGCAAATCTAGCAAAGAAGAAGGTAGCTTGTTATAAAAAGCTATACCAAGACCAACAAATGAGTTATGAACCTTATGAAGCCGATGAAATAGAGCACGTAATTTGTCCTTATTTCTGGTGTTAATATTGTGAATATCACTGTTTTTACTGTACAAATGTATATTTTGCCTAATGTATAAGATGTTGGCGAAGATGAACTGTGATGCCACCGTGAGAATACCAATATCCTTAAAAAATTCTCTCAGAGAAACTCTAGCTCCTAGCTGGTAAATTGCTCGAACAGCTCGTTTTTGAAGAACAAAAATATTTTGAATATCAGCCGCTTTGCCCCATAGCAGAATACCGTAGGACATAACGCTATGGAAATAAATAAAATAGACTAACCGAGCTGTATCAACGTCAGTGTATTGTCTTACTTTCCTGACGGCGTAGGCGGCTGAACTGAGCCTTCCCGCTAGGCTTGATATATGTGGGCCCCACTGAAGTTTAGCATCTACTGTTATACCCAGAAAAACTGCTGATTCTACAGTCTTAAGTACCTCTTCATCTAAGACGATGTTGGGTCCCAGATTTCTAACATTCGGTAAGGCAAACTTTATACATTTAGTTTTCTTGGCATTGAGAACTAAGTTATTTGTCGTAAACCAATCCGTAACCATTGAGAGTGCACTGTTTACATAATCAAAATCATGTCTGTTTCTGTCTACTTTAAAAATAAGAGAGGTGTCATCTGCAAACAGTACAACATCACAGATACCCTTTAAATAGAATGGTAGGTCATTAATATACACTAGGAATAAGAATGGACCCAGTATTGAGCCTTGAGGTACACCTAACTGAACTGGTAGCCCGGAAGATTTCACACCATTAACATCTACACATTGGAACCTATTATGTAAATAAGAATTTATTACTTTGAGAGCTTCGTTTTGGACACCATAATGACGTAATTTACGCAAAAGCGTGTCATGGTGCACGCAATCAAAGGCTTTGGAGAGATCACAAAAAACTCCAATAGCATTTTGCGATTTCTCCCAAGCGTTAAATATGTGTTTCAGCAGAATATACATCGTAGCCCCCTATCTAGCTGTTACTTTTAATAAATGTGTTGATTTATGAACTTTTCCTGACCTCATGAAAAGTAGCAAAGTCATACCATTATTTAAATCCGGTAATAAAAATGACGTTGGAAATTTCAGGCCTATTTCTATCTTACCTGCATTTAGCAAAATATTTGAAAAGTTAATACTCAAGCAGTTGCTAAAACATTTTAATTTAAACAGACTCCTTCACGATGAACAATATGGCTTCACTAAAGGTCGTTCGACTACGGATGCGGGTGTTGCTCTGCTGAAACACATATTTAACGCTTGGGAGAACTCGCAAAATGCTATTGGAGTTTTTTGTGATCTCTCCAAAGCCTTTGATTGCGTGCACCATGACACGCTTTTGCGTAAATTACGTCATTATGGTGTCCAAAACGAAGCTTTCAAAGTAATAAATTCTTATTTACATAATAGGTTCCAATGTGTAGATGTTAATGGTGTGAAATCTTCCGGGCTACCAGTTCAGTTAGGTGTACCTCAAGGCTCAATACTGGGTCCATTCTTATTCCTAGTGTATATTAATGACCTACCATTCTATTTAAAGGGTATCTGTGATGTTGTACTGTTTGCAGATGACACCTCTCTTATTTTTAAAGTAGACAGAAACAGACATGATTTTGATTATGTAAACAGTGCACTCTCAATGGTTACGGATTGGTTTACGACAAATAACTTAGTTCTCAATGCCAAGAAAACTAAATGTATAAAGTTTGCCTTACCGAATGTTAGAAATCTGGGACCCAACATCGTCTTAGATGAAGAGGTACTTAAGACTGTAGAATCAGCAGTTTTTCTGGGTATAACAGTAGATGCTAAACTTCAGTGGGGCCCACATATATCAAGCCTAGCGGGAAGGCTCAGTTCAGCCGCCTACGCCGTCAGGAAAGTAAGACAATACACTGACGTTGATACAGCTCGGTTAGTCTATTTTAGTTATTTCCATAGCGTTATGTCCTACGGTATTCTGCTATGGGGCAAAGCGGCTGATATTCAAAATATTTTTGTTCTTCAAAAACGAGCTGTTCGAGCAATTTACCAGCTAGGAGCTAGAGTTTCTCTGAGAGAATTTTTTAAGGATATTGGTATTCTCACGGTGGCATCACAGTTCATCTTCGCCAACATCTTATACATTAGGCAAAATATACATTTGTACAGTAAAAACAGTGATATTCACAATATTAACACCAGAAATAAGGACAAATTACGTGCTCCATTTCATCGGCTTCATAAGGTTCATAACTCATTTGTTGGTCTTGGTATAGCTTTTTATAACAAGCTACCTTCTTCTTTGCTAGATTTGCCTTTTAATGCATTTAAAATTAAAGTTAAATCCAATCTTTGTTCAAAGGCATACTATTCTATCAACGATTACTTAAACGATAAGAATAGTTGGTCGCTGTGATTAACTCAAGACAATGTTCATGTTATGTTCTTTCTCCAGGATCAGCTTACATAATGACAGGTTACATGAGTTAAGTACTAAAATTGTTTATTTTATTTGACAAAAATATAATTTAATGTATTGTGTTGCGTAAATTATTTTGCATAGGTACTATTGTATAGAATCTAGTTCTTATAACTGAACAGACAGCTGTGCTGCTGGGGAGTTTGTTCCGCTACTTCTTCTTCCCAGCTAAAGCACTAGGAAGTGGTGAAGGGCGGGCGTTTTGTGGGGACTGTCTTACTGTAATTTTGACGTTCAAAAAGTGCTGATTCTCAGCCTAATTTGAATAAAGGACTTTTGATTTTGATTTTTTGATTTTTCTTTACGTGCACATACAGTTTGGAAACATAGATTTGTAAATTGTGAACGCAACTTCTATGCATACTTATTTATTTTTGGGTGTGTAATTAATCGAATCTTAACTTATAATATTATAAATGCGAAAGTGAATTTTATTGTTTGTTTGTAACGCTTTCACGCTAAAACAGCTGAACGGATTTGGATGAAATTTGGCACACCGGTAGTCCATGATCTTGAAAAGGAAATAAGCTACTATTTATAGACATGCCACGCGGACGAAGCCGCAAGTGGAAGCTAGTCTAAAATAACTCCTATTTTGCTTTCTTAAAAACTGGAGTTAGTTTTTAAGAAAGCAAAATAGGAGTTATTTTGTTTAGTTTAGTTTAGTTTATTTATTAATAATTATCAAAAATTACATGTCAATAGTCATTATAAGTTACAAAATAGAGCATAATTATACAAATTATCATAATTTACAGAGTAATTAAGAAAAATCCAATAAAACAATATAATAATCATTCATAAAAAAAAGAACAAACAAATAAGAATTAAATCAATTATGTACCTAAAACATATATATATATATATTTGTGTATTATTTTAGGTCATATAATACCTGGTCGGTTAGCCAGCCTTTAAGTTTAGCTTTGAAAGCATTGTCAGACGTTGCGCTTACAATTTCATCTGGTAGCCGATTGTATACCGACGGACGCATGATATGAATTAACCTTCCAGATTATGACAGGGTGTGTGAATAGCCAGCGAATTTGTCTCTACCACGAGTACAGTAGTTGTGCCTATCCCCGTGTCTATTGTATTCGTTTAAATTCTGTCTAACGTATACCGCCACCTGTAATATCACCATTGCGGGAAGAGTCAAAATTTGCTTGCCACTTTTGGTTAATGTCGAATCATTCTTATTTTGGGGTCTAAAAATAATATACGACCAACTTGGACGTAGCGCATGCCGCTATGGGTTACAATCCTAACCTAATCTGTTTGGTTAGGGCACAGTTTAGGGTTTGGTTTGGTTAGGTTGGGGAAACCTAGATTAATTATTGCTACCAATATTGGGAAAATGCCAAAAAATTTTTAATAGGCTCGTTTATTAAAGCAAACTAGCCAAGTGCGTGTCGGACCACGCACAATGAAGGGTTCCGCAGTTGAAAAGAATTTATCCCAAAAACAAACTTAACATTGTAATCCCAAAAAAAATTTTTTCATGTGATAAAATTGCAAATAAATTCTTTTTAACTACGGACCCCATGGCCGGTTTTTTTCTTTTTGAGGTACGGAACCCTAAAACCTTATTTGATTTTATTATTCTTTGCTAAAAATATATATACATTTATCCACATACATTTATCTGCATAAAATAGACTTAAGTTCATTGCTCATAGTTCAACTTTTTTAAACGTTCCCGTCCAGCCCAAACGCCCGTATCTTTCCGATTTTTCAATAAGGTATTCTGCTCACGGATCGGTCGGTCGGTCTGCAGTCTGCAGCCGCATCGCCGTCACTATAAATCTTGTAGGAATACTTTATTTTCCTGTTAGAGGTGAGGAAAAGGGTTATAATAAACCTTCATCTACACTCATATCGTAAAGTTATTACCGCTTAACGAGTCGAATGCCGTAATTACAGACACAATTAAAAAGCCATTGTGTCTCGTGTGGATCCGCGTTCCGGCTACGAAGGGTTAAAGCTTGCCCTCCCAAAGTACGGCGAACTAAGTAACTTTGTGTCCATCTTTTATTACAGTAACTTTAGCATATTATTTTGATAGCAAAAAATAAACAGTAATCTACAATACATAAGCAGTGATGTCCTGAAATGTATTTTAGTTTGTAGAACTAAGGAAAAAAAAACTAAATCCAGGTCTATTTCTGTCAATTTTTTTGAGTTTTTACCATATTATTCCTACAGTTTTCATTAAAAGTGTTCATAAATTTATACAGTTCTTTACAAAAAAAATAAGGAATGATTTCATGTGATTACTTTTTTAGTACAATCAATAGATTTTTTGTAAACCGGTAATTACTTCGTATTTTGCAAGCGAAGCATAGAAAAGAAAGAGAAGCGCGATGACACAAGTCATCGCGATGACTTGTGTCATCGCGTTTCTCTTTCTTTTCTATGCAGTCCGACAATGACCGCGCTTTTTTCGGTGGACAACCCTTAACGTTAACACGTTCAGACCGGCACCTCATGAGTAGGTACTTGGTATCCTACGGCGCAAATCTAATAAATACAATTTTTCAATGCTGATTTTTGCTTACTTTTCGAAATTATATCCACCTCCTGAGCTGCACTATGAAAATTTGTCTATTTTACTAGGCGGGGACGGTAAATACAACATTTTCTCTCAAAGCGGCGCGAATTTCTTAGTACATTGAAAGTATAGTGTGACGTGGCCACCGGTGGTACACCCCGCCGTGGCAGCAAATACTCCGTGCTCCACCGGTGGTACACGCCGGTCGTGTTAAACGTTATAAGCGGGAAACCGTTGCTTTACTGGTAATAATTTGAAATACATAAAACTCAAGTACCCCAACATTGCTCTACCTACATGACTTATAAACAGCTCATCCCATTTCCTAAGCAAAATGAACGCAGAAACTTTTGTCCCGTCTCCCGCAATACATTTCTGCAAACCGTCGTGTCGCACTGCCACAGCTTTTTCGTGGCTTCACACAAAGTGATACGTTGTCGCAGAAAGCAGGCAATATATTAAAATTACCTGGACGTACGTTTTAGCAAACACTAGTATAAATCGCATTTTGCTGACGTTGCAAAATATGGCGATAGTGTGGGTGACGAATTATGTTAATATTTTATGCAAAGTTTATGTCTTGGATTGATATTCAAGACAAACTTTGCATAAAATATTAACATAAAACATAATAGTAATTTGTCATACGGTGCAGGAAAACATCGTGAGGAAACATGAGGAGTGATTACCGCATTTTTGACAACGTTCGCAATCTCATCTCAGTCTCAATCTGTAAAAATAAAAAATCCGAAAAATTTTTTATTTACATTTTCGACATTTGGTTGTCGCTGGCATGAGATTGCGACTTGAATTTGTACGTATTTGGGTACGAGAATTAGCCTTCTGGACAAGCCAATCATCACCGGGTACGAATTGATGATTAATGCTCCATTCCGTGTCTTTGAGAGACCTTTGCTGTGTAATCGAAAAAATAATAAAATTATTAAAAATTATTAAAAAATGACAGACTTATTTCAATCTCATTTCATCTGTCTAGTCTTTTCCCAACTATGTTGGGGTCAGCTTCCAGTCTAACCGCATGCAGCTGAATATTATATTTTTACATGGTGCGACTGCCTATCTGACCTTCACAAACCAGTTACTGGCTTCTGAGGACTCGTAACGACTGTCAAAGATCTACGAATGACAGCCGTGACCATGCAACGGATTAACGTGCTTTCCGAGCCACGAAGAGGTCTCGGAATGTAAAGATGGTCACACTTATTTACTTATTTCAATCTATTCATGCATAAAATAATGAAACAGATTTATTGTTATAAGCATAAATAAATTGATGTAAATGTGATTTTTTTTTTACTTGTGACAGGATAGTGAAAGAACTTTCCACTTCGTCATAGTTTTAGTCATTTTAGTGATATTTATTTTAGAAATATGTATGTAGTTAAGGTAAGTTTTTACATGTTTTATTTAGTAAGTGAATTGTATTTTTATGATTTTACGGCGTCTACATTTCTTTTTATCCTCTGTCCTACCGCAGGTATGCTGGAAGAAATTTCTTTAGAAATAAGCATCACCTTTGTAAGTACATAAATGGTTAAATAAAAAATAAAAATATTATTAGATCCCCATTTTATTACATTACTATTGAAAGTTGGCCTTCTGGTATACCCATAGACATAGAAAGACATAGTAGTAGTGTCGATATAGACATTAGTTTATCTCCGTAGTGTCTATACTCGATAGCTCGCTTTTAAAAATAATAAACAGAATCCCAATCGATCCAATAACATCGGAGATGTAGCAAAAAATGAAAAACAAGGTCACAAACGCTACTCAAAAATTAAAAAAAATTAGTAACATGAAAAATATTAAAGATAGACCCCCCTTTTGAAGTTAATTTTTGATGATTTTTCATGGATATTCAGAAAAATACGTAGTAGGTATCTTTGGGCATGTGCCCATGGCGCGGCATTGTTTATGAAAGTGAAGAGAGGAAGACGCAAAATACTTTTTAAGGTTTAATTAAATCTATGCATGAAAGTGCAACACAAGTAACATCCCACACCAACACAAGTAATATCCTAACTAATATTATAAATGTGAATTTCGATTTTTGGCTTACAGGTAGACCATGACCTGGATTAGGACATAAAACTAATACTTTTATAATAATATATAGTTCGTTACCGTGGGATAATTTCCGAACTCAATGCTTCCAGTAATTACTTGCGAAAATAGGTTTGTTTGTTTGTTATGCTTTTACGATAAAATGGCTGAATGGATTTAGATGAAATTTTGCACATGAGTAGACCATGACTAAGACAGGATATTTTTTATCCCAGTAGTACGTTTTCGCGGGACAATTTCCGACCTACACGAAGCCGCGGGCAAAAGCTAGTACAAATTAAAATCAATAGAGCGTACGTTTGTGATCTTCACAAATTGAGTGACCAGTCAAGCGTTTTACGAGTGAAAGTCATAGACTATTAAATTCTCGAAACTGGCCAGGGAACCCTGTCTTTATTAGTAGGTTAACGATCAGGTTAAGCTACGCTTGACGCGGTTAATCTGTGGATGGATGATCATCTTTACATACCACCGTACCTCGGAAAGCACTCCCGCCTGTAATTCTTGGATGTTTGATAGTCGTTACGGGTCGTCAGAAGCCCGAAAGTCTGACAACCAGTAAGGGGTATCATATTGCCTGCGTATAAACTGGCTTGTGGAGGTCAGATAGGCAGTCGTTCCATGTAAAATACAGCTCATCCGCAGCGATTCAGCTGCATCCGGTTAGACTAGAAGCCGACCCCAACATAGTTGGGAAAAGGCTAGGTAGATTGATTGGTTGACACTGTTTCTGCAAACAATTTTTATTAACACAATAGCTGCGCCCCGCGGCTTCACCCGCGTAGAGCGGGTTAAAAGTAGCCTATGTGTTAATCCAGCGTATAAGCCGTTGGAGCGTGAAGAAGTAACAAACACACCAACACACACTTTCACCTTTATAATAATAGTGTGATTATCTTATTGACTGCTTCGCTGGTCTAGTGGTCGTGAGTGCTTCCCCTGAGGATGAAGTCCTGGGTTCCATTCCTGTGGGTTCAGTCTAGATTTGTGCTGTTGATAGCAGTTGGCTCGCACCTATTACATGGGACTTAAAAGCGTTGATCACTCGCGGGCTGGCAACGTCGCATTTCTAGAGATTTTACATGATTATTTTCATTCAATTGTGAAATCAAAGGACAATTTCCTCTGATAAATTCCTAGATCGTTGGTATTTATATTTATGTTAGTACTTTTAGAAAATAGAAAATATTTGACAATATGTAATTTTTTAAGAATAAATTCCAAAATAACTGTCAAAACATAGCATACGTACTTATAAACCAACGATCTAAGAATTTTTCAGAGGAAATACAGACAGTATCCTTTGATTTAAATTTAATGAAATAATTATAAAAAATCTCTAGAAATTCGAAGTTGCCCAGCCCGCGAGTGATCCATCTTCCTGCCCTTATCCCATGTTACTTGGGGTCGGCGCAACACGTTTTCTTCTTCCATTCTCCCCGGTCAACCGTCACGCTATCATTCACTCCCTTCTCTTTCGTATCATTCCTCACACAATCCATCCATCTTTTCTTTGGCCTTCCTCTGCCTCTCCATCCATCAACATGTATATTCATCGCTCTTTTAGTCACATGCGTTTCGTCTCTCCTCATCACATACCAAGCCAAACGATTTCCTTTCAACTTTTCTGCCACTGGCGCCACTTTCAAACTTCCTCTTATATACTCATTTCTTACTTTTTCTTTTTTTTTTTCTTTTTATATTCTTTTTTCATCCGATTCCTTCACTCCCAACGCTCTTAAATATAACTGGCGAAATGTGGGTGTACAATATTATGTACACCTCTGCCTAACCCTTCGAGGAATACAACCGTGATGTTATGTACCTTATTCTCTTTACCAAGTAAAACAAAAGCAGTGCATAATAAATCCCCAGAGTCTCTACATAAGAGAGACCGACTCCAACTTGATGGAGAGAGAGCAAAACAATATTTATGAACATCTCACTTGACGTCGCTTGTGGGATAACTTATGCGATAATAATGTACTAAGTTAGAGGGAATATTATGTGTCTTATCTCTTAGCTATTTCATTTTATGATTCTTTTGCTGGATATTCGAAAAATAGTTCGGAATTGTTTAAGGATTTTAGTACCGACATTTTACTAGAGATTTCATAGTCTCCAAGGATATTTTAATTTCTTGTTTCAACTGAAACTACATAATGGTGCCGATTCTGTTGTGCACAAATTAACTTAATTTAGGCTATTCCTAATTTTTTATTTCTAGTAAAACAAGGAAGAGATGGACGTAAATTAGAGCTGTCAAATTTAGTTGAACTAATATTTCCTTAAAGAATTAGACGACACGTAATAACATGTCGACTAAAACACGGTGAAACGCAAGGCGTAAACTAGTTTGACATCTCTAACTTAGTTCATAGCTATAGCCATCCTTTTCTCGCGCTGCCTGATAGTAAAAGATTGCAATTCTCTAATTACGGTTTAGTTATTCAACAAGAGAATCGGCACCAATAACCACTTTTTAGCTATATATTTTTTTAACTTTAAGATTGTTAACTAGTTCATAAATAAGTAGGTATGTATTATACCATTGGATAATGAGATGAATTGCCAATTAAAACCATAATGTTGACACTACTTCCGAGCACTAAACAAACATTATTACTTGAATTAAATGACTACGAAAACAAACATAATATGAAAACAACCGAATTCCAACATGCAGAAAGTTATCGGCTACGAAAGCGTAGCAGGCGTAGCCTCATCAGCTACGCCGTAGCAAATGTGCAGACTTTTATCAAACATGTACACGTATTTTTTTTTAATTTGAAGGTTCTTTCAGTCATCAGAAGGGGACGATGCTAGTGAAATAATGATATAGCAGCCCGAGCACTTTTGACAACAATTCCCACAAAATAGACACTTCACTAAGGTTGAAATTATCTAACTGTCACAGAGAAATAGACCTTGTCGTCTTCTGATGTACAAATTACAATAAACCTAAGGGTAGTACAGCAATACCGAGGGTTGACCTCTATTCCCAGAGAAAGTATAACCCATCAGCGTATTCAGCCTTTTTTAATGTTCCCACTAAAGGGACACAGGCCTCCTCTCGGTGAGAGGGAGTGGGCCGTAATCCAACCACGCGGACCCCGTGGTTGGTAGATGTCATCGAATTTTTGGTTCTACGACATGCCGGTTTCCTCACGATGTTTTCCTTCACCGTTTCGAGAGTAGTGGTGATGAAATAATTTATACAAAATGCCTGTCTGGGTTCGAACCTACGACCTACAGCTTGTAAGTCGCGGCCGTTACCACTGCTCACTATATTAATATTGTGTATCTTAACATACAAACAGATATTGCAGAGTAATCCGTAGTTTCCTCAAACAGCATACAAACTACCTACAAACTTTCTACTAAGCATTATTCCAGTCTGTTGCCTTCAAAACTCCGACCGAAGTATTACAAAACATACATTTTAATACCGAAACACTCGCTTCGGAAATGTATTCAAATTGTAAAGGAAAACTTACAGGTAATGTTTGTACAAAGAAATAGCAACAAGCACTGAAACTGAGGTACAGTCAACAGCATCAATACAACAAACACACATAACAAAATATAAAATGTATTTTCTCGTGTAATAATGATTGCAACTTTTTACGAATATACTATGAATGTTCATAAATTATTATAACACAATAACATAATCGAAATAAGATCAAAAGAGAACAAAGTCTAACTAAGAGAGATGCCTTTAAGATTCTTATGATTATAATTACGTAAATACATATTATGTGTTATAGTCGCAAATGACACTGACCTGCAAATTGAAAAAAAAAACGCAAGAAAATTTGAATTTCGCGGGCAACCACTGCGGATCCACCCTGAGAGAAAATCGATTTTGAACTAACTTTTTTTTTTTTAGTGTGGGATCCAGAGAATTTGTAAAAATCTAACACCTAAGGACACTTGATATTTTTATCTGATACTAGATTTCTGTTTTTTTTACTTATTGTACCTACCGTGTTTTTTCTGAACTGAATAAAGTTTTTTTTTTTTTTATTTTGGCCTAAATGCATACATATTAATGTTGGTGACAGTACCGTTTAGCAACTAGAGAGCCTGATTGTGGTTCCGGCTGAAATCGAAACTGAAATTCAGTGAAACGTAATTAGTTTGTGGGACGGCAAAGGCGAAGTTTGGATGCAATGCTAAACAATTGGTGTTTCCTAGATACTGGAGTGTAGTGTCAAATTCATTTAAGATGCAAACGAAGGGCTTGTGGCTAAGTAATAACAACCGCACGGGTCGATCGATCAGGTTAAGCTACGCTTGCCGTGGTTGGTCCGTGGATGGGTGACCATCTTTACATACCAAGACCCCTCCGTCCTTCGGAAAGCACGTTAAGCCGTTGGTCCCGGCTGTCATTCGTGGATCTTTGACAGTCGTTACGGGTCGTCAGAAGCTCGAAAGTCTTATCAAGGGGTATCGTACTACCCAGTAACTGGGTTGTAGAGGTCAGATAGGCAGTCGCTCTATGTAAAATACTGGTATTCAGCTGCATCCGGTTAGACTGGAAGCCGACCCCAACATAGTTGGGAAAAGGCTAGGCAGATGATGATACACAGGATAACGTTAGGATAACGATAGTTATTAAAGGTCCTAAAAAATGTAATTATAGTGTAGGATAAAAAAAAAATTGTTTATTCTCACCATTAAAGATACAATTAGAACAGGTAGGTACGTAACAAGTAGTTTTAGGGTTCCGTACCAAAATGGTAAAAAAAGAACCCTGGTGTGACTCAGTCTGTCTGTCTGTCTGTCTGTCTGTCTGTCACAGCTGGATATCTCAAGAACTACTAGTGGTATCAACTTGAAATTTGGAACAGTTTTAGATGATGTTTACCCAACTATTTTGCAAATAAGAAAGAAATAAAAATATATGTATTTTTTTGCACCATGGGGTGAAAGGGGGTCTTAAAAATTCAAAGTGGAGCTACTACGGCATGTAGGATATCATATGAAAGAGCGCTGTTTGCACATTCTCAAACATATTTTTATTTTTTTTTAGGCCGCACAGTGTTCGACTTTTGATGAAAAATGTAAAAAAAAATACCGTTCCCCCCCTTATCTCCAAAGTTTGCAAAGAGAAAAATCTGAAAATATTCTATGTGATAGAAGTTTATGTAAAGATTACAGGAAAAATAAAACGATGTCTCTAAATAGCACACTTTTTCAGAAATCGGAACGGAACCCTCGGTGCGCGAGTCCGACTCGCTCTTGACCGGTTTTTTTTTGTGGTGGTCATAAAAGGTGCACAGATTATAGACCCTACCCTACCCTAGGATGTAAGACAAGTAACTACTCCGAAAAATAAGTGTCAAAAACTCTCCTAGTTATCTTCATGACTTACTTGCATAACTGTTACTATTCTTGCTGCCAAATGGCCAAACTGTTTTAATTTATCGTTCCGAAAACTTGCTCTGAGCCACCATTTTCGGCCTAACTTATAGTCGGCCCGAACTTCAGTCAGACGCTTGGCATCAGTAAAAAATTATACCCTCGGGAAATATTCTAGATTTTTCTGTTGGCAACACAAGATTTACACACCTGGTACCTCACACGTGCCTAATATGTTAGCCTATGTGTATGCTCTTTTTTATTTTATAATAATTCGTAAAAAACATTAATCTTGCTTACGGGATTAAAATATTTTTGAGGAAATAGGTACCAATGTAATATTGAAAAGGTTTTCCAATTTTTTTATATTGACACATTTTTGTTAAAATATTCGATTTAGGTCCGAGTTTTATATCGTTTTTGATCGGGTCATTTTGCTACCCAGAATATAATAATACCCAGAATATATGATGTTAGCAATATTTGACCAACATCTAAAAGCTTTTAAAGAAGTTAAGGATCTCCAATGCTAGACTATAAAAACTATGGTATTGGTAAAGGGTGTGTTAATTTTACGGTATTCGATACCGTAAAACAACAATTGTAACAATTGTATTGTATTGTATTGTATTGTATTGTATTTTTGTGTATACAATGTACACATAATAATACAGGGTGTAATTTTAATCACTGTTAACCTCATAAAAGGTCAATACTGTACTCATCATTATGAACAACATTTACAAAAACCGGTCAAGAGCGAGTCGAACTCGCGCACCGAGGGTTCCGTTCCGTTTTCTGAAAAAGTGTGCTATTTAGAGACATCGTTTTATTTTTCCTGTAATATTTACATAAATTTCTGTCATATAGAATAATTTCAGATTTTTATCTTTGCGAGATAATGGGGGGAAAGGTATTTTTTTTTACATTTTTCATCAAAAGTCAAAAACTATGCGACCTAAAAAAAAACAAAAAAATGTTTGAGAATGTGCAAACAGCGTTATTTCATAGCACATGCCCTAGTAGCCCCATTTTGAATTTTGAAGACCCCTTTCAGTCCCTGTTACAAAAAAAATATAAATATGTTTATTTGAAAAATTCTTTCTTATTTGAAAAATAGTTGGGTAAACGTCGTCTAAAACTGTTCCAAATTTCAAGTTGATAGCATAAGTAGTTCTTGAGATATCCACCTGTGACAGACAGACAGACTGAGTCACACCATAAGGGTTCCTTTTTTACCATTTTGGTACGGAACCCTAAAATGATTACATAATGATATTTTTTTCTTTCAATTGGTTTTGGCAAACACTTTTACAAGTCGAAAATAATATTATTTTAAAACTAGATGAGGTACAAACCTCATCTAGTTTTAAAATAATATTATTTTCGACTAAAAACCCCAAAAAACCTTTTCCCAGCAGTTGCTTCGACAACGAAGCAACTGCTGGGAAAAGGTTTTTTTAGAGAAGGTGCGAGCGTTGGTCATCTATCACGTTTGCAGCTCACTGCGTTTTTGCGATCCCACACAATTATTTTTCCCACGTTTTCCTTGGACCATTAAGTCAGCGGAATCCACCCAAAGAGAAAAAAACCGGTCAAGACCGAATCGGACTCGCGCACCGAGGGTTCCGTTCCGATTCCTGAAAAAGTGTGCTATTTAGAGACATCGTTTTATTTTTCCTGTAATTTTTACATAAACTTCTATCACATAGAATTATTTCAGATTTTTATCTTTGCAAACTTCGGAGATAAAGGGGGAGGGACGGTATTTTTTTTACATTTTTCATCAAAAGTCGAAAACTTGCGGCCTAAAAAAAAAATAAAAAATGTTTGAGAATTTGCAAGCAGCGTTCTTTCATATGATATCCCTCATGCCCTAGTAGCCCCACTTTGAATTTTTAAGACCCCCTTTCAGTCCCTGTTACAAAAAAAATATAAATATTTTTATTTCTTTCTTATTTGCAAAATAGTTGGGTAAACGTCTTATAAATCTGTTCTAAATTTCAAGTTGATAGCATTAGTAGTTCTTGAGATATCCAGCTGTGACAGACAGACAGACAGACAGACAGACAGACAGACAGACTGAGTCACACCATAAGGGTTCCTTTTTTACCATTTAATATTAATATTGGTACGGAACCCTAAAAAGGTAAAGAAAAATATTGTGATTCTTCCAAAAGAAAACTACTACCGTATACATAGAAGTTTTCTCCAGGTAAAGTGTGGGAATTGAATGGGGTTGTTTACCGGTAGCTTCACCGCGAGATAGCGCTGTGTGTATTGTCACTTGTCAATCATCGTGAAGACAAAGCGGCCAATCGGCGACAAGAAAAAACACTTAGCGTCATCTCGCGGCAATGTTTTAAGCAAGGAAATCCATTGGCAGTGCACTGTAGGTCCCGTCCACATCTCCAAGTCACGACGTCGTCGTCAGCGTGGAACGGTTCGGTGTCGTGGCACGGTGCGTTGATATAACGTGCCGTAAAAATGCACGTCACGAATGAATTCTGTAAATATTTTAATAGCGCTATTGGAGCACTTAGTGGGCAATTAACTAAAATAACCGACTTCATTCTACGATAAGAGGTAATTTTTTTTTTTTTTTAATATTTGAAATTATTTTTATAGCCACTCTTAATTTATTTATATTGAAATTTATCTGCTAAATGCGCCGTTCCACGGTGACGTTGCCGTACCATGCACTAACACGATGCGGCACCGCACCGTTCCCCGTTTACGGCCCTTATTGTGTGGTCGTAACAAGAGTCGCTATTTATTTAAATGATTTAGCGGAAAGAATCATCTGTACTTGTACTATTATGAAGTTAGTCTGTGGCTGTACCTCGAAGTCACAAACGATAAACTAGAGCCATCTAAAGTAAAATAAAATAAGCAGTTGACGGTAAATTGCAATGGGGCCCACACATAGAAAAATTGTCAGGAAGGCTTAGTTCGGTCGCCTATGCTGTTAAAAAAATTCGACAGATAACTGATGTGGATACAGCCAGAATTTTTTATTTTAGTTATTTTCATAGCCTTATGTCTTATAGGATTCTTCTCTGGGGAACCTGTGCGGGCATTAATACTATCTTTGTTTTACAGAAAAGGGCTGTTCGAGCCATTTACAATCTAGGTCCAAGGGATTCCCTTCGAGAGAAGTTCAAGGAAATAAATATTCTGACTGTAGCCTCTCAATATATATTTGAAAATCTATTGTATGTACGCAAAAATATATCCAATTTTAAGAAGATGTCCGATATTCATAGTTTAAATACTAGGAATAAACACAATCTTGCTGTACATCGCACTCGTCTCCACAGAGTAGGCAACTCGTTCATGGGTCAATGTATATGCTTTTACAACAAACTTCCCATTGACATTCGAAACTTGCCCATTAAACGATTTAAAAGCTGCATTAAAACCAAACTTTGTAAAAAGGGCTACTATAAAATTTCTGATTATTTAGAAGACAAAAAAGCTTGGGTTTGAGCTATTCAATCATTTTTGTAATATTTATAATACCAAAACTCATTATAATAACCAAAATGACAAACCTTTGTTTAAAAAATTAATGTAAATTATTAAAAAATTAAAATTATTGTAAATGTGAGCACTATGTGGATCTATTTTTTTTTCTTTTTTAGTTTTATTGATGGTCTGATATTTTTGAGTACTTTATGCGACCTACCCAAATGTCCTTTCTTTGATATTGTTCGTTGAGTTATTGAGCTCCTGAAATCCTGAGTTGAGCTACACGATTGTTGACAAATGCTTGCACTGACTGGACAGGTCCACTCAAGTTTTTATGGTTCTTTCCTCAAAAGACCATTTCAGACTGGATCTACATGGTCCTCACATGATCTGACCAAGATTATGTCTGGACTTTAAAAGAGACTTTGACCCCTGAGTTTGTTTCGCCATTTCTTCTCAGGGTCGTCAGATAGGAAAAGTCGACTTCATCTAGCTAATTTAAAAAAAAAAATATGAGTGTAAAAGTGATTTCGATATCCTATTTACAGAATAAACAATTTCATTTCATTTCAGTTAATAACAATAACAAAATCATGGTCACCAACCACAAGCAGCACCCAATAACTGATCTACTATTGAAAAGCCAAACTTAAACAATAACCAAACTAAACAAAAGGTACGTGGAAGGTAATTTACAAAGGGATTCTCCACGAGTAGGTAAATACCAAAGCGATTGGGATACAATTCCAACCGTTTCTGTACGAAGTCACGTCCCAACTAAGATTTACGTCTCCTATTTGGATGAATCGAGCCCTAAAATAAATAAAGCCCTGTAAAATCCTTTTTAGGGTTCTATGTGGTCATTCGTTGGCAATTATAGCTGCTATATCCGATTGTTTTTGCTGTGACTCCACTTTATAAACAGGATATTCTATTATTCATACGTTATGAATTATATTACCACTTGGTTGGTTGGTTTAGCTGCTTTATCTATCTATATCTATCTACAATAATAATAAAGCAAAAGAGTTTGTTTTAGGGATCCGTACCTCAAAAGGAAAAAACGGAACCCTTATTAGGATCACTTCGCTGTCTGTCTGTCAGTTTGTCAAGACTCTTATTCTCAGGAACGCGTGGAGGTATCAAATTGAAATTAATATCCAATGCGTAGGTCTACCGGTCCTTTGAAGTTAAAAAAAATCAAGTTTCTAAGTCAACGTAATATAAAAATACGGTCATTTGTGACACATTTTGACGCGCAAGTAAATCAAAACCTATAAGATACTTCCCGTTGTACTAGAATCATGAAATTTGGCAAGAAGCAAGGTCTCATAGCACAAGTAAAGGAAAAGGTCCGAAAATTGTTAATTTGTAATTTTATTACATAAAAATAATTATTTTTGGAATTACAATGTTAATTTTTTTTGTGATAAATTCTTTTCAAGTAGGTATACGGAACCCTTCATTGTGCGTGGTGCGACACGCACTTGGCCGGTTTTTTGTTTGTTTGTTTGAACACGCTCATCTCTGGAACTACCTACCAGTCGGATTTGAATTTAATCTTGCATTTGGTATCCCAATTCTTGAGGAAGGCTGTAGGCTATTTAAAATAACGTTAGAAGAAAAATCGAAAACCATGCGGTCTAAAAAAAAAATATAAAAATATTTGAGAATAGCGTTCTTTCATATGATACCCCACATGCTTTAGTAGCCCCACTTTGAATTTTTAACACCCGCTTTCAGTCCCTGTTGCAAAAAAATATATAAATATTTTTATTCCTTTATTATTTGCAAGAGAGAGGGTAGGCGGGCTGAGCCACGATACGTATCAGCTCCGTGTTAATTGTGGATAATAAAACATAAACAAGTGCTATTCATTAGAAAAACTAAGTGCAGTGGAGTCATAAATCATAAATAAATGAATATTAATATTATAGTGAGGACAAAAGACCCAAATTGTTGATTATTCATCAATAAATACATGTTTAACAGTGAAGTGAACTATCAGCATTGCTAGACTACCAGTGACTTTTCTCCGCACAAAAACTTGTTCGCAACATTCTACAAACAATTATACGAAGTGCAAAAGTGATAATATACAACATTAAAGTGAAAAAATAATCTTATCCAATAAGATTATGACTGCAAATATCGATCAAAAACAAAAATCGATCAAGGTAACAACGCCATCTAGAGGATTCATTGAAAATCGCTTAGCTCGTCATACACCTAGTCATCGTTCCGCGCTCTAGTACCTAACCAAACCAATAGAGGTCAGCACAAGTACCATAATAAAAGATTAGTTTTGTAAATCGTAAAATAATACCATTCAAACCATGGAAGAAGTTATGAATATGCTCCGAAAAATACAAAAAGAACTTGACGAACAAAAATCGACTATCGTCCAATCAGCCGAGAATGTTACAAAACAAGTTACGCAAAACATAATTTTCACATTAGAAGAAAAATTCAAACTAATCGAGGAAAAACATGAAAACCTTAAAGAAAAGCTGGAAAACCAAGAGAAAAGATTATACTTCCTAGAGAAACAGTCAAGGCAGAGGAACATCGTAATATTTGGCCTGGTGGAGACTGAAACATCTTATGAGAATTTAGAAAAAAACATAATACAGTTCTTAAACCACTATTTTTCTATAGGGCTAGAGAGTAGAGACATACAAGAAACTAGGAGAATAGGGAAGGAGGGAGGAAAGCCTCGGCCGATTACTGTAACATTTACTACATTGGGTACAAAAATAAAAATTTTTAAGCAGCGAAAAATATTAAGAGATACCGTTTATTATATAAAAGAAGACTTCCCACAGCACATTTTAGAAAAAAGAAAGGAATTACAAGAAAAAGTAAAAATAGAAATAGAGAAAGGAAACTATGCCACCATCAGGTATGATAAATTGATAATACGCCACAAAAACGCAGATGCATCAGGCAATAAGAAAAGAACTCTAACCACATCACCACAAAGAACACAAGTCAACAAAAAGAATAAAACTCAAACAGGGCTACAGAGATCGTCAAGTCTATCAGAGGGAGTTCTCAAACCAGGAATACTCAGTTTTTTAACTAACAAAAACCCTGCAAACTCACCAAACGAACAATCAGACAAAAACATTAAATCATAGCAACTACCGCCCCCCTCTCACATGGAAAGCACACTACATACACAAATTAAGAAAAAAATACATCTTCCAAGCCGGCTGGTCACCGTGGAAGATCATGACCAAAACCCTCCAGAGAAAATTAAAACAAATTGTACAAAAAACAGTCACCAGAATACCCTATATATAGCAACATACAATGTTAGAACTTTGTCGACATATTCACGACTATTGGAATTAACAGAGAGCTTGAAAAATGTAAACTTCGATATTATTGGTCTCTCGGAAATAAGAAAACTTGGAAACACAATTGAAGAGCATGATGAGTTTATTCTCTACTACATTGGAGAAACGCCTGGATTATTTGGAGTTGGTTTTATTGTCAAAAAATATCTGAAAAGATACATCACAAGATTCACAGGACTATCAGAAAGAGTAGCGCTGTTAAGGATGAATATCAATGGCTTCGAATTAAGCATTATTCAAGTTTACGCTCCAACGGAAGCATCGAGCGACGAGGAATTGGAATTTTTCTACAGTACTGTGGACAAAGCTATACAACTTTCAGAAAATAATATTATAGTCATGGGCGACTTTAACGCCAAAATAGGACATACCAATCCCAATGAAACCACCACTGGCAAACACGGCTACGGAGACAGAAACTGTAGAGGAAATAGACTCATCGATTTTGCGCGTGAGAACAACTTGGCTATTATGAACACCTTTTTCAAAAAAAATAACAAACAAAGGTGGACTTGGAGATCGCCTAACGGTAAAATAAAGAATGAAATAGACTACATTTTAACAAACTTACACAGAAACATATATAATATACAGGTTTTAAACATTACTTACCCTTCAGATCATAGACCAGTGAGAGCAGCATTAAACATTCTTCCCAAAACAAAAAGTCGTAGCAAGTTCGGTCAGTGCCCCAGATCCCAATTAAAGAACGAAGAAGAAACGCAAACCTACAAACGAACGCTGAATAACTGTTTGATAAATGTACTAGAGAACTGGAGAGACGAGGACACCGTTCAGAAGCGCTATGACGATATAACAAACGCAATAGACAGCAGCCTGAAAAAAACTCACGAGATTTCATCCAGTACAAATCAGGGGAAAAACCAAGCACTATCAGCACGCACAAAGGCGTTAATCTGCAGAAGACAAGAATTACAAAAGATAAAACCGAAATCAAGAGCCATGAAAAATGAACTAAAAGCACTCTACAAACTCATAAGTAAACGTATCCATCTAGACTATAAGGCGCACCGTACAAGAATCATCGAAAAACATCTTAATACTGCAAATAGTGTCAAGAAAGCATACAGGGAACTGAGAACACATAAATTATGGATTGAAGAGTTGAAAGACAAAACAAAAAATACCCAAAATAGAACAGAAATACTGAAAATAGCAACAGAATTCTACAAGAAACTATACAGCGCACCGAATAAATATGCATATAAATTACCGGATACAGATAGAGTAGAGGCAAGAGTAGTCATAGACGAATACGAAGTGATTAAAGGGATTAAATCACTAAAAATGGAGAAAAGTCCAGGCCCTGACAGGATCACCAATGAAGTCATATATACTGGATGCGCGTATCTAGCAAAACCACTGACTGTACTGTTTAACCTGATACTGGACAGCTCGTACACTCCTCGTCAATGGTCAGAGTCTGAAATCATCTTGCTCTATAAAAAAGGAGACCCTAATAACATAAGTAATTACAGACCGATAAGCCTACTACCTTCACTATATAAACTGTTTTCTTCAATAATAGAGAAAAAAATAAAAGAAAGCACAGAGAAATACCAACCCATTGAACAGGCGGGCTTTAGAAGAGGTTTTTCAACAGTGGATCACATACACTCGCTAGAAATGCTAATAGAAAAATACCAAGAGTTCAAGAGACCACTCTACATTGTCTTTATCGACTACCAAAAAGCTTTTGATTCTCTGCTGCACTCATCAATATGGGAAACTCTACTCTCTCAAGAAGTGCCACTAGATTACATAAAAGTCCTAAAAAATATCTACGAAAACAGTACTAGTAGAGTGAAGCTGGAAACTACAGGACCACCCATACAAATAAGCAAAGGCGTACGGCAGGGAGACCCACTCTCGCCAACTATCTTCATAGCGGTGCTAGAGGCCATCATTGGCAAACTAAACTGGGAAAAATTTGGCATCAATATCAATGGATGTTACTTGAATCACTTGAGATTTGCCGACGACATAGTCCTACTGTCAGAAAGTACAAATCAACTACAACTAATGATAAACACTCTACACGAAGAAAGTCGTAAAGTGGGCTTACAAATCAACCTAACAAAAACTAATGTCATGACGAACCATATTAAAAGACCTCTATATCTCGAAAATTCATCTTTAACATATGTCGATGCCTACATTTATCTAGGAAAGCAAGTTTCATTCAACCAACAAAATAATGAACTGGAAGTAGAGAGAAGAGTCAACATAACATGGAAAAAGTTCTGGAGTCTCAAAGAAATACTCAAAAGTGATATGACCATACAGTTGAAAACTAAAGTCATGAACACCTGCCTACTCCCCTCATTAACATACGCCTGCCAGACTTGGAAATTTACCAGAAAAGCAAAAAATAAAATTACATCCTGCCAAAGGAGTATGGAGAGAAGCATCTTAAAAATTAAGAAAATCCAAAAGATCCGCCACACTGCTATAAGACATAAAACTAAAGCCATTGACGCTCTCAGCTACGCACAAAAGCTTAAATGGCGATGGGCTGGACACGTAGCGAGGCTTAGCGATCATCGCTGGACTAGAAGGACTACATCATGGGCAGGTCCACCAGGACAGAGAAAAAGAGGAAGACCAAACGCACGCTGGGTAGACGATATTATAAAATTAGCAGGTATTCAATGGCCGCGAGCGGCAGAGAATAGAGAGTACTGGTCATCTCTGGAGGAGGCCTTTACCTTTCATTGAGAGGGTTCTTGCTAACAAAATACAAACCCTGACTAAATCTAATTAATTAAATCAATTTATGTATTATTAATTTATCCAATATTATCACTAATTTCAAATCTAATAATTATTTAATTATTATATTATGATTGTGTTATGAGTACTTATGAGTTATGTTATGAATCTTATTTATATTTTTTAAATCATATTATTTTTATTGTCTCTTTTTAAATGCACTAATATTCGTAAAATAAATTTAAAGCTATGAGTGATTTTGCATGCACATTGTTATTGAAATTGAAAATGTATTATGAATAAGCAAGAAATAAAAGGCTTTTTTATTTTTTTTTTTTATTTATTTTATTTTTTTTATTATTTGCAAAATAGTTGGGTAAACGTCATCTAAAACTGTTCCAAATTTCAAGTTGATAGCATTAGTAGTTCTTGAGATATCCAGCTGTGACAGACAGATAGACAGTACGGAACCCTAAAAAGTAAGAAAGTACGTTAAGTAAAAAAACGTCGTAGATAATAGCGCGGGCGTGTGATGAGATGCGAAGGGGTGGGACAGGAGAACAAGAAATTTCATGCGGACAAAGTCGCAGGCAGCATCTAAAGATGTAAAAATGGCGTATGTACAATTTCCCTGAATCCGATTTAAAGAACAAGCTTAGCCTAATTCTTGTCAAACATTTAATCATTGTCCCACTTATACTTTAATCCACTTATCGGGAAAGCGAAAAAAAATATATATTTCAGATAAAATTGACATATCGGCAACATTGAAATACGGAGCTCTATAAGCTATAAAGTAAATTGCTCCGATCAAACAAATGTGAGTCATCGGCTTGCCTTGCTTGTAAAAATATTCGGATCGATATCCAGTTTATTGAATCGAGAACCCTTTTAGTCATACAAAATAGTAAAGAAAGACAGAAAGAATAACAGTTGGTAAAACTTAAAATACAAATAACAAAACAAAAAAAAGTGATAATAATATTATAACAACATTAGTGTGTGCCTCACGTGCCTCGTGCCTCGTAAAGCACGTTATATCATTCGCGGATCTTTGAAAGTCGTTACGGGTCGTCAGAAGTCAGAAGCCCTTTCAGATTCTCTAAGGGAACTGTTTAAGGATATTAACATCATGACGGTACCTTGTCAATATATCTACGAAAACATCATGTACGTAAGAAAAAATTTACATCTTTTTAATAAAAGAGGTGAAAGGCATAATTATAATACTAGAAATAAGGACCTATTAGCTCAACCAGGTTTCAGGCTGGCTAAAGTAGACTCATCGTTCATGGGGTACTGTTTAAAATGTTACAATAAAATACCTCCACACATACTTCAACTAAATGAGACGAAATTTAAAACTTGTATAAAACGCACACTATGCAGGCAGGCATATTATAAGTTGGGGGATTACATAAATGATAAAAATGCTTGGCTCCATGCTGGTCCTGCTCCACAACCTCAACTAATTAATTAACATTTGAAGATACTGTTAAGCAACTGCTGAAGATTGTAAGAATAGCTTTGCATTGTGTAGACTCAATCACCTTTGTATTGTATAATTGCTTAGTACATGTGTGAGTACTATGTACCGACTCTAAAGCTACCATTTACTGGGTACGTCTTTATTTGACTTGGATGTGCCCTGGCGGCTGAGAGTGTGTCATGCTCACTCTAATGCCTCGCTGATGGTGGCGCGTGTGTTGGATCATTTAACGAATCCATACATCAGGTTTGTGAACGGGCGCTGTTGGTGGAGGCTGGTCATACCTTAGCTGCCACGGCTTATTTTAATTTTAATTTTGAATTGTTTTTTTTTTATTTTTTTATTACGGACGCTTTTAACGTTCATCGTTCTCACATGTATAATTTCAACATGAATGATGTAACCAATATTTTGTAACTATATTTTGATTTAAAAGAGTGTCCGTGGAGTTTCTTGCCCGTTCTTCTCCATAGATCTACGTTTTGGAATGGGCAACTAGCTTCAACTTTCTGACTTACCTACTGACCGACTCTTTGACAATTCAAAAGTGCCTGTAATTGGTTTAATTGAAATAAATGCTTTGAGTTTGAGTTTGAGTTTGAGACTTTCGGCTGACAACCAGTCTTACCAAGGGGTATTGTATTACCCAGTTACTTGATTGTGGAGGTCAGATAGGCAGTCACTCCATGTAAAATACTGGTATTCAGTTTTATCCAGTTAGACTGGAAGCCGACCCCAACATAGTTGGGAAAAGGCCAGGTAGATTCATTGAGTGAGAGTGGGCCTCACGGCTGCGCCAAAAAGGCTAACAGCATTAAATATGTACTAACGCTTTTTTAGTTTTTTTTTGGATGGACTATGTGAAATATCATATGGCTATAAAGGGGGTGACTACCGAGATTACGACTAATAGAGAAGTATGGAAGAAAAAGACAATATGTTGCGCCGACGCCAAGCAAATGTAGAAGAGGCAAGAGAATGATGAGTAATGTTACACTCCATTGTACCAAATCTGTTTTTAAAGAAAAAGTTTTGAAAGAGTATGAGGAAGACCTGTTTCCCCAGCAGTGGGACAGTATAGCGTAAGTAAAAAAAAAATACCTTTACAATTTTCTGTAGTATCACACTAAATAATGATAACTTAATGTATTTTAAAACAAAATCGAATAAAATCTCAGCGTACGGAACCCTTAATTAACTCGTAGTTTTCGCCAACGAAACGGAGGCTTTCTAGAATGGTAGTCCGTACTGAGTACAAGAGTGCCCATAATGGCCCTTTAAATAAAATAATCCATGCGGCTCCCAAATAAAATGTACTTCCTTTGTTAAAATCATCACTTCCTATTACGGAAATGTATATCACTTTAGGCGTTGTTCGTCGGTTTTTTTGCCTAAAGAAAAATTTTAAGTAACAGGAAAATTTAAAAGATAATAATTCCACGAAAATCAGATTACAGACAAACAGATAGATAGATAGATCTTTATTATGCACATATAAAAATTACAGTTAAAAATGTTGAAATTTTACATAGGGTGACATACAATGGGCGGTCTTATCGCTAAATGCGATATTTTGCAGACAACCTTTGGATGGATTAAGGGGAGAAGGAGAGACAATACTGTAGGTAGTCAGTGGCAATATATAGAAATATACATATACTTATACATTATTAAACATGAACCAAGAGCACGGAACTATATAAATATGTAATGGTGGTGTTTAAAGAGAGAGGAAGTATTTTTTTACCCGAACTTTAAAAGTGGACAAAGATTGAGCACGCACGCTGGTTGCACGTTGGTTTTTATAGATAAGTGCTTCCCACTTACTGAATAGATAATGTTACACCTTAAAACAATAAACCCTTAGGGATCGTCACTACACCTTCATAAAGTGATATAATGTCCTCGTCGAAGCATAAGATTCTATGTATAACCCATAAATAATCCATGAGAACAATATCCGTAAACTCAAGCTTGCCGTCTCATGGACAAAACGATACATGTGTCTGGACAAAGCGATATTATGTCCATTGAATATGGGATCCGATAACGATATCATATTTCAGTGCGCAGAGGCACTAGGGTCTGTTTCGGATAAACTCGTAAAGTGTTGAGTCGAGTGCTTTGATGAAAATATTTATAGTGTCGATAAAATTTTGATATGGTTGCCTTTTTGATGATAATTCGGGGTGGAAAATAAATAGAAAATTTAGAGGAATTTTTAGTTTGCTTGCTGAGCTCAGCAGAATCAGTAGTAATGAAATATGAATTGAATATGAATTGCTACTATGGCATTTTATTAATATTTTAAAGTATATAATTTCTTTTATTTCCCACTAGCTGTTGCCCGCGGCTTCGTCCGCGTGGATGTCGAAAATTATCCCACGGGTACCTACTACCGGGATAAAAAGGATCCTATGTGTTAATCCAGGTTATAACTATAGGTGTGCCCAATTTTATCCAAATCCGTTCAGCCGTTTTAGCGTGATTGAGTAACAAACATACAAACATCTTCACAAACTTTCACATTTATAATATTAGTACGATAGGATTTAATAGCATAAAGATTCTAATTGCTGTTTCCGAAATGTGGTAGACTCAGTCCAAATATCAAAATCATTCACTGATAAAATGCAACAGTCAGGTGGGGTTACCATACACTTTTAAAGCAGATTAATTTTGTTCTAAAAGTTCAGTTAGAAACACCCCACGCGAGCAATAAAGGATTAATTGACAATCTTGTAGTAACGTTATAAAACAATATCGAGAACGGGTCTTATCGCGATATTCCTTTTTTATGAGGTAAACAGGTACCTACTTGTTTCCCGACGTTTCGACCGCCTTGCAGCGATCGTGGTCACGAGAGGACTGATGACAGCTCAGCGACGTCTTCGTAAAGTGCGGGTATGTGCATCTACCCACACTTAGTCTTCACAATTTTTAGTCGGTACTTCTACACACAACACTAAGGACGTCTACACACTGGCGGACCTCGTCGGATGACCGGCGTATGGTGCGATAAGACCCGTTCTCGATATTGTTTTATAATGTGTACAAATCACGAAAGTTTAAAAAGTTGTAGTAACGTTATCGGTTTGCTGTTATTTTCTCCTAAAGTTAACATGTAAAATAAAGTTGCATACATACCTGCCGATACTGATGAAGCACATATGCATGATGCTCGCAGAACACGCGAGTACGTCACACGTGACGTATACATTGCACCACACCACACCCAGCGGCCAATACCCTGAGAGGAAATAGATTTTTAACCGACTGTAGCAGTATACGGGAGTATGGAAATGAGGAAATAAGAGTGGAGTTACTTTCTTACTAATTAACATGCAAAAAAGATTTTGCCCCGATTTCGGAATTGAGAATTTGAAGTTGAGAACTTATCGATCTCTACAATAGATAATTCCTTTATGTAGTCCACGAAATTCTAAATTTCTTACGCTTAGTCGGGAATCACACCTCCACCGCGAAACCATAGCAGCGAAACCGCAGTAGTTCAATTCAACTGACTCGACTGATTCTGAGTCAGTATGTAGGTATCACACCCACACACTGACTCGCTTTAGGGCAAACCGCTTAACGAATTCTGCTGCGAAACATTACCACATTATGTCGCGATTCGAGTAGCGGAACATCATGCGACGCAGTTGAATTAAAGCACTCCGAGCAAAATATCGTTGCTTACGAGTTAAATTATAAATACAGTCTCTATTTCGGACCTCTTGGATTAGATTTTCCGTAAAATCAACATCCATTTCACTAAAAAAATTAAGTTTCGCTTTATTAACTTGTTGACTTACGCGAAACAAACGCGGTACTGCAACAAAAAAGTGGACCGAGAGCGGAGGTGTAACCGGCTTCCGAGCAGATCGGCGAAATCATGCAGGAATGAGAATCATAATCAAATCTGTGCGACAGGCAGTTTCGCTTTTGTGTCCCTTGTCGTACAACGGACAAGTCATGGCGGAACTAGAGCGGTTTCACAGCTATTGTTTTGCGGCGGAGGTGTGATCCCCATCTTAAACAAAGAAATTTTGAATTTCGCGAACTTTCACCTGACAAAAAACTTCTTCAAAAATCTTCACTTCAAATTCTCAAATCAGAAACGGTGTTAGTCTCATTCACAAAGCGACATTAGATGGGAGTCTCGCAACGATAGAAATTATGTTTTATTAGTAGCCGCTTCATAAGTTAAAACTCAGCCATATTTGACTGTAACTAAATGAGACTGACAGAGTAAAAATAAAAAATAGTTTTAAAATGACCTGACCCAAAACAAGTAATATTTTTATTTGTTTTGGGTCTGGGTTTGAAAACACACTCACTTTAAATCAGGATCGGTCAACATTTTTTATTTCAAGCATCATATTGCACAATACAACTGATTGAAATTTAATAAATACACAAAAAAAAAAATTAAAATTCATCAGGTAAGGAAGTAAGGGTAGGTACGGTCAGCAACAGAAGTCGGTTAGCACTGCTACTTTTTGACATCATCTAAATTAACACAAAATGATTCGATAACCTGCTTTTTAGCATTTCATTTATTAGATACTAGCTTTAGCCCGCGGCTTCGCCCACGTGGATGTCCGTAAATATCCCACGGGAACGTACTACTGGGAATTCCTTCCTTATTCCTTGTCAAAGGGTAACCTCTGTGCAAAATTTCAGCTTTCTAGGTCGAAGTGTTTGGGCTGGGCGTTGATGAGTCAGTCAATCAGTCAGTCACGACTTCTCTTTTTATTTATATAGATACGAGTTAGTTTTCTTTAAAATTTACGTCTGTTCCGATTTTAATGAAATATTTTTCTCAATAATTAAGATTTAGAAAACTCAAGTGATAATCGATTTTTGTTGCTGACTGTACCAACTCCTACGTTTTTTTCCCTAATATTTGTAACCACGTTTTCGCACCGCAAAATATTTACAGCCCAACATCGAAAATTGGATTCCGAGACGGCAGTCATATTTTCTTGACTATTCGATGATTTCCTACAAAGAACAATGGGCAACTTTATATGGACCGTGGGCCCAGTGTTGTAGCACTTTCTTACCTACCTTAAAATACAGATCCGAGTAATCTCAACATTTTACTATAAAGCAGCACAGCTCTAATGCATTAAAAAAACAAGTTACAGCTGTTCTAAATAATCAATAATTTCCGTTACGAATGCTAATAGTTTGGCCTAATGATGCGCATACAAAATTGTGTCTACATGTTGCCAGTTGGAATGCATTATTCTCTTTTATATGACACCTTGAACAATTCAGTTTAAGAATAAGTAGTGTAAAAATATTCTTTATTTCGGTATTGGGATAGGACTATAATTAAAAAATACCTTTGATTATGAAAATGAAACATCTTTATTCACTAAAATATAACATATTAATGCATAATCAGCCGATTAGTATCCCACTACTGGGTACCGTCGAAACTCAGAACGACAAGGATAAGGCGTTAGTTCTTACTAAACTATAAAGAATTGTCCTAATGAGTGTTGTTGCTCTCAATAATAATCTCGTCCCAGGCACTTGCGGGGCCAACAAAGTTTTCTAAATGCCTTCCAATACCGAAGTACCATATAATACTGACGACATGGGCGCATGCTCCAACAGTCCTCATTCCTGTTAAGCATGAACAATAATATGCGTGGATAGCATTAATGTCCTGAACATTGGAGTTCATCAATATATAAGTATAATATGTCGTATTTGACCTGTGTCGTGATAAAATACGACCTCTCATTAGCGTGCAGGTGTCCGTTGCTAATCCATATTCTGTCATCCTTGGACTTGGAGTTACACACACCTGAATATTGTAAACGCCACCTCGCAAGTGTTCGCCGACGTAAGAACGTGCCAGACTTAAATGGTATGTTCCCAGACTGAATAAAATAATGTCTTCATCTGTGAGTATTGGGAACGGCACATTTATTGACTCATCCGTCAATGTCACAAACGACACTCGCTGCCGGTTTACGTTATGCTCAACTATATAGTTGCCCAATGTATTATCGTTACTCATTCGGCTATGTATTCGTTCAGAAAAGGCGGCGGCATAAGTACTGTCACGCAAAGGCTCTCTAAATGCATTCAATAGTGCTCCAGCAATCCGAAAATCAGTAAATAAATGTGGCAATGACTTATTAAATAATTGGTTACGAAATATTTTAAAGTCCCGTTTAAACCATCCGTTTATTACCTCTATGACCCAACGTACAATCGTTATTAATCTTGATTTATTAGCTTGCTCATTTGTAAGTTGAGTCGCACTTCTGTCTTTGCTTGGTGGCATATGTGGCTCATAACCACAGGTTTCAATATTGGGTATTGAGTCTCGAAAGCCTCTATCCAATATAAATGTGTCTCTTTCATGTAGAAGGTAATGAACGGGGGATATTTCATTGTCCATTATTTGAGTCATTATTTGACTATCTGAGGTAGTTGCGGCATAGGGTCCAAGGATGTCAATAATGTAACCATCTGAACAGACCAAAAGGAATGGTTTTAGTAAGTTTTTATACTTATGTAGGCTATACGTTCTTTTTTGGAACAAGAAGTTTTTACTTTTCTGTATGTAGATGTAAGTTCCGTCACACAGTATTATGGCTTTTGGGTCTACGGTTTGTCCAAATAATGCTGTTGGTACTGTCAGATTGTGTGCAATAATCTCATCGCGGCTTATGTGGTCGTAACCCAGATGCCGCAAAACAAACTCTCTGGTCAAACAGTCACGTGTTATTTTAAAATAACGCTCCAGTGTTCTCCTACTAACATTTAAATGGCACGCAATTCTGTCATCTGGCTCACCCGATCTTATTTTCATCAAGTAAGATCCCAACACAGTTTTTGGACGTTTTGTTTGCTCAGTTAGAGATGGAGTCTCTTGGAGAACAATATCGAATTGATCGTGCGTCAATCCCGTTCGATAATATAGTTCATTGGGAGAAATTGACTCAATGTTATCAAAATCTATGCCGGATTTTTTGTTGTAAGCGTCTTTTAAAGTATCAATGATATCTTTCAATTGATCTGGCGTAAATACCGTCTCAGCATGGTCATATAATTCGCTCCATTCATTTGAACGTATGTGGTCTTGACATATTCGTGCATCCTGAGGAACATATACGTTATGTTCTGTCAATAAATATATTTTAATGAAATGGGGCACTCTGTGACGATCTTCATTAAGGCATCCATGAAATAAGCATCGACGAGAGGTATTTGCTAACCGTTTATAAGTTGGTACTGTAGTAGGACGCGATTGTTCATCATTTACTTGCTCGTCTTGCTGTTCTTCGTTTTGTCTCCGTTCTTGTTCTACGTGTCTGGCTTCTTGGCGATTTGCTGCCACCCAACAACGATAGCACATGTATTGATTTCCATTCAGGGTGCCCTGAAAAAAATAAAATAAAATAGTTGTTGAACCTGAATAAGCCAATACAAAGTCCTTTGATCAAATACAGTGCATATTCCCATATAAGTGAATGATAGTTTATATGCAGAAAAACGTGTCATTTGGCAACTATCAGATTTGATTTTACTGCTTCATTTCGAATGTCATAATTATGCCCGATAGCTAATTCCCCGAAGTCATCAGATCGAACGTCCTAATTGCCGAAAATCTATAGCATCGATGTACTTATCACAATTTCAAATAGTCATTAGATCAAGCGTCCGTTGTGCCGAAAAGCCATTTCAACGATAGTCCTGATCCATCGAATGTCTATTGGCTCGACGTGCCAGTAAATCGAAAGCTATTCTGCTTATGACTCAAATATGACGTGCGGGAAGAGCGCCCGTGTCACGATCGCATGACATACAACGGCTTTTTGACAGCGCCCGTTAGACGGGAAAATGACATCGATGACATTTTAAGTATGAAAAATACTAACGAATAATCTGTTTTATCCAGTTGTTATATATATGTATTATGTTGATTAAACCCTGCTGGTTGGTTTTATGTCGTACCTGTACAGTTGTACATACATACAATTACTTACAAAGCAACCCGATTCGGGAATAAATAAGCTGATATTTACAACAAAGGTACCTATAATTATTATGACAATTATTTATTTAATGAACCTGTTTTACTGACCTCTTCTATGTTGATCCGCTCCAAAACATAATTAGTGAAGCCTGGATGCGCTTCCATATGTTCGCGAGTTAAAGTACGTCGATTCCTGTCTTGAAATACCGACCGAGAACACGTGATACACCTTTCACGTTGTTCCATTTTGATGAAACTATTCAACTTGTCCAATCGTAAGGCAAACACAAGAATCCGTTATTAAGTCCAAAGTAGTTAGTCGTAGGTAGCAAGAATGGTGGAGAAAGAAAGAAAACACGCGCACTGCAAAATGGCTCCGTTACGACTGACAAGGGCGCAAGTGCGATCAAGGAAGCGCGATGGTTATGTGCTATCTCACTCACTCTCTCACGCTCCGATAATGAGTATGTCCCGCTCGCTCCTGTACTATCGATAAAGATCGCTACCTGCACTTGCGCTAACCGGTTTTTAACAACACGAGTGCATGTTCTGTCCTGCTCCCTGAGTACTTTGTCTCTTTCTAATAGTTCATTTATGCTATTCATAATTAAATAACACAACGTAAATGTATAATAATTATATACGGGCATCATTAGGTCATAATATTAGCATTTGTAACGGTAATTATTGGACTTTTGGAACCGCTGTAACTTTTTTATTTGAATATTTAGAGTAATGCTGCCATAGAACAAAATGTTGAGATTATTCATATCTTCATTTTAAGATAGGTAAGAAAATGCTACAACACTGGGCCCATTCTGCCCATTGTTCTTTCCATACAACTATGAGCAAGAGATTGCTTCCTGCTGACAAATCTGCCAAATTCAAAGGAACAGGTACAGGGAATAAGATTTTTATGTCCCCTGTTGTGTGACATACGGTACGTGCGAATGGGAAACCAGCACCCTAATTGCGTAACACATTATCAATCGGAGTTGGTTTCATTTTGACAGTTCAACAACATTAATTACGGTATTTACGTTGTCGAGCAGACAAATTTTTCGAACATAATGAAGCAATGGATTAGCAATTTGTTTCAAAATGATTCAAACTCCGATTGATAATGTGTTACGCAATTAGGGTACAGGTGAAGGAAGTTTCTTTTAGAGCTTAAAATTAAAAAGTCCTTAAATATTTTCTCTCTGAAGTATTTAGTCATTCATGAAAGGTATTTGAATCGTTTCTCCTGTACCGTGTATACGGTGAATGTTTTTTTTTTTAGCGATAATAGTATCATTTATTACAAGACATACAAAAAATCCGGTGAATGTTGGTATTATTTTATATGGAATAAAGCATCTCTGAATGAATTTAATAAGTAATTACAAACAAGTAATGAGAACCTCTTTATTTGGTGTCTGAAGTCCATTACATATTCAATGGCGATATTGTGTGTATGATACTTTTTACCCCTTTGTGGCTAAGTAATAACAGCAGCATGGGTCGTTCGGTTCGGTTGGTTTGTGGATGGGTGACCATCTTTACATACCAAGACCCATCCGTGTCTCAGAAAAAACTTCAAGCCGTTGGTCCCGGCTGTCATTCGTGAATCTTTGACAGTCGTTTAAAGTCTGACAACCAGTCTTACCAAGTTACTGGGTTGTATAAGTCAGATACGCAGTCGCTCCACGTAGCTGAAGCCGACCCATAGTTGGGAAAAGCTTAGGCAGATACTTTTTAGGCCTTTAAAAATCATAAAGACATGACTAGTTTTAATGCTCGTCGTTCAGCCCCGTATGTCACAACAGTTCATATTAGATAGCCATACAGAAAGCTTTCACACAATTGGTTGAACTTCCTTTCATAAAAGGCTTGCGTAGTTGAAAATAGGTACAATTTGTAAGGCTCTGCGTAGTATGAAAGATCTTTAGACTATCTGGGAAAGTGGATAGTCTGTGAGAAGTAATAGGTACAATGTGTTACCGTTTTCATGCAATTTTCTGATGCCCCTTGTGAGTCGTTTTAAAGGAATTGTTGGCTCTTTTTGTAGGGTTGGAATTGAATGATGATTGTGAATAAAATTTATTTAGAAATAATACGGGGTTTGAGGTATTTTTAGCAAGGTTGCTTTTCACTCTTTATTATTATTAATATTCCTTTCTTTTAGAATAATTTCCTGTAAGAGTGTGCTGACAATAATAAGTAAGTAACAGAATAGTGTGATTTATTTTTGTTTTCTATCGCATTTCGTTTGTTAGATTTAGATTTAAATATTAGTCCAAATAGTGACGTCAAAATAAAAATATGAATCCCTCACACTCACCCCACAGTATGAGGAATTCATATTATTCTTTTTCATCATGTATGTTCCGCGATTTTTGTGTATATGATTTTTCGTAGTTTTCGAGTTATTTTTGTTTGTGTTCGAATTCGAAAATACCCCAAGTTGTGTAATTGTTTATGCCGGTGGAGCTTTAAATTCATGTATTTTTTGTAGCGGATATTTTTCAGATTTTTTTTTGTGACATTGTCGTTTTGAATGTTACTTTCATGTCACAAAAAAAAAACTATAAAATACACGCTACAAAAAAAAGAAATAAATTTTTGAAGCGCCACCGCCCGGTAGGAAACTGTAAACAATTACACAACATACAGGAGGTATTTTCGAATACCCCTGGGTATGATTTTATGATATGATTTTTCTTTTTGACGTCACTATTCGGGGGCCACCCTTTAGGTATAGGTAACCTAAAAATAAAAGCACTTAACCCCTCAAGTGTCTGAGTTTTACTAATTTTAGACCCAAAATCCCAGCGAGTGGGGAGGGTTGGGGGTTAGTTGCGTACCCCATAGGTTCACAACTACTGATGATGATATGTTTTCCATCGGATGACGTTTTTTTACGTTTATATACAGGGTGATTGGATGATGGGTGCAAAGCTTTAAGGCGAAAATAGTACAGACAATTTAGAACCATTTAAGCCATGGTTGTCTTAGACGAAGTCTTACCATTTTTTTAACCTAATTTTTATGTTTTTTTTTCGAAAATTACCAAAATTTTAACTAAACTGCTTATTTATGGCCAAATTGAATGATAAATGAATTCATTTTTATTTTATTTAATTAAATTAATGTGTAAGCAATCTATCGAAACATGGTGTAAGCTTTTGTGTCGTTAGACATTTTGTTTACAGAGATTTAAAGTTCATAAAAAAATTAAAAATTCATAAATACTTTTTGTAAACCTTATTTTAAAAAAAAAACGGAGGGTGCTCTTTTTGTTCAAATCTTTTTGAAAACATACTTGATAGTCGTTCTTTCTTTTGAGGTATCATTTACGTGGATATCTTGCAAATTATTGAAATTAGGACCTACAAACCAATTTGAGGGAGAAATTTTAAATTTTAGGCAGACTAATTAAAGGCTTAGAACATGTTTTGCTAGATTGCTTACACATTACTCTAATAAAATAAAATAAAAATAAATTCATTTATCATTCAATTTGGCCATAAATAAGCAGTTTAGTTAAAATTTTGGGAATTTTCGATAAAGATCATAAAAATTAGGTTATAAAATGGTAACACTTCGTCTAAGACAACCATGGCTTAAATGGTTCTAAATTGTCTGTACTATCTTCACCTTAAAGCTTTGCACCCATCTTTCAATCACCCTGTATATGTGGTCTAAGCTTATATACCTATTATGTAAAGTTTTGTCGTTTTGCACACTTGGTGTGCATTTGACACGCGGGGGGGAGTGGGGGTTAGCTGTGAACTCCATAGGTTCACAACTAATGATGATGATTGGTTTTCCATCGGATGATGTTTTTTTACATTTATATATAAGTGATATAAGCTTATATACTTAGTATTATAATGGTTTTCCTTATGCACACATGGGGTGCATTCGACACTTGAGGGGTTAAATAAAAAATCTGGCTGAAAAACTTACCTAAAAATCCAGGAATCGCTCCCATAGGCATCACAAACAAGCTGACCAATAAATCAGCAATCGCCAGCGACAGAAGAAAATAATTCGTAACATTCTGAAGTCTCTTATCTAAACACACCGCTAAACACACCAATATATTACCCACACCACCAGCTATTATAAATACTATCACAAATAGAAAACTCCAATCGTAACCCACTTTATCCACCACTTTTTCCGTCACATTCCTAAAGTCATAACTACATTGAAAAGTTTCCACTACACTTAACACTGACGTTTCATTCAAAGCATCAATGTACAACGTCCGGTTTTGAGTTTCCGTGTAACAGAATAGGGTGTCCAAATCGCAGAATAAACTTGGTAATCTGAGCCAAAGATTCTTGAGTGCACTCTCGAAGATTATTGTTACCATGTTCAGCTTGAGGTAAGGACTGCAAATAGTGTTGTTGCTACCAACATCTGTAGTATTACACGAAGTGCACGTATATGAGGTTTCATTCTGAATATCTATGTTTAGTTCACAAGTGTAGTTGATAGTGTTATTATCAGGGGTACAGTCAAGACCGGAGAAAGAATCGCCGCAACCTCGACCTTGGATCAAATGGCATTGGAATTCTTGAAACGCTGTCTCCAGGAATGTGAGATTATTCATGTCAAAGACCATACTAGGTCACATGTTGTACTCCGTCTTTGCTGGTCATCCTTGCAGGATCTGGAACAAAAAAAAAATTATAAGCCAATTTTATGCCATTGCAGGCCTCAGTCCCCCTTTCCACTTTTCCTGGTCTACTGCGTTTGCGGGCCAATCCTTTAAGAAGGAGTACTACTCCTTCTTAAAGGATTGGCCCGCAATCGCAACACAAAACATCTTTTTTTTTGCGTGATCTACTAGATCACACAAAAAAAAAGATGTTTTAATTTCCAATTATTATTTTTATAACTGGTAACTTTATTGACTTATCAGAATTATTAATTCTAGCCAAAAGTCACTTTTAATAACATTGCCCAGAGTATGAGAGGAGCTCGTGGCTAAGTAATAACAGCTGCACGGGTCGATCCATCAGGTACGCTTGCCGGGGTTGGTCCGTGGATGGGAGACCATCTTTACATACCGAGACTCCTCCGTGCCTCGGAAAGCACGTTAAGCCGTTGGTCCGGGCTGTCATTCGTGGGTCTTTGACAGTCGTTACGGGTCGTCAGAAGCCCGAAAGTCTGACAACCAGTCTTACCAAGGGGTATCGTATTACCCAGTTACTGGGTTGTGGAGGTCAGATAGGCAGTCGCTTCATGTTAATACTGGTATTCAGCTGCATGCGGTTAGACTGGAAGCCGACCCCAACATAGTTGGGAAAAGGCTAGGCAGATTGATTCAATCAATGAATCTGCCTAGCCCAGAGTATGTAGGTACATATTTCTTCCGTTTTGTATTTCACAAAAACAGCTTTTGTTTTTGCTCTACTTGCTAAAATCAATTTCAGAAAAGGCATTTAACAATATTCTATTGTTCTGGACGCTCGAAAGATAATCACCCCTCGCTCAAAAAACAAAAGCAGGTAAAATTAAGAAAGTCATAATTTCCATCTTACAAAATCTTTGGTGCCAGTATTTTTAACTTTGTTCCCAATTTTGTATCAATCTTCCTTGCAATTAAGTTTAAAATAAATAAAAATGACAAATAGACGCTGGAGTATTTAATTAACTAAAGATTAATTATTCCGAGCAAGTTACAGTCAGTATGAGAGCATTAATTAAACTGTTTAATGATCATAAATTCAAGCTTCATTTTGCCCTTAGTAACTATTATTCAACGCGTAATTTCCGAGTTGCTGACAAGTTAATAGACCGCTGGTTTTAGTATAGAGTGGGAGAAATAGACAGTCAGTGCCATAATTACCCGTTAGTACTGGCACGTGCAGAAATAATATGTGTGTGTAATATGTGTGTGTGTGTATGTGTGATTTCTTCATTAAGTTTCAATAGTATAGAAAAAAGAAAGGAACCACTGTACTTTAAAACCCGTCGCTTTTATATAACAACATTTTTTTTTTGGGTAGAATAGACTCTTTTTAATGTATTTTTGAAAACCCCAAAGTGCGCAAAATCATAGGCGCCAAGAAAAAGGCCAAGGTCAAATAAATGACGGCACGGTTGGCGCAGTGGTTGAGCGATTGACTGCTGCGCAGCATGTCGCGGTGTCGATTCCCGCACGGAACAAATATTTGTGTCCTACAAGTATTTGTTCCGAGTCTGGGTGTTTTTCTATCTATAATATGTATGTATTTACAAAAAAAAAAATGTATACTTATAAGTAGTTTATCAGCCATCTCGTTACCATAACACAAGCATTAGGTTGCTTAGCTTGGGACTAGATGGCGTTGTGTGAAATGTCCAAGGATATTTATTTATTTATTTATTATTTAATAAATATAAAATCCAATTTCCGGATGCTTTAAAGAAAAATAACCACGAAGGGGATGGGATGGCTTCGAACATAACCTGTCCGAGTCAGGGTGCCCCGAATCCCGAGCTTGCTTCGCTCGCTCTTGCATCCTAAGTATTTAGTGTGTAGTGTACTGTGTAAGAGGTTGACATAAAGCTTAGATTGTTTTTCTCAAAAACTAGTCGTTTGCGCAGTGTAATATTTTGCAAAAGTGTTTTAGTCGAAATCGTTAACAAGCTATAAAATTGTGAAGTTTCGGACGCGTTAGTTTGTATTAATACAGAACCATCTGGTATGGTCTCAAGTTTAAAGTGTTAAAAGTTTTTGGTTTTTGTTTCTTAATACAAGCCATCTCTCTCCATGGCTCTGTATTAAAAAACCATCCTGTCCATCCATTCACGGCTATGTATTAAAAACCAAAAACAAAAACTTTTGACACTTGGTCCTTTGTTTTCGTCCCTCGTCGGACAGGTCGGGCGGTTTTCAAAAAGAAAGACGAAAAGACGAAAATAGAGGACCTAAGGTCCTGGTCCTTTGTTTTCTCCCTCGTCGGACAGGACGGGTGGTTTTCGAAAAGAAAGACGAAAATACAAAAACAAAGGTCCTAAGGTCCTAGTTCTTTGTTTTCGTCCCTCGTAGGACAGACCAGACAGGTAGTTGCAGTCAGAGAAACATGATTATTAATTGTTAGTTTTAATTGTTTCTGCCAACAATTAAAAATATTAATTGCATTATTTTAATTGTATCTTGCAATTAACATTAATTAATTTAAATAAATTAATTGAAATATGCAACTAACAGATTAATTGCAATTAAATTAAATGTGAATAAATTAATTGCACTTAATTTTTCAATCAATTACTACGATGATACTGATACCTTACTATTTCTCTTTAGGTTGTCCATAAATCAAAATTGATGATGGTGATTTGATAGTTATTCAGCCAGTTTTTCGTTACAAACGAGAAGAAAAGATGTATAATAATTCCTTATGACTTGCTGCATATAATTCCAAGCCACTACATTAATGATAAAATGATAAATTATTTATTTCTGTAAGTAGGTTTGTACAAACACTTTTACACGTCAAACATATTTTTTTTTAAACTAGATGAGATCGACGTTTCCTATCTGACTACTCTGAGAAGAAACGCCAAAACAAACTCATAGGTCACAGTCTCTTTTAAAGTCCAGACATAATCTTGGTCAGATCATGTGAAGACCATGAAGATTGCTGTCTGAAATGGTCTTTTGAGGAAAGAACCACACAGATTGAGTGGACCTGTCCAGTCAGTACACGCATTTGTCAGTAATCGTGCAGCTCAACTCAAAACTTAAGGAGCTCAACGATTCGACGAACAATACCAAAGAAAAGACAATTGGGTAGGCCGCATAAATTACTCAAACTGCCTGACTATGACTAAAACTGAGAAAAAACAAAACACTACAAAATGAAAAATAACTTTAATTTCGGAAGTCGGTGTCTTTGGATCTGTATTTTAGGTTTTTGCCCCCGACTTCCGAAATTAAAGTTATTTTTCACTTTGTAGTGTTTTTTTGGAAGTCGGTTTTGTTTTTTGTAAAAAAGTTTTTATTTTTCACTTTTTAGTGGGTCAGTTTGTAACTTATCTAAGTTACAATAAACCAATGTCAACTGCTCATCACGTTTTACAAAATATTGCTTTTCCTGATGCAGGGACGTTAATTGTTGAGGAGTTCTCCTAGTAAGAAGCAGGAGAACTGGAGCTCATTGTGAATTTACCATCACCATTATGCATTTTGACGAGCATAAACCATATTAAAGTAACCGAATCGCAACCTGTGATATACTTAGATATAATTGAGTATTTCCGATGACCATCTGTGGTCTTCATCATCAGTTCCAGTTCACCAAATGGTACTTTCCGAGAGCAAATGCGCGAGTTACTATAAAAAATACCGAAATCGATATAAGTGTGCCCATAAAATTGAGGGTTTCCCTCGATTTCCATGGGATCCCATCATCAGATCCTGACTTGATGATCATGGGACCATTTGGGAAGTATACCCTTTCGAACAAAAAAAGAAAAATCCAAATCGGTCCAGCCATTTTCGAGTAATCGGGGAACATACATAAAAAAAAAAAAAAAAAAAAAAAAAAAGGTTCCGACGAATTGAGAACCTCCTCCTTTTTGAAGTCGGTTAAAAAGGATAAAATTAATAAAAAACAATGATCCACGTAGTCTTCACATTCACAATAATTAAAAATAGTATAAGTAATACTTTACAAAGTAAATATTCATGTCGTTGTATAGAATATGTAAAAAGGTATTTAAATCAACATTAATTGTGTAAATTTATTGGAGCACCTCAATCCCAAGCCTTTTTGTCCTTAATATAGTCTTTGACAGTATGAAAGGCTTTCTGACAAAGTTTCCGCTTTATACAATTTTTGAATTTATTAATTAACGTTTAATCTTGCTTAAAATATGAACTATTCATACATAATTTTATGGCGCTATACACCACTGCTTCCAAGCAGACTAGAGTGCACTCAACTCCGCATATTAACGGAGCGATGTGGGAGTTATCAAGAAGTGGTGAAAGGTAAGTAGGCCTACGATAATGTAGTGTGATGCGCTATTGTTTTAATGGAAGTCAGCGAAGGTAGTATTGCAAAAGAGATTTAAATATGATGCAGGTACAATAAATAGAAAGGTAGGTATATTAAGCACATTAAGGTTAATTTTTACTTGAACCTTAGTATGTTTCCGACTAAAGGCTCTTCCAGACAGAGGCGATATCGCGATATTATATCCGTAGAACAATCTCCGTTCAATCCGTTCTATGGAATCGCGCGCGACCATACACACAGGAGCGACGTGATATCGCCTCTGTCTGTAAGAGCCTTAAGGCATTGCCCACATCTATCTATACAACGTGTATGCAAAAAAAAACAGCTGTTCAGTACATTTTGACAAATTATGCGAACATAAATGTACTGAACAGCTGATTTTTTTTTCGCGATTTCAGGTTTGGTCCCATAGTAAAAGTTGTTCATAAGGATGAGTACAATGACCCCTTAAGAGGTTTTGCGCATTTAACGTTACACGTTGTATAAATAAAAAAATGAATGGCTAAATGTGTTGCTGAGCGCAAAACTCGAGAACGGCTGGACCAATTCGGCTATTATTATTTTTTTCAAATATTTGTTGAAGTCCAAGGAAGGTTCTCATGGAGAGAAAAATTTGAAAAGTTGCTGGGAAAATTGGAAAATTCGGAAAAACTGGAAGTGCATTTTCTATGAGAATTTTGTATGAATTATTTAAATTTTAACAGGACAACGTCTGTCGGGTCAGCTAGTTTTGAATATAAATCGCAGTTCCAAAATATGACATGCGCTGGCTTTGTGGGAGAGGATCGAATTTGTTTGAAACTTGACCGTAAATACAGGGTGGAAGAGGTGGTTGAGCCCCCCTATATAGAAATTTTTCATCGGTTATTGAAAAAAAAATTTGCAGTTTCCTACAATAGTGCAATTACCTACACGGTCAAAATGTATGGAAGAGCAGATTTTTTTTTCAGGTTCAGAATGATGTACTGAATACGTGGTAACCGTTTGCGTGTCGAGGTTCCTTCCACACTGTATATGCTGATAAGGATCGGAAACTCTACGACATTTATTATAGAGAGGTACTAGTATGAGATGCTTCCGAGTTTTTCTAATTTGTAAGTAATTAAGTGATGATTTCTGAATTTCAAAGAGTCAAGGGATTAAATGGTCTAAGGGGGTGAGTGAAGAAACTATCAAATGTCACGATTTATATGAAACGAGTCGACGAGGGAAGAATGCTTTTTTTTCTGAATCGCAAACGCCAATAATCTGACGTGAGTTAAATAAGTTTACTCATGAAATTCACTCAAAAACATATACTAAAATAACTACAGTCCTTGCAGCCAAAACGAAACATTTATTTCACATTCATCATAATCAGATCATAGGTCGTAACATGTGAGTGGCAAGCCAGTCGTACTTTATATCAGAACATTCCTGTACAGTCAGAGAGAAATTTTCGGACCCAATTCGAAGGGTTGTAACGTCAAAGTTGAGCACTACGTACTCGGGAATAGGTATGCTTGAACAATTTGGCACTGTTTAGGCTCTACACGAGCCGAGTTTCTATGATCTAAGAGCAAAGTGTTGTTGGAGATATGGACTCTGATTTAGGAACAATTTCGTCGAATCAGTCAATGAATGTGTGAACACGGGAAAAAAGTAGATTTGCAATAACTGCTAGCACAGTATAATAACGTTTCTGTAGCATATTGTATTTATTGTAGCATACTAAATAAAGTGGCGGTAGCATATTGTAAATGAGGATT
This sequence comes from Cosmia trapezina, assembly GCA_905163495.3. NCBI lineage: Eukaryota > Metazoa > Arthropoda > Insecta > Lepidoptera > Noctuidae > Cosmia > Cosmia trapezina. Next base: position 8,466,494 of record LR991022.1, on the reverse strand, counting down.
AACCCATTGAACGCCGTAATTAAATAAACATTATAAAAGACATTGTGTCTGAACCGGTGGGGTTCATGCGACGACATTTTAGAAGTTGATTGAGAACAAATTCAAACAATTGCTTAGAAAAATTAACGCCCTGAAGGAATACGTATGTTTACTTCTGCTCGACTACACATAAAGCAATTCAGCTAATTAATTATATTTAGTGCGTTAAAAGTTATGAAATAACATTATTGATTGGAGAAAATAATCTAATTATTTCAAGCTCCTTATTGTTTTAAACCAGACCCGACAAAGTCAAGAGTTAGACACTACCTATATTTCAGAAAATAAACTTTGCCGCATTTTTCACCTGTGGCGGCATCTACAGCGCCACATATGAACAACGCATCAATGACATGACGTCACGCAATCCTGCATCGCGCAATTAGAGTTTACCACGCGACTAGCATATATACAACGTCCCGACATCAACCGTCGGGCAGTGGCCCACCAGACACAACACCCGTCTGGTCGGAGGATCCTCCCTTTTCTATGGAGGATGAGTGAACTTTACACCCTGTTCCTCATGCCTCTAAACACCTATATACTTGTATACTAAACTAAAGCCATATCTTATGCTACACACTATACTAGCGCACATTCGACCGCTCGACTCGTTCGTGTGCGCAGCACAAATAACGTTCTCCGTGTTTAATATTCACAAAAGTATTAAATAGTGTACATATAAAGCCAGAAGTTATACCAAGGTGAAGCTCAAGAAAAGTTCTGTGCTCTGTGATAGTGATCATTTAAATAGGACCTATATTACCGAAGATATCACAGTATTAAGTAAAACCAAGGTCAGTAAACTCTAATCAGCTGTTTGTCTCGGGTGAGTCACCGCATGCGCCGACGACCCACTCGTCACACTATCGCTGTCGCTGCCGCTTCTGTGTGTGCGGACTATTGCTACGCTGCTCGCTCACGTACCACGCACCTCCACGCACTCAACGCGTGTAGTGCTCGCCACTCTAGTCAGCTGACTCACCGCCTTTGTTTACGAACGAGAGCATTATTTTGCTGTATTTTAAAATGAATACAATTTGTGATGCTTGTAAACAAGATATTACTTCGAACAGATCGGTTAACTGTACTCGGTGTGAGAAAAACTACCACCCGATTTGTGTAAATGTAACACTTGAGTCCTTACGGCAAAATGAAAACTGGGTATGTCCTTCTTGCCGCTCTAAAGCACCACGGACTGACAACAGCAACACGCCTGTCTGCCCATCTACAACTGCTGAGCTCGACGTCTCGCGCGTCAACACGCAATCTCGCGCTTACAAACGCATGGCTATCGGTTCACCCAGCCGGGATGTCATTGAAGGTTCCGTTTCTTTTTCTGAGCTGGTTACAGAAATTCGCCTTATGCGCTCGGATATGGCAGAGGTCAAACTCAGTCTAGAAAAAATGTTTGACAGAATGGACAAATGTAATGGCCGTTTAGACGTTTTTGAGGAGCGCATCGCTGCGCTTGAACAAAACTCCACTCAAGTGACTGAAATGAACGCAATGATATGCTCATTAAAGGACCAACTGAATCAACAGTCGCAGGTGGGTATGAGAAATGAAATTGAGATCATAGGAGTGGAAGAAACTGCCAATGAAAATCTACATCATATAGCTATGGTTGCGGCAGCTAAGATTGGGGTCAACTTAGCCATAGAGGATATTGACTGGGCCGCCCGTGCAGGCTTGAAGAAGAAAGGCCAAACGTCTACCCCTGACTCCAATTTCCCCCGCCCTGTCATAGTTAAACTACTGCGTCGAGCTAAAAAGGACGAAATTATAAAAGCATTTAAAACAAGGCGCAATCTATCATCCCAGGATATTGAGATTCAGGGCCCTATCAGGAAGATTTTCATTAACGAACACCTCACTAAAGAAAATCGGATCTTATTTCGGGAAGCCAGAGTCCGAGCTAAGAACGCTGGATATAAGTTTTGCTGGACGAGCAGAGGCCAAGTGCTCGTTCGTCAAATAGAAGGGAAGACTGCTATACAAATTAAAAACAATAGAGACCTGGACCACTTTCTTGGCACAATCCCGTCAACTTCAAATCCCTTTCCAGATGTCTCGAATTGAACTCTGTGTTTGTATAAAGTATCGATACTTATGTGTTATAATTATCCGAATTTTTCATATTTATATTTTCCTAAAAAATGTTTACTATAAGTATTACTTAAAGTCTCGCTTCACGATTGGAAACGGTTGCGTTAATTTACTATATATTACTGTCAATAATAATTATGTTCACCTAAACACTTTTACCTCCGTACTCTTCACACTCGCAAGGCTAATCACTATACTCAGCCCTGAAAATCAAGTGCTACGTTTAAACAACAATTTCTCATACTCATTGTTACGAAATCAACATAGTATTTACAAATCACTCATCCAGTCATACGATCACTCACATCATACACACAGCAAACTCCTCCCCAAACACACTGGTCAACGCGACCAATCCCTTCTCTCTGGCACAAAAGCGGCAACAAGCTCCATTAAACCATATTTCAGTATTTTTTCAATGTTTTTAGATAATGGATAAAGTTGATTTAACAGACGAAATCGACGAAACGCTTACGTTAGCTTGCCGCATCATTGATAAACCAGAGTTGTGCCGAGATATATTAGTGGAGCACGATTTTAAAGTGCTAACTTGCAATATTAGAAGCTTACAGAAAAACTTTCCTGAGCTTGTAACGGTACTCCATCGCCTCGACTGCCAATTCGATGTAATAGTGCTAACAGAGTGCTGGCTTAACGACAACTCTATAGTCAATCAGTTGCCAGGGTACAACTGCTTTCATACTCGGAAAGTTATCAACAAAAGTGGTGGAGTAACTGTATACGTGCGAGATACTTGGCCAGTTTCAGTTAGCGAGCCGGATTTTGATGACGCCAATTGTCTCGCTGTCAAAATTAACACAAATATCACATTACTGGGAATCTACCGCTCACCTTCATTTAGTAATATAGATAGATTTCTGAACTCATTAGAAAACTCGCTAACAGGTCTGAATAGTCCATGCGTTATTGTTACAGGGGACATGAATATAAACCTCCTTGATAATAACCCCAATGCCATTTGTATTGCTTATCAGTGTCTCCTATCGGAATACGGACTCCTTCCTACAATCACTAAACCTACTAGAGGCGAAGCTTGCTTAGATCACGCGTTTATTAGAAGTAAAGGCTCAACTCAAGGAGTAGTCTGTAAATCCTCGATAACAGACCATGACCTTGTTATCCTAGGCACAAACCTGCTAAAAGTTAGTAATCCACCACGCAACAGATTTAGAATAAAAATAGATTACGCTAAGATCGCCGAAGATATTAGCAAACGCGACTGGACCGAAATTACGTCCAAAACCGAAGTAAATGACGCGATGTTACTGTTCAATAAAATATTAACAGAGACCATAAAAAAACACACGGAAAAAATCAAAATTAGCCGCTCTAAATTTAACCTGAAGCCGTGGGTCACTCCCAGCTTGATTCGGTGCGTGCGCCATCGAGACACTCTGCATGCTCAAGTGAAGGCGCAACCATCGAACCTACAGTTAAAAGCCGTATATACTCGATATAGAAACCACTGTAACGTCATCCTTCATAAACGCAGGGTAGAGTATGAGGGTAAAGAGTTAGAGAATCACAGTAGCCAACCGAAAAAGCTCTGGCGAGTCATTAAAGACATTTGTGAATTCCCTAAAAAAATCAACGACAGTCAAGAACTCTTAAAGTCTGCAGAAAATGGCATCTCATCCATTAACATATGCAACAGTCATTTCGCATCGGTAGGTAAGCGTTTGGCACTCAACATATTAAACAAACTCCAGACTACAGAGAGCGAACTCTGCAAGGATGCCACTCTTGCAGACCGATCCAGGGACTCTCTGTTCTTTCACCCAACAGACAACTGTGAAGTGGACAGTCTCATTACCGATATGAAAGACGACAGCGCACCTGGATCTGACGGGATCCGTCCACTCCTTCTCAAGCACATCAAACCATTTATACTGAATCCCCTAACGCATATCTGTAACTTGAGCATGTCAACGAGTAAATTTCCTGACTTCTGGAGGGTTGCCGCTGTAACGCCAATTCACAAGAAGGGCGAAAAAGACTGTCCTGACAACTACAGGCCTATCTCTTTACTTTGTGTACTGTCAAAGATCTTAGAGAAGCTCGTTAACAACCGTGTCATCAACTTTCTCGAAAAACACAGCCTTTTGTCCGGACGCCAATACGGTTTTAGACGCGGGAAGTCCACAGAGCAAGCCGTAGGGCTTTTAACTGACATTGTCTCTTCTAAGGTTGATGGGGGGAAACGGGCAATTGGTGTCTTTCTTGACTTGGCCAAGGCATTTGACACAGTTTCCATTCAAATGCTATTAAAAAAGCTAGATCGCTTTGGTATAAGAGGCATCGCTTGGGACTGGTTTAGAAGCTATTTAATGGATAGACAGCAGTATGTTGTGATCGCGGACAGTGTCAGTGATAGCCTTCCAGTCACGTTTGGGGTGCCACAGGGAAGTGTCCTTGGACCGACATTGTTCACCATGTACATGAATGACATATTGAGGCTAACTATCCCACGGTCAGATATGATTTGTTACGCAGATGACACAGCAATCATATTTCACGGTGATACATGGGAGGACGCCACAGACGCCGCAGTAAATGGCATGCGTACTATATCTGACTGGCTCGATAGAAATCTCTTAACCCTAAACGTCGAAAAAACTAATTTTATAACGTTTTCCATCAGTCGTTCCTGCTGTCCGGAGATCGATCATATCAAAATTCATAACATCCACTGTAATGCAACAAATTGCTGCTGTAATTATATAGGCAGAGTCAAATCAACCAAATATTTAGGTGTCATAATTGACCAGAACTTGTCTTTTAAGGAACATATCTCGTCACTCTCTAAAAAAATCCGTAAGTTCATTTATATATTTAAATCCCTACGTGCTAGTGCCCCGAAGGACATATGCAGAAAAGTTTATCTAGCACTTTGTCAATCGCTGCTGCAGTACTGTGTAGGCGTCTGGGGTAGCGCGGCCAAGTCCTATTTGCTTGAACTCGAATGTGCTCAACGGGCTGTTCTTAAAGTTTTCCTTGGAAAACCGCGCCGTTACCCAACAGACAAACTATACAAAGAAGCAGGCGTCTTGCGTGTCCGACAGCTTTATATACAGAAGTCCCTTCTTAAACTGATTGCTGCTTCCGGGAGTCGATTCACATACATCCAAAGAGGTAGGATAGGAGCTGATAGACTACCAATACCAAGAGTTAGAACGGTTTTTGCTACACGATTTTCACTCTTTCTGCCTATTCGAGTCTTTAACACAGTCAATAAATCCACACTAAAGATCCCTGGTAATATACTCGAAGCCAAGATTATTATAAAGACATGGCTTCAGGACCTGACCTATGATGAGACAGAAAATCTCTTATGCCCCTTAAAGTAACTAGCACTCAAACGACACTCATACAGTCAAGACCTTTCCCTGCCCCTGTCCTGTTTTATACTGTCTAACAAACACACACTCACACACATGCACACACACACGCCCACATGCACACACTCACACGCACGCACACTCTCGAATACATACTATGCCATAATACCATCATGATACCATCATGTTTGATGATGTTTATAATTTCGCATGTTGATCTTATCTTTAATTTTATTTTGGTTCTTTTGTTTTGAATATTAATTTTATTGATTGTTAATTCTTATTTTATTTCTGAATGATTTTTGACTTTTATTTGATTGCAATCATGCTTACTGATAATTTTAATTTGAATAATTTGATTTTTTTTTTTGAATTACGCATGTTTTTCTTCTCTTTGATTTTTTTGTTTTAATGTTCATTTTACTGACTGCTAGATTGATATTATTATTATTTTTATTGTTTATTTATAATTTTCAAATTTAACTGTTTCTTGTATATTGTAGTGCTGTATCACGCTGAACAGTCATAAATTCAATCTGCCTTTACTGTCTATATTGGGCCACCAAGATACAGGCTATGCCTAGTTTGGGGCCCACGGCTTCTTCTAGTTTTGTTTATTTATTTATTTATTTATTTATATTTGCATAAAACATGGTATAAAAAGGTGTTACATGATATCAGGATGAGGTCATACATGTTCCAACTATGCTCACTGTTTTTTAACCGACTTCCAAAAGGAGGAGGTTCTCAATTCGTCGGAATATTTTTTTTATTTTTTTTTTATTTTTTTTTTTATGTATGTTCCCCGATTACTCGAAAATGGCTGGACCGATTTGGATTTTTCTTTTTTTGTTCGAAAGGGTATACTTCCCAAGTGGTCCCATGATCATCAAATCAGGATCTGATGATGGGATCCCATGGAAATCGAGGGAAACCCTCAAATTTTATGGGCACACCTATATCGATTTCGGTATTTTTTATAGTAACTCGTGCATTTACTCTCGGAAAGTACCATTCGGTGAACTGGAACTGATGATGAAGACCACAGAGGGCCATCGGAAATACTCAATTATATCTAAGTATATAACAGGTTGCGATTCGATTACTTTAATATGGTTTATGCTCGTCAAAATAATGGTAATGGTGACTTCACCATGAGCTCCATTTCTCCTGGTTCTTACTAGGAGAACTCCTCAACAATTAACGTCCCTGCATCGGGAAAAGCAACATTTTGTAAAACGTGATGAGCAGTTGACATTGGGTTATTGTAACTTAGATAAATTACAAACTGAACCACTAAAAAGTGAAAAATAAAAACTTTTTTACAAAAACAAAAACCGACTTCCAAAAAAAACACTACAAAGTGAAAAATAACTTTAATTTCGGAAGTCGGTGGCAAAAAACTAAAATACAGATCCAAAGACACCGACTTCCGAAATTAAAGTTATTTTTCACTTTGTAGTGTTTTTTTTGGAAGTCGGTTTTTGTTTTTGTAAAAAAGTTTTTTGTTTTCTTGTTTGTATAATTTGTAACTTGTGTGTGTCAATAAATTGATTTATTTATTTATTTATTTACATTAATTCAGTAATGCCAAAAAAAACCCTGTACTGGAATTACTTTATTTTACTTATTTTTAATAATCATCCCTAATAAAAGTTTTCATAGATAGGTAAACAAATCCCTAGATAGGTAAATACAGCGTGCTGATTGGTCAATAGCATTTCCCGCGCTTTGAAAATTCATCTTCTGCGCAGGTACATCGGTAAGCCATATTAGTTGGGTACTACTGTACCTAATGTTATGTTTATGTTAAGTAAACAACATAATTATAAGGTAAGCCAGTAGACAATGTGACAGTGTATTTTCTCAGCCAATACGATCGTTTGTTGACTAAGTTGTAGTTATTGACCATATTTGACGAAAATGTACGCTTAATACCTATTAGCAATGTCACTATTCCTTTCTTCATTTGAGACCCCCCCTTGAGGTTGGTCACTGGTGACCATCTTTACATGCCGAGACTCCTCCGTGCCTCGGAAAGCACGTTAAGCCGTTGGTCCCGGCTGCCATTCGTGGATCTTTGACAGTCGTTACGGGTCGTCAGAAGCCCGAAAGTCTGACAACCAGTCTTACCAAGAGGTATCGTATTACACAGTTACTGGGTTGTGGAGGTGAGATAGGCAGTCGCTCCATGTAAAATGCTGGTATTCAGCTGCATCCGGTTAGACTGGAAGCCGACCCTAACATAGTTGGGAAAAGGCTAGGCAGATTGATTGATTTGAGACACTACCAATTCTGAAGAAAAGCATATAATATGCACCAATTCCAGATAACTAAACTCCAGTACAGTCACGAGCACTAATATGTATACACTAAGCAACATTTAAAAGTGATTTTCTCCTACTGTGTTGCTTGTTGTTTTATGTTGTTACAAACAACGGTATTTTGGAACCCATAGTAATATCAAAAAAAAACCGGTCAAGAGCGAGTCGGACTCGCGCACGGAGGGTTCCGTTCCATCATTTATATGTAATTTTTGTTGATGATTTCTAAAAAAACTGTGCTATTTAACCCCTCAAGTGTCGAATGCACCCCATGTGTGCATAAGAAAAACACTTTTTTTGTTCGGTACATAAGCTTATATCACATATATATAAATGTAAAAAAACATCATCCGATGGAAAACCAATCAAATCATTAGTTGCGAACTTATGGAGTTCGCAGCTAACCTCCCCTCCCCCCCCGCGTGTCAAATGCACCCCAAGTGTGCAAAAGGACAAAACTTTACATAATAGGTATATAAGCTTAGATCACGTATATATAAACGTAAAAAAACATCATCCGATGGAAAACATATCATTATCAGTAGTTGTGAACCTATGGGGTTCGCAACTAACCCCCAACCCTCCCCACTCGCTGGGGTTTTGGGTCTAAAATCAGCCAAACTCAGACACTTGAGGGGTTAAAGACATAATTTTATTTTTCCTGTAATCTTTACATAAACTTCTATCACATAGAACAATTTCAGATTTTTCGCTTTGCAAACTTCGGAGATAAGGGGGGGAACGGTATTTTTTTTACATTTTTCATCAAAAGTCGAAAACTATGCGGGTTAAAAAAAAGAAAAAATATGTTTGAGAATGTGCCAACAGCGTTCTTTCATAAGATACCCCACATGCCCTAGTAGCCTCACTTTGAATTTTTAAGACCCCCTTTCAGTCCCTGTTGCAAAAAAAATATAAATATTTTAATTTCTTTCTTATTTGCAAAATAGTTGGGTAAACGTCATCTAAAACTATTCTAAATTTCAAGTTGATAGCATTAGTAGTTCTCGAGATATCCAGCTGTGACAGACAGACAGACAGACAGACTGAGTCACACCATAAGGGTTCCTTTTTTACCATTTTGGTACGGAACCCTAAAAATAGGTCTTATCTCAAAGTTACAGTCTCTATTACACGAGAAAATCCCTTTTTAATTCTGCTAAGTGTATACATCGGAACCCTAAAAATATGTCTTATGTCAAAGTTGCAGTCGCTATTACACGAGAAAATCCCTTTTTAATTCTGCTATACATATTAATGCAAGTCTACTAAAGGGAGAGTTTTATAAAAGTTACAAGCTGTAAATAAAGTTAGCTTGTTATTCTTGTTTTCTTATTAACAAGTGGCCATTTAATTTTTCGGCCACTGCTATCGTAAGAAGCCTGAAGTTTACAACTTACTACTTTTCACATTTTATACGACTTTTTTCGTCCAATTTTCAGTCTGGAGACTGTTTCTTTGCTAGGGTACAGTTAACAGCAAGTCATGACCTTTCATCGTTATTTTGAAATTAAATATTTCAGGGGTCTATATTTTATTAGGGTTCCGTACCTCAAAAGGAGAAAACGGAGAAACCGTTATAGGATCTTTTTCACTGTCCGTCTGTCTGTCTGTCTGTCTGTCAGTCAGTCAAGACCCTTTTTCTCAGGAACGCGTGGAGGTATAAAGTTGAAATTAATTTTAAATACGTAGAACTGTGGTCCCTTAGAGTTCTAAAAAAATTAAGCTTTAACTTGTAGAATAAAGTAAAAACTTCCATTCAAAATAATTTCGTTTTTAGGGTTCCGAACCAAAATGGTAAAAAAAGGAACCCTTATGGTGTGACTCAGTCTGTCTGTCTGTCTGTCACAGCTGGTTATCTCAAGAACCACTAATGCTATCAACTTGAAATTTGGAACAGTTTTAGATGACGTTTACCCAACTATTTTGCAAATAAGAAAGAAATTATTTTTTTTTTTGCAACAGGGACTGAAAGGGGGTCTTAAAAATTCAAAGTGGGGCTACTAGGGCATGTGGGGTATCATATGAAAGAACGCTGTTTGCACATTCTCAAAAAAAAAATTCTTTTTTTATATTTATGTTACCCCACATGCCCTAGTAGCCCGACTTCGAATTTTTAAGACCCCCTTTCAGTCACTGTTATTGCAAAAAAGATGTAATTATACATTTTTATTTCTTTCTTATTTGCAAAATAGTTGAGCAAACGTCATCGAAAACTGTTCAAAATTTCGAGTTGATAGCATTAGTAGTTCTTGAGATATCCAGCTGTGACAGACAGACAGACAGACTGAGTCGCAACTTAGGGGTTCTTTTTTACCATTTTGGTACGGAACCCTAAAAAGACGTGAACGTAGAAAAGTTTTGAAGGGAACCGGATGATCAAACACATGTGCCACCATAAGCAAGACAATTGAGAGAGCATTGAGCATGACATACTCTCAACTTCAGAACAGATAACCACTTTTATCTGTTCTGTGCTCTCAACTGCAAAGATGTACCCAGTAAATGGTACAGCTTTACTCTATTTTGCTATCTGTACTAACATAAACCAACTTCTATTAATTTTACTGGTTCTATAAAATTTAACATGTGCTGAGATCAAAACATATAATTTAAAGTTAGAAACCCAAATGTTAGCGAGTAAAATTAAAAAGTTTGCTAATTTTGAATCTCGTAACCAACTAATTGGCGTTTCGGCACTCATGTGCTACAAACATGGTTTTAGTCTCGTTAAATATAATAAGTTCTATGTTTAATTAATTTATTGTTTTGAAGAGTACAAAAAATAAACAGCCGTTCCATACATTTGGGTCAAGTAGGTGTTGAAGTTTTGCATAGGACAGCTGATAATTTTATTGCGATTACGATGTTGGTCCCATGGAGAAAGGTGTTCAGTTTGATGATTTGCACCACACCCTTAAGAACTGTTACCTACTTATCTGTTGATTGAAAATATCAGCTAAACTGCACAGTCATGCATTTTTTTCCGTATTTTTTTACCCTTGTTTAATGTTACACCAGACCATAAACAAGGGTAACGAAAAGAACATAATTAGAAAAAACTTGACAGCTACCAAGCCTTTTCTAGTTATGTACAGTTCTCGACTCTCTTGCGAGTTGGCACCGGAGGAAGTGGTGTAGAGCGGGTGTTTTAGAGACTGTGATTGTAACTAATTTTGTCGCTCAAAAAGAGCTGATTCTCAGCCTAATTTGAATGAAAGATTGTAAAGTTTAAAGATGGTTTATCGAAAAATTCTTATCCGATGAATCTACACATTTTTAATCACAGAAAAAGATCATGATCATCTTTCTCCTGCCCTTATCCCAATTCATTTGGGGTCGGCGCAACATGTTCCTTTTTCAATACTTAATTCTCTATTATTCGTCATCTCGTTAGTCAGAAAAGGGGTTTCTAGCCCTATCATCTGTCACACAGTCTATCTATCGTTTCTTTGGTCTTCGCCTTTATAGGATATTTTTTTAATCATTGCACAAATTTTCACAGGGTTCTACCCATGAATATAAACAACTTTTACTATGAAACCAAACCTGAAATCGCGAAAAAAAATCAGCTGCTCCCTACATTTTGACGAGTTTGGTGTAGATAAATGTACTGAACAGCTGATTTTTTTTTTTCGCGATTTCAGATTTAGTCACCAGGCAGAAACACCTCCGCGAAACAGCATTGCTGTGTTTTGTTATGAAAACCACCAAGGATGCCTTAATCATTAGAAAAATATTCCTAGTTTGCTTAGAAAGAAAAAAAAAACAGACGAAGACTAAAAATTCAAATAAATGAACAATGTAAATAGTTGTCTTTTTGCACAGTAATAAAACGTGTGACTCACACACCCATTTTTCTTCTTACACCATATTTTCTGAGGCACCTCCAATTTTTCAATTTTCTCTTACCCCGCATTTTCTTTCCAGCAATATTAGTAGTACCCACACTCGCTTCAAATTGTGTTCATCTCCGAAAGAGCACAGGAATGAGGAAGACAAGAGGTCTACAGAGTTATATAAATTGTTATTTATGTATTTTCATTGTATACTGACCGTGAACAACTTCGGGAAACACGGGGCAATCAAGGAAAGTTTTCCGTGTCGACAACTCGATTGACTGCTAAAGTAAATGTGGGGTGTGTTAGCTAAAGCAATCGTGACGCAGTGTTTGTTGTGTCTAAAATTAAAGTACTTAAGTGATTTATTGATGAGTTTTTCCACTTAATAATAGATTGGTTTCTTTTCCAATCTATACTAATAATAAAGCTTAAGAGTTTGTTTTATTGTTTGTTTGTATGTTTGAATGTTTGAACACGCTTATCTCTGGAACTACCAGTCAGATTTGAAAAACACGGATTTGATAAACTTATTTTTAAAATAAAAACTTTAATGTACAAAACAAAAAAAAAGCAGTGACCATAAATAACAAACTTTTTATTCTGATTACGAAAATTTTACTCAATAAAAGATGAAAACCTGAATCGACTTTTGTTGCTGAACTTACGTAAAATTGCAACGAAGCAAGTTTTATAATCTATAACGTGAATAAAAAAACCGGTCAAGTGCATGTCGGACCACGCACAATGAAGGGTTACGTAGTTGAAAATAATTTATCCCAAAGACAAACTTAACATTGAGTTGAAAAACATGTTCTACCGTACATTGATATACGTCATGGACAATTCTCCAACTGCATATTTAAGTTTGTATTCGCAAAAAACTATTCATAAACATAACATCACGCCTTGTTTCCCCGAAGGGTTGGGCGGAGGTTTACCTATAATAGTACACCCACATTTTGCCAGAAATAGAAAACTAAAAACTATTTTTTTTATGTGATAAAACTACAAATAATCAATTTTCAGACTTTTTCCTTTACTTGTGCTGTGAAACCTTGCTTCTTGTCAAATTTCAAGATTCTAGGTCAATGGGAAGTACCCTATAGGTTTTGATTTACTTTGTATCAAAATATGTTGCATAAATGGCCGTTTTTAGGGTTCCGTACCTCAAAAGGAAAAAACGGAACCCTTATAGGATCACTCGTGTGTCTGTCTGTCTGTCTGTCCGTCTGTCCGTCTGTCACAGCCAATTTGCTCCGAATCCAATGAACCGATTAAGTTGAAACTTGGTACACATATGTATTTTGGTAACCCAAACACGGACATGTAACGTAAATAAATGAATTTTGAATATAGGGGTGGGATTTTGGGGGAAAATAAGTACAATTAAAAAAAAAGTTTTGCAAACTGTACCGTGTGACATATCAAATGAAAGGTCTTACTGTGAGGGTCTCAAATATATTTTTTTTATAATTTTAAAATAAATAGTTTTGAAGTTATTTAAGAAAATAGACGAAAATTGACCATTCCCCCCCCTTATCTCCGAAACTAATGAGCCTAAAATTTTGAAAAAAATACAGAAAATAGTTCTTTACCTATAGATTACAGGAAAACCTATCAGAAGTTTGTGGTCTTGTAAATATATATATAAAAAATTCAAAGTCCTGCCTGACTCATTGACTGATTATAATCAACGCACAGTCCAAACCACTGGACCTAGAGACATGAAATTTTGCACATAGATACATTATATAGTGTAAAAATCCATTTAAGGAAGTATTTTTGAAAATTCCATCCCTAAGGGAATAAAATAGGGGATGAAAGTTTGTATAAAAAATCTTATTTCTTGAGTTATTAGACTTGAAACTTAGTACGAATATTCATCTAAGTTAATTATAAAATTATTCATTTTTAGTTTTCCTAACCTACCCCCTTTTTTGTGGAAGGGAAATCATCAAATGACTTCTCCCGCTCTGGGTGGAGCGGAAGGGCGTGTCATACTTTTACTGACTAAAACCCACCCGTGTTTCTTCAGTTGCTTAGGGCCGGGCCACGGTATCTCTTTCGAACAACCCGCGACCCCAGAAGACGGGATTGGTGGGTGTCAAAGTTTGTATGGAGGAATTTTAACACGCGGTCCGATTTACTCAAAACGCAGTTTTTGTACTTGAGACCAAAACTAGAGACTAACTAACGAGTATCAGGGTTTTCCAAAAATCTACCCCTAAGGGGTGAAAAGGGGTAGCAAATTTTACAGCGGATTTTATTGGGGATTGATTAACTCGAAAATTGGTGTAAATAATGTTTGACCCAAGTTATGGAAACATCCCAGACGATTTTTGAAATTCTACCCCTGTGGGGGTAAAAACGGGGATACAGTTTATATGAAAAATCTTATTGTTTTGGTTAATGAACTTGAAACTTAGCACAAATACTTCCATAAGTAAGTAATAAAGTTTGTCATTGTTAGTTTTTCAAAACTACCCCTCAAAGGGGGTTCAGGGATGTTAAAGTTGGTATGGAAGAATTTTAAAGCGCAGTCCGATTAACTTGAAACTCAGTATTTATACTTTTGATGAACTATAAACAATAATAAGAAAATTAAAACCCATGAAATCAGACATCCACGCGGGCGAAGCCACGGGCAGTCTAGCTAGTGTCTCAATATTGTGCGTACAAACTTACTAAGCCTCCGTTGTCCGTCCGTCCGTCCGTCCGTCTGTCACAGGGCTGTATCTCATGAACCTTAATAGGTAGAGAGTTGAAATTTTCACAGATTGTGTATTTCTATTACGACTATAACAACAAATTATAAAAATAAAGTAAAGTTAAAATTAAAAGGAGCGGTCCCCATACAAAAATGCTTTCATTATGAAAAAAAAAAAAATAACCTGTGCGTGGGGTGTTATTGTGTAGAACTCGTCGAGTAGAGTATAAAGGTATATTTTTTTTCTTCTAAAATGAAGAAATAGGGGGCCGTAAAAGTTGTTAATTTTACACCATTTTTGTACGAGCTCAAGCTCGAGCTTGAGTTTTTGTTCGGGTGATATAATGTACCTTATACTGTACTTAATCAAGAAATACTAAAAACGGCGATTCGTAAGGTATTTTGTTTAAATATGGGCGATTTTCTGCATCTGCAAAAAATAACGTTGTAATTCACAGTATCATTACGAAATACAAAGTTATCTTTGCGATTGTTAAACATATAATATGGTACGGAACCCTTTGTGTGCGAGTCCGTCTCGCACTTGTTTTTTTTATTTCGTTAACTTAGAAGCTTGATTTTTTTAGAAATCTAAGGGACCATGGACTTACGTATTTGATATTAATTTCAACTTGATACCTTCTCGCGTTCTTGAGAAAAAGGGTCTTGACAGACAGACAGACGGACAGACAGACAGACAGACAGACAGACAGACGGACAACGAAGTGATCCTATAAGGGTTCCGTTTTTTCCTTTTGAGGTACGGAACCCTAAAAATAGTGATATTCTAACCCTCTTACAAATAAAACACGGAATAAAGTTATATCAGGAATAACAAAGGAATAACCATACATTTTTATAGGTTTGAACTTGGAATAACTTTATTCTGTGTTTATTAGTAAGACGGTAGGAGTGCAAACAATTAACTGCCACTTAACCATGTTAAGCATTCCACTTAAAGTAAAACCACCTACTAAAGTAGGTTAAACAATTCACAGCTAATTTTTAGGATTCCGCAGTCAACAAGGAACCCTTATAGTCTCGCTATGTCCGTCCGTCTGTTCGTCCGCAGCATAACTCAGAGGCTCTTAGTACTAGAAAGCTATAATTTATCATGGATATACATATTCATCACGCCGACAAAGTGGTAAAATAAAATCATGAAAAAAAAATTTTTTACGGTAGATACCTTCTGTACACGTAAAGTGGGGATGTTTTTTTTCTCGTCTACCCCATGGTGTGGGGTGTTGTTGGGTGGGTCTTTCAAAAATATGGCGGGTAAGTCAAAACAATTTTTCGATTTAGGGATCCGTTTCTGAAATATTAAGCTTTAAAGTGCTAATTTTTGTTAGAGTCCCCTCCCCCCTGACAGCTAAATGGTTAGTTTTGGATGGGTGAAAATATTCTCGGTAGCAGGATATACCGGATGACTTTTTTTACCGTCTCGAAAAAAATTGGGTATATTAGATGAACAGAGTAGAAGCCTATGGCATACCTAGTTTTTTTTTTTTTTAATAACTTAGACAGAAAAAAATATCAAAGTACTAATAAATAGGTATTTGGTCACTTGGCAACACTGGTGACAGGTCATGAAAAAACGACCTCGTACTTAAATTATTATTATAATTATTAATTAATCTGTTGAGCATTGACTGCACATACTATTACATTTATAAGTAATAGGAAATAATATTATTATATTTTATCCAGCTTTTGCCCGCGGTTTCGCCCGCGTGGATGTTGGAAAATATCTCATGTCAACGTACTAAATAGTAGTCTTTGCATACTACCGGGTTTAAAAGTACCCCATGTTAATCCAGCCGTCGAAGACGTCTGGACGGAGGACCCGACGACGCCAGGGCGTCTGTCACCCGGCAACGGTTGCCAGGGCTGCGTCGAAATGCATCGTCGGCCCGGCGCCCTAGGCCGCCAGCGCGACTGCGCCGCTTCGGTCATCACTGTCATCAGTGACAGTTTCAAAGCGTCAAATAGACTTCAGTGGTTTTTTTATACATTTAGTTTGTTTTTTTACAGTTATTATTTTTGTTAAGGCATAAGTTAATAAATATAAATATATTTTAATAAATGCTCAGTGGCAACAGCAGTGTGGTGGGTGATAGTGGTAGTGCCTGTCAACCTTCATCATCGCAGAGCATCCTGGAGAGATGTCCGCTGTGTACCCAAGCACGGTTTTTTAAAGGTAAGCGGGGTCTGAATGTGCATATTGGAAAGATACACAGACCACAAAATGCACTCACCTCAGACCCTGTCTCAACATCTACACCCGAAACACCGACTACATCCACTTCTGACCCGTTTTGGAAAACAATTTCAAAATTAAAAAACTCTGTTCCTGTTTTGAAGCGAGTTCCCCGCGGCGCTAGACCTCTAGTGGCACAACACCTAGCAGGTTGCGTTCGTCTTGCCGCCCGGGAGAACTCGCAAAGTGCTTGGGAACAGCTTCTCACCTTCCCTTACAGAATTCTACATGTACAAAAGAATTTGGCAACCAAAAAGACTTTAACTGCCCAAATTAAAGACAACTGTAATATTTCGACTCATAATTTAGATTCCAAATTACAGACACAGACATATACCTCTTCAAGAGGTATATCTCATTTGGTAGAATCTAAGTTAGGTGAAGGTGACATTAGCGGAGCTGCCAGGATTCTTTTTAGCAGTGATGTGGTGACACCGTGTTCTCCAGAAACGCTCGCAGCTCTGGAGAGCAAACACCCTGCCCCAGCGGATGGCCTTTCTTTTCCCGACCCCCCTGATCCGGATAATCACTCCCTCACCATTACAGGTCGAGAGTTGGTCACAGCCGTTTGCTCTTTCCGGAGCGGCTCCGCTGGTGGCCTCGACGGCCTGAGTCCTCAACACCTTAAGGACCTTATCTGTCCAGGCGCCGGGGCAGCTGGTGAGTTGCTCTTGAAGGAGCTTACGGCTCTGATTAATCTCATGCTCTCCGGCAAGGTGAACGAGGCCGTCATCGACGTTCTATACGGGGCCAACCTATGCGCCCTGCGTAAAAAGGATGGCGGCATTCGTCCCATTGCCGTGGGAACTACTTACCGTCGTATGGCAGCCAAGATTTGTTGTAAATTTTTTGGTGAGGTGGTTTCGGAAAAATTGCAGCCCCTGCAGCTAGGTTACGGCTCCAAAGGGGGCTGTGAGGCTGCCGTACACGCCTTATCGACCTACCTAAATTCTGGCAAAGGTGAGGTCATCCTGAAGGTTGACATAAAGAATGCCTTCAATTCTGTTAATAGGGACACCTTGCTGGCAGAAACTAGAAAAGAAATACCCCAAATTTATAGTTTCCTTTGGCAATGTTACAGACACCCTTCTAAATTACTTTATCGGGACAACCTTCTGGAATCTGCTGTTGGCTGTCAACAGGGTGACCCCCTCGGGCCAGTGATTTTCAGTTTAGCCATTCACCCAATTATTCGACATCTAAATTCCAAATTTAACGTTTGGTATCTTGATGATGGAACCTTGGGAGGCAATGTAGAAACTGTTTTAAACGATCTTCAATTTTTAAAAAATGAACTTCATTCCATTGGCCTTGATCTCAACCTTTCGAAATGTGAACTATTTTTAGCGGACAGTACTGACAGACAACTAACACTTCCTAAATTTAATGCAATAGCCCCAGAAATCAAAATTATCGAAAAAAACTCTCTTCGTCTCCTCGGGTCTCCAATCTATGAAAATTCTTTTCCTCTTTTTATTGAAGAAAAAATTCAAAATTTCAAGGACGTTTCGGAAAGATTATTTCAAATTAACATGCATTCGGCCATAATATTAATTCGTTACTGCTGTTTTGGCCCTAAATTAACATATTTCCTTCGCGCTTCCCATTTATGGAAGCACACTCACCTTTTAGACGAAATGGACAAAATTATCCGGCATACTCTAACGTTGATCTTAAATGTGGCCTTGGACGACCGTGCTTGGGCACAAGCTACTCTTCCCATCCGTATGGGAGGCCTCGGCGTCCGCAAAATTTCTAGTATTAGTTTACCGGCGTTCATATCCTCGGTACACGGCGCAGAGAAATTAATCAGGAAAATCCTAGCCTCCACACTGGTTAATTTTGATGTGCCTTGTTTCACCGAGGCTATGGATGCCTGGAAACTCGCTTGCCCGAATTCAGACCCACCCGACAATCCATCTTCCCAGAGACGGTGGGATGAGCCGCTCTGCAGAGTAGTACAGAACAATTTACTTGACACGTCTGCTACTACTGCGGAGCGTGCGCGCCTGCTTGCTGTGGGCAAGTGGGAGTCGGGTCTGTGGCTTCATGCGCTACGTCGTCGAACATTGGCACTTTGTTCGACGACACTACTTTCCGCCTCGCTGCTTCCCTGCGACTTGGAGCTCCTTCGTGTTCTCCTCATCGCTGTCACTGTGGCGAAGTTGTCAGCAGCCTCGGACACCACGGCCTGTCTTGCAGCCGAAGTGCGGGTCGCTTAGCGCGGCACGCTAACATCAATGACATCATCCGACGAGCCCTTGTCACCGTCGGCGTTCCAGCTGTATTAGAACCCAATGGCTTGGCACGCGACGATGGCAAGAGACCGGACGGCATGTCATTATTTCCATGGAAGGTGGGAAGGCCTTTAGTGTGGGACGCAACTTGTGTCGATACTCTTGCGCCATCCCATCTTCCTGGCTCGGCGTGCTGTGCTGGCACTACTGCTGCGGCTGCGGAAAACCTCAAGCGGCGGAAGTATAATAACCTTATCGGTAATTATATTTTTGAGCCGTTTGGGGTTGAAACCCTTGGGCCGTGGGGTCCGAGTGCTCATAGTTTGTTTAAGGAAATCTCCAAACGGCTTGTTGACACTTCCCGTGACCCAAGGGCTGGCTTTTACCTTGGCCAGAGGATTAGCATTGCCATACAACGTGGCAATGCCGCCAGTCTCTTGGGTACTTTACCAGTCGACAGCGATGCGGAGGAATTTTTCGACGCCATATTTTAGTTTTTTATTAGTTTTAGTTTAAGATATTATATTTTTAAGTTATTTTAGCTTATTTTTAAGTATATTGAAATAAAACTATTCTGAATCCATCCCAAATAAATAGTACAAATTCTATGTAAACTTTTCATTTTTGTACCATAAAAACAGAAATTTTAAAAAATATAATAAATCGTTTAAAAATATCGAAATTCAAATCATATGCAGCCTGCATATGAATAGAATTTTTGATTCTTTCGATTTTTTTTTTGAAAAAAAAAAAAAGTTAGGTATGCCATAGGCTTCTACTCCGTTCACCCAATTTTTTTCGAGTCGGTAAAAAAATTCATCCGGTATAACGAAGTTAAAAGGAAAAGTATCACAGCTAAGTAGGCTTCTCAAGTTTACGAGTAATAGTCAAATATTCATGAAACAACAAAAAGCCCTCTTCTTAGTCCGCATTATTGTGCAACTACGGAACCCTATTACTGCGCGTGGCCCGACACGCAATTGGCCAGTTTTAACAGTATCACTTCATGCCGCATTTACACATTCGTGCGAATCGCGAGGCGAATGGCGAAGCGAATAACGAACACGCATATGTAAACAGTGCGCTCGCTATTCGCCTCGTGCTTCGCCTCGCGATTCGCGCGCTCGCGTTGGGAGCGGTTTTTCGGACGCGAATCAAAGGGCACGAATGGCGAACACGAATTTACTGTTTACACATTCGCCTGTATTCAGTTGACAGCTAGCGCCCGACCCAACAGGACGTGTAGACAAAATGGAGTGGAGTGACGTGCGAATTTTAGAATTCCTAGAACTTTATCAAAATGAAGAGCTCATATGAAACCCAAAACATATCAATCATAAAAATAGACAAAAGATAAACGATGCATGGAACGGTATACCAACTAGTATGGGATTGCCAGTCAGCAATTTAAAATTAAAGAAGAATTCTTTCGTACGCATCTTCGATTCATCATCTAAATATAATTATAATTGTATAAACTCAATAGAAGTAGCGCGCATGCCGCCATTATTTCCACGTCCTCCATATTCGTGTGCGAATGTCAAAATAATTCACCCCGCGAATGTGTGAACAGTAGTTCGCGACGGGAGTCGTATACGAATGTTCGTCGAATGACGAGGCGAATGGCGAAGACGATTGTGTAAATGCGGTATCACAGATTTGTTCGCGTAAGAGAACTATCATCTTAAAAGCATCGCAGACATTATGAGTCGCATCCACTCTATGAGATGTTTCCTTTGTAATATCTTCAAAAGGAATGCAGAAAACTGTTCAAGTGTTAGTTCTAGCCAATTTTCTCTGCTTCACTCAAAAAGTCTTGTTGGCAACGTCTTAGACGGAAATGTAGCGAAAAGTGGGTGTTGATTTTATTATTTAGCCATCCTAAATAATAAAATCTACACCCACTCACTCTGCCTAGCCTTTTCCCAACTATATTGGGGTCGGCTCCCAGTCTAACCAGATGTAGCTGAATACCAGTATTTTACATGGAGCGACTGCCTATCTAACCTCCACAACCCAGTAACTCGGTAATACGATACCCCTTGGTAAGACTGGTTGTCCGACTTTCAGGTTTCTGACGACCCGTAACGACTTTAAAAGATCCACGAATAATAGCCGAGACCAACGGCTTAACGTGCTTACCGAGGCACGGAGGAGACTTGGTATGTAAAGATAGTCGCCTATCCACGGACCCGGGTTGGTACCCGCAAGCGTAGCTTAACCTGATGGATCGATCCGTAAGGCTGTTATTACTTAGCCACGAGCTTCTCAAAATCTACATCCAGTATTTAAAATTATTTTAGTATGTATGTAGTACACTTAGTTTATCTAGTTAAGAGCCATTTCACAAATTTTGAACAAAATTTTAATATTGCAGTCGTAGTAAAATAATTCGTTCACGATACGTGAGCTCGGACATCAGGAGGCGGGAAAAAATGGCACAGGTCCTTCCTCGATGGGCGCTTGCGCTGTTATAATCAGTGGCCGCTTATGCAACGTAATTTATTCTAATTTAGAGTGATATTAATATCGTTATTATGTCTAAATAAATGAAGGGATTTTAATAAAACTTTAGAATTAGTTTTGTTAAAAAGAATAGTTTATTTTGAGAAGTTTTTTTTTAAATTCAATTACGCTATTAATAATCGATATACTAGTATATTAAGAGTCAACAAAATTATATGTCTAAAGATGCTTTACGTATTTTTAGGGTTCCGTACCTCAAAAGGAAAAAACGGAACCCTTATAGGATCACTTCGTTGTCCGTCTGTCTGTCTGTCAGTCTGTCAAGACCCTTTTTCTGAGGAACGCGTTGAGGTATCAAGTTGAAATTAATATCAAATACGTAAATTTATGGCCTCTTGAAATCCTAAAAAACTTAAACTTCTAAGTCAACGCAATAAAAAAATACGACCATTTTGCGACAAATTTTGATACTCTGTCGCAAGTAAATCAAAACCTATAGGGTACTTCCCATTGACCTAGAATAATGAAATTTGACAAGAAGCAAGGTCTCACAGCACAAATAACGGAAAAAGTCCGAAAAATGTATTCGCGGAAGCAGGTTCCCTTGGGATATTTCCCGATATCCACGCGGGTGAAGCCGCGGGCAAAAGCTAGTATCAAATATGTAAGTCTATGGTCCCTTAGAGTCATAAAAAAATCAAGCTTCTATGTCAACGCAATAAAAAATGCTGCCATTTTGCAACATATTTTGATACTCACAACTGTCGCAAGTAAATCAAAACCTATATTTTTATTTCCCGTTGACTTAGAATAATGAAATTTGGCAAGAAGCAAGGTCTTTCGGCACAAGTAAAGGAAAAAGTCCGAAAATTGTGAATTTGTAATTTTATGATTTAAAACTTTTTTTTTGGGATCCAATGTTAAGTTTGTTTTTGGGATAAATTCGTTTCAACTACGGAACCCTTCATTGTGCGTGGTCCGACACGCACTTGGCCGGTTTTTTTAAGTAAAATTTATGAATGTTAATGATAGATTTATGAGTCTGAAATTTACTCTTCGATGATTTTTCTGCAAACTAGTTGTGGGAGATTAATCGCCACAAAGTAAACAAATAAGTTTTTGTAAATATGTTACATTAAGAATCAATACAAAAGATTGGTCTTTCTTTTAAATGTATTCAACAATGTCAGAGTTTTACCTAAGATGGTAAATTAGGCGACTAAATTCTTAGATATTCGCGCGAAAACGTGAAATGGCTCTTAACGAGTAGATTAATATTGCAGGCGTATCTAGGCGTTTTGCAAGTGGCTATCACCTCGTATATAAATCGTCATAAATCTACTTATGGACACTTTTTTGAGGTGTATTGTCGACCGCAATATATTTTCACACCATCTAAGATAGTAGTCGAACAAAACCTATCTAACAGAACGATATCTACATGTTGTCTCTTTATTCATTACAATTTCCAAAACAAGATTGTTTAAATTTCCCATTTATCAAAAAGAAAAATGTTATTTTTCCTACCTCACAGCCATTTTCAACGTAAGCGCTGTTTAATATAGATGTCAGAAATGCCAAACAAGCTTCATCAACAGTAGGTACATTTTGAATAAAGAAGCCTGGTTTTTAGCGTGACGTCGAGTTTTCAGTGACGGACTTTATTGTAATTAATTCATAACTGAGAAAACAATTATTGTTGGGACACAATAGCACGGCTAGGTGTTGCTACAGGCTTAAATAATTCAACTGGTGGATCGAAAGCAAATATAATTAAAAATTCTTAATTAAAACGAGTTTTCCATGTAATATTAAGAGTGCGCTCATTTTGTTTGGTTGAAAACAAGTTAATCATTTCGGGATTGAACCTGTTATTTTTAGTTTTAAACTGTTCAAAATAATTTAATTGGTCGTGGGTGTATGGTCAGGGGAATTCATTGTTTATCAAATTGACATAGGTACTACATCAATTTGCAGTATCAAACGTTTCCTACAACTATTAAAAATGACAGTAATGGTGATTTGAATGTACGGACAATTGAAGTAATTTATGTCAATTCGATAAACAATTAATTTCTTTAGCTTTTTAATATGTAGATATATTTTGGGCATACTGTCAGACTACCTCCTATTACACGCCATTTAGCTCGATTCTGGGCAACTCTCATCCAGCTGCTACCACCCTGCGAATATCCTCGCTCCACCTAGCCCATGGGCGTCCTACCTTACATTTGCCGATTCCCAGTCTCCACTCAAGAACACGTCTGCCCCAACGTCATCGGTTCTACGGCTAATAATGACCTGCCCATTGCAACTTCAGCTTGCTTATTCTGTGAGCTATGTCGACGACATTGGTTGTCTGCCGGATCACCTCGTTACGGATTCGATCCCTCAGAGAGTTTCCTAGCATAGCATGTTCCATAGCTCGCTGAGCGACCTTGAATTTATGGACCAGTGTTACTGTGAGTGTCCACGTTTCGGCTCCATAAGTCATAATAGCCAGTACGCACTAATTGAAGACCTTCGTCTTTAGTCTCTGTGGAATACGCGACGAGAAGACTCGACGAAGCTTCCCAAACGCTGCCAAGTGCAGTAATATATAAGATTAATTACGTATATCTAGCAGCACAGATACTTACTAAATCAAACAAGAACAGAACGTTCAAGTTTTCCGATGATTCATTCTACACCCACTCCCCACTCATAAACCGCAGTGTAAAACATTCCAGTACCAGTATACCCGGATGCATTTCATTCAAGTTTTACAGCCGTCATACTGAGCAATAAGTGATGCACGTGCTTACATTACTGAGCTATGTCAAGGACTTATGATGTTATGGAGTTATTACTGGGTGGGGCTTGAGTTATAGCTGTTCTGTAGGTATTTTATAAGTTAATTTGACAGTTTTTTGCTAAAAATAATCGAATAGGAAGTGTTTCACGAATCGACCGTTCAACAACAGCAATCAGCACAACACAACAACCACAATTTTAGCTTCATAAATGAGTCTTTTGCATAGAGTGACCCTAATATTGGTTAGTATTTTATTATTTAGTTTGTTTGAAAAAAAAATTTTTTTTTTTCAATTTACAAGTTATGAAATTTTACTTATTCATATTATAATTAAATTCAGAATTCAAAAAAACTAACACAGTTATTCATAAGTTTAATTTTTTCACTTCTGCCAGCAGTCCCCGTGACTGCTATTTTTTAAAATTATAATCTCTATCTACCTATTGAACATGGTTTTTAACTTAGAAGCAAAGTTAAATAAAAATTGGTATGCAGGTCCTGTTTTTTACAGAAATCACATGTTACTTCCATCGACGACTTATTTTGCTATTACAAAATAAACTATCTCTAAACTCTTATACTAGTACCACACCCCGCATAAAAAGGTTATGTGATAAACCCCCACGTAAATGAGAAGATGAAATGCTCTCCAAATTGCCTCGAATGTCAGAGTTAAAAACTCTATAGGTATAATTTCAAGAGAAGCCTACAATTTTTGCGTAGGTACGAATGTATTAATTAATCACACAAACCTTATTAACGAAAAAGGTAACTGTATTTTTTATGTTTCAGATAGGTTGGTGAAAAGGCTGAAAAAGCACCATGCATTAATTAATGCCTGCAGCGAGGTGTTTTAACAGTCTGTCCCTGGATAAAGTACACAGACGAAAATGGGTGAAATTAATATATAAATAATACATAATTCATCTACAAAAAGATTGAAATTTATTGAAAAAATCAGACAAACATTTCAAAATGTCTTCAAAGAAACGTGTTTTTTTTTTTTATTTGATAATTGTTTTAAAAGAGTTTCTTCTTATTTGCCATGCAACATCAATTAATTATCAACCATTATTATTATTCTTATTTTAACTAAATTCACTCAATTAACATAAAGTTATTATTTGAAATCTGAGGCCTTTAAAAAAGTTAAAAATCGATAACAATTATTTCAAATTGTTTTCCAATTTTTTATCGATGAATTTAGGTCTAGTTTCACCCATTTTCGTCTGTACACTTTATCCAGGGACACACTGTATATAGATGTCAACCAAAGTTGATATAATTACTGTCGCTAGCAATAGGAATGTTGCCTAGGGTTGCCATTCTGAAAGAAATGTCCGGACATACTTAAATGATGCCTGTAATCCCCAAAGGGTTAGACAGAGGTTATTTCTGTAATCCCCGAAGAGTTAATAGGCAGACGTTACCTTCTTATACAGCTACATTTCGTCAGTTATGTTTAAGTCCCATGTAATAGAGGGCGAACCTATTGCCATCAACCGGGCCCATATCCAGACTACGGACTCATCATCTGCCTAGCCTTTTCCCAACTATGTTGGGGTCGGCCCAGACTACGGACTGCTACTGAATAATTCCTGATGGAAAAACCCAATAACACTTGCCCGACCTGGGAAACGAACCCAGGACCATGCTCCGCAGTAATCCTTACGACCACAAGAAGCAGTCGCAATAAAGTCCGGAATTTTTTTTTTTTTTAGTGCTCATTAACTTCTTATATTTTCAATAAAAAAAACCTCTTATGTCGACAAGGCTAGACAAATGACAAGGCCGGACCCCGACAGAGGGGGTCAAAAAGCCGCACATTTCTCGACAAACATGGACCGATGGTAACCCTAATTATCTTGGCATATAACTATGGTTCACAAAAACAGCGATGCTGCTTGACCCCAGAAAAAGGTACAGAGATAACGTACCTACACGAAAAACTTTGAATCAAATCCAACAATAAATCTAACAATACCAACAATAAATAACAACAACAAACAACAACTACAAACAATAACAACAACAAATTAACAACAGAAAACAATAAATAATATTCCAACAATTAATATTTTAATCTTCATAGCGGATCGATGGTAAAAAGTTGAAACATGTTTGGGCAAAAAATTCAGCTGCGCGAACTCCGTTCACGGACGCATTCATAAGATTATCAAGTGCACAGGTGCCCCTGCGGTGCAGGATGGGAGGTGGAAATAATGTTAGAAGATGTGCAATAACCATGCACATAAAAATCAAAATGGATTCCAGTTATACGGAAACTATAAGAACCATTTCCCATTTCCACATTGAGAAAACTATTTCCAACGCAATTTCACTTTGAAATTGATATTTTATGAGAGTTCCGTGTCGGAAACTTTGTTCCAGATATTTCTAATAAGAAATTATGTCCATATCTAGTCGTCTATAATATTCCTCAAACGTCCATTTACACGGAGCAATTTTATTGCTTGCTGCATGCGATTTTTATATTGGGACGAGGAATATAAAAATGCTGCACTGGTCTTTAAAAAGTTCTATTTTATTATTTTTTGACTTTACAATGTTGCATTGGATGCACAATTATATTGGCCGTTATAATATGGACTAGATAACATAATATTACGCCCGTACTCACCGATGGGTTGGTAGAGGTGTATCTATATCTATATATATCTATCTATATAAATAAAAAGATAAGTCCTGACTTCCTGACTGACTCATCAACGCCCAGCCCAAACCCTTGAACCTAGAAAGCTGAAATTTTGCACAGAGGTTCCCTTTATAATTTACAAAAGGAATGAGGAAGGATTTTTTGGTAGTACGTTCCCTTGGGATATTTTCCGACATCCATGCGGGCGAAGCCGTGGGCAAAAACTAGTCTATAATAAATGGTAAAGTGGATGGAAGTTGTAATTGGACTAAAACCACAAAATAATAGCTGTCCTGCACGTGTCTTCATACGAATTGAACACTGCATGATTTTACAGTAGGTATTCGATCTTAACTGGGCTTAGTAGGCGTTTCGACCGCTGAGTTTCGTCCGATCCGGTTGAAACAGGAATTCCATTGACTTGTTTGACTCGTTTCAATTGATATTTATGACTGATTATTGTGATTTATAATGTTTACTGTTGTTTGATGTAATTGTATATTAAACTTTATATTTTTTCAACAATTCCCGAACTTTTATTTTTACTAAATAATAATAACCCTACCTAAGGTTTTTCATTCTGACTGTACAAAATTTGCTTATAAAAGTATAGTCCGAAACACCACTCAAAAGTATTAATAATAATGAAATTCTTGTTTCGACCGGATCGGACAAAACTCAGCGGCCGAAACGCCCACTAAGCCCTTAACTGTACCTACAGCAGCTTCATAGTCTATGAACCCAGTTTTTTATGCAATAAAAACTTGCGGTATACCTACCGTGTGCACCTACATAGTCTTATTTGAAAAGATCGTTCTTTCTACTTTGAGTTCATGCTTCATTAATTACATCCCAACACAACTAATAAACCGATCGATTTCCACTAGCGATAGCGTCCACTCCAGTTAGTTCTAAATCGATTACTCACATCACTGATTCGATACCTTTTCCATTTGAGAAGTCCGTTCAAGTATTCTTTTCAAATGGACAGTTCTTTTTAAAGTAATTTGTGAAGTTACTAATGACGCAATTAAGGTTATCTTCAAGGTACCCTAGGTATTCCAAATGAGCGATATTGGCTCGACATTCCTTTGAGAAAGTTTTTTTTCTTTGAATGGTAATTAATTTTATTCTGTGCTGACTTTGAACTTTGACATTTTCGACTGTATCAGCTAGGGCTCTGTTTTCGATAATCGAGGTTCTCTTAAGTATTATGTTTGTCTACATAGAATCGGAGGTTTATGTAACCACTTTTTAAGTATCAGGGGTTTAAAAACTTGCTGATACTATTTATACTACTATTAAGTAGTGTAAATTAATTCGTAAAGTTATGTCTAAAGGCTCTTACAGACAGAGGCGATATCGCGTCGCGACGCGATATTTTGCTAAGGATATAATATTGAAATATCGCGTCGCGACCGCGATATCGCCTCTGTCTGTAAGAGCCTTAACGCGGACAGAAATAAAAATGAATGGCTAAATGTGTTGCTAAGCGCAAAACTCGAGAACGGCTGGACCAATTCGGCAATTTTTTTTTTTTAATATTCTTTCATTTCGAAGAAGGTTCTTATGAAGAGAAAAATTGGAAAAATTGCCGGGAAAATTGGAGAATTCGGTTAAACTGAGAATGCATTTTCTATGGGAATTTTGTATGAATTATTGAAATTAGGACAAGACAATGTCTGTCGGATCAGCTAGTATATAAATAAAAATGAATGGTTAATATATGTAGCTAAGCGCAAAACTCAAGAACGGGTGGACGAATTCGGCAATTTTTTTATTTATTTTTGTTTAAGTCTGAGGAAGGTTTTTATGAAGAGAAAAATTGGAAGAGCTGCCGGAAAATGGAAAATTCGGGAAACACTGAAGGTAGTTTTTTCTGAGTTTTTTTAAGAGTTATTAAAATTTCGACAGGATAACGTCTGTCGGGTCAGCTAGTAGGCTACAATAATCATAGTAGTTCCCCGTACATTTTCCTTTAATTGGTTTTATCGTACGCGTAAGTACTATGAACAGCTCAATGGACGAAGCATGTCAGCTGACCAAACCCTCGCCTATAATGTTTTGCTCTCGATGTACTGTCCGAGCAAATTGAACGCAGTAAGCAAATGTTTACTAGTGCTGTGTAGCTTATCGATATCGATTCACAAAAGTATACATTAAAATAGATAGATAGTTATGAGATAAACATTTATTCAGTGCCACAACACACAAAAGCACAGTTAAATAATACCAAGTTACATGAATATAAATAAAAAAACAAGGTGCCAACACATACGAAAAAGAAAAACAAAAAGGTAAAAATAATGGTGATGTCAATGAAAGACAAATAATAATTAAGTATTTTAATTTGCAAACAATGTAATACAAAGAAATCATTTTACACACTTTTTAAACATATTATTTTGCTGTCATTTCTTTTAGTAGGTATTAAATTGTGGTTGAAATAACCAAGATTTAATTTATTAGTTGCACAATTCACAGGTAAGATATTTAAGTACAATAGATACCTAATACCTATTTACTGAGAGAATCCACACAAAAATTACAAACAAAGCTAGGAAATATTTCAAATTGACAATAACAATTTGTTGCAACCTTCCACGCAACAGCTTAATGTCGGCTTGGATGAAAGTGCTATTAAAATATTTCGTAGGCGTTGTGATTGACCGCTTTTAATCCGTGCTGTGATGTGCGTACATAAATGCATAAATCACGACAGTTTCATTAAAGTCTCTCAAACTCGATGACTGATAGTCTAAAATATAATAACTATGCAATTATTCTGATTGAGCATAATAATATGTAGAATCAAGTTCTTCTAACTTAACAGAGAGCTGTGCTGCTATGGAGTTGGTTGCGCCACTTCTTCATCTAAAGCACTAGGATGTGGTGAAGGGCGGCCGTTTTGTGGGCACTGTTGAATAAATTACTTTTGATTTGATTATTTTTACTGGTAGCAAAACAGTTTTTTTTTACAGATGTTGCGCGCATTAGCGGAAACATTTACGTTTGCCTCTGGCGTAAAAAAAAAGAGTCGGGAGGTGTCGTGGGTCACCCGGTTGGAACGAAGTTCCTTTCGCTGTATATCATGGCTTAAAACAGAACCATCTAGTATAAGATTTAGAAGCTATAAACGTATAATAAGATGGTTCTGTACTAAACAACAAAAACAATAACTTTTAACACTAGAAACCAACTTTTTCGGGCTTTGCGATTTTTCGTTACTTGACGATTTCTATCCTATCGCAAGTTTACTCTTATCGCAAGCGCGTTAAACAACTTCGTTCCAAAATTGCCTATGAAAAAAAGAGGCCGACACCAAGCGGGAATAAGTGAAAGCTTACACGTCAATCGTAAGCTAATAATATCTCCAAAAAACACTCAATCATACGTCAAAGCAATTATGGTCGGACTTTTAGCTAGCTGCAGTAAAATTACATTTCTTATCATCATTTCGTTCTATTCTATTCTATTTTTCACTATGGCAATGGTGCCGATGTCGACAATTCTGCCAATGTCAGATGTGTTATGACTTATGAGAAGACGTGCGTGTAAAAAGAAAAAAAAAAAATAATTCTAGATTGAATTTAATGTGAGACTTGTTGACAGGTATTAGTACACTGAAACAAACACAAAAAATATTATTAGTTAAATATTAAATACTAATATATATATCATGTACACAAGTGACATACAACAAACCACACAAAAATAAATATAATCATAATTTAATATCATTCTCGCGGATATGAAAAAATGTTCCCATTTGACAGCGACATGACGGTAAAAATGACATTAGAAGTGTCATTCTACTGCAGCTGATTAAAAAGTCCGACCATTAACTTTGACGTCTGGTTTCGACATCAGTCAATCATGATTTTTGTCCATAATATTTCTGATACGTAATTTTGTAGTGTTTGAAGTCATTCACATCTCACAAGGGGAAATGGGCTCAACAGTTCACAACTATTCACATTATTATTCAAATCACATACCTTATTTCCTATTTTATTGTTCCATTTTGTGTCTCGGAATACATAGAAAAGGAAGACGTTACTTCAGTGTATAATAATTTCTCGTGTCGTATATAATTTATTGCGAGAAATAAAACTTATCGCTCGATCAGAATTACGGTGTAAGATAGCGTTTTTTTCTCGAGAAGATGTATAGTACAATATCTTGGAAGTTTTGTGCGTAGTGGATTGAATTCAGATATTAATGCTCATTTTAGAAATAAAACGCCAACGAATTTGGTATTTGCCAGTGAACCTTATAATGTAGCTCTAAAAATAAAAACGTTTCTAATAAAAAGTGACAGAATAGGATAGAAAAATGTTGAAGAAACATGAGCACTTTACTTATTCCTTCTAAACAATACGTTTACAAATGATTAACTGCGCTCACAGAAAAATAAAATATTCCTAATAATAAAGACATTAATATTTATCATACCACCGACACTGAAATATTTAACAACGTATTGCACTCTGATGTTTTTACAGAATTCTCACATATCGATACCTATTACGATATCGATGGTACACCACTAGTGCATTCAACAGTGAAGCCGTCGTCACGAACACTCGAGCGCGCGAGTGCAATGCGACTTGACATGGTCACATAACTAGGTACTGTCGTGGTGTAAAGCTATTTATAATATTTGCGGACTTTACTGCATTTTGGTATTGTTGTTGCTACCAGAGATTTTGGAACTTAAATTATGCTGAATGGCATAAATGCTATTTACAGTCAGTTTCTTCAACAACAACTAAAGTAATCAATAAAAGTTAGAGGCAAAAGTAACAATAGCAACAATAGTAACACTAGCAACAGCTAAAATTGTGAAGAAACAAAATTGACCGTTACTTAAACTTTGCGACGTTACTTTGGCTGTTACTTTTGATGAATAAACTGGCTGTTCAGGCAGTTTCTTCAACAACAACTAAAGGAATCAGTAAAAGTTAGAGGCAAAAGTAACAATAAACGCAACAGCTAAAATTGTGAAGAAACAAAATTAACCGTTACTTTGACTTTGTGACGTTACTTTGGCTGTAACTTTTGATGAAAAAACTGGCTGTTCAGGCAGTTTCTTCAACAACAACTAAAGGAATCAGTAAAAGTTAGAGGCAAAAGTAACAATAAACGCAACAGCTAAAACTGTGAAGAAACAAAATTAACCGTTACTTTGACTTTGTGACGTTACTTTGGCTGTTACTTTTGATGAAGAAACTGGCTGTTCAGGCAGTTTCTTCAACAACAACTAAAGGAATCAGTAAAAGTTAGAGGCAAAAGTAACAATAAACGCAACAGCTAAAACTGTGAAGAAACAAAATTAACCGTTACTTTGACTTTGTGACGTTACTTTGGCTGTTACTTTTGATGAAGAAACTGGCTGTTCAGGCAGTTTCTTCAACAACAACTAAAGGAATCAGTAAAAGTTAGAGGCAAAAGTAACAATAAACGCAACAGCTAAAACTGTGAAGAAACAATTAACCGTTACTTTCGATTTTGTGACGTTACTTTGGCTGTTACTTTAATGAAGATTTGACACGTTATGTGTTCCAGGGATTAGTTCATGAAAAGTATCCTATGTGTTAATCCAGGTTATAAACTGTCTGTGTGAAAATTTTCATCCAAAAATCCGTGCGGGCGTTTTTGCGTGATTGAGTAACAAACATCCAAACATTTATAATATTAGTAGGATTTATTTTCAATACCTACTGTTTTTTAGGGTTCCGAACCTCAAAAGGAAAAACGGAACCCTTATAGGATCATGACTTCGTTATCCATCCGCCTGTCTGTCTGTCTGTCAGTCTGTTAAGACCCTTTTTCTCGCGTGGAGGTATCAAGCTAAAATTAATATCAAATACGTAGGTCTACAGGGTTATTTTTAAAACACCAGTAACCTCTTAAGGGGTCATCATTATGAACAACTTTTACTATAGGACCAAACCTAAAATGTTTGGTCCCATAGTAAAAGTTGTTCATAATGATGAGTACAATGACCCCTTAAGAGGTTGCTGGTGTTTTACCAATAACCCTGTATAGTATCTTGGAGCTCTAAAAAAATCAAGCTTCTAAGGCAACGCAATAAAAAAATACTGCCATTTAAGCTACATATATTATTTTGATAGGTACTCGCAAATAAATCAAAACCTGTAGGGATACTTACCGTTGACTAGAATCATTAAATTTAGCAAGAAACAAGTGTCACGAGTAAATGAAAACGTCCAAAAATCGTTAATTTGTATTTTTATACTTATAAACATATTTTTTTTTCGATTACAAACTTAAATTTGCAGTTGGAGAATTAACCGTGACGTATATCAATGTATGGGCGAACATTTTTTTCAACTACAATGTTAAGTTTTTTTTGGCATAAATCCTTTTCAACTACGGAACTCTTTAGTGTGCTTAATCTGACACGTACTTTGCCGGTTTTATTTTAAAAACTAAAGTAGCTGCGCCCCGCGGTTTTACCCGCGTACAACACATAGAGTAGCCTATGTGCCAGGGTATAAGCTATCTATATACCAAATTTCATCCAAGTCATTTGAGCGTGAAGAAGTAACAAACATAGAAACACACTCACACATACTCACAAACGTTCGCTTTTATAATATTAGTGTTATAAATTAGGAGGAGCTCGTGGCTAAGTAATAACAGCCGCACGGGTCGATCCTTGAGGTTAAGCTATGCTTGCCGGGGCTGGTCAGTGGATGGGTGACCATCTTTACATACCGAGACTCCTCCGTGCCTCGGAAAGCACGTTAAGCCGTTGGTCCCGGCTGTCATTCGTGGATCTTTGACAGTCGTTACGGGTCGTCAGAAGCCCGAAAGTCTGACAACCGGTCTTACCAAGGGGTATCGTATTACCCGTTACTGGGTTATGGAGGTCAGATGGCAGTCGCTCCATGTAAAATACAGATATTCGGCTGCATCCGGTTAGACTGGAAGCCGACCCCAACATAGTTGGGAAAAGGCTAGGCAGATAGATAGTGTTATAAATTACCACGTTTTCACAATACTGAAAAATAACTAAATAGAAGCTAAGACTTCGCTGTGATACATAATCCATCTTATTACAAAACAAGGTTCATCTTCAGACCCTGGTTTAAACCATGAACCCTTTTTTGAATTTCGAACTTTATTCCGACACAAGTTTCACAAAACTGACAACTTAGTACAGGACTGAGTAGTCAGTATTGTATAAAGAACTGTATTTCTATCAAAGCTAGGTTCTTATTACAAAAACTGGCTCGATGGTTTAAACCGTGACAGAAGAAAAACCTCGTTTTGTGATAAGGCCGTACATGTCTAAAGTCGTTTAGTTATAAAAAGTCGGAAGTGTTCTGCGAGTAATGTCCACCTATCTGTCTCTTTTTAATTGGACTTCCCACGCTTTTACATTTATGAGGGTTTCATACCCGTAACTTTATGCTGGAAGGCGTGACGACACGTGTGGGAATAATAAAATTAGGTTGTGCATAGACCGAGACACGACAGTTTATTAGACAGACTCTTACCTCGACGAAAACAGTGACAGTACGCACATTTTGCAACAAAACAGTCTGATTGTCAAGTTGTAGGTACTGACAGCTTCTTTAAACACAAGACGAAACTGTCCTATCTAACTACCACCACCACTCCCAAAAACCACCACCACCACCAAGGACCACCAGGAAGCCACCCAGCCAGCCTCCCTTTTGCTACCTTTTTTAGGGTTCCGTACCAAAATGGTAAAAAAGGAACCCTTATGGTGTGACTCAGTCTGTCTGTCTGTCTGTCACAGCTGAATATCTCAAGAACTACTAATGCTATCAACTTGAAAGGAGAATGGGCGGGTCCGTCCCCAGTGGTGTATCAAGATGTGATATACGTCATTTTAAAGATCATAACAATAGCTTTATTTTCTTGTATGACACCAACAACGAAACTCGTGCAGGGAAGGAACCATGAATAATTTTAATTTTATTTTTTAATAATATTATTTCTAACTTCTACTGTAACGTAGCAAGTATAACCATGTGCAGAAAATGCTAGAGGCGTCATCGCATCAGGGTGAAGAACGTCAGAGGGCGGGTGAACCCGAACGAGATTACAATTACGATAGACAACTTTCCAACCGACGATTATCTCTGTATGCGGGGTTGTCCTTGGGTGCACTATGTAAGTGCACCCAAGGACAACCCCTGGTTGGTGCAGGACTATTGCAGAACATGGAAACAAAACATATT
Source organism: Cosmia trapezina (assembly GCA_905163495.3). Lineage (NCBI taxonomy): Eukaryota > Metazoa > Arthropoda > Insecta > Lepidoptera > Noctuidae > Cosmia > Cosmia trapezina. Next base: position 8,431,461 of record LR991022.1, on the reverse strand, counting down.
GGGCTTTGGGTTTGTGTGGCTGTGGCATGGTTACCTAGAACTATGGAAAGACTATGGTCCCTGCCTGACCAATGTTTTTTATACAATACAAAGATGAAATGGCAGGGGGTGACATTTTTTTTTGTGAATGGGAAATCATCTAATGACTTTGCCCGCTCTGTGTGGGGCGGAAGGGCGTGTCAGACTTCTACTGACTAAAACCCACCCGTGTTCTTTCAGTTGCCTATGCCAGGGCCACGGTATCTCTTTCGAACAACCCGCGACCCCGGCGGCATCGGCCCTATTGGACCCTATCATTGCTGACATCTCTTTGAGGGGCGCGTGGAATACAACGCGCCGTCGACCCGGGCCTGGTCCTTACAAGACGGCGAGCTACCCACTACTCGCCGACCGCAAGCCCACGCCTACGGTGACCGGGAATCGGCTCTCGACTCCCGCCGCCCAGGGCGTCTCCTGCGGTGACTGAGGGCGTGAGGTTGTCTCTCCTTCACGCGTTCCGCCTCCTCCTTCGAGAGAATTACTGCTTCGCAGAAGGATGTGACGGCCTCCCATGCACTCTTACTCCGCACTATGGCCTGGACCAGGTTTGAACGTGAGAGATCGCCGCCGCCGATCGCCTCCATGAAAACAGGGCGGTTCTCCGCCCAAGCCAGGCAGACCTCCACTGTATGCTCCACCGTGTCCTCCGGGCGATACACTGGAGTGCCTCCCTGATGCAACTCCAGGGCAGGGTATTGAAGGCGTTAGCGATGTCTAGAGACACTGCCAAGACGACCCCACCCCGGGCCACAGCATCCCCCGTCGTGAGGGCTCGCACGCGCATGATGGCGTCCATCGTAAAGCGCCCCCTGCGGAAACCAAACGGCCTCTCCACCAAATCCGGGCCCTCCTGCACTAGCCACCCGACGAGGTGGTTTGCAATGACTCTTTCAAAGAGCTTGCGTACCTCGTCGAGCAGCACGATGGGTCGGTAAGCGGAGCAAGGGGCACACTCAATGATGGGCCCCCGGAAACGGTCGCTAGCAAATAGTGACGTAGCGAGAAGGGGGCAACATATCCTGATGAGCTTGAGGAGTGGAGAGTTATTCCACGGCTCTCAGAACAATCCCAGAGCCCGGAAGCTGGTCAAGATTCCTACAAGCACTTACTGGAATACTTCCTTCCTCCGAGCACGTTTGCTCTTGCGAATCTCCGCTCAAGCGGTCAATAAAGGCAAGAATGAGGTGGGAGCTCTGTTTCCGTCAGTGTTCACTCCAACCGGTCAATAAAGGCAAGCCAGAGGTGAGGAACAAGACTTCTCCCGGGAGATAGGGTCCGTGGGGTCGCTACTTCCCAACAGCTTGCCACACGCTGCCCTGCGGTTTTCTGTATCTCTCTTGGTCTGGCTCCTCACCCTAGACCTGTTTCGGCAAAGTAAACTCTACCGGCACAGACTTGGAGTTCGGAGCGCGCAAGCCTCACCATGACGTCAACGTAAAGATACGGAGGTGGGGAAAAGTTGAAAAGTCAAGTGTGCAGGTGTGGCGATAAAGGCGCAACACAAGACTAGTAGCTGCACCGCAAAGAACGCTACATAAAATAATAGGTATATACGAAAAACTGTTTATGCTAAACATAATATCATTAAGAAAAAAAAAAAGATTCATAGTATCTTCTTTAAACGAGTTTTGTTGTTGATGGCATAAGCTAACTGTCATAACCTCGAGGACACATAAATATGTTAGACTTCGATCATATCTCGCTCCATCGCACTTTGAATAGATATAATAGTCTAGGCATACTCCAGGATATCTGCAAGACAAAACAGGTGGACGATGGTAAAATAAGCGAAAATCACATTTTTTTGAAAAAAAAATGTAATCATTCGTAGGTCTTCCCCTGCAAGAGTGCGATGGTTGGTGTCATAGAATAAAATAAAGCTATTCTAATAAGCTTTAAAATGACGTATCGCTCAATTTGATACAGTCTTAAAACAGTCTGGGGACGGAGCCCATACAAAAGCGCCCATTCTCCTTTTAGATAATATTTACCGAACTATTTTGCAAATAAGAAGGAAATAAAAATATATGTATTTTTTTTGCAACATGGGCTGAAAGGGGGTCTTAAAAATTTAAAGTGGGGCTACTAGGTCATGTGGGGTATCATATGAAAGAGCGCTGTTTGCACATTCTCAAACATATTTTTATTTTTTTTAGGCCACACAGTGTTCGACTTTTGATGAAAAAAGTAAAAAAAAATACCGTTCCCCCGTCGTTCGTCGTTCCTTATCTCCGAAGTTTGCAAAGATAAAAATCTGAAATTATTCTATGTGATAGAAGTTTATGTAAAGATTACAGGAAAAATAAAACGATGTCTCTAAATTGCACACTTTTTCAGAAATCGGAACGGAACCCTCGGTGCGCGAGTCCGACTCGCTCTTGACCGGTTTTTATTATTATTGTGGATGGGAAATCATCAAATGACTTCTCTCGCTCTGGGTGGAGCGGAAGGGCGTGTTAGACTTTTACTGACTAAAACCCATCCGTGTTCCTTCAGTTGCCAGAGACCCTTCCATGCCTCGGAATTGGTGCCGGTTGTCATTCTTGGATCTTTGATAATCGTACGTGTCGTCAGAAGCCCAAAAGTCTGACAGCCTTACCAAGAGATATCGTATTAACCAGTTACTGGATTATGGATGTCAGATAGAAAGTCGCGCCATATAAAATACTGGTATTCAGCTGCTGCATCCAGTTAGACTGGAAGTTGACCTCAAAATAGTAGGGAAAAGGCTAGGCAGATGAAACACTAACTTGTATAATTGTTGGAATATTCCAGAAACTTCTTAATCATTGTAAACCTTCTGCTTTCAACTGCCATACAATATGGACCTAACTGAGTACAGTAATTGGAGGAAATGGAGCGGCAGTCTTAATTATTTGCAGTCTTAGTGCTAAGTGCTGTTACATATGCATCTGGTATGATTATTATATTCCCTTGCGCTATGGAATTTGCCGAGTTACATCTCACACGAGAGAAGGGATGTAGGGTAATAAATATATAATCTTTGGAAGGAACAGTAGTTATGCCCGGTTAATGTATAACACAAATCGTTGTAATAACTAAATGGTAATCTTTTGTTTTTCTGTTCTAAAGAAATACGTTTGATAGTCTTAAGGCGAAAGCGCCAGGGTAGCCCGCGAAATTCAAAATTTTTTACGTTTTTTGCAATTTGTAGGTCAGTGTGAGCTTGTATGTTGATTAAAATATGATTCGCGGCCGTGTTTGAGGTAAATGATAACTTATGGAGCTGTATTGCTGATTCTAATGATTATAATTCTGTAAAGCCATATTAGCTACGGCCGCGAATCATATTTTAATCAACATACAAGCTCACACTGACCTACAAATTGCAAAAAACGTAAGACATTTTGAATTTCGCGGGCTACCGTGGCGCATCAACCTTAAGGGGATCCGCTAAGGTAGTCTGTTAAACCAGACCAATCCGCAGGAAATCTAACATAAAAAGATGTATTTATGATTTTCATGGTTTAAATTATATAAATACATATTTCTTTTCGTCGCGAATCTTATTTTGATCAAGATAGAATCTGACACTGACCTGTAAATTGCATAAAACGCAAGTTTGAATTTCGCGGGCTACTACAGCGCAAGGTAGGTAACCTCGCACAGGTCTTTTTTTTTTTTTTACTTTTTGTTATTTATTGTTTACTTTGTCAGATGCTCCTTATAAACTGTACTTCCTGTGCATGTCTCAAATAAAATATTTTTCTTTCTTTCTTTCAATCACCTTAACCCGTCATTCGTAAACCTTGACGCTAATTTATTCGTCTTGGCCAACCGCTGTAGACACAACAGCGGTTAGTTATTAGTTTTATATATCAATGGAGAAACACAGACGAAAATGAAAAAAAATCTATTTCATTCCAAGCTACATCACACATTTTCTATTCGATAAATATTTAGAAGAGGAAAAGTTCATTAAAATTCCAGAAGCACTCTAGTTATTGAACGTTCAACACCGGATGTACTACATACAAAGTACATACACATAAAGATATGAATAAAATCTTTCATCGCACACCTTCATTCACACGGTGTACTAATTTTTCTACAAAGTTTATTACATTGCACCATTTTATTACTACGATCAAAGAGTCTGTTTATTTTTGTGAGCATTTCTATTACGTTGTTAGGTTTAGTTTTTTTTAAAGCTAGCGCATTTGTTTTTAACGTTCGTCTGAAAATAATCACTGACAAGAAAAATACTCGGTTTTTTAATGCTTCGACTCATGAACAAATTAACCACTGGACCCGACATAAAATACAAATGTATGTATGAAAACTCGTTCAACCAGATTACATTTGATTAAATTTTGTGATAAATAACAATAAGTGTAATAAAATAATATACTTACAAGTGAAAAGAAATAGTGCTGCTTCAGCCACTATAGTTTTTACACCATTTAACTGAACATTTAGTCATTTTTGGGAGATGTTTTGTTGACAAGTAAGTGCTTGAGACTGACGCAAAAATAAGCGACCAAGGCTAGAATTTCATGGTTACTGACAAGACCGGTAAAGGTACGTCCGCTTATATATCGGGTCCAGTGGTTAATTCGTTCATGCTTCGACTGAAATGAGTCTTGAAATCTGATACAAAAAGCTTAATTGATTGAATCCCAGCAAAAACCGCGGTATGTTCGAACTAGGTCATAAGTTTGAATCCCATCTGTTGAACCAACAACTTTCACAACCTATTGCTAGCTGTAGGTGCCCTGGAGAGAATAGTTAGGTGAGAGAGGTGAGTTTCCTACCAATAACACAATTAATAACTTTCTTAGATATTTATCGGATCCTTTACAAATGTAGGTAATGTAATTTTTTGTTGTTGTTATCGCAAATGTTGATTTTTTTATTTTTTTTATTGTTGCTAGTATAATCTGCTGTTATTATTTTGTGTGCTTCTTTAATTTAGTCTGTGCTAAATAAATGTGTTTTCTTTATTTCTTTCTTTCTTAATGTTGACACTTGCGTACTTATTTTTATTAACTAACAAACATGACGATGCTTTACAATAATTGCTATTAAAAGTTTTAATGTAGCTCTTTGCAAATGAACGGGTTATATATTTTGAATCAGACGTCGTATTCAATCTTGCTTACTTCAACTATTACATCATTATTATAATCGTAATTCAAAAAACCATATGAACATGGTGAAAACAGCGACCCATTTCAGTAGAATCAGGTGAAATGTAAATAAGAATTAAGGAACTAAGGTACGTTTACAATTAAATCTCTTGCGCGCAGTGTAATTTAACAATATATTAAGACGTCTACAAAATTACATAAAAAAATATTTATTTACAGAGCGTGGATTTGTAACCGGCTGATAACTTGCTCCTAATTTAATTTATGACTAGCTTTTTCCCGCGGCTTCGCCCGCGTGGATGTCTGAAAATATCCCACGGGAACAAAAGTCCGTCCAGGTTAACACCCCCCCAATCCCTCCGTATGAAGTAGTTTAGGAAAACTAAAAATTAAAAACTTTCTAATTTACTTAGATAAATATTCATGCCAAGTTTCAAGTCTATTAACATGCTTTATCAAGGAATAAGATTTTTCATACAAACTTTGAACCCCCGTTTCACCCCATTAGGGGGTGAAATTTGAAAAATCCTTTCTTAGTCTACCCCTAGACTTCATAAGGAACCTACGTGCCAAATTTGGAATCTCTAAACCAAGCGGTTTGGGTTGTGCGTTGATACATCAGTCAATCACTTTTGCCTTTTATATACAGAGTGTATATGACGACACGGTTGGCGCAGTGGTTGAGCGATTGACTGCTGCGCAGCATGTCGCGGGTTCGATTCCCGCACGGAACAAATATTTGTACGACCTACAAGTATTTGTTCCGAGTCTGGGTGTTTTTCTATCTACAGGGTGTCCCGTAAATAATGGATAATCTCTTAAGGGGTCATTGTACTCATCATTATGAACAACTTTTACTATGGGACCAAACCTGAAATCACGAAAAAAAATCAGCTGACCAGTACATTTATCTACATCAAACTCGTCAAAATGTAGGGAGCAGCTGATTTTTTTTTCGCGATTCCAGGTTTGGTCCCATAGTAAAAGTTGTTCATAATGATGAGTACGATGACCCCTTAAGAGATTATCCATTATTTACGGGACACCCTGTATAATATGTATGTATTTACAAAAAAAAAATATATATATATATATATATATAAGTAGTTTATCAGCCATCTCGTTACCATAACACAAGCATTAGGTTGCTTAGCTTGGGACTAGATGGCGTTGTGTGAAATGTCCAAGGATATTTATTTATTTTATTTCTTTTAAGGTGTCAAGCCAGTGCGAGCTGATAGCAGAGTACCATACCTATCTAACCCCCATGTATGTTCTACGATTTGTAGTATTCGAGTTATTTTGGATCCCTCATTTCATATCAATGGTAGTGGTTAAGGATAGTAGTGGGTATATTTTTGTTTTTATTATCAACTAAGCTCTGCTTGAACGTAGAGGAATACTAAATATCAGGATTGACAAAAATATGCAAAGATAATAATAAATTATAAAATATTAAAATCACAAGATTTCAGATACACCACTTTCAACGACCGATTTCAGCAAATAATGCCCCTACTATTTAGTACACTCTTGTTCAAAGTTGACCCAAAAAAAGACGTAATTTTTTAAAGCCATAATCTCGTCGAATCAGGACAAAATATCGAAAAACAATTATAACTCGAAATTTGCAAAAAATCGTGGAACATACATGGGGGTTAAATCGAGAGGTATGGTACTCTGCTATCAGCTCGCACTAGCTTTACACCTTACAAGAAACACCTGGTATATATTAGGTCGGGGAAAACGTTCCTTCGTATTTTATATACAAATTCAAGACATTTTTTTTTTCATAGTTTATTATTTAATTATGTGTCATTTGCCAAATGGGTCAAAACTGTTTTGTGGTCAATTCCCAGTTCTTCATCTATGTCGTAACTACTGATATGACGATTTTGCTCCACTTTTTCAAAAATGGCATCCATTTTATCCGTAATAGGGCGACCAGAGCGACGTGCATCTTTGACATCAAAATTTCCGGATTAAAAACGCTTAAACCAAATTTGTGCTACTCTCATAGACACTACACTTGGTCCATAAACATCGCAAATTTTTTTCGCGGCTTGCATTGCATTTTTCCCATTTTTGTAATAAAACTTCAAAATGTATCGAATTTGTTCGTTAGATGCACTCATTTTGACGGGCAGAAAAACAATTGAAAAATGGCGGGAAATAGTTTTTACTTTTTATTTTTCTTTTCTAAAATGTCATCTATTTAATGGTATCAAAACCAGCCAGATACAAACAGTACAGCCAAAAAAGAGATTTTATGACAACTTTATACCTATAAAATACGAAAAAACTTTTTCCCCGACCTATTAGATAGATTGATAAAAATTTATAACAAAACTAATAAAACATAATGTGAAGGTAGCTACAGCTCACTTTGAAGAATACAGTTTTGATGTGACGTTGTATGATTTACCAGTAACGGTTAGTAAAATATAGGACTTGTATAATTATCCAATCTATGATCGAATCAAAACTACATCACAGATTAATACAGATGTGACACTCCGCAGTTTAGGTATGAAGCTACAAGTTCGCGGCGGGCCCCGTCCGCGGGGCTAATTCAGTAGGTTAGAAGGAATTACAGTTACGCGATAGAAATAGAGGTAACTTGTAGTTGAATATAACTGTAGCCGCTGGGGTCGCGGGTAGTTTGAAGAAGATACCGCGGCCCTGGCATAGGCAACTGAAGGAACACAGGTGGGTTTTAGTCAGTAAAAGTCTGACACGCCCTTCCGCTCCACCCAGAGCGGGAGAAGTTATTTGATGATTTCCCACCCTCAAAAAAAAAAAGAAAAAGGTAATAAGCATAGTGCAACCTGAATTGCACTTTATTGTGTCGTAGCAAGAGTCGCTTTTTATTTAAATAATTTTGCAGTGTCCCATCTGTATTAATCTGTGCCTACAACCTACATGCTTACTCGCTGATGTCACTGATTGGCTCACAAAGCGTACATACTTGTTAGGTGCTAATGATGATTATAATCAGTGTTAGCTGGTTTAATGGAACCGTGAGCAAATAAGTTTACTATTCATTTACATTCTACGTTTGTTTACTGTTTTCAAGAATGTGGTGTTCATGTAAATAATGTCATTGTATTTGTTTGAGTAACAAGTACTATTTTATTATTTTGTACACCATCCTTTAGATTTGTTTAACCGCATTTATACAAGGTGTAATTCTATTAATTACTAGCTTTTGACAGCGGCTTCGCCCGCGTGGATGTCGGAAAATATCCCACGGAAACATGCTACCGGTAAATTCTTCCTTGTTTCTTGTCTACATTATAAAGGGAACCTCTGTGTAAAATTTCAGCTTTCTAGGTCCAAGGGTTTGGGCTGGGCGTTGATGAGTCAGTCAATCAGTCAGTCAGTCAGGACTTCTCTTTTTATTTATAAAAAAATATATATATAAATAATCAGCTCTTCCATACATTCCAAACATACGGGTAGTTTTAAGAAGATACCGCGGCCCCGGCATAGGCAACTGAAGGAACACGAGTGGGTTTTAGTCAGTAAAAGTCTGACACGACCTTCCGCTTCACCCAGAGCGGGAGAAGTTATTTGATGACTTCCCACCCTCAAAAAAAAAAATAGCTTATTCTAAACATATTTTTTTTTTTTGTATTAGTTTAGTCTCTTTAGTCTTTTTATTTTTTCATTGTTAATCTTATTGCATAAGTTTTTCAATAGTATTTACTCCCGGAAGAGGGCACTGGCTCTTGTAACACAGGTTAACCACCTAGCACAAGTGTCAGGGACTTCACATAATTTGTAACCACTTTCTTAAGTAATAAAGATTATTATTATTATTAATAACATTTTTCCCGACCCGGGAATCGAACCCAGGACCTCATTCTCAGCAGTAGCAACCACTACACCAACGAGGCTGTGACTTGTTATCATTTTATTTGATTTATTTTCTATAAGCTTAACTAAATTAAAATTACATAATAGGTAGCCGAAACACAATTACAAGGGTTTTCTAAAATGACGTTCACTAGGTGGCAGCACTGAGACGTCGGGTCCGGGCACCTGTCAAAAGTGTCAAGGCACCTATATTTTCTTTAGTCGTGACTGAATGATGAACAAATGAATGAAATTAATGATGAACGTCATCATATAAATAAAATAAAAAAGCTTTTATTATTCCTTACTTAATTACAAAAAAAATAATCTTAATAAACTGAGTACCTAATAATAATTACTAAAGGATCCCTCAACAGATATGGCCTCCTCTAGTAATTTCTAGTTTTTTCTGTATTTTGTTTTCTCAAGCCATGATTTGCCAACCAATTCCACTATCTCGTCGTGCCAACTTTCTGCTAGTCTGCCTCTTTTTCTCTTTCCGTGTCAAAGCGTCTCATTTTCTTTATTCGGGACTGAATTATGAATGAACAAATTAATGAAATGAATAATGAACGTCATCATGACGTCATCATATATTTTATGTTCTTTGTCGAAATGGAAGGTGTCTTGTCAAACTGCCGCAACTGGTGAGGTGAATTTTCATCACCACCCTCATTCACGATATTAAAAACCCCACCCGAGCACAGTTCTCTTACAAAATCAAGTCAACCAAGAAACTCCTAAGAATCCTTAAGAACTTAAGCTATGAGTACACTAAGTGGGGAGGTCACAGACATTCCCAACAACATGTCAACAGTGTGGCGACAATGAAACTTGGCCCAATTTAATATACCTTGCTAACTACGGCGCCTGAATTATGGTAATATCATGTATACTATCTGGCTTGGAGACTGATAGTTCAAAGGTTAATAAGTACCTACCCATAGACTTATAAAAAAAGATGGACTCCGCGCCGCGCATATCGAAAGTGAAGCACCGTGCCGATCTATGTGTGCATGATTTAAGTACCTGCAAAGACGCAGTCGCTCGTGTCACGTAATGGCGGCCGGTCAGCATACTATGATGTAAATGTGTGCGCGAGGCGTGTTTGTACAAACGGTCTCGGAATACTTACTGTGCTTCACTTTCGATATGCGTGGCGCGGAGTCCATCTTTTTTTATAAGTCTATGTACCTACCATAGACTTTGGACTGTTGATTCTGTGTCTTCAGAATATTGGGGTTTTAGCAACGAAGTTCTTTATCCCGGCTTGTGGTAGGAGTTGACTGGTAGAAATCGTCACCTAACGAAAAAAACCAGTCAAGAGCGAGTCGGACTCGCGCACCGAGGGTTCCGTATTTATATGTAATTTTTGTTTCATGATTTCTGAAAAACTGTGTTATTTAGAGATATGGTTTTATTTTTCCTGTAATCTATACATAAACTTCTATCACATTTACAAAAATTTCAGATTTTTCTCTATGCAAACTTCGGAGATAAGGGGGGGAACGTTATTTTTTTTTTTACATTTTCCATCAAACGTCGAAAACTATGCGGCCTAAAAAAAGAAAAAAAGTTGAGAATGTGTAAACAGCGCTCTTTCATATGACATGCTCTAGTAACCCCACTTTGAACTTTTAAGACCCCTTTCAGTCCTCGTTGCAAAAAAACATATGTATTTTTGTTTATTTCTTATTTGCAATATAGTTGGGCATACGTCATCTAAAACTGTTCCAAATTTCACGTTGATAGCATTAGTAGTTCTTGAGATATCCAGCTGTGTAAGACAGACAGACAGACAGACTGAGTCACACCATAAGGATTCCTTTTTTACCAGTTTGGTACCCGGAACCCTAAAAACCGGCCAAGTGCGTATCGGACTCGCACACCAAGGGTTCCGTTCCGATTTCTGAGAAAGTGTGCTATTTATAGACATCGTTTTATTTTCCTGTAATCTTTACATTAACTTCTATCACATATCTGGGGGCACGGGAGTGCCCCCGCCAAGACGAGCCAAGCAAAGCGCAAGGACACTACCTACCTTTTCTCGAAGCACTTCGACGTATTTTTGAACCTTCTTAACTTGGGTTGGATTATACCAGATAAACAAAATTTTCGGGTTATGATGTCAGTGGTTGACTTATTAAACCTATAAAGTTTCAATTGCATAGATCTTATACTTTATATTTTATTGATATCTAAAATACCCCTATTTCGTCAGTGACTCACTGACTCACTGATGATCATAAAAAATCTTAGGGTACTTCCTGAAGTCCTAGGAAGCTGAAATTTGGTATTTAAGCTAGTATTAGTACACAAACAACAAAAGAATTCTAAAACTTCGAACTTTTACCCCCCAACCCCTTAAACTAGGGGATGGAAATTTGTATGAGACTTCCGCAAATAATAAGTACTTATACTTACGAAAAATATTAATACACTTGTATATACTTCGCTAAGTATTTATTAATCTCCTACCTATCAACCTATACATATCATAAGCAACTTCCAAAAAGAAATGAAATCCCACCAAAAACATTTTCATGGAAAATGTTGCCAAGACGAGACCACATATAGCTCGCACTGACAAAAAGCTATCAGATCTCATGTAGAGCCAAGCTTCTAACTCTACATGCCCTAACTCTCCAAGCCCTAACTTCACAAACTCTACACCTTAGTCAAAATATGTGGCTTGGCCGTTTCGCTACCATCACATGGGCGCAAGGTGAAAAATGTATTCACTGTTCATTAATTTTCTGTTATACAATAGTTCTTGTAGTAAAGAAACGGCCAAGCCTCATATTTTGACTAAGGTGTAGAGTTTGTGAAGTTAGGGCTTGGAGAGTTAGGGCGTGTAGAGTTAGAAGCTTGGCTCTACATGAGATCTGATAGCTTTTTGTCAGTGCGAGCTACATGTGGTCTCGTCTTGGCAACATTTAACTTAAAAAGTAAAAGTCCCGAAATGTAACTAATACCTACATTTAAAACTTTTTCACGGCCAAAGAAGCACGATTCATCTTTAGAACGGGGCCCAAATCGAGCGGCCCGAACTTATGGGGCCATAACTACACAGACGGGGTCCACCATAAAACTTACACTTTTTTCCTTAACACTAGTAACTGAAGATCTGTTAAAGGTATTTTACTTTCAGGGTAAGAAGACTGGCAACCCTTTTGGCGGGGGTTATACTCAAATCAAATCAAATCAAAATCAAATTCATTTATTCATTTAAATAATGCATATTTACAATATTAAGGCTTAAACTAAAATGGTAGGTATATAATAATGGGATTAACCTGAACTAGGATAAACCTGTATCTCAGGTATCATAAGTGCAAATTTGTTTAGATAAATATTTCCTAAGATTGATGATAATACATAAAATGAATAACATAACAGACTAATGAAATGGAAACATTGAATTAAAAATAACATTTAACTTAAAACAAGCAGTAACTTTTCTGTGTCATCATAAGACAATTTTTGTAACCAAGTTTTAATTACATTTTTGCAATGAACCGTGTTTAATGCAGACATAGACAAAATTGCGTTTACTTTATTATAAAGAAATGGTCCTAAGAATATAAAAAATCTATACATAAAAGAATGCCTTAATCTATAATTATCCATACAGATGTCTTTACGTCTTTTATCAGTGACAACTCTATTGTAAGGCAATTTAGAGTGCTGTTTTAATAAAGTATTCATAATAAATAACTGCCGCACTGTCAGAACATTGCAAGATTGATATAAAAGTTGGGTCGGGAATAGGATAGGCCGGAATGTGGATACTTTCAATACAGCTCTTTGAGCGCGCTCCAATGGTAGCAAAACTGTTTTAGCCGCTCCTCCCCATGAGGTAATGCAATATGTAATGATCGATTGACACAAAGCATAATATACCTGTTTTATCACCTTAGAGTCGGCAAAAGGACGAATTTTCTTGAAAATGAACATCAATTTACGGACTCTACTGCATAATAGGTCAATGTGATTTTTAAATGTAAGAGTAGCATCTATAATTACTCCAAGATATTTAATAGTTTTCGTATTAAGGATAATTGGGCAATTACATTTCGAGTTTGCAGCTGTGTTACAAACATGTGCATGAATATCTGGAATTATTATAGATGGCTTTGAGTTGCGTAAGGAAAAGCGTATATATTTAGTTTTGTCAGCATTTAATGTCAATAAGTTATGTTGTAACCATCGATTAACTATATTGAAACCTTGCTGTGCACATAACCAAACTTCATGTAATGTATTTGCGGAGAACAGGAGTACGGTATCATCAGCATATGATATTATTTTACCCGAATTTAGATTGAGACTGCAGAGGTCATTTATATAAATAAGAAATAAGGTTGGACCTAATATACTTCCTTGCGGGACCCCAAAAGAAGTATTTTTTAGTTCTGAGCTATTAAAATTATCAATTTTCAAACGTTGACTGCGGTTATTTAGATAGTCTGCAAAAAGATTAAGCTGCTTTCCTCGAATACCTATTTTCTCGAGCTTATTCAACAAGATAGGAACAGATACGGTATCAAAAGCTTTTGCTAAGTCAAGAAAAATACCAATTGAATGATTGCCTTTGTCTAGTTCTTGAGATATATAATCGGTCATATCTTGTACAGCATCAGTTGTGGATAATTTTGGTCTAAAACCAAATTGTTTATCCGAGAGGATGGCTTTAGACTCTAAATACTTCATTAACCTATTGTTAATTAATTTTTCTAGTATTTTAGATGTAGATGATAGTATTGAAATAGGTCGGTAATTTGAAGCTACTGTTTTGTCACCTGCTTTATGCACTGGGACAACTAAAGCTTTTTTCAGATAGTCGGGAAAAATGCCTTCAGAGAGGCAAATTTGGAAAATATGAGTTAATGGCGGAACCAAAATTTGCCTGAATTTCCTTAACACACTATTTGAGATACCGTCCCATCCAACCGCACAGACTTCTTTCAGCCCCATAATAACCCTTTCGACTTCGGCTTTGTCTGTGTTCAATAAAACAAATGAAGTTAATTGGCTATTTTCCGATGACACAGTGGCCCTGTTTCCGTGTATGTTGTAATTTGTGTTATAATTACGTTTTATTTGCTCAGCAAGATTTTGACCCACATTAACAAAGTAACTATTGACATGATTTGCTGATGTAAGCGGCGAGGCGTGCGTTTGTAATAATTCTGATGATGATTCATGCTGTTTAGATACAAAAGCTAGATTTTTTATATGGCCCCACAACTTTTTATTGTCTTTTCCTGATTCTTCAAGTAAATTTCTGTTATACGTATTTTTCAACTTTTTTAGTAGATTGTTACAGAAATTTCTGTATCTTTTATATGAAGTTTGTAAAATGGTATTATCTGGAAAGGATTTTGCATGCATGTGAAGTTTATCCCTGTGCTGAATGCATCTTACTAGCCCGGGTGTGATCCATGGTTTTAGGTTATTGTTTTTCTTAGTTAGTTTTATGTTCGAAGTATTATTTACAATAGCATATTGCACTTTATTAATAAAGTAAGGCAGAGAAATGTTCACATCATCAGTTTTGTAAACTGGGTCAAAGTCGATATGATGTAAATCGTATTCAAGGTTTTTCATATTTATTTTAGAAAAGGTATTTGTGCACTTAGATCTAGAGGTTTTTACTTTTAAACTAAATAGGACTGCGCTATGATCGGTAACTGTCGGATCTGTTACTAGGGTAATGGATGCAAGGTTAGTTTTAAGCATGGTGTGGTCTAAACAGGATCCACTCAAATGTGTTGGAAGCAAATGGGCCGGAAGCAATCCCTTGCATGCGCACATGTTAAGGTAGTCTTTGGCAACTCTATCACTGTCTTCTGGGTTAATATCTATATTCATATCACCTGTTAGTACTACATTTTTGTATAGAGTTAGTTTTTGAAGTGCTTCATCCAACGACGCAACAAAATTATCAGTTTGCTTAAAAGCACAAGGCCTATAAATAGCTAGGATAGCAGTATCTAGGCCCACTTTTAGTAATAATCTGCTACAATCTTGTATGGGAGGTTCTTCTACCGATATGTTTAAACTTTGTTTGGCATAAACAACTACACCGTCATTTTGATTATGAACGGTTTTACTACTGAATATTTGGTAACCTGACAGAGATGGAAGGTTCTGTTGACATTTAGATAGCCAACATTCTGTCAGTACAATAATGTCACACTCAAAATTCAGACGTTTCAACAGAATGTGTAGGTTGTCCATGTTTTTATTTATACTGCGAATATTTTGCGTAAGAATAGTAAGCGATTTAGAGGGATCAGGGAGATATTGCTTAACTTTTTCAATCTTGCATGATTTTGCCACAGATAGGGAGACTACATCAAAATCAGTAAGTAACTTATCCATAATCTTATTTACTTTAAACTCCTAGTATAAAATTAAAAATGTATAAATTAAAAACTACTTATTGATTAATGCAGATATAAAAGAGTAGGGGCGGCGCTCTTAGGCGCCTTCATTATAATCTATAGAGTTAATGTACCTGCTTTCAGCAATTTTCCTTGCCGGGCATTCCAGATCACCTGTTTTGTGGTTGCAGGGTTTTTTGAATCGCAAACAACTTGCACACTGTGATGGTTCAGCACTCTTAGTACAATCATTTGACTGGTGACCTTGTTGTCCACAATGTCCACACGTGTGGGTAGCCTCCCGACAGGTCCTTGCAGCATGGCCGTACTGTTGGCATTTAAAGCACCTCGTCACAAGTGTGAAGTCCCTAACTAGGCAGGATGTCCAATTTATAAATACTCGATCCTGGTTAATAAGGGCTTTTCTTATGTTGGCAGGTACTTTTAAAATAAAATTGCACGTAGGTCCTTCTTTTTTACCCGACTTGTGACTTAATTTTAAAGAGGCCAGGAAAGAGTCACGAGTCAAATTAGGCATCTTGTCGGATAGGTTTTGTTTATATATGTAGTCAAAGACTTCTTGGTCAGTAAGGGCTGTGGGTACTCCTATCACTATAATTCTTGGTCTTCTCTTATGGGGCTCTTCCACTTTCAGGCCAGAACTACTTAGCTGTGATGAGTTTCGTAGTTTTTCTATGTCATCCTTTGTTTCGGTGCTGATAATAACTCCTCCGTTTTTGGTTTTACGCAATCCTCTAACGTGCAGTTTCATTTGTTCTGGGCATATAATTTTCTGGACAAGAGATTTAGTGTCGTCACTAGTCTTTAATTTATCATCAGGATAAATTGCGATAGAGCTGAGATTACTGGGGCGCATGTAATTATTTTTGTTCATCTTTACCATATCAGCAAAAGAAACATTTTCTGCATTTGTTGATTGGGCGCAATTTTCTTTAATGCTGACTTGGATTGATTTACGGAAGTTATCAAGGCAATCCGCGAGGTCTCGTTTTTCTCTCAATGCTTGTAGTGAGTTTTGTACTTCTCTGGCCTTTTGTTTCAAGTCCTGGTAGAATACTGCCATCTGGGATACGCCATTTCCTACCTTGCGCGATAGGGAATTGATCCTTAGTTTTTGTTCGGAGTTCAGTTTTCCATCCTGAGCAATGGTACACACTTCATTCAGGCATTTTTCTATTGAGGTCATCCAGTTACTAATTTCATTAGTGTCCAAAGACTCAATTTTTTCTTCAGCCGCGTGGTGTTGGTCCTGTCTTGGTTTTTGGGGCGATGTAGGAGCCGGTGTCGGTACCGGGGTCGGTGTTGGTGGAGGGCTGCGCCGTATCATCGTGCTCCGATTAAAGGGGCTGCCTTCCATTTTTAACTTATATTTTATTTAGTCAGTCCATAATTTTAACCTATCACAATGATTGTTTGTATAACTCGCTAATACACTAAAACTAGGTCACTGTTTATTCAAGCGTTAATTTATGTTATTGTTATTTTGCATTGATGAGCACGTCTGTATGCGTTGAATGCAGAAATCAAAGCCCAAATACTAAAATGGGATTAAGAAAAAATTTGGATTTGGGACAACTTGAGTGGTTTGGCTTATGGGCTTACGTCTTTCTTTTATTATTGCGGATACTAAATCGGTCATAAAGTCAAATGCAACGTATAAGGTCGGCAAAAATCTTGTACGCCTCTGGCAAGTTCCCCTTACATCACGGAATTGAAAAACTGTGGAAGTGCCCCCATACTTCCTTAGTACGGGAACCAGTGGCACATAAATAGTGTAATTTTTGACATTAATCTTGTAATTTTGACCATAATGCCTTGGAAGTTAGGTCGGCCTTTGGTATGGGATGCAACGTGTGTCGATACCCTTGCGCCATCCCACCTTCCTAGCAGAGTGGGCTGTGCTGGTGCGGCTGCTGCAGGTGCAGAAAACCTGAAATGGCGAAAATATTCAAATATTTTTGTGAGTAATATTTTCGACCCGTTTGGGGTTGAAACACAAGGGCCATGGGGTCCCGAGTGCCCATTTAGTTTTTAAAGACATCGCTAACCGATTGGCTGACTCCTCACGTGACCATAGGGCTGGCCTATTTTATGGTCAAAGAATTAGCATTGCCATACAACGTGGCAATGCTGAGCCTTTTGGGCACTTTTCCTGTCGACAGCGATGCGGACGAATTTTTTGATGGCCCTATGATTATCGCCCCCTTTTTTTATATAAGTACTTGTACATTTTTTTTAAGAGTGTGGTGGTTAGGTAAAGTACATCCATAGGTATTAAAGACATAACTTTGTTTTGAATTATCCTAAAGCTGTATAATGTGTTTTACATTATAATGTGAGGTCAGTTAATTTTAATAGTAGGTACTATGAGCATGCGGTGGCCGGCTACATTACATGATGCGGCTCACCGGCATCAGCGGAGCGAGTAGAGAGAAATAAATGAGTGAGCTGGAAAAGTTCATCACCTTGGAACCTCACGCCGCCGCCATTATAATATGTACTTCAAGCAACAACCAAGCTTCGTGCAATCCCACTGTTAGCCGACGTTCGCACGGACATAAAAGTATCGTGGAGATTTTTTATTCCCTCCCTACAAAATATGGTACTAAACCCTCCCTACAAAATGGTTGAGCTGGATGGTGCTGATCCACGCGTCATGTTCGTGAACGGGCGCCGTCAGTTGAGACTGGTCATCTCTTATCTGCCAGGCCTTATTTTTAATATTATATTTTAACTTGGTTTTAAGTATTTTTAATTTTTTTACATTGTTCTCACATGGAGAAGCAACAAATATAATGTACCCAGGATGTTGTATTATCTTGATTTAAAAGAGTGTCCGTGGAGTTTCTTGCCCGTTCTTCTCCATAGAGATCTACGTTTTGGAATGGGCAACTGTCTTCAACTTTCTGACTAACTGACCGACTCTTTGACAATTTAAAAGTGCCATTAATTGGTTTAATTGAAATAAATGCTTTGAGTTTGAGTTTAAAAATAACTTTTTCAAGACGTTTATGACGTATTCGTAATTATTTTTGACTTTATTAAAACAAAACCTAGAATCTCACATTTTAAGATACAGATACGCGTGAAAAACATTTTAACCCTGTCTTTGCTCTCGCATTGTCGGGTAACAAGCACTGCTGGCTGCCATCATCCCTGCTTGGCTTGTTCCCAACTATGTTGTGGTCGGCTTCCAGTCTAATCAGATACAACTAAATTATATTTAAATAATTATAATAATAATAATAATATATAATTATTATATATTATTATTATTATTTTTATTTTTTTTTATTTACATTAACTAAACAACGCAATTCATCTGTTTGACAGTTTTGTATGGAGATTCGTAAAATGGTCCACTAATCATGAATTGCTTTATTGAAGTTTAATGTCAAATAGCACAATCATAATAAATTGTGAATCGCTTTTAGAGGAATTGCTAAATGTGGCCGTTTTAGGTCTCCTGGCCTTTAAAAGCCAGTCACGGGAAATGTGCATACAGTTAAAATTTTTGATCTTTTTTCTCCTCCGCTTCTGCGATGTCAAAGGCCGTACCTACCCTAATGCACGAATCAATACTCAGGCTAATCCCACCCGTTCGTTAAAACTAACAGGATCAGCCCAATCACATAGAACTTACGTAATATTCATAACAAAATAAAAATAGTTTACATGACTTTGGATATGAAAAAGCGGTTGTATGAATAATCAAGATTGATTTAATAGGGCTCAAAGAATATTTGAGTTCACAACTGTTAAGGCCCATTATATTGAATTTTGGATAAAACTAATGTACTTATTTGAGATGTGATTTGTTATTAATTTTTTGTTGGAGAAAATCCAAGGTAAAGTACGATACGGAGTTTGACACGAAATTTGATTTTGAGGGGTGGCAAAGCAACGGTTAAGAAAGGCCTTTAATTGAGGTGCTTTTTAGGAGACTCGATTGGTATTTACTAGGTACCTACATAGTTATAGCGATCTTTTGCTTCATAATAGATCTTCCACCATATTAATACATCAACTTCTCACCAGGAATAATGATATTCATGATAAAAGAGACTGTTGATTGTGGTTGACAATAACGATGTCAATCACAATCAACAGTCAGAAAAATTGTCATCAAATTATTAATCAACGCAATCTAAGAAATTCGTTTGGACAGCTGTCAAAATACATTGTGTAGTGTTAGGGAAAAAAAATCGGTTGCTTTAAAAACCGATTCTCGAGACTTCATTGCTTAAACCTGATTCTCAAGGCATATCGTTTTATTACACGTACCAGTTTGTAATATTTAACAGATAATACATAAATCCCAACTAAGTTTCAATTTGGGCGAGTTTCAAAGCCAAACTTAAATCCGATATGGTGATGTCTTCCGGAAGGTTTATGTATAATAATTAATAATGCATTGTATATTATGCGCCAGTGGCGTACCTAGCAATTATTAAATATGAAAAAAAGCTAAAAATGCGTATATGTTAAAACATTTAATAATACAGTAACTATACAATTCTCTCTTTTCTAAATTAACGTTTGTAAAAATATCGATTTTTTAGAACATTCATTTCATTCGGTTAAAAAACGGTTTAGAACGGTCACAACTCTACGGCCACGAACCCAAAGACATGATATTGTAATAAAGTCCTGTCGGAATATTAATCAACGATTAATTCGTGTTTTTGAGTGCATTTTTCCAATATAAAGTAAAATTTGGTGGTTACGAATGATACTCATTGTTATAGTGTATGGATAACATAGTAACTAATTAGGATTACGAATTTGATTTTTCGATTTCTTACGTAGACGTTCACACAAAGTTATCGCGGCATGTATAATGAGATACGTCCAAACGGACTTCTTAGATTGCGTTGATTATAAACTATAAAATAATTATAATATTTATCATTTATTTCAGGTAACAGAGGCATTACCGGCACCTGGTGATGGAAGAAAGCTTTTGACGGCAGGATGTGGTATTTCGCGGACAAGTGCCACCGGAACGCACAAAGATTTAATTCAATTAAATGATACTAACATAGTTATTAAGTTTAATTTACTAACAAAATTTTAATTATAATATTATGTAAACTTAGGTTAAGGCATGTATCTATGGATCTTTGTTACCTGAAAATAAATGGTTAATTTATTTTATTTATTAGTCATGGCTACTTGAAATCAATCTCTTATTAAAAACATGTTCTCTTTCACTTTTGCCTGTAAAATTCTTATCACTCTTAATAAATTAATTGAATATACCACAAAGTAACAGTTAATTATACTAATATTTTTCATCTCTAGTGTCTACAGTGTAATAATAATTCTACGAGCGTGTTTGAGGTCATAAATATGAGGTACCCCCGTGGTTTTCTCCTTTACCTACCACGAATTTGTAATGAAGAGTTTTACGTACTTCGTGGAAACACAAGGAAAAGACAGAAGGTTCCTGAAAAGTGAGAAGAAGGAAAGATACTTTGGAAGTCATCAACATTACCTGCCTAGCCTTTTCCCACCTATGATGGAGTCAGCTTCCAGTCTAGCCGGATGACGGTGACTTCTTCGGCCATTGCAACCCCGTAACTGTTTAAAACGATACCCCTTGGTGAGACCGAATGTTCTATGTTCTGTTCTTGGTGTTATTGTGTGTTGTTGTGTGTGTGTTTTGTGTTGTGTTGTATGTTGTGTGTGATGTGTTGTTGTTATATTATTATTTGTAAATATGCAGCAATCAGCATACCTACTTGTACTTTGATAGGCTAGTATGGGTCCAAATACAGGGTCATAGGACTTTTTGACTTGCGGTGTGGCACAGATTAGTGACGGGCTTAATGCAAAGAGAAACAGTGGGTCATTCCGTTTATCCATCCCAAAAAATCCACCCTAATGTGGATAAGCGGAAACGTATGCCCGAGAATTCACCCCAGGCCTAGTTGGATAAACGGAATTAGGCTTCGGGTGTATTTACGGACATACGTTTCCGCGAATTCAACTTAAAGTGGATTTTTTGGGGTGGATAAATGGAATAATCCGAAACAGTATGTCGCAGGTGGATGTGCCCAACGAGGTGTTGCCATTAAAATGAGCATCCTATGACACACATTGTCGACTAAAAATATTGATTTATGCGCATTTGCTGCTAGTTAAGGAACTCATTAATACTAAACATGTTAATAATATAAATTATTATAAATATAATGTAATGTATAAATGTTATAAATGTTATAAATGTTCTAGCAGATTAAGCTTACTATAATTTAAATGAGTTTTTATCATGACAGATTTTACTATCTTTTATTACAATTTTTTATAATGTCTTTTATAATAATTACATTATTATCCTGACATTTTTAAATAATTTGACTCGGAGTGACATTATAAATTGTTTTATCTACCACCCATGCTATAAATTTTCTATAAAAGTTTCTGAAACAGTTAGCTTATTGCCAACATTAAAACAGCCATTGTCATAGTAACCATGGTAACCATAATAGCATCCAAACGGGTGCTTTAATTTTGTACTGAATTCCATAATGCAACACGTTTTCAAAAAAAGAACATTGTAATGCACGCGCGTTTCACTACAACAGCGCCGTAATTTAATAAAAAAGAGCCGCCATGTTCGATACGAGTATTAGTATTGCAAAAAACTGTTTCAGAACCTTTTATAGAGGATTGATAACATGGATGTAGATAAAGTCGGCTCCGCCTCGTGTGATAAACCCACATTCGTGTTTTAATACCCCTTATTATACGTCAGTTGCATAAATAACTAGTATTGCATGCTTATGTTTAAAGCAAACGCGATTATCTGTTGCTTGTATATGTGTTGTACTACTCATGTTTGAGCAAATAAATGATGATTATTTTATCGTATCTTAATGGAAGTAAAAGAAACAGATATTACAGAGCAAACCTTCTGTACCTTGCTACTTCGTGTCTGTATAAAGCGGTGTAACAATTTATTGGCGATAAAGTAAACTCTGTAATATGATGGAGGGCCCAGGTAAATTACTGATCGGCCCCCTTGCGGTAAAGGTAAATTAAAATATATGAAAAATACTCTCATTACATTTTAAAGGTCGACGATTATGGTTCTGCGAGTACCTATTTCTGAGTTAACATTTTGTAGTTAATAGAACTAGCAGGGTCAAATTAAATTAGATAGCGAAACTCCGCGGACGTGATCATATCGAATCGATATCTACACATGATAAAACAAAAGATAAATTAATTTGATGATGTTACTTTTTTTTTGGGCCATCAACCGTAGTGTAGTCACTTAAAATATCTTTAAAATGTATTATTTTTGTGCAAATTTCGCAGCCGTGATGGGTATTCATAATACAGGATGAAATATTAATGGTTGTTTTCCTCTAAAAGGGTTATTGTACTCATCAATATGAACAACTTTTACTATGGGACCAAACCTGAAATCGCGAAAAAAAAATCAGCTGTTCAGTACATTTATCTACATCAAACTTGTCAATTTTTTTTCGCGATTTCAGGTTTGGTCCAATAGTAAAAGTTGTTCATATTGATGAGTACAATGACCCTTTAAGAGGAAAACAACCATTAAAATTTCACACTTTATTTAGATATCTCAACACAATAAAACAGATTTTATCAACTTACACTTCAAGTACTTAACAACACTACCAGCGGTCAGACCCCAAAAAATTCATAAAATCTTTTAAACATCGATCTATCAAGTCTTCGGAGTTCCGCTAGGTAATTTAATTTGACCTTGTATTGGTGAGTCGTATCTTATTTCAGAAAATAGTGCATTTCATACTTCTTATTTAAGTCAAAGTCACTTCGTTTATTTCAAATAGGCACTTAGAAGGTACTTTTGAACGTCAAAATTAGTCAATTGAGTACCTACCTAATTTATTACATAGTAAATTGCTGATTTTCTAAATATCGAAAATATATATATAATATTTTTATATTCTATAATTAAATAATGTCTTTTCTATAAGGATGCATGCCAAACGCGCACAGATGCTAAATTACAATAGGTAATGTATTATGTTGGCTAACTGCCAGAACTGTGTGCTACGTTAATCCCTTTTAATTAAGCTCTAAGATAAGGTAAGTGATTAATAGATCTCAATTAGTCTTAACGAGTATTGAAGGCGATTTCTCCATCCTTAAAATCGGAGCACTTACCTACCATAAAATCTAGGATTTATGGTCTTTTTCACCTTCGATTATATAACAGATAGTAAACGTTTAATTTTTAATGTATCTGGTAGATACTGCCTATCTAGATACTAAGAAATAGGCCTAGCAGCGTAGATATTCAGTTCATAAGTTCTCCAAAAGCAAAAAAAAAAACAGTTTTTGTTCGACATTATCGGGAACCAAATCTACAACCTCTCGTTTGCAAGTCTTATTTAAGATAAGCTGGGTCCTAGCCAGATCTTCGAAAACCCATTTTGTTACAAGAAAGTTCGATAATGTCCTCAAGGTGAACCTAGCTTTTTGGTGGACTTAAGGGCTCGGAATTCCGGATTTAAAATGTAGTGGCACATTTAAACATTAAAATAGGTCTAGGTAGTGGGATGTACACAGGTACAATGGTACCTAAGTTCTAATTGTGCCCCGCGGTTTCACCCGCGTAGATCGGGATAAAAAGTAGCCTATGTGTTAATCCAGGATATAAGCTATTCATACAAATCGGTCCAGCCGTTTGATCGCGAAGATGTAACAAACATACAAACACACACACAAACTTTCGCCTTTATGATAATAATGTGTTAAGTAGGTATTGATGATGAAATACTTACCGTATAAACTTTCATATAACGCATTTATTAAACTAACTAATAGATAAGGAGATGCCACACAGGTGCGTTGCGCTACGTTGCGTCATTGAAAGCCACGACGACGCAACGCAACGCTCAACGTCATCTAATTTAGAACCAAGTGCAAATTAGTTGTGTTAAACATTGTAAAAGAAAAAAAGAACCGTTAATTTAATTAAATCTTAAAATAATAATAGCTTTTTAAGTAAAAATAATGGGATAAATTCCCAATGCTATAGGGTAGTTGTCGCATTATTCAATAGCCTGGAATTCATACTAAACTAATTTTTTCATTCTTACTATTATGCGAAAGTAACTAGTATCTATCTGCTACTATAGAGGTATGAGGAACAGGATTTTAAGTTCACTCATCCTCTATTGCAAAGGGAGGATCCTCCGACCATACGAGTGTTGTGTCTCGTGGGCTACTGCCCGATAATTGATGTCGGTATGTTGTTTATATATGCTAGTCGCGCGGTAAACTCTGCTTGCGCGATGCAGAATTTGTGTGACGTCAGGTCTTTGATGCGTACCTATATGTGTCGTTGTAGATGCCGCAACCCTGCTTTTTCACGTCTTACCTGATTGTTATGAAGTTTGACAGATAGGTGGCCGGGGACCTGGAGTAGAACAAAATACACACAGACGATGTCGCGGGAAATAGCTAGTTTAGCAGGATTTGGGAACTTCAAAATTTACGAAAGACCCTTCACCACTTTCTAGTATTTAATTAAGCTCGGAAGAAGATCTGCTTAACAAAATCCCGATCTAGAAATAGATAATAATAAAACTCGTTGTTTCGAAGACAAAGAAACTAATGATCTTGACAGTGAACGTGTTTCTAACAGAACCTGGCAGTAAGCCGAGGAAATACTAAGATGAAGCACCTACCCACAGATGCCTGAGCCAAGAGATGCTATGTTTAGAAAGCCATAAACAGATCATAACCCAAATTTTACCACAACGACCTAGATGCCCTTGAAAAAATCATAATATTCGTAGTTAAAATAAGACTAGACCAGAATAGACTTCAGAAAGCTAAGTATATAAATTCGATACTGAAACGTCCAGAAAATTTATTGCAACTCATCACAGACTTAAGCATAATCAGCCTATAATTAAGTGCCCACTGCTCAGACAGAGGCTCTCTGTGAGAGGGAGTTGATAAGCCCATAATCCATCACGCACGCGGGCCCAATGCGAGTTGGTGGATGTCACGGCTCCCAAGTTTTGGTTCGAAATAAAGATACAGTAACAGTAAACCAGAATAAGTGTCGAACGTCTATTTATTATTTAGCAGACCAGTATAAGGTGCAAGCCCATAATCCGTCACGCACGCGGGGCTAATGCGAGTTGGTGGATATCACGTCTCTCAAGTTTTGGTTCTATATAACGGACACAGTAACAGTAAAACAGAATAAGTGTTCGAACGTCTATTTATTATTTAGCAGACTAGTATGAGGGTGCTTTTCCACTGACGCGGGGCTAGGTCGAGTGGAGTGGAGAAGAGCAGTGAAAAGTGGCAAATGTTTCCACTGAAGGGGAGCGAAGCGTACTGGAGCTGTGTTCCAATCAGTCAAATTCAATCTCTTGGAGAGATCACGCGTCATGTTGTCGGTAAAAAAAAGCAATGTCGATGACGTGTGAAGCTTATGACAATATCGTTAACTAAAAGCAGCACGCGAGTCTTGTACTGACAAGTCCACCCTCCGCCGCCGCGCCGTACCTCCCTGCTACCCTCCGCTTGACTCCGTTATGCCCGGCTCGGGACCGCAAGTTCATATATTATAATTGAAAGTCCGCTCAGTGGACAAATTGCAGGTGGGAATTATGAATTATATACTCTCAAACCCTAACAGGGATGTCTTTTGTTTAAACTATTATCATCTTAGGTTAAGTTAAACTAGTGATGTATTGAATAAGATTAATAGGACTGACATATACATGTAGGCAATGATATTATAAGTAAAAAGGTGTAGATAGGCCATAAGGGCTCAGCAAGCGGCACGTTAAAATGTAGACAAGTGACCAAACTGGACCTCAGTGTCGCGTCGCCGACGTCAACGGATGCACTTCACGTACCGAGTGCATTAAAAATGACCCAAAAACACCGAAAATGCCGTCGTATGTTATGAGATATTGCACAAATTATACAACAAAAATTTCTAAAACTCAAGGAATCACATATCATTCGTTAGTATACTATTTATCTTAATACTTTCAAAAAATCAAACATTATATTCGTAAAATATGGCATCAGAAAAGAATAGACGTCAAATAGAGATAGACGTCATTACTGATCATAGAGTAAAATTATGCCTAAGAACAGACAAGTCAGCCTGACAGTAGGTAGGTATAAATGGTGGCACATTGTTTAGACTTAAATGTAATTTTTATTTTTGTTATGATGAGGTAGGATAAATTAAATACATACATATAGTGTATGTAACACTATTATATTCAAATCAAAACATTAATTGTTTACGACCTACTTTCAATGCAATTTTCCTACTTTATTACTTTTACTACATGAACTCATGAGTGAATCAAATTTTTAGGCAAAAATCACGGTTTTGCGGTAAAATGTCATATCTGATTATTATTCTATATAGTTTCTAGTACACGAGACGACGCACTGTCGCAAACTATATTTGTCTCTTTTTCGCCCGCGATAACTGAATCGTGCCATCCAAATTTGACGTATAAACGTAATTTAGTGTGCTATTGCAATATTAAGTTATTTATGTGTGCATTAGTGTGCCGATTCTGAATATCGAATGTTGTCTAAGTAACCTATCTACACCTTTTTACTTATAATATCATTGCATGTAGGTACCTAGTATAAAAGTAAAAAAAAGAAAAGAAATAAAAACTAAGTCCGCTCCGGTCCGCTCCGGTCCGCTCTGGTCCACTCCACTTACACTGTTTCGATGATCCGGAGCGGAGATTTCGAGCACAGTGGTTGGTCAATACACGGTCCGCTCCTCTCCACTCTGCGTCAGTGGAATAGCACCCTTAAGGTATCTTTTCACCTAATTTCGTAATGTCGGCGGTATTTGTCGGTTTAGATATGAAAATTCCATGTTTTCTTTATTATGTTGGTTAATTTGCTGGGCATCTTTTGTAACTGTGTTATCTACAAATCTTGCAATAGAGCTTTGTTTTTCCTCAAGTGTCAATATCATGCCCAAAAAAATATGCTTAAAAAATTTTAATGAGGAAAAACGCTTTGTTATCTGTATTTTAAAACAGCCTCAATAAAGAGGTGTTGGTTTTGCAAATTCATAAATCTCGATTTAAATCGAACCTATTTTGTACTAGTCTGTACTAAAAAACCTAGTTTTAAATCAAGCTCAATGCTCAATAGAAAACGGGTCTTACAATCTGAGTTACTGGACCTAAAAAGTTAAACCGAGGAAAAATCTTTGCTGCAATTTCTACACAATATATGTAAGTGGATTTCAAGCAATGATTATAATACCATTCCTTAAGTAGTAGTACCTTAAAAACGAAGCTAACATACGTGTAGTTTGGCATAATAAATTAAATAAAAAAATTAAAAAAAAACTAGGTTCTGCCTGCGACTTCATCCGCGTGCAATTTCTTGTTCCGCCCCATTGATATAAAAAGTAAAGATACGGTCGTCCGTACATTTGCCTGACGCGATCGCCACACGGAAACACTAACGCCATCTATTAGAACTACGATGTCGATCGGCGCAGGCTGCTCGTAGACGTAACCTTGTAAGAGCGGCGTGGTATTTTTCGAGACATAAAGAAATTATGAAAACTTTTATTTTTCAAAAATTTGCAGTTTGTTCGTATAAATAATAAAATTTTCATTGGCCTTTTTGTTATTCTTGACATATTTTCCATTTTGGATTCGTGGTGTTTTCTGACATTGTATATCTTTCAATTATTGACCTTTCATAAATGTAATTCATGATTAATAACGCAGGTTGTTCCATTGAGTGAGAGTTTGTATAAAATTAAATTTTATTGTAATATAATTAAATCTTTATTTCATCGGTTACAACGCACGCCGCTGCAAAGTTATGTCGCACAGCGGTACGGTCTTGTGGGCGTGGCCTCGCGTCGTCTAAGACAATTTACTTGTAGCAGGAAAGTAGAAAAGAAAATTGTTTTAAATAATGTTAGAAGTTGATTTATTGACATATTTTTGACTTACAGTTGATATGAAATGTTATAATTTTTTTTGTTATGTTTTTTGTCGTAGTTCACGCAACCCGTCACGACATAATTTGGCTTTTTTGCCTTTAAAATTTACGACCGCATCCGAAGATAGCCGATCGCGGACTAGTTCACTTGGGTTTAGGGGAGGGTCATTGTCGGACCACGTTCGTAGCGTCATTTTAACATGCCGTCCGCCCAGTCCTTACGCAGTAATATAAGTCAATGTTCCGCCCCGATCCACTCAGTTGCATCGCATTGCCTGTACGTGATTACTTCGTTTTTTGCTTAGCGTTCTTTCAGACTTTTTTAACCGACTTCAAAAAGGAGGAGGTTCTCAATTCGTCGGAACGTTTTTTTATTTTTTTTTTATTTTTTTTTTTTATGTATGTTCCCCGATTACTCGAAAATGGCTGGACCGATTTAAATTTTTCTTTTTTTGTTCTAAAGGGTACACTTCCCAAGTAGTCCCATGATCATCAAGTCAGGATCTGATGATGGGATCCCATGGAAATCGAGGGAAACCCTCCAATTTTATGGGCACACTTATATCGATATCGGTATTGTTTATAGTAACTCGTGCATTTGCTCTCGGAAAGTACCATTTGGTGAACTGTAACTGATGATGATGACCACAGATGGCCATCGAAAATACTCAATTATATCTAAGTATATCACAGGTTGCGATTCGATTACTTTAATATGGTTTATGCTCGTCAAAATGCATAATGGTGATGGTGACTTCACCATGAGCTCCAGTTCTCCTGGTTCTTACTAGGAGAACTCCTCAACAATTAACGTCCCTGCATCGAGAAAAGCAATATTTTGTAAAACGTGATGAGCAGTTGACATTGGGTTATTGTAACTTAGATAAATTACAAATTGACCCACTAAAAAGTGAAAAATAAAAACTTTTTTACAAAAAACAAAACCGACTTCCAAAAAAACACTACAAAGTGAAAAATAACTTTAATTTCGGAAGTCGGGGGCAAAAACCTAAAATACAGATCCAAAGACACCGACTTCCGAAATTAAAGTTATTTTTCCCTTTGTAGTGTTTTTTTGGAAGTCGGTTTTGTTTTTTTTTCTTTTTTCGCCGCTCGCAGCGTGATGTTAAATTTAATAACCCATAACCTTCTTCAAGAAATGGAGAAAAAATCATTTTTGCATTTGGGTTATCAAATGCAAAAATCATTTTTCAAATCCGACTAGGAGTTCCAGAGATTAGCCCGTTCAAACATACATACAAAACAGTAAACTCTTCAGCTTTATTATCAGCGAGCCGAATGCCGTAATTACAGACACAATTAAAAAGCCATTGTGTCTCGCGTGGACCCACGTTATGTAGGATACGAAGGGTTAGTATTCAAAGATGCAGTTTGCTAAGTGAATTCCACTGCACCTATAGCTACAACTATTTAATATAAATCTCACAGACGTATAAAAAAGGCAGACAGATTCTCGCTAGCAAAAAACTGTGTCCATCGGAGTCAGCTAGCTCGCTGTACCTAAAGGCCGGCCGGCACTCACACATTCACACATCAGTCAACCATTCGTAATATTATGTTAGCGTATTCGTTAATTATGGTAAGGTATATAATTATAAGGTAAGGTATGTGAAATGTGTGCGTGTAGGTACAGCGAGCTGGCTGACTCCGATAGACACAGTTTTTTGTTAGAGAGAATCTGTCCGAAATCTATAGAATGTAGTTTGTATACCTGTGTATTTTTTTACAAAACTCAGACAATAAATAAAGATGTGAACACATTTTAACATAAAGTGACAACCCCCATCCATACAACAAAACCTTTTATGGTTTAAGAACTTTATTATTTCTCATTAAGAATTAACAATAATTCACTTACTGAGAAACTATGTTTACATAAAAATATTTACGAGCGTACAAAAACGACGTCAAAAGTAAATTTATACAATTAATAGGAAGGTAGTTACAAAAAATATCTACTAATCACCAACCAAGTAAACACGGATCTAAAGTAAAAGTAGATGTGTTACTAGATGTGGCATGCATGGCAGCGTAGGTACTCACTAATCGTTTAGTTTTGTTTTGTTAGTTTGCATGTTAGTATTTTTATATTATTACTAGCTTTTGCCCACGGCTTTGCCCGCGTTGATATTGGAAAATATCCCACGGGAATGTACTACCGAGAAATTGTTCCTTATTCCTTGTCTACATTATAAAGAGAACCCCCGTGCTAAACTTCAGCCTTCCAGTTGCAAGGGTTTGGGCTGGGCGTTGATGAGTCAGTCAGTCAGTCAGGACTTCTCTTTTTAATAGGTATATAATTGTTATTGACACATTATACATATACGATTTAAGTTGGTTTTTAAAACAAGACATACTTTTTGCTTTTATGAAAAAGAATCAAACTGTTTTCATTCCTGTTTTCATTTAACGCGATATTCGAATCGTAAATTCGTAGTTGCCACATCGATGTGTCGTTGACAAATGGCGCTTGTTCGTCATAACAACAAAACTGGAGCAAGTTCAAAATTCGAAGACACATTTGCGTGATACTGCTTGCTAAGTTCGAGTTTGAATGATGGCGACGCGACATAAAAAACCGGCCAAGTGCGTGTCGGACCACGCACAATGAAGGGTTCCGTAGTTGAAAAGAATTTACCCCAAAAACAAACTTAACATTGGATCCCAAAACAAAAATTTTTATGTCATAAAATCACAAATTCGCAATTTTCGGACTTTTTCCTTTACTTGTGCTGGGAGACGTTGCTTCTTGCCAAATTTCATTATTCTAGGTCAACGGGAAGTACCTACCCTATAGGTTTTGATGTACTTGCGACAGTTGCGAGTCCTATCAAAATGTGTCGCCAAATGGTCGTATTTTTTTATTGCGTTGACTTAGAAGCTTGATTTTTTTAGAACTCTAAAGGGACCATAGACTATTTAATATAAATTTCAACTGCTTTGTAATTTATGTTAGACTAGCTTTTGCCCGCGGCTTCGCCCGCGTTGATGTCGGTAAATATCCCATGGGAACGTTTATGCGGAAAACATAGGGCCGTCCGATATAACTATGCAAAATCAAATCGCTACGATATATCGTTACCGTGTATAGTAGGCATAAAGCTACCAGTCGGCATGATTTTTTCCGACACCTTCAACAGTCTTCGTCACATTTCAGCCAATTTAAACCAAAATAATGAATTACATTGAATCACTCCGGTCATTGGAGAAAACCGTATGAAAATCCGTTCGGTACTTTTTGACATTATCGCATTCAAACAGACACACTTACGCGGCGGGGGGACTGTTAATTACTTAAAATTTATTATGCCAGTCACGCTCGCACAAATAACTTTTGTCCGAGTGTCTACTCGTTCAAATAATTTCCTCGTAAAAACTTCGAATGAAATAAAGACTAAATGTTACCTCAAGATTCGAACTATGACTACATTTCCAATCCCTTAAATCTCTTAAAAAGAGGTAGGTACACAAATATTTGTCAAACCCTTTGTACCCTTTAGGGGACGATTTTTCAAAAACGCTGTACCATATATTTCTTTATTTCCTACCAAAAGCATAAATTTCAATTTTCATATCCCTAACTTAAGAAATGCTGGGTTCCCCATACAAACTTTCATCCCTTATATCACCCGTTGTAGGATTATGTTTGAAGACAAAAAGTATCCTATGTCCTTTCCCAGGATGCTATATAAAGCCTTGCCAAATTTTGTCGAAATCCGTACAGTTTTGTAAATTTTAAAATCAAACCCTATTTTACGCCCTTATTTTGATTTTGCAAAAACGCTGAACCGCATATTTCTTTATTTCCTATAAAAAAAATACATTTTAATTTTCACATCCCTAACTTAAGAAATACTGAGTTTCCCATACAAACTTTCATCCCCTATATCACCCCTGTAGGATTATTTTTTTAAATAAAAGTATCCTATGTCCGTCTTCAGGATACCATCTATAGCCTTGCCAAATTTTATCGAAATCCGTTCAGTGGTTCTGGGTTTTCCATACAAACTTTCATCCCCTACATCACCCCCTGTAGAATTATTTTTTAAGACAAAAAGTAGCCTATACCCTTCCCCAGGATGCTATATAAAGCCTTGCCAAATTTTATCGAAATCCGTGCGGTTTTGTAAATTTTAAAATCAACCCCTATTTTACCCCATTAGGGGATGATTTTTCAAAAACGCTGAACCGCATATTTCTTAATTTCCTACCAATAGCATGAATTTGTTATCCCTAACTTAAGAAATACTGGGTTTCCCTTACAAACTTTCATCCCCTATATCACAGCCTGTAGTATTGTTTTTGAAAGTATCCTATGTCCTTTCCCAGGATGCTATATAAAGCCTTGCCAAATTTTGTCGAAATCCGTGCAGTTTTGTAAATTTTAAAATCAACCCCTATTGTACCCCCTTAGGGGATGATTTTTCAAAAACGCTGAATCGCATATTTCTTTATTTCCTATCAAAAGCATACATTTTAATTTTCACATCCCTAACTTAAGAAATACTGAGTTTCCCATACAAACTTTCATCCCCTATATCCCCTCCTGTAGTATTATTTTTGGAAAAAATAGTATCCTATGTCCTTTACCAGGATGCTATATAAAGCCTTACCAAATTTTGTTGAAATCCGTGCAGCTTTGTAAATTTTTAAATCAACCCCTATTTTACCCCCTTAGGGGATGATTCATATTTCTTTATTTCCTATCAAA
The DNA here is from genome assembly GCA_905163495.3 of Cosmia trapezina. NCBI lineage: Eukaryota > Metazoa > Arthropoda > Insecta > Lepidoptera > Noctuidae > Cosmia > Cosmia trapezina. Next base: position 8,398,324 of record LR991022.1, on the reverse strand, counting down.
AGCATACATTTTAATTTTCACATCCCTAACTTAAGAAATACTGAGTTTCCCATACAAACTTTCATCCCCTATATCACCCCCTGTAGGATTATTTTTGAAAAAAAAAGTAGCTTATGTCCGTCCCCAGGATCTTATCTATAGCCTTGCCAAATTTTATCGAAATCGGTTCAGTGGTTTAGGCGTGAAAAGGTAACAGACAGACAGACAGACAGACAGACAGACAGACAGACAGACAGACAGAGTTACTTTCGAATTTATAATATTAGTATGGATTAGGTATGTTTTATAGTTTTGGTGTGTGTATATTGCAATTTATATTATTAAGTACATAGTTGCACCTATTATTAAGAACTAATTTGCATGCCCTAAACAGGCAAAATATGGAATGTACTTTCAGCAAATAATTTATTCTTATTCTTAATCATAATCTCGTTGACGTCCCGTCCCCGGAGCGGTGAACAAACATGGCGGTGGTCATTTATATACAACTGTCAAAGAATGACAATATGTCATTTGACTAAAGCCGGCCATACACGCTACGGTCTACCGGAGAGGTCTACCTGTGCAGGTACGCCTGCACATGTAGACCGGAGCGTGTATGGGAGTAGACCTGTACAGTTTTTGAACCTGCGCAGGCGACCGGCGCAAAATCGAATATCAATTATTTCTAATGTCACCGTACTGTGTACCTTTGTGTGTATGCGTGTACTCCGGTCGCCTGCGCCAGTCGCGGCATTTGTTTTCTAGTATCTGTCCTGTCTGGACGGTCATCGCGTCGCTCGCATCGTATTTTCACGAATGCCACGTAATTCAACACGCGAAAATGGCGCCACGAGTAATGAGTAATTAAATTCATTTAATAAATTAACATGCTTACACCACTTTTTTCGCTTCCTTTTCACTGTTTTTGTATCTTTTTTCTTCAAAATTAAAGCAAGGCTTAACAATGCCAACGCGTCATCGTCCTCAATCGATGCCCTCGCAAAAAGAACTGAAGACCGCTCAGGTAGACCGGAACGTCCCCATACACGCGGGTGGCAAACCTGCACAGGTAACCTCTCCGGTAGATGTCCGGTAGACCGTAGCGTGTATGGCCGGCTTAAGCAGACAATTTCAGTTGGTAATCAACAATTAGGTGACAGATGACATACCTACTTGAAAATATTTTTTTGTGTGATAAAATTATAAATTAACTTTTCTCAGACTTTTTCCATTACTTGTGCTATACTACTTAATCTGTGCTTGTGCTGTAGGAACTTGCTTCTTGCCATATTTCATGATTTTAGGTCAACGGGAAGTATTGGTTACTTTGGTTTTGATTTACTTGCGAGTATCAAAATATGTCGCATAAATGGCCGTATTTTTTTAACCCCCGACGCAAAAAGACGGGTGTTATAAGTTTGACCGCTATGTGTGTGTGTGTGTGTGTGTGTGTCTGTGTGTCTGTCTGTGGCACCGTAGCGCTTAAACGGGTGGACTGATATGGATGCTGTTTTTTTTATTTGAAAGCAAGTTTTCCAGCAATGGTTCTTAGACATGTTTTATCAAAATCGGTTCAGCCGTTTTTATTGCGTTGACTTAGAAGCTTTGATTTTTTTACAACTCCAAGGGATCATAGACTTACGTAGTTATTTGATATTAATTTCAACTTGATACCTCCACGCATCCTTGAGAAAAAGGTTCTTGACAGACTGACAGACTTGAACATTTTTTTTATGTGATAGAATTACAAATTAACAATTTTCGGACTTTTTCCTTTGTTTGTGTTGTACGACCTTGCTTCATGCTAAATTTCATGATTCTAGAACAACGGCAAGTACCCTATAGATTTTACATTGATGATAAAACTATTTATTTGAATAAAAATTAATACTACGATACGACTGTAACCAAGTTTTGTTTCTAACTGCGATCTAATTACATTTTAGAACACAAAAGCTGCTATTGTGACTTAACCATGATAGTTAGATATATTACATTGTGGATTTTTTTGAAGGTAATAGTGAGTGCTTCAATCATGTAGTACATACTTTTTATGTATCATCAATAGTTTTCTCAGCGCACGCCAAATAATGAATTTTATAGGCAAAATTTTTGCTAATTTGGGTTACATTATTGCAATTTTCTTAAGGATCTCTAATTTTTTTGAAAATAAATTATAGCCTATGTTACTTCCTGATAAGTTAACTTTCTATTGGTGAAAAAATGGTCAAAATCGGTCTAGTAGTTTCGGAGCCTATTCGGTACAAACAAACAAAAAAATCTTTCCTCTATATAATATTAGTATAGATATAGATAGTATATAAGTATAGATAATAAAGATGATATTATCAAATCAAATCAGTTCATTGCAAACTTGCATAATTTAAGGCTCCTACAGACAGAGGCGATATCGCGTCGCGACGCGATATTGCGATATTATATCCGTAGAACAATTTCTATGGAATCGCGCGAGACCATACACACAGGAGTGATGCGATATCGCCTCTGTCTGTAAGAGCCTTTATTCCTTTCCCATGTTTTGAGTTTGTAACTTTGTAACCCTCGTAAATGAAACAATTTAGTTATCTACTATGATAAACGTTTCAAGCCAAAGGTTGCACGAATGCACATAACATCAATATAATAATACCTACTCCAATATTTTTCCGTTCGTACTTTGGTCAGCGCTTTACAGCCGAGCAAATTTAATACAGCTGCTTTAAATTCAGCTACAAAGCTATCTGTTTCACTATACAAAGTTACAATAAAAGGGAATACCGGAACATAAGTTATTGTTCAATTTCTCAGAACTACGAGCTGCGGTATGCTTTCGCAAAGTTTCGACTTATATTACTTTTGTATTTCAGTTTTCACTATTTTTTAGGGTTCCGTACCTCAAAAGGAAAAAACGGAACCCTTATGATGTCTTCGTTGTCCGTCAAGATCATTTATCTTAGGAACGCGTGGAGGTATCAAGTTGAAATTAATATCATATACGTAGGTCTACGGTCCCTTGGAAATCTAAAAAAAATCTAGCTTTTAAGTCAACGAAATATCAAAATACGGACATTTATGCGTCATTATTTTGATGACCTAGAATCATGAAATTTGCAAGAAGCAAGGTCTTACAGTACAAGTAAAGATAAAAGTCCGAAAATTGTTAATTTGTAGTTTTATCACATTTTTTTTTTTTTTTTGATCGTGGTTGGGAAAACATTTTTTCAACTATTTTTTGATTTTTTTTTGTACACAAAGGCTTTTGCCATTCATCAGTCATCAGAATTTTGGCTTCAATCTGTAAACATAGTATTACACAACTGACAATTAATTGATTTGTTTTCTCCCAATGAGCTTGGTTCCTATTATTCCTACGTAGAAAATTTTCTACCATTGAATCACAAATTCTGGAGACGCCTTCAAAATTATTAAAAAACATTATAATAATCCAGGGTAGCCCACGAAATTCAAATTTTGTTATTCGTTTTTTTTGCAATTTGCAAGTCAGTATTAGGTTGTATTTATTATTGTAGTATTTATTTATTGTTGTTTTTATTATTGTAGTAGTTGTATTTATTATTGATGGTCATCAATAATAAATAAAATAAATAATAAATAATATCCTTGGACATTTCACACAACGCCATCTAGTCCCAAGCTAAGCAACCTAATGCTTGTATTATGGTAACGAGATAAACTACTTATATACACTTTTTTTTGTAAATTAGAAAAACTCCCAGACCCGGAACAAATACTTGTAGGTCGTACAAATATTTGTTTCGTCTGCCTCTCGTTTGCCCTCGTTTGCAATCTGCCTAGCGTTTTCCCAACTATGTTGGGGTCAGCTTCCAGTCTACCCGGATGCAGCTGAATATCAGTATTTTACATGGAACGACTGCCTATCTGATCTCCACAACCCAGTTACTGGGTAACACGATACCCCTTGGTAAGACTGGTTGTCAGACTTTCGGGCTTCTGACGATCCGTAACGACTGTCTAAGATCCGCGAATGACAACCGGGACTAACGGCTTAACGTGCTTTCCGGGGCACAGAAGGGTCTCGGTATGTAAAGATGGTCACCCATCTACGGACCGACAGCGGCAAGCGTAGCTTAACCTGATCGATCGACCTAAAATATTTATTACAAACGGTCAACAGAAAATTTTAATTTCGCTGGCTGCTCTAGCGCTTTCGCCTGAACCCAAATATAAGCCAGATTTAATAAAATGTAACTTATCTGTGAAAGGAAACAGACTTTTCACCATTAATACAGAAAGATGTACTAAGATACTTATAAAAAAACCGGTCAAGAGCGAGTCGGACTCGCGCACCGAGGGTTCCGTACCATCATTTGTATGTAATTTTTGTTGATGATTTCTGAAAAACTGTGCTATTTAGAGACGTTGTTTTATTTTTCTTGTATCTCTATCACATAGAATAATTTCAGATTTTTCTCTTTGCAAATTTCGGAGTTAAGGGGGGTATTTTTTTAAACATTTTTCATCAAAAGTCGAAAACTACGCTGCCTAAAAAAAGAAAAAAAATGTTTGAATGTGCAAGCAGCGCTTTTTCATAATATGATACCCCACATGCCCTAGTAACCCCACTTCAAATTTTTAAGAAAGTCCCTGTTGCAAAAAAAAAAAAAAAATTTATTTCTTTATTATTTGCAAAATAGTTAGGCAAATGTCATGTAAAACTGTTCTAAATTTCAAGTTGATAGCATTAGTAGTTCTTGAGATATCCACCTGTGAGAGACAGACAGACAGACAGACAGACAGACGGACAGACAGACAGACAGACAGACTGAGTGACACCATAAGGGTTCCTTTTTTACTATTTTGGTAAGGAACCCAAATAAAACCAAACACTATGTGCTCTCCGAATGTTTATAAAGAAAGGAATCTGGTTTAAGTTCAGGCAAGCAATTGCCGCCGTGGGATCTGAAGGCAAAGGTCCTCGCGCACGTGTGGGAGTGGCGCGAGGAGGCGAAACGCCGGGGCGTAACTCCGCTGCCGCGAGAAATCACGGTACAGCGGACAGAGCTCCGGCGGGATCTCATGGCGGCATGGAGAGCGCGACTGTCGCAACCCAGCGCTGGGCACGCCACAATAGCGGCGATATGTCCCCTCTTTGAGGAGTGGCTAGAGAGGCGCCACGGCGTCCTCACCTTCCGCCTGACGCAGGTCCTCACCGGACACGGTTGTTTCGGGAGGTTCCTGTTTCGCATAAGGCGGGAGGAAACGCCCGGGTGTTTCCACTGTGTGGATCGCCCGGAGGACACGGTGGAGCATACAGTGGAGGTCTGCCCGGCTTGGGCAGAGCACCGCCGTGTTCTCACGGAGGCGATCGGCGGCGGCGATCTCTCGCGTCCGAGACTGGTCCAGGCCATGGTGCGGAGCGAGAGTACATGGGAGGCCGTCACCTCCTTCTGCGAAGCAGTGATGCTAGCGAAGGAGGAGGCGGAACGCGTGAGGGAGAGACAGCCTCACGCCCTCAGTCGTAGCAGGAGACGCCCTGGGCGGCGGGAATCGCGGGGCGATTTCCGGCCACCGTAGGCGCGGGCCTGCGGACGGTGAGCAGCGGGTAGCTCGCCGTCCGGTAAGGACCAGGCCCGAGTCGACGGCGCGTTGTGTTCCACGCGCGCCTCAAAGAGATGTCAGCAAGTGACGGGGCCCAATAGGGCCGACGCCGCTGGGGTCGCGGGTTGTCTGAAAGGGTTACCGCGGCCCTGGCATAGGCAACTGAAGGAACACGGGTGGGTTTTAGTCAGTAAAAGTCTGACACGCCCTCCCGCTCCACCCAGAGCGGGAGAAGTTATTTGATGATTTCCCACCCTCAAAAAAAAAAAAAAAAAAAAGAAAAAAAAAGGCAAGCAAAACAAGCAACCCTTCAGTCCGGGGTTCGGCTTACGAAATAAACAACTCCCAACCACTTTAATTTTGTAGAGGAATGCATGTGTTCTGCAGATAACTTGGCTTCACTGTGTGTATGGAATCGGGTTCTCGATTTGTTTGTATGTTTTTTCTATTTACTTTGTACGGCGGCTTTTACCTCCATTTTATTGGTCTCGATTTTTAGTTTGGTCTCGCCGTTTTTACAATACGTCGACTTACACTAAGTATACGTAAGAGAAAACTTTATATAATCGTAATATATAAACGTAATTATATAATTTTTATACAGGGTGTCCCGTAAATAATGGATAATCTCTTAAGGGGTCATTGTACTCATCATTATGAACAACTTTTACCATGGGACCAAACCTGAAATCGCGAAAAAAAATCAGCTGACCAGTACATTTATCTACATCAAACTCGTCAAAATGTAGGGAGCAGCTGATTTTTTTTTCGCGATTCCAGGTTTGGTCCCATAGTAAAAGTTGTTCATAATGATGAGTACGATGACCCCTTAAGAGATTATCCATTATTTACGGGACACCCTGTATAGGTATAAACGTAAAATACGAGTGCCATCATCCAACGGCGACCGCAGGCTTACAGTAGTTGTGAACCTATGGGGTTCTGTTGACATTCGAGTGCCATCATCCAACGGCGACCGCAGGCTTACAGTAGTTGTGAACCTATGGGGTTCTGTTGACATTCGAGTGCCATCATCCAACGGCGACCGCAGGCTTACAGTAGTTGTGAACCTATGGGGTTCTGTTGACATTCGAGTGCCATCATCCAACGGCGACCGCAGGCTTACAGTAGTTGTGAACCTATGGGGTTCTGTTGACATTCGAGTGCCATCATCCAACGGCGACCGCAGGCTTACAGTAGTTGTGAACCTATGGGGTTCTGTTGACATTCGAGTGCCATCATCCAACGGCGACCGCAGGCTTACAGTAGTTGTGAACCTATGGGGTTCTGTTGACATTCGAGTGCCATCATCCAACGGCGACCGCAGGCTTACAGTAGTTGTGAACCTATGGGGTTCTGTTGACATTCGAGTGCCATCATCCAACGGCGACCGCAGGCTTACAGTAGTTGTGAACCTATGGGGTTCTGTTGACATTCGAGTGCCATCATCCAACGGTGACCGCAGGCTTACAGTAGTTGTGAACCTATGGGGTTCTGTTGACATTCGAGTGCCATCATCCAACGGCGACCGCAGGCTTACAGTAGTTGTGAACCTATGGGGTTCTGTTGACATTCGAGTGCCATCATCCAACGGCGACCGCAGGCTTACAGTAGTTGTGAACCTATGGGGTTCTGTTGACATTCGAGTGCCATCATCCAACGGCGACCGCAGGCTTACAGTAGTTGTGAACCTATGGGGTTCTGTTGACATTCGAGTGCCATCATCCAACGGCGACCGCAGGCTTACAGTAGTTGTGAACCTATGGGGTTCTGTTGACATTCGAGTGCCATCATCCAACGGCGACCGCAGGCTTACAGTAGTTGTGAACCTATGGGGTTCTGTTGACATTCGAGTGCCATCATCCAACGGCGACCGCAGGCTTACAGTAGTTGTGAACCTATGGGGTTCTGTTGACATTCGAGTGCCATCATCCAACGGCGACCGCAGGCTTACAGTAGTTGTGAACCTATGGGGTTCTGTTGACATTCGAGTGCCATCATCCAACGGCGACCGCAGGCTTACAGTAGTTGTGAACCTATGGGGTTCTGTTGACATTCGAGTGCCATCATCCAACGGCGACCGCAGGCTTACAGTAGTTGTGAACCTATGGGGTTCTGTTGACATTCGAGTGCCATCATCCAACGGCGACCGCAGGCTTACAGTAGTTGTGAACCTATGGGGTTCTGTTGACATTCGAGTGCCATCATCCAACGGCGACCGCAGGCTTACAGTAGTTGTGAACCTATGGGGTTCTGTTGACATTCGAGAGCCTATACAACCTCAGCTCAAATTCAAATTTCTATGGGGTTCAGAAGTTTGAAGTTTGACGACGTTTGACGGGTTAATTTTTTGTGTTTGCACAATTATATTTATGTGATCGTATTTCATGAAGTTACACTGACATTTCGAGTTGTTCTTTTATTAAAGTTAAGTATTTTATTTGTCTCATGTTATAATTTAAATAGGATAGACACGACGATACATCGATTTTGTTTTTTCGTCAAAACCAATTACGCATGCCTTTATTGCCCGAAGGGTTACACAGATGTGTACTTATAGTGCACTCACAATTCACCAATATGTGTAAGTCCCATGTAATACGGGGGTGAGCCTATTGCACTCGACGGGGCACAAATCCGGACTCCTGCACCCTAAAATCGGAATCTGAATAATTTTGGAGCAAATTGCTAATCCATTGCTTCATATGTTCGAAATTTGTCTTCTCATCACCGTAAATAACGCAATGAATATTGTTGAACTGTCAAAATGAAACCGATTCCGATTGATAGTGTGTTACGCAATTAGAGCGCGGGCTGCTACTGAGCGCTGCGTCAAAACTACTTTCGACAGTAATATATTTTAGATTTGTCAATCCTACACTCCTAAAAATCTAAATCGAATAATCCAGTCGAAATAGAATCACCAAATAAAATCAAGTCTTCTATTAGCTGACCTAAAACTGCCTCCAAAAAATATTGAATTACGGTACGTCATTGGGTAAAGAAATAAGAATGGTAGAAAAACGTCAGACAGTGCAGTAAATGACAGGTGACAAGTTGACAGCTAGTCCCTTACGTGCAACTATTTTATTTTTAGACTAATGAAACTACGTGCAACTATTCTTAGGCGGGATTTATTAGAATTCAAGTTGGCTATCGTGGATTTTGGGGCCAAAACAAAAATGGCTTTATTTATGAAGGTTAGAAATAATGTGTTCGAAGCAGAGATATTTACTAAATACTTGCAGCGCCGCGGCGCTAATTTTTTATTATTATTTATTTATTATTCGCACGGCGCGCCGTGCAGATCCGAAAACAAGAATAAAGTTTAAAAAACTGTAACCCAACTACGGAAAAATAAAATTGATCTAAAAAGTTCAAAATATTTATTTACTTAAACAATAACGAAACAGGTATATACATATTTGTAATGTGCTCGTCAAGACCTTTCTTTTGATACCAAACATGTCATGAATATCTCAATTTAATTTTTTTCGAGGTCACAAATTTACGTGTAAAGTCCACTATATTAAATTTTAGGGAGAATTTATATAGCCTATGTCACCCGGACCATTATTTCGAATCTACTGATACCTCATTCATCAAAATCGGTTCAGTAATTTAGGCGCTACGGTGGAACACACGTAAATACATACTTAGTTATATACATACTTACATACTTAAATAGACTGCTAAAATCATAACCCTTCCTCTTGGGTTTGCCGTAGTCGGGTAAAAATACATACTTGTATACATACTTACATACATATATACATAGACTGCTAAAATCATAACCCTTCATTTTGGCTTTGCCGTACTCCGGTAAAAATAGGATAATGCCAGGAGAATGATGACGCTTGTTGAAGTATTGAAGGATATTTCCAACGTCGTCGTATATCTATTATCCGTGGAATAAAATTGACGTCTGACAGTTTTTGTATGGAACAACTGTCAAAAATTCATAATTATTCCTCGTATGAAGACATCTACTTATCTGGCGTTAGAAAAGTATTCTCAAATGCAATAAATAGGGACATTTCGCTAACATTCAATAACACATAAATTTCGCATCACAATACAATTTATTCAAGTACGCTCTGCAGGTGTGGAAAACCTCAAACGTCGAATATATTCCAATCTTATTGGGAGTTATTATGTTCGAGCCGTTTGAGGTTGAAGGAGCCATGGATACATCTCCAAACGGTTGGTCGACTCTTCACGTGACCAGAGGGCTGGCTTATTTTTCGGCCAAAGAATCAGCAATGCCACACAACGTGGCAATGCTGAGAGCCTTTTGGGCGCTCTTTGCTGTTTGCTGATCCTTTCCCCTCCTTTTTTATATACACGTACATGTACATTATTATTATTTTTTTTATTATTTTCAAATGTCTATGACATATCTCGAAAACCTGGGGTCCCGGACCTTTGGAAGGCTTACGAGGCGCCAAAGCCAACTCGCAGAGGCCCCTTAGACCATTTTAAATGATGAGGAGGCACTAACCGACGATTATCGCGTATGCATTATGCAAGTGCAAACAAGGACAACCCCCGGTTGGTGCAGGACTATTGCAAAACATATTGGGCTAATAGGTTTGGATGGTTGTGGAATGGTTACCCAGAACTATGGAAAGATACAGATAAAATGGCAGGGAGTGACTTGCATACTCAATAATGGGCCCCCGATAACGGTCGCTAGCACATAGTGTCGTAGCGACAAGAGGGCAACATGTCCTGAGGTGCTTGAAGGAAGTTGAGAAGTATTCCATGGCTATCAGGATAATCCCGGAAGTACGGTCAAGATCCCTACCAAGATTATACTGGTAAACTTCTTTCTTTCGAGCACGTTTGCTCTTGCGAATCTCCACTTAAGCCAGCCCATAAAGACGAAAAAGAAGTGGGAGCACTGTTTCTCATCATTGTTCACCCGGACAATAAAGGCAAGCCGGAGGTGAGGAACAAGACTTCTTCCGGGAGATACGGTCCGTGGGGTCGCTACTGACCAACAGCTCGCCAGATCTGCCCTGCGGGTTCATGTATCTCTCTTGGTCTGGCTCCTCATTCTGGAGCTGTTCCGGCAAAGTAAACACAGTTCGGAGCGCGCAAGGGCCACCACAACGTCAACGTAGAGATACGGCGTTGGGTTAGTAATATTATTTTAAAACTGTTAGCTTAGACACATATTTATTATGTGAATATTATCTTACTAGGTACTTGATTATATAAATATCCAGTGCACACTTGCGGTATTTGTACTGCAACATTGAAACGCCACCGCGAAGAATGCATTCAGGCACAATAAGGACGCATTAGAGCATGCATTTCTGCGTACATGTAGACCGGTCTTAAGCTTGTTGTTTCTTAATAGAGCGTATCGAGTCAGGTTACAAGGTGGAACTGAGGTGTGGAGGTCGTATGCTCAGGGCTTTAGGTTTACTTAGGAATTAAAGGTTTTATTATAATATTGTTATGGTAAGGACGGTGGTTAAGGTGGAGTTCTGTGGAGATTCTGATTCTGTGATTTATCAAAGAACTAGCTGCGACCCGTGGTTTCACCCATGTAGACTGGGATAAAAAGTAGCCTATGTGTTAATCGACGGTATAAGTTATCTACGTACCAAATGTCATCCAAATCGGTCCTGCCGTTTGAGCGTGAAGAAGTAACAAACATACAAACACACACAAACTCACAAACTTTCGCATTTATAATATTAATGTCATGTTTATAATGACGTTTATGTTGTAACTCAAAGTATTGCAAAAGTTATATTGTGAGGCAAAAAGAGTACCTATGTAAGGATCGTAGAAGGTGGTGTTCTATAGTTTCTGCCTACCAAATGGGAATACGGTGTGAGTTTATGTATTTAGTATGAATTACTTAAATCTAATAAATGCAGAAGCAGAAGCATATGTATGTAGAAGTTAGTTTGCAGTGGATCTTTTGTAGTAAATTACATAAATGATGCCACAACTGATTAAACTAATCCAAAAACAAAAAGGACGTTAATTTTTACCAATTTTTCTGTCCATAAAAACCTAATTCGACTAACCTATTCTATAGTCTATTCAAATGAAATCGATTTTTCTCGATTCTTTCGTAAATATTAATCTTTGTGAATGCACCTTAAGTCCTGTCTAAAAATGTGTCGATAAACATTGATAAAATGTTGATAAATCAAGACTGACTTGATCTAAACCCCATAAATGATTAATGATAAATGATTTATTTTCTGTAAGTAGGTTTGTACAAACACTTTTACACGTCAATCATATTTTTTTAAACTAGATGAGGTCGACGTTTCCTATCTGACTACTCTGAGAAGAAACGCCGAAACAAACTCAGAGGTCACAGTCTCTTTTAAAATCTTGGTCAGATCATGTGAAGACCATGTAGATTGCAGTATGGAATGGTCTTTTTAGGAAAGAACCACACTTTGCCGCGAACCACTTAGCTTTTGTCCGCGGCTTTGCCCGCGTGGATGTCGGAAAATATCTCACGGGAACGTCCTACAGGGAAATCCTTCTCCTGTGCAAAATTTCAGCTTTCTAGGTTCAAGTCACAAGTTGATGAGTCAGTCAGTCTCTTTTTATTTATATAGATAGACTAGCTATTGCCCGCGGCTTCGCCCGCATTTATTATACATAATATAAACATTCTTTTCAATCACTCTATTAAAAAAAACCGCATCAAAATCCGTTGCGTAGTTTTAAATATCTAAGCATACATAGGGACAGACAGACAGCGGGAAGCGACATTGTTTTATATGTAGTGATAGATAGATTTGTCACGACAAGGCTTGCATGAAAAAAAAATTCTCGAAAATCCACCGGAAACACCTGGGCGACACCCGGCACAAACAGCAGTTTATCCTAAGAAAAATTTTTGCTTCTAAAAATTTTAATAATTTATAAAGTTTTCCATTTTGTGAAAAAAAATACAAAATAGATTTAACAGTTCTCTATTAGTTACTCTTCAAATTATCCCACGATAAAGAACTACAGGGATAAAAAGTATCCTACATCCTAATCCAAGTCATGGTCTACCTGTATGCCAAATATCTTCCAAATCCGTTCAGCCATTTTAATGTGAAAGCGATACAAACATACTTCCGCATCTATAGAAATATAAAAGACTAGCTGACACGACAGACGTTGTCCTGTCCCAATTTCAATATTCCCTTATAAAATCCCCTTTCAGCTTTCCACAATTTTTCAATTTTCCCGGCAACTTTTCCAATTTTTCTCATAGTTTAAACCTTCCCTGGACTACGTCAAACATTTCAAAACCAAAATCAGCTAAATCGGCCCAGCCGTTCTTGAGTTATAAAATTACAACGAAAAGTGACATTCATTTTTATAGATAGGTATAGATGTAAGATCTATGCACTGGTACGTATCACCCTTTCACCCCTGATCAAAATGGAAGTGGGTATCTTGAAGTGGTTCACTTCATTTTCATTATTCGTAGTTTTATTATTCATAAATCTATAGTATAGTTAAAATCTCGCTGCAGACTCGGTCATAAATCATTCGAGTGTTTCGCTCTCTTTCCCACTCACGGGCCTTATGGGCAGGCCACGCCCACACGTAGTCCTGTGCATTACTGCAGTCGATGAGTGATATCGATAGTTTTATATATTTATAAATGGGTGATAGAAATAAATACACATTTTTTTTTATTTTATTACCAAATTTACTACAAAGCATATTAAATATATAAACAAAAAAACGTATATATTAAACAAAAATAGAAAATTAAAATTCTTCGTTTGAGTCATCGTCATCATCATCCACATTAATGATGAACTCTTCGCATAAAATGCTTTTCTTAAGTCTTCATCTTGCAGCAATTCTGCATGTTCCACACATTTTTGCCAATTTTCAATGGAGACAGTGGAAATGGCTTCATCGACTAACTTCTCGACATCAGCTATCTTGAAGGTTTTGTTTTTCGTTGCAACTTCATTTTTTACTTGAGCCCACACCAACTCGATGGGATTGTACTGACAGTGGTAAGGCGGCAAGATTCTGTTATCGATAATGGCCTTGAGCGCGCGCAACTAGCGCACATCCCTACTCCGATTATGATTTATGTCCAAGTCTGCAGCGAGATTTTAACTATAGTATAGTCACACATAGCTCGTATACATTATATCGTATTCTGTTGTGACGCTTCACAATCAAGATGGTTCTTAAAATGACTTTGCGTTTTATGTGCCAATAATGTATAGTTACGATTATGTTTTCTTGCGGGATGACAAAAGTATACAATTAGCTGAGTAACCTTATATACAGGCTGTCCCGGGAAGTATAGATTAAATCGAATACGGAATAATAAATTGCACCAACATTCTAATAAATAAACAAATAAAATTTATTTTCAAATAAATAAATAAATAAAATTCAATTTGATCCATACTTCGAGGAACACCCTGTGTATTTTTTTCTGCTTTTTAGAACGAAGATCCTTATCGCACGCTATACTCTGCACGGAGAATGAGAGTTAGACCGAAAAAAGTATAACTTTTTAACCGTCACGACCTGTAACGTAACAAAAGTGTCAAAACGTTACACTTTTTTCGGTCTAGCTCTCATTTACCAAGTGTGCAAAAGCGGAAGGAACTTCATTACAACTGAGTGTACTACGACACCTCTTGACTGGTTTTACCCGATTGACCCAGAGAGCGGGTATGTTTTTCGCGCGTATGTATGTATGCATGTGACGGAGAAGGTACGTCTCTCTCGTTATCATCAGCCATATTTTAACAACTGTGGGCGTACTATGGGTAGTGTTGGTTATTGCGCAATAGAAGAACCGTTTGCAGTTGAAATCAAATTATTATTTACGATCAATCACACTAGCAATTCACACACTAAGTACACGACGCGGAACGCGAGACAGTTTCCTAACGTGTTCACTGCTCGACAGCCACCGACAAACTGAACTCAGACTCACTCCGGTCCAGGGGTCCTACTCCCTAAGTCCGTCCGTCTTTCCGTCCGCCCGTTTATCCGTCCGTCTGACATTACGATCCATCAAAACATGTGTAAAAGTTAAATTTTTCGGACGGGCTAAAACATATCGGGAGTAGGGACAACTGGCAAATCATGTTGTCATTCATACTTCGTTCGGGCCCCGAATCAATCATACATGCGTAGGTGATACCGAGTAAGAAACGCCCGTAAGGAAGGCCGAAACTACGGGCTTCGTGCTTAGGGAGTAGGGCCCAAGACTCGAGCGTTATGTTGTAGACTCTGTCGAGAGTCGCTTGGTGGTGCTGGCGTCCCGTTTAGGCAAACGAATGTCCGTTCCCTTGTGACGTCCTGTAGCCTAAGCTGGGGGCCTACTCCCTAAGCACGAAGCCCGTAGTTTCGGCCATCGTTACGGGCGTTTCCTACTCCGTATCACCTACGGATGGATGATTGGTTCGGGGCCCGAACGAAGTATGAATGACAACATGATTTGCCAGTTGTCCCTACTCCCGGTGTGTTTTTGCCCGTCTGAAAAATTTAACTTTTACACTTGTTTTGATGGATCGTAATGTCAGACGGACGGATGAACGGACGGACGGAAAGGCGGACGGACTTAGGGAGTAGGCCCCCTGTAGTAGCTGTTAGTAACAAGCCTTCGTAGTGATAAATGCAGTAGCACGTCCTTATAAAAAGCAATATTATTCATTTTTTTTTTTTATCACAGAAAACCTCAAATATAGTCAATTTTCATTACCTTCAATAAAATGTCCATTTCAATTAAAAAGGAAAAATCTCCCCATGTTGATGAATGTATGAGTAATGTACCGCCGCATCGCAAATTAATTTGGAGTACATTTCGATGTTTCATCTGTGGTTTTCTCTTCGTATTTAGGTACATGAATGCATTTATTTGCTTTTTACTTTTTTATCCATCCATCTGTTATAATTTTGACAGATTTTGGAACGAATTTCCTCATCGCACCTTAAACTCTGCACACTTGGTGAATGAAAGCTAGACCGAAAAAACCGGTCAAGTGCATGTTGGACCACGCACAATGAACAGTTCGGTAGTTAGAACAGTAGGTAGTTATCCCAAAAACAACCTTATTACTGTTGTTGAAAAACATGTTTTCCCATTCATGATATGTCAATTCTCCTACTGCAAACAAAAATTTTTATGTGATAAAATAACAAATTAACTATCTTCGGACTTTTTCCTTTACTTGTGCTGTGAGACCTTGCTTCTTACCAAATTTCATGATTCTACGTTAACGGTAAGTTCCTACAGGTTTTGATTTACTTGCGAGTATCAAAATATGTCGCATAAATGGCCGTATTTTTTATTGCAATGATTTATAGGCTTCATTTTTTTAGAGCTCCAAGAAATCATAGACCTACGTATTTGATATTTATTAATTTCAGCTTGATACCTCCACGCGTTCCTGAGAAAAAGCGATTATATTTTTAGGGTTCCGTACCAAAATGGTAAAAAAGGAACCCTTATGGTCTCACTCACTCTGTCTGTCTGTCTGTCTGTCTGTCACAGCTGGATGTCTCAAGAACTACTAATGCTATCAACTTGAAATTTAGAACAGTTTTAAATGACGTTTACACAACTATTTTGCAAATAAGAAAGAAATAAAAATATTTATGTTTTTTTTGCAACAGGGACTGAAGGGGGGTCTTAAAAATTCAAAGTGGGGCGACTAGGTCATGTGGGGTATCATATGAAAGAGCGTTGTTTGCACATTCTCATACATTTTTTTTTAGGCCGCATAGTTTTTGACTTTTGATGAAAAATGTAAAAAAAATACCGTTCCCTTATCTTCGAAGTTTGCAAAGAGAAGAATCTGAAATTATTCTATGTGATAGAAGTTAAAGATTACAGGAAAAATAAAACGATGTCTCTAAATAGCACACTTTTTCAGAAATCTGAACGAAACCCTCGGTGCGCGAGTCCAACTCGCTCTTGACCGGTTTTCTAAAAAGCATCTTATTCATTTAACAATCATCGCTCATTGATTACATTTAAGAAAAAGCATCTTATCATTTCACATTCTTAAAAATTTGGTCCCACGAATAATAATTTCCCATAAGTTTTCGTAAGCCTGTGTTGTACACATCCTAATCAGGCTTACGAAAACTGGGACAAAGTCGTTCCAAAAAATACCCGCACCCATACGTAATCGCATTCGCTTTCATTCCCATGTTAGCGATAACCAGGCTTAACACAATGTTTATTGTTGAACCGTAAAAACAAATCCTTTTGTGATTTTGTTACGCAATTATGATACTTACTGAAATTAGCAAGTCTGTCAACAAAATAATAATGGCTAACCTTCCAAAATTATGCACTGAAAAATATTTAAAGTGGTTTTTAATAACATAGGAATTAATGTATGAATCTTTTCATTTCCATTTATCATTCCACAGAAGGGATCATTTCGTACTGGGATCGGTTCGGAACAAAATATTAACTTTATCCACATTCCTAAGGAAACCCACAAATTGGCATTGGATTGTGGGATCCGATCGGAATAAGCCTGGGAAGTGGCCTTCTAATCTGTGCTCAAACTGCTCCGAAAACGGCATACGGCGAGTTCGGAGTTTATCCCATTCATGAGTACTGTCACCCCTCAAAATAATATACAATAATATCATTGTTACACATTTATAGACAACACAATTTTATCATTTATCTCAAACAATCAGAACTTTTCTCTTTTCTGTTCACACTAATAAGATTTTCTGATAAAAATAAGAACTGTGAAGGTTCCAGATATCTAACAAAAGAATATGGTAATGTGTCGGCCTGAAGACATCATTAAAATATGCCAAAGAGCTTTCTGGCGCCCTTTTGACCTTGCCTCGGAAAGTGCTGGTCACTATAATCGGTGTCTGCTATCATACTTATGATGGTTTTATTCTCTCCCACTTCATTTCATGGTTCCTTTGTAGATACTATGATAATATATGACTGTATTTTAAAGAGGCTGGGTTATAGGGCTTTTGGTGTTTGACTAGACGAAAATTAACTTATCAGGTCATCATAATCTCTAACTGTCTAACTGGATGCAGCTGAATGCCAGTATTTTATATGGAGCGACTAACTGACCTACGCAACCCAGTTACTGGACAACACGATACCCCTTGTTTGGAAAATTAACTTCTCTAACCTTAAAAACCGGACAAGTGCGAGTTGAACTCGCGAGGTAAGGGTTCCGTAGGATTTTTATGTTGTCTACCATGTTTTTATCCCGAGATAATTTATACCAAGAATAAAATTAACATTGTAGTTGAAAAACGTGTTCCCATACATTCCAACTGCAAATGTAAGTAAGTTTGTGCGCATAACATTGAGAAATTTTCCATGTTTTTTAAAACTATGGACTTCTTATAGGTTTTCCTGTAATCTATTAGCAAAGAACCATTCTCTGTATTTTTTTTTTATAATAAAAAAAAATGTTTGAGACTCTCACTACAAGCCCTTTCATTGGATATGTCACACGTTATGTAAAATATGTATTATAGAACAATTTGCCACCCAAATGGCACAATTTGCACCGAAAAGTTACCCATATTTTTAAAATTCATTTATTTACATTACATGACCGTGTTTGGGTCACATAAATTCATATGTGTACCAATTTAAATTTCAAGTTAGTCGGTCCAGTAGAAATTTGCTCCTAAATTGGCTGTGACAGAGACGGACAGACAAAAAGACACATGAGTGATTCTATAATTGTTCCGTTTTTTCATTCGGACGTACGGAACCCTAAAAAGTGAGGAAAATAATTATGGAAAAAAACTGAAAGGGGCTCTTAACGCTTTTGAATTTTGAAGAGGGACATCTCTTCTTTTTTCGATGGAAATGAAAACAATCAGATTCCACCTTTTGTGTGACATACCACAGGATATTATACTACAATCGTTTTTGATAAGTGATCGGTTGAGATTACAGTTGAATTCAAGACAAGGTGATTAAAAAATGACAGATTGTAGAACCCTGCGATGTCAAAAATGAAGAAGAGAAATGTCAAAGTCAAATCATTTATTTCAAGTTAAGTCAATCCATTAAAGGGAGATTTTTGACAGTCAACATTTAAAAGAAAATAGAATTGATCCTAGTTGCCCCTTCCAAAAGATAGATTCTTATGGGAAAGAATGGGCAAGTAACTACAAATTTTCTCTTTTAAAATGTTTTTTATAATTAAAAACGTAAGGCTTACAATACCTATCAGTTTTAAGTAGGTAGGTTCTCTATAGAGATCACAATGTCGCCAAGTCAAGCGTAATTTAATTAATAAGGCTCACACGACCTTACGAACTTTCTCTGTAGCGTTATACCCTGGCCCTTATTCAGACTGCGGGCGTTTATGGGCTGATATGACGTCACGGCTATAAAGAACAACAGTGTAGCCTTTCTTTTGTCACGGAGGCAAGACCCAGCATTTATTAGTACTGAAAAGTTGGCAGTACAGTCAAGGAGATAAGGAGCCGTGTGTTGAAGTATTGCAGTTTGTGGCGGTGTCTGTACCTATAAAGTTGTGGTAAACGGGGTATGTTAGAAATATGAGAAGTTATTTCTACGAGTGGTTTTTTTATTTTATTGGTGAAATGCAAAGACCTCAAAGAGAAAACCAAGTTGGTTAACTGGGGGAAGCAAGAAAACTAAAAAAATACTACACGAAGTTGGTAATAATTAGGAATGCATCGTGCCTTTCCTAAAGTATCGGTATCCGATACTATTACCGATACTCTTGTAAATATACCTATACTGATGCCGATACGCTTATTGAATTTAAATGAAGGTAAAATAAATAAAACATAGATTATATTTTTTTAATTAATATAAAAAAATACAGACTTAGAATGAGATTATTAGTGATTTAAATTTATAATTAAGGTTAATCGTTTTATTAGTCTACAAAAATGTATCTCGAAAGCACGAAAACTATTTATTGCATAACGCATGCTGCTGCCAAACGTAGCGTGACCCAATAAGTACCATCAGCAGATTAGCGGAACAATTTTAGTCATGGCCTCTAGCCAAACAAGAAAGCCCTAGCAACTATTCGGTTCGGAAGTCTTGGATGCTTCATAATAATAGCCTGTAAATGTGCTTCAGGGCTGAAGATGTCTGAACTTCTTAAAAGAGACTGTGACTTTTGAGTTTGTTTCGGCCTTTCGGTTTTACCCTTTGGGTACGGAACCCTAAAACAAACAAACTCACATTCTCATTTATAATTTACTAGCTTTTGCCCACGGCTTCGCCCGCGTGGATGTTGGAATTTATCCCACGCGGGAGGGAACCTACTACCGGGATAAAAATGTCATAATTATGTGTTAATCCAGGTTATAAATTATTTGTATGCACAAATTTCACCCTAATCCCTTCAGCCGTTTTTGCGTGATTGACGACAAACATCCAAACACCTAAACATACAAACTTTCACATATACAAGGTCTTAGGTTTTGCACTTCGTAGAGAACAGCTGATTTTCTTTTTCATATTTCATGTTAATTCCATGGTAACAGTTGTTCATTTTTATGAGTACTACACTCCGTTAAAGTATGTCCCTCGTTTAACTTAACACTCTGTATAATGCTATAGTAGAATACGTTAAATATCATCGTCCAATGGCGACCGCCAGCTTACAGTAGTTGCGATTGTAAACATAAGAAGTTCGGTTGACATTTAAGCGCACATTTGACATGAAACTATGTAGTATCAAGCGACACAAGGGGTCTGAAATCCCTAATACAAAACATACACACTAGTCAATTTCCTTCTGCGTATGAGAAGAGACCTTTTCCCAGCAGTCGTAATTTAAACGAGAAGACAATTTGATTTCCAACTAATTCTCACAATCTGACATTTCAGAATACCTAGGATACATAGCTCAGATTTAGTCCAAAATATTCGGCCATGAAAAAACGATATCATAAAAGACACATTTGACCTTGACCGATAGATTCCAGTAACAAAGTGTTTCAGGAATATGTATGAAGATTGAAAAACCTTTTTGGTAACATGAATATTTGAATACATCATGTCGATTCCCGGGTCTCACATTATTGAACACATTTTCACACTTCTGGACGAATCGGGTAACATTGTAGCAATGACATTATACATCTAGACGTTGCCATGATTACAGTGTGAAGTGTGGAAGTGAGACACATATATACGAAATAATTAGGAAAATTGAGACAAAGCATCGTATCTTCTGTCCCTTACGGCGCGGCGTGCCGTATTTTTGCTTTAAAAATGTTGCCAAACAAAGTACAGATGCCAGCAGGTCAAGCCACCCGAAACTGTCAAATTTTCCCAGTCAACCTTGAACCTTATGCATTGGCGATAAAGATGAAAATCTATTAAAGAAATTTGACAGATTGTAGTAGCTTGATGTGCTGTCTGTACTTTGCATGGCAAAATTTAAAAATATTGCCAAACAAAGTACTTTCACTGTTAATATTGCTGTCTCATGACCGGCCACGCGATGGCTCGATCTAGATATATTATCTAAGCATTGTAGTGAACGATTGTGTTTATGGTGACAAAATCTATGACTTATTTTACTCTCTACTCTCTTACGTAATAATATCAAATGGCTTTGGTGAATAAAAGTCAGCAAATCCATTGCTTCATAGGTTTGAAAAATTCTTCTGCTCTGTTATGTGGGAGGCTGAATGAAAAGTAACAATTACAATTTCTTACAGGCTAACACAACATGCACCATTTATGGTAATACTAGCTGCGCCCCGCGGTTTCACCCGCAATAAGTCTCGTTCCTGTAGGAATATCAGGATAAAAAGTAGCCTATGTGTAAATCCAGTGTATCAGCTACATTCGTACTAAATTGTATCAAAATTGGTTCAGCCGTTTGAGCGTGAAGAAGTAACAAACATACACACTTTTAAATTTTCACCTTTATAATATTAGAGTGATATACCATACAACCAACAATATAATACCATGTATGGTATGGTAGACTGTAAGTAATTGTTGCAATTATAAACGTAAGTAACTACTCAATCTGCCTAGCCTTTTCCCAACTATGTTTTGGTCGGCTTCCAGTCTAACCGGATGCAGCTGAATACCAGTATTTTACATGGAGCGACTGCCTATCTGACCTCCACAACCCAGTAACTGGGTAATACGATACCCCTTGGTAAGACTGGTTTTCAGACTTTCGGGCTTCTGACGACCCGTAACGACTGTCAAAGATCCACGAATGACAGCCGGGACCAACGACTTAACGTACTTTCCGAGGCACGGAGTAGTCTCGGTATGTAAAGATGGTCACCCATCCACTGACCAACACCGGCAAGCGCAGCTTAACCTGATGGATCGACCTGTGCGGCTGTTATTACTTAGCCACGGGCTCCTCGTAAACGTAAGTACCTACTGTTAGTGAAATTATTTTATATGTATATTTAGTGTAAACAATTATTGGCTAACCTAAATCACACTAATATATTATTATAAAGGCGAATGTTTGTGAGTGTGTATGTAGATAGCTTATACCCTGGATTAACACATAGGCTACTTTTTATCCCGGTCTACGCGGGTGAAACCGCGGGGCGCAGCTAGTAGTAAATATTTCTTGCTTAGTTAAAGCCTGTGATTAAAGCAAACAGCCAAAGAAAAAGTTATGTATTTACACGTTTGAACAGCGGTTTTCACCTTAAAAATGGCCACCCGTTTTCTTCAGTATAAAATTCAACTCGAATATGTATATTACTGATTCTCTTTGCCTTGCTACTTTTTATCCTCACGCTGCATTGGAGCGTCGTTTCAGCTAGATTGCACAAGGAGAACAATTCTTGGTGTACCTTTTATGTAGGTAATTTTAAATAAAACAGCAAGATATAGGAAATTGTTTCATTCCCGCCTCAATTCTCCCCTCTCATTCTCTCTTTCCCTAATGAGAAAAGACAACAATCTTGTTCTTTAACGCCATCATTAATCTACCCTTATTTACAGTAACAATATCCCTTACGCCTAAACAATTAAACTGTTCTAAACAAACTCCTGAAAGTCTAAACATTACAATATCGGATCAAAATAAACAGGAAATTCTATAGGAGTTTGTTTAAAACTTTGTTCAATAAATGTTTTAAAACGATTTTACCTCTTAATTTCATGTTATTATCTTGAACTTTGGGTTTTATTTCAAACGACTTCTTACTTTGCTTTACTTTACTTACTTCCAACCAGGGATTTGACTCCTACGCAGATTTATGTGTGGATATAGGAAAAGGTATTAACACCAAACGTCTTAGTGGTCTTAGGTGCAAAGTTCAGGGGAAAGTCACTAAGTGCAAAAACCTTCCAAAGTTACATAACTCCATTTCAATCTGCCTAGCCTTTTCCCAACTATATTGGGGTTGGCTTCCAGTCTAACCGGATGCTGCTGAATAACAGTATTTCACGAGAAGCGACTGCCTATCAGCTAATCAGCTCTTCACCTTTAACGTAACTGGAGAAATGTGTGTGAACTATAGGTGCAGGTCTCACCTCTGCTTACCATTCGTGGAATATAGGCATGAAATTATCGCTATGTTAACGTAGGTATAGTGTCATAATATCAATCACTAAGGGCCCTCGCTCACGGCGACTTTTTGTAGCGATGCAGTAGCGATGCTGTCGCGCGTCCGCATCGATACAGTCGCGAAGCGGTTGCTAGCTGTGTGCCCTCGCCCACGGGCCCAGATTCAGTCGCGATGCAAACGCGATACTGGTGCGCTTCTGTCGCGATGCAAACGCTATTCAGTAACGGCACAAAAATACCTGCGATCGCTACAGTTTCCAGATGGACTCCGTTGAGGCAACATTAGGCCTCTGTTCTCTCCCCGATGTCGTCCGACACGGTCGCGCGTTTCATCGATACAGTCGCGATACTGTAGCGCGTTAGTAGTGCGTTGGCATCGCTTCTGTAGCGCGTTGCAAATGCGACTAACGCGCGTTAGTAGCGATGCAGTCGCGCATTTCGTAAACGCGCGACAGCATCGCTACAAAAAGTCGCCGTGGGCGAGGGCCCTAAGGGATGAATAGAATGTAATATGTACTTTTAAAAGCTCGATACCTCGTATGTGGCGTTGTTATTAACTTTTTCATAGTCCTATCTAAAAACCAAATCCGCAATATCTAAAATATCATTGTAATATTTTATCAAAGCAGCTTTTGCTGTGATAAGAGCTACTGTTGACCTTGCATTATCAATACCTTTTATTACCTTTTTTTTCAATATTTTTTTCTAGAATATTATTTGCAGTTCATTGCGAGATAATAAAATACATCGTTCGCTTAAAAATGTTACAGGATACTTGCGCGAAAGACATTTCCACGAAAGACACTTGCGCGAAAAGACATTATTTTCTGCGAATGGACTTTTCCGCGAACTTTTGCGCGCTAGTGTCCCTTCACTTGTGCGAAAGACACTTGCGCCAAAAAATATCTCCATGACTGGACTTTTGTGCGAGTAGACTTTTGCGCGCATGGACATTTGCATGAAAGACACTTGCGTGAAAGACAATTGCGCGAAGGACACTTGCGTGAATCCACTTGCGCGAAAAACACTTGCTAGATTGGAAAGTTGCGCGAAATGGTTGCGGAAATGAGATTTCTTCATAACATCACGCCTGTATTCTTCAAAGGGTTGAGAAGGAATGTACCTACTTTTTAAAATTTATTTTCTTATTATTTCTTCTTATAGTCCCGAGCCCAAAAGTCTGACAACCAGTCTTACCTAGGGGTGTCGTATTACCTAGTAATTGGGTTTTGGATGTCAAATACTGGTATTCAGCTGCATCCGGTTAGACTGGAAGCCGATACCAACTGTACATAGTTGGGAAAAGTCTATACGCAGATTGATTGTATGAAAATAACTTTGATGTCTTTGTTATTTACGCTTGATCCCATTCGCTTATACGAATATGAACATTTCATGTATAACTCTAAGATTCATATTTGTATGAAACGGTTACTGTTAGCAAATTTAAATACAAAGTACGGTATCTGAATATTGCCGTTAACTCGAACTTTAGTACCTAGTCCAAGAACATGTTTCTGCCATTATTTCCGTAGTTGTATTGTCAAGACATAGGACTCCAATATAGCATTGTTACGACTTGAGCTAAATTGCGGTCTGTGAGTTAGAAATTGAGTTAGGATTCACCCTATCTTTGGTAAAATCCAATGTTCTAAATGATCATAAGCGAAATAGCAATTCAAATGTTTAATTAATGTAGACAAAATGAAGATGGCAGCAGTATTTCTTTGGATGGTATTTAAAAGTACTTCAATTTATTCCCATTTCATTTACCTAATCTTGCCTGTGTTCCACCAAATATACTGAATGTGCACCAAAATATGTTCATTAAAATATGTCATAACGAGCATCTATTGGATATGGCGCTCGGCGGCTGCTACCGCGGCACCGCTCGCTTCGCTCGCTCGCCGTCGCGCGTTAAGGGTCGCTGTTCTAACCTAACCTTTTTTTTTTTTTTTTTTTTGGTAACGCTGGGAAAAATGCATTACGCATACCCACCCATCGGGGGATGGGTGGGGTATGTGGGACTCCCCGGTAGAACCGGTATACCCACTAAACGACCCAGCGGCATTCCCGCATCGTCTGAGTGGAGGAGGACTGGGAATCGGCACAGCCCTTTCATCCGGCCCCCCTCCGACGACTGCCCGCCTTTACAGCGGGCCCGGCACGCCCCTCCCGTCGGGGAGGGGCCCAGGAATGACTGACGTGGGTGGTGAACAGTGCAATGCAGGAGAAGGCGCCCCCGCGCCTGTCTCCCGCTGTTCACCACCTGGAGGCGCATGACGACGATCATACAACCGCCGTCTCACGCCCCGTCTTCGCCTGCGGAGCGGCGCCGCGAGAGGGTCGTCCTCCCGCACGCGCTCCGCCGCCTCCTTCTGTGACATTACTTCTTCGCAGAAGGAGGCGACCGCTGCCCAGGCCCCCTCGCTTTCCAGCATCGAGTTGACGACGCCGGGAAGCGAGAGGTCCTGACCGACCGCTGCGACCAATGTATGGCGCAGCTCGGACCAGGCTGGGCACACCTCGAGGGTGTGCTGCGCCGTGTCCTCCGCCGCGCCACACTCGTGGCACGACGGGGTCTCCTCCCTTTGGATCCGGTGCAGGTGCGATCCGAAGCACCCATGGCCGGACAACACCTGCACCAGACGGAAAGAGAGGAAACCGTGGGACCGCTCAAGCCAATCTTTGAGGACTGGCCCGAGCGCGTCCAATGTTCGGCGGCCAAATGCGGCAGTGGCGAGGTCCTCCGTCCAATGATGGACGATTGCGTCCTTCGCCTCTTGCCGCACCGCCTCCCGCTCTTCTGCGGCGGGGAGCTCCCCGAGCGCCTTACGCCGCGCCGTCCATTCGTACACTCTGGTCAGCACCCATGCCTCGAGCTCCCAAGGAGGGGTGCCGGCCAGAGCGCACGCCGCCGAGAAGCCTACCGAGCGGTAGGCCCTCCCCACCCGCTGTGCAATGGCCCTTTGGGGCCTGCGGATGGCAGTGGCGTTCTCCCTCCTGTGGAGGGAGTCCGCCCAGATTGGGGCACCGTAAAGGGCCATGCTCCTAAGGATGCCGGCGTACAAGCGCCGGCATCGCGCCTTCGGACCCCCCAGGTTCGGGAGGAGCCACGACAGGGCGTTCGCGGTCTTCAGCAGGCGCGTCGACAGCCCGCTGAAGTGTGGGCCGAAGCGCCACCTGCTGTCGAGTACAAGGCCCAAGTACTTCATCTGGGCCTTGACCTCGATCCTGACGCCCTCCACGACAATGTGGCCGTCAGGAGGGATGCGCTGCCGTGGCCCGTGGAAATACACGGCCTCGGTCTTGTGGAGCGCCACCTTCAACCCTAGGCGGCGGATCCTTCCTGCCACTAAGGATCCGCCAGCAGAGGCCAGACCTAACCCAAATGATTCACTAATGTGAAGTTTCGGACGCGCGGGTGTTTTGTGTAACATTCAGGAATATTTGGTGCACGATCAGTATTTTGATGTACGGATAATATTTTTGGTGATCCTATTTCTTTTAGAATAGAATAGAATATATTATACTCTTTATATCTGGATTACGGGAGTGATATGTCGGTTTGAATGACGTTATCTGGAAGTTCGCCATTTCGAAACATTTTTGCGAGCAGTACCTACGCCATCGCGTCAGTTCATATGAAAATCCGAGATCCGAAAAAATTCAAAAAAAAAAAAAAAATAAAAAAAAAAAAAAAAAAAAAAAAAATTTCGGTACGAAATCCGAGGTTGAGTTAATTTGTTTTTTTTCCCAAACCATATCAAAAGACCATGCTCTCTGTGTCTCGTCTCATTGGGGTCGTGAGTTCGATTCCCAGACAAATTAACATCGGATTTCGATACCATGACTACAACATGCATGAACATGCATGAACTGGCGTACTGCTCGCAATTTTTTTCAAAATGGCGACCTTCGCAAAAACGTCATTTGAACCTACATATCACTCCCGTGGATTACAGATATAAATGTTTACATTTTACTGGGGTCACTCAAAGGCAGTCTTATCGCTAAAATAGATCTTTAAAGACAATCTTTGGATGGATTAAAGGGAAATGAAGGAAGGAGGATGGGAGGGGATTATACATATAATACATTATCTAAAACATATTTTTTTTATACTCGTACCTAAAAAAAAATGTATTTGATGTAATGAATGTTGCGTAAAATTAATAACATTTTAATGCCGTAGGCGTAAATCAACCCCAACATACAATTGACAATTTTCTCACCACATGTTTAAATAATCCTACTAATATTATAAATATGAATAGTTTATAACCCCTGGATTAAAACATAAGATACTTTTTATCCCGATAATAGGTTCCCGTGGGATAATTTCCGACATCCACGTGCGCGAAGCCGCGGGCAAAAGCTAACATAATTATATATTACTAGCTGTGCTCCTCGGTTCCACCCCTGTAAACCGGTATAAAAAGTAGCTTATGTGTTAATCTAGGGTATAAGCTATCAACATATCAAATTTCATCCAAATCGGTTCAGCCGTTTGAGCGTGAAGAAGTAACAAACATACAAACACACACACTCACAAACTTTCGCCTTTATAATATTAGTGTGATATTATTATTATTAGTTTTCATAATGTAAGTATTTTTATTTTTATGATAATAAAACCATATACTGAAGCACAAAGTTAAAAATATGAATGCTGAATTTTCTAGTTCATTAAAAAAGGCATTTGACACCGTAAGCCACAACATACTACTATCAAAACTTAAGGACATAGATGTAACTGGTAAAGCATATGCGGTTTTTAAATCTTACCTTACAGACAGATCTCAAGTTGTCAAAATTAATAACTACCAAAGTGACCCTCAATTGATTACTTGTGGCATTCCTCAAGGCTCAATTTTGGGACCTTTGCTATTCCTCATTTATGTCAATAACATCTATGAGATTGGACTAAAGGGGCATATTACTTTATATGCCGACGATACTAGCCTGTTTTACTCTGGTCACTCATTAGAAACAGTAATGAACCAAGCTCAGCATGATCTAGATCTATTACACATCTGGTTGCAGTCAAATTTACTTACTATTAATGCATCGAAAACGAAATACGTTATTTTCTCTACTAAAAACAAAAAAATTGGAAATCATAGTCCCCTTACTATTAACGGTGAAAAAATAACTAAAGTTAACAATGAAAAATATTTAGGCCTTATTCTTGACAGTCAGCTTACCTGGAAACCGCAAATTGAAAAAATCCGCAATAAAATTAATTCACTAACTGGCACGCTAAAAGGTATAGTGAGATGTCTCCCGAGACAAGTTCGATACACGATATATAATTCCTTGGTCAAGTCTCGTATTGAGTATTTAATAGAGGTATGGGGTTCAGCAACTAAAACAAGCTTGCAAAAATTGCAAGTTGCACAGAATAGAGTTATTAAAACATTATTTCGATACAATTATCTGACACCAACAATCAGAATTTATAAAGAAACAAAACTATTCAATCTGGCCCAAATATATAAATATAATACTTGCATTTTTATTAGAAAAATCCTAACTAAAGATATCCACTCACAAATTACATTCACAAAAAGGATAGATCACTATAAACGTATGACAAGACAGGCTAATAACCTGTGCTTAAGGAGCCATAGAACAAATTACTATAAAAGAAGCAAAATCTCTGTTTACTTTTAAAAAACTATTAAAAAGCCACATTTTACAGGATTTTTTCATTAATAAAACCTAATATTAGTTTAAGTGGTACCGACTGCTAATTTACATTGTATTGTACACACAATTCAAAATTCACTCACACGTCAATTATTTCATATATGAATATAATACACTACATTATTCTATAATATTATGGTATAAAATATAAAAACCACACCCTAACACACAAAATTGTATACGCAAATAAAACAGAATATATACATACATACACTATATTTTAATCTAATATATTTTACCCTTCGTATTTGACATAATAAAGTATATATATTATTATAGTACAGCATATAAAAACCACTCTCTCCTAACCTAACACACAAAATTATATATATAAATACATAAACAAACTCAAGTAATCAAAATATATAAATTCTATGTACCTAGTTATAATTATAACATCCATATTACTAATAAGATAAAAATATAAATTTACGAGCATAACAATATAACAACCATGTGCCTACTTTAAACGCGGCGAAAAAAATCACTGTGTCATGGGCTTTAATAAACATCTATTGTATTTTTATATGACTGTACTCCTCAGCTCATGCACACCTACCCGCATTAGCGCATAAGATGTCGTGCACTTAGTTCAATATTTTCCACAATTACCCTTGTAAGAATTTACTAAAACTGTTACGAAATTCTAATGTCATTCATGTTATTGACTTATTGTACCAACCCACTACGCAAATCGGCCTCATGTATTTTTATGTTATAATATTGTATTTTCTCTGTAAGTGATTGTAAATCTTTTGAGAAAATAAATGTCTAAAACCGTAACCGTATGTAGGTACGTAGATACCTCCTGCAAATGTGTACATGCACTAACGTGGTTGTAAGATGTGCTTGTAAGGTGCTTGTGGATTCTAAGCAGTATTGAAGCACCTGGTCTCGATACTACGACCAATATTTATGTAGGAATAGGGTACCTAGGTACTCTAGGATATTGGGAACGTCGGTAGTAAAACAATGTCAATCTTCTTTGTAGAGATAGAGGAGAAAATTTTATGTAAAATGTTGGCTTACGGTGAGTTGCACGAAACCAACATTAGTACCAACATACCAACCAACAACCAACAAGTAGTGTTAGTGGACCAACATTTGTATATTTAGGTTAAGGTATTTACGCAGGGCCTGCGTCGCCTGAAATAAATGGTTTATTATTAATATTAAAGTTTAACGGACACATTAAATTGATGCTGTCAATGTCTTTTTGATGAAAAATGTAAGAGATGGCATGAATTTAAAGTCTCCGTTAAACTAATGTTGTTTTCGTGCAACTCAAAATTAGTCACTTAGAAATTACTCATCATCTTATTAGCAACGGCTTCGTAACAAAAACATTATTTCACTTGCTTATTAGTTGTCATAAAGGTAGGTCTATGTATGATGTCATGAAAGTAAACGAGGCAAAAGCAGTCAACCTGGACCCTAATTGCGTAACACATTAGCGATCGGAGTTGGTTTCATTTTGAAACAAATTGCTAATCTATTGCTTCGTGTGTTCGACAAATTTGTCTGCTCGGCAACGTAAATAACGCAATGAATATTGTTGAACTGTCAAAATGAAACCAACTTCGATTGATAATGTGTTACGCAATTAGGGTGCTGGCCTAGCCTTTTCCCAACTATGTTGGGGTCGGCTTCCAGTCTAACTGTATACGGCTGAATATCAGTATTTTACATGGATCGACTGCCTATCTGACATCCACAACCCAGTTACCGGGTAATACGATACCCCTTGGTAGACTGGTTGTCAGACTTTCGGGCTTCTGACGACCCGTAACGACTGTCAAAGATCCACGTTCTGTTATTACTTAGCCACGAGCTCCTCACGAGGCAAAAGGAGTATGTAAGGTGATAAAGAATAGCAGCAGCGTAGGGAATTTATGTTTATGTATATATAACCTAATGTTTCCATGGGAACCTATTGATAGTGCGATCTTAGAAAAATCTATATCTATAAAAATCAATGCACTTTTCGTTGTAATTTTATTACTTAAGAACGGCTGGGCCGATTTAGCTGATTTTGGTTTTGAAATGTTTGACGTAGCTACCAGGGAAGGTTTAAACGATGAGAAAAATTGGAAAAGTTGCCGGGAAAATTGGAAAATTCTGGAAAACTGAAAGTGGATTTTATATGGGAATATTGAAATTGGGACAGGGGGGCTAAAACGGCCACTTTGGCGGAATTATAATAGGATAATATTACCTATGAATAATATTTGAAATCGTAAAACGGTCACAAAATTCATAATATATCGTCAGTTTGTGATCGTTTTACGATTTCAAATAGGATATTCATAATATTATCCTATTATGATTCTGCCAAAGTGGCCGTTTTAGCCCCCCCCGACAACGTCTGTCGGGTCAGTTAGTATAATATAGACCCCATAGATATCCGGAGATATGCCTTCACTCTGTATTTGTTCAAGTTCAAGTGTCGCCACCTCACACAAAAACAAAAGAAATAGATACGGCACACATGATGAGTTTTTCGACTTATTGCACACATGCTCAAAAGGGGCGGGCACTAAAAAGTGCGCGCCCCTTTGCTTACCGCCATCGCGCGTATATTATGGTCAGAGGGGCAATTCTCGTACCTAAAAACGTTCACAATCTCATGCCAGCGTCAATCAAATGTCAAAAATTTAGGTAAACGCTATACAATTTTTGACAGATTGAGTCTTGAGATGATATTGCGAACGTTGTTAAAAATACGAGAATTGCCCCTCAGTTGTAACCGCGCGGAGGCGACATGTGCCACGCCTCCATGCCATATCCCTCGATATCCGTGATAGACTCAGATGGAATTACGCAAAAGTCGAAAGCGCGTCCCAAGGAAATGTGCCCATGGAAGACTTGTCAAATGCGACGACATTCTCCCATAAAAATTGGCGCCTCACAATTTAATGTAGGTACCTAACTCGCCAACTAAACCATTGAGTTATTTTAATAGCACCTTTAAATTAAAAACTGCATACAAATTAAACGTAGTCAGCTAAATTACTTTAATACCTCGCACTTTCATAAATTTTGCAACACGCAAGCATACCGCGCGACTATGCAAAAATACAAAATTTAACTCCTACTTAGTTAAGAGGCACTTTCACAGATATATTGCGGCAAGACAAGGTTATACTGTTAGCTAAACGAGAAATGAGAAACGCTAAAACATCATTACAACCTTCAGCTGAAGTTATCTCAAGCAATCACGACCTTGCGAGCAGAGATGAGCGAGAAATGACTTAACTTGCTTTGCGGACCCACCTTGCCTTATACTCTGAAATTGCTCAGAATCCATTTATTTCAAAATTCATTTTCAACTTTAAGCGAAATCTGCGCTGAAAAAAATTATCTTCAATTTACATTAACATAAATGGCAGTGCTTCAGCGCTTGATGGCGTTTTCTGTGCGTTCATTGATGGCATTAGAGCCTCTTAATTACGGCAGGCGTTAATTGGCGATGGAAATAATTAATTTGCAGTGTTATTTGGCTTTTTTTGTACTCAAATAAATATGTGCGAATTAAAGCAGGTTTTAAATGGAAAACAAAAAGCACTTTGTCTGACCCAGGACAGAGAAGGAAGGAAAGAATCCTTGCGGATGGCGAGCAATGGGTAGCTCGCCGTCCGGTAAGGACGAGGCCCGGGTCGACGGCGCGTTGTGTTCCACGCGCGCCTCAAAGAGATGACAGCAGAGATGGGGTCCGTTAGGACCGATGCCGCTGGGGTCGCGGGTTGTTCGAAAGAGATACCGTGGCCCTGGCATAGGCAACTGAAGGAACACGGGTGGGTTTTAGTCAGTGAAAGTCTGACAGTCTCCTGCTCCACCCAGAGCAGGAGAAGTCATTTGAAGATTTCCCATCCACAAAAAAAAAGGACCTCGCAGAGCACGGAATCGGAATGGTAGTGACTATAGAAACGCCTTTGCTAATAATATTTATGAATGAATGAATGAATTAAGTGCAATTGAGCGCAAATGGTTGTCACAGGCATTGTTTTAATTTTCACCGGGCCATTAGTTTCTATGAGAAAACGGTGACGTCACTGTCAGTAGGCTAGGTTTTTAAGGATAATGTCGACATTAGTCTCTAGAAACATCTCCATGATTTGTGCAGGACCCATGTTCAGAAATCGCCTTTTATTTATTTTATACATAGTATAAAATAAAGTCGCTTTTCGTGTCTGTCTGTATGGTCGCGTTGTTCTTCTAAACTACGCAACGGATTTTGATGCAGTTTTCACTATCATTTAAGAGAATTTATTCCGGAAAGTTAATTATACAATTATTATTGTATAAAGGATCTTCCAATAGGGACTTCCGAACTTTGACAGTTGCTGGCGGTCATATTGTTGAAGCTACATCTGTCAAATTGGCTGTCATTTATTCAGTCTGTTTTGCCAAATCAACATGGATCATTGATATAAAAAAATCAATGACATGGATGGATATAGCGTTCAATAACACGTGCAAATGATAAAAATGGGTGTTCTGTTCGGGCAACGGTCTGCGCGCTTCGCCCACTTTACGGTCGCCATAATGTACTGGCCACCGAGATCATGCGATTTGATCCTGATAGACTTTTTCTTGTGGGGTTTTTTTAAATCGCAGGTCTATTCGAATATGCCACAAACCACAGCGGCCCTCAAAGCCAACATAACCCATGCCATCGGTCAAATCAGTCTGATATTTGAGCCCGTCATGGAAAATTGGACATTTTGGATGCGCGCCACTCAGCGAAGCCGCAGCAAACATTTGAACGATGTCATATTCCATACTTAATCGCATCGATAGGCCGTTCAAAAGAATTAAAAAAATTCGATGATATCTCGCACACACTTTTTTTTATTTAAATATAAAGATAGGAAGCGCTTACTGAAATACCCTTTATAATACATTCATATTTAACTTAGATATAATATATAAACCTTCATGTTTTGTCAAGTCGTAAAAACCGTGCAAAGCAGGGCCGGGTCGCTAGTAATAATAATAAATAAACAAAAAACTTTATTCCAGATCACTAATGGTCCATAAAAAAACACCCAATTTAAAAATAATAATGAAAATAAGATCAAAAGATGATACAAAAACAAAATACAAAAAAAAAAAATCAGCTGTTCAGTACATTTATCTTTATCAAACTCGTCAAAATGTAGGGAGCAGTTGTTTTTTTTTTTCATAATGATGAGTACAATGACCCCTCAAAAGATTTCGTGTATGAATAGGATACACCTTAATACACAAACAAACAGTTTTCTTCTCATGCACATTAAAAAACTTTTTAACAAAAAGAAAAACCGACTTCCAAAAATCACTACAAAGTGAAAAATAACTTTGATTTCGGAAGTCGGTGTCTTTCGTTTTTTATTTAATTTCTTTTTTTTTGCCACCGACTTCCGAAATCAAAGTTATTTTTCACTTTGTAGTGATTTTTGGAAGTCGGTTTTTCTTTTTGTTAAAAAGTTTTTATTTCTCGCTTTTTAGTGGGTCTGTTTATAATTTGTATAAGTTACAATAGTCTAATGTCAATTGCTCATCACATGTTACAAAATATTGCTTTTCCCGATGCTGGGACGTTAATTGTTGAGGAGTTCTGCTGGTAAGAACCAGGAGAACTCCTCAACAACCACTCACCACACGCATTGTGTGACGAGCGGAAATTGCTTAGCAACCATATTAAAGTAATCGAATCGCAACCCGAGAAATATTTATTATTGAGTAGTTCCGGTAGCCATCTGTGGTCTTCATCATCAGTTCCACTTCACCAAGTGGTGCTTTCCGAGAGCAAATGCACGAGCTACTATAAAAAATACCCAAATCGCTATAGGTGTGCCTATAATATTTGAAGAGTTCCTTCGATTTCTCCAGGATCCCATCATCAGAACTGGATTTTGACAAAAATGGGACCATTTGGGAAGTATACCCTTTCCAACAAAAAAATAATTTTTCAAATCGGATGGCAAGCGACGGAGTTCTGCGCGAACAAACATAAAAAAAAAAAAAAAAAAAAAAAAAATACAAACATCCGAATTGAGAACCTCCTCCTTTTTTAGAAGTCGGTTAAAAAAACACAAAACTTTACGCTGCTATTTCTAAGGA
This sequence comes from Cosmia trapezina, assembly GCA_905163495.3. NCBI lineage: Eukaryota > Metazoa > Arthropoda > Insecta > Lepidoptera > Noctuidae > Cosmia > Cosmia trapezina. The sequence continues at coordinate 8,363,417 of LR991022.1, read as the reverse complement.
CCTCTCGCCATGTAGGTCTTGGTTGCATAGGATATCAGCAACAACACGTACCAATCCTGGACATGAATGTTACAATTCTGCTTGTCTGAATGGTATTGAACGCGTCCAGCCTCACCTCCGCGAACATTCCAGAGGCACTACCAGACCACTCATCACTAAGACCAACGAAACAACACGTCATCACAATATAAGCGTACAATGAAAGTGAGGAGCTCGTGGCTAAGTAATAACAGCCGCACGGGTCGATCCATCAAGTTAAGCTACGCTTGCCGGGGTTGGTCAGTGCATGGGTGACCATCTTTACATACCGAGACTCCTCCGTGCCTCGGAAATGCACGTCAAGCCGTTGGTCCTGGCTATCATTTGTGGATCTTTGACAGTCGTTACGGGTCGTCAGAAGCCCGAAAGTCTGACAACCAGTCTTGCCAAGGGGTACCTTACTGGGATGTGGAGGTCAGATAGGCAGTCACTCCATGTAAAATACTGGTATTCAGCTGCATCCGGTTAGACTGGAAGCCGACCCCAACATAGTTGGGAAAAGGCTAGGCGGATTGAATGAACTTTTAGAACCATGTCTGTTTGTGACGTTGATTGGCAACCCAATCACCGTATGGTTGATCAAGTATGATTCAATATTCATGCTTATTACCTTACGTGTTAGTTCGTTAGTGTGTTTAGTGAAGGCGAATTTACGGGAAGCAGTAATTACAATAATGCAACGGGCCGGAGGGTTTTGCTACTAACACATAAAGACAGCTGTGCCATAAAGTGCCATTCGATGCAGCAGTCGTAGAATCTGACGCTATATATTCCACCTGTTTCAGACTGCATTTCTAATCTTTTTTTTTTTGTTGTTTGGTCACGGGCCAGCACGTGGAAGTTGAAAAAAGGAGGAAAAGATTCCTAAACCTACTGAACGGTACAGCGGAAAAACTTATGTAACTCTTGTGAAATTAACTCTTGGTGGCGTGATATAGAATATTTTTATTTTTATGTTCAACAACGCAGGGATTAAAATTTTGTATTTTAGTAATTTTTCTTGTAAACGAGGAGCTCGTGGCTAAGTAATAACAGCCGCACGGGTCGATCCATTAGCTTAAGCTACGCTTGCCGGGGTTGGTCTGTGGATGGGTGATACATACCGAGACTCCTCCATGCCTCGGAAAGTACGTTAAGCCGTTGGTCCCGGCTGTCACTCGTGGATCTTTGACAGTCGTTCCGGGTCGTCAGAAGCCCGAAAGTCTGACAACCAGTCTTACCAAGGGCGTAATAGGATAGTATTACAAAGTAACTGGGTTGTGGATGTCAGATAGGCAGTCGCTCCATGTAAAATACTGCTATTCAGCTGCATCCGGTTAGACTAGAAGCCGACCCCAACATAGTTGGGAAAAGGCTAGGCAGATTGAGTAATTTTTCTTGTTTTTACACAGTTATCAACAGCAGTCACAACCAAAGAAAATGTTATTTTACTGTGCTGAAACTGTTTTAAAAAAATGGCATCGTAGAAATGGATTTGATTCAGCTAATGTTCATAGCAACATCAATAACAAAATAAAATTTCCTGTGTGACTTCCACATAAATATTTTGTTTCACTTGCTACAATTTTATGTGTGTTATCGTTAAATTTTATGTTCATGTTGTACACAAAAATATCGGTTTACTACAAATTCTTGTTTATTTTTATACTAGCTTCTGCCTGAGATATTTTCTGCATGATATTTCGGCCCACCGCATCGCATCGCATCGCATGACCGCGCTATTTCTTCGTTTCACTTAGCATTCTTTCTGACTTTTTATCTTTTTGCTTGGCTCCTAAGGCTCATAGCATGATGTTAAATATTCTTTAACCTTCCTCATGAATCGGAATATTGAATGCAATATTTTTTTTTCAAATATGACTAGAGAGAGAGACAAGCGCATTCAAACATACAAACTCTTCCGCTTTACTAAATTATTAGCTTCTGACCCACCGCGTCGCATCGCATCGCCCACCTGCACTATCACTTTGTTTTCACTTAGCATTCTTTCTTTGATTCTTTTTGCTCGGCTCCTAAGGGTCATAGTATAATGTTAAGTAGCCTATAACCTTCCTCAAGAATTTAGGCCATCAAATGAAAAAAAATCAAATATGACTGGTAGGTTCCAGAGATTAGCGCAATCAAACAAAAAAACTCTTCAGCTTTACTAGATTACTAGCTTCTGCCCGCGACTTCTTCTGCGTGAAATTTCGGCTGCCAACCCACAGCGTCGCATCGCATCGCCCACCCGCGCTATATCTTCATTTTTGTTTAGCGTTCTTTCGGACTCTTTTCTTTTTGCTCGTCTCCTAAGGTCATAGCGGGATGTTAAATGCCTTCCTCAAGAATAGAGAATATAATAAGCATGTAATTCAAAACTATTTCATTATTTAAAAATACATTGATATGAGTCAAGAAACAAATTGCAATTTTTTTTACATTTTTGAACGCATTTTTTATTTTACAATTCAAATTCAAAACGCGTCGTTTTTGAAAATACCGGAAGTGTTCTCAAAAACAATGTGAATAAATCTTTAAATAATATTTTCTTAGCAAACTGTTTGAATTCTCACTTAGGTAAGTTAGTAAGTGCGATTTCCGCTTGAATAAAGTACAAAAAATAATTTAATTTGTATGAAATGTGGCTAAAATTTAAATAAAGCAGTTTCGTGAATTATAACGTCACATTATGTCCACGACAATAACGGATGTTTGAGCTATAGTTGAAAATAGTTGGAGTTTAATCATTTTTTTAAGTAAAAATCAGTAGTATAATTTGACTTTTAATAATTTTCTTGGGTTTGTATTACTGTGCTTTATTAAGTAAGAGGAAAAAAAATTACGTGCATAATTTGGCTATCAATCAAATGCCAAATATTTTTTTCAAATAAGACTAGTACTTCCAGAGATTAGATCGTTCAAACAAACAAAGTCGCGTCGCGTCGCATCGCCCATCCGCGCTATTAATTCGTTTTCACTGAGCGTTCTTTTTGACTTTTTTTTAATTTTGCTCGGATCCTAAGGGCCGTAGCGTGATGTTAAATTGTCTATAGGATTCCTCAAGAGTTGGGCTATCAAATCAAATTCCAGAGATTATCGCGTTCATACAAACAAACGCTTCAGCTTTATTATTAGTGTAGATGTATAAATAATGTTTATACATCTAGAGGAGCTCGTGGCTAAGTAATTACAGCCGCACGGGTCGATCCATCGGGTTAAGCTACGCTTGCCGGGGTTGGTCAGTGGATGGGTGACCATCTTTACATACCGAGACTCCTCCGTGCTTCGGAAAGCACGTTAAGCCGTTGGTCCCGGCTGTCATTCGTGGATCTTTGACAGTCGTTACGGGTCGTCAGAAGCACGAAAGTCTGACAACCAGTCTTACCAAGGGGTATCGTATTACCCGGTTACTAGGTTGTGGAGGTCAGACAGGTAGTCGCTCCATGTAAAATACTGGTATTCAGCTGCATCCGGTTAGACTGGAAGCCGACCCCAACATAGTTGGGAAAAGGCTAGGCAGATTGATTGATTGATTTTGTATAAATAATGTTACATGTAGTTAATATACAGTATAGAGTAATTTACAGACAACATCACATCAGAGGGGCAATCCCGTATTTTTAACAACGTTCGCCATCTCATCACAGTCTCAATCTGTCAAAAATTGTATAGCGTTTACTTACATTTTTGACATAATATGATTGTCGCTGGCTTGAGATTGCGACTTGAATTTGAACTTTTTTAAGTCATAAATCATAAGTCATTTAATCATTTGTTAACATAGATACAATAATAGATGTTAAAAAAAATATATATACAAACGCGCTATGCTATACCAGAAGGCGTACAAATACGAGACTACGAGACGAACGAGAATACGAGAATTACGGAAATAAACATACGGATACGGAACATACGGATTATGGAATTATTATTATTATTTAGGTACGAGAATTGGCCTTTAGGTTATACCAAACTGACAAATTTCTCCAACTGACTTTAAACCTTAAAATGATGATAGTTAACTTAAAAATCGAATGAGAAAATTTGACAGTTTGTAATAACTGGACCTGCTGCTGTCTGTACCTAGTTATTTTGTTGAGGCCTTGATCTTGCATGTCGTGAAAACCCGGTTCATAACGTAATGTTCATTTTCATATTCATTTGAGAATAAAAATGCGACGTTTGGTCGGAGCTGAGTTTTTATTTACATACAAATATTTATAGGAGAGATACGTTTTTGTTACTGGGAAAAAACATTTTTGCTTTCTTGCTCACCCATGGTTTTTGGGTCAGAAGGTAAATCTGCCGTCAAAGTTCTTGTGAGCTGATCTAATTTGATGTCTCAATAACAGAAACATCTAACTAGTTTACAGTAAGTAGTAACAAATGCAGTATAAGTTGACCTCGCATTCTATTGAAACTTCGTGCTACGTCAGCTCTGCAGCATTGCACTCAAAACGGTTATTTTGCTACGTCAGCTAAGTTCACACTGTTACCACCGACGCTGACGACGACGTTAGGTCTTCTGACCGAACAAAATACGATGTTAATAAGACTCGAATTGTATCACAAGATACGCAATTGACAACGCGCCAATAGGATTTTCACCAACGCCTTTTGGTTCAAAACTATAAGCTCGATTTTGTCCGTCTAAAACCCTTCAAAATATAGGTTCTTAGTTAGGCTATATTTTTAAACTTCCTATTGAATGTTATCACATTCATACATTAACTTTTTTCATACATTTTCTTATTGAATTTTATCACGTTCATATTTTTCTATCAACTTTTAGTTAAAAGTTTTAGTTATTTCCTTTGATCTCGTTATTAACAAATCATTCAACTTCTTGACTGTGTACATTCTAGAATTTATTAATGACGACATAAATCAAGTTTGATCGTTAGCGTTTAAACTTTCGCTCGTACAAAAAAAACTTTTTTACAAAAAAAAAAACCGACTTCCAAAAAAAACACTACAAACTGAAAAATAACTTTAATTTCGGAAGTCGGTGTCTTTGGATCTGTATTTTAGTTTTTTGCCACCGACTTCCGAAATTAAAGTTATTTTTCAGTTTGTAGTGTTTTTTTTGGAAGTCGGTTTTTTTTTTTGTAAAAAAGTTTTTATTTTTCACTTTTTGGTGGTTCAGTTTGTAATTTATCTAAGTTACAATAACCCAATGTCAACTGCTCATCACGTTTTACAAAATATGGCTTTTCCCGATGCAGGGACGTTAATTGTTGAGGAGTTCTCCTAGTAAGAACCAGGAGAACTGGAGCTCATGGTGAAGTCACCATTACCATTATGCATTTTGACGAGCATAAACCATATTAAAGTAATCGAATCGCAACCTGTGATATACTTAGATATAATTGAGTATTTCCGATGGCCCTCTGTGGTCTTCATCATCAGTTCCAGTTCACCGAATGGTATTTTCCGAGAGCAAATGCACGAGTTACTATAAAAAATACCGAAATCGATATAGGTGTGCCAATAAAATTTGAGGGTTTCCCTCGATTTCCATGGGATCCCATCATCAGATCCTGACTTGATGATCATGGGACCACTTGGGAAGTATACCCTTTCGAACAAAAAAAGAAAAATCCAAATCGGTCCAGCCATTTTCGAGTAATCGGGGAACATACATAAAAAAAAAAAAAAAAAAAAAAAAAAAAAGGTTCCGACGAATTGAGAACCTCCTCCTTTTGGAAGTCGGTTAAAGAGATATTATTATGATTATGGTAATTATTCTTAGTATGTGTAATGGGAGAGCAGTAGTGGCCCCGTGGTAACGGCCGCGACTTACGAAGTTACGGTCGTGGGTTCGAACCCAGACAGGCGTTTTACTTTTTGTAAAATTATTTCATCGCTACTGCTTTCAAAACGTTGAAGGAAACATCGTGAAGAAACCGCCATGCCTTAGAACCATAAAATCGAAGACGTGACATCTAACAACCCGTACTGGGCCCGCGTGGTGGATTACGGCCCACTCCCTCTGACAGAGAGGAGGTCTGTGTCCCAGCAGTGGGAACATTATAGGCTGATTATGTCATGCTAGGTATGTATAACTGTGTACCTAATTTGTGACCTAGTGGTACGGTCTTGTAACCAAAGAAAAATATTCTCAGGGCTTTCTGTCATAAGAATCTCAGGAGAGAATAAAAAGCAACGGCTTCTTATTGTGACATTCTGTATGAGGAAAATAAAATAGTCTGTCAACCAGCATGTGATGAAAAACTTTACTATTTTCCGATGAAATGAGACAAAACGAATTCTTGATTCTGCCCTCATTGGTACTTGAAAAGGTTGTACAGGTCTCTCAAAGTGATAATGCGCATAGAAATCTTCGTCACTGTTCGGCAACGGTCGTGTTCCCCGAGCGTCGGAAGACGATATTATATAGAGTGGTTAATTGCATTTTCTTCATGCATAATTTAGGGTTCTTACGATTCAATGATTCGGGTGTTTCCGGGAATACGACAATTAGCGAAGTCTGCATGCGTATTATTAATTTGGGAATCGCTCCATTTTAATGCTAATTTTCATAATTTTTATGTATGTTAGTGTCATGGTGGCCCCGTGGTTAAGGCCTCGCCTCTCATGAATGAGGTTGTGGGTTCAAATCCGGACAAGTACCAATGTGACTTTTTCAATTCATAATTATGTAGGTACATTCTGAGTTCATCTTGGACGTTACTGACATCGGTGAGGGAAAATATCGTGAGGAAACCTGGACTTATAGTTAATATAAGTCAGAAATCGCCAATCCGTCTTGAGCAGGCATGGTGATCAATGCTCGTGCCTTCTCTGTATGAGAAGCGTATACAGTAATAGGCTGGTATTATTATTATTGTATGTTATAACCAGCCCTGTGATTCTGTAATTGACTTCATTCTAAACTTCGAATCTGAATCCGCTGTGAGTTTCTTGATTGGCGTTCTAAATTCAAAGTGTCAAATAAAAAACCGGTCAAGAGCGAGTCGAACTCGCGCACCGAGGTTTCCGTTCTGATTTTTGAAAAAATGTGCTATTTAGAGACATCGTTTTATTTTTCCTGTAATATTTATATACACTTCTATCACATAGAATAATTTCAGATTTTTCTCTTTGCACACTTCGGAGATAAGGTACTTTTTTTTTTACATTTTTCATCAAAAGACGAAAACTATGCGGCCTAAAAAAAATTAAAAAACGTTTGAGAATGTGCAAACAGCGTTCTTTCATATGATACCCCACCAGCCCTAGTAGCCCTACTTTGAATTTTTAAGACCCCCCTTTCAGTCCCTGTTGCAAAAAAAAGTATAAATATTTTTATTTCTTTCTTATTTGCAAAATAGTTGGGTAAACGTCATCTAAAACTGTTCCAAATTTCAAGTTTAGTAGATCTTGAGATATCCAGCTGTGACAGACAGACAGACAGGCAGACAGACCGACAGACAGACAGACAGACAGACTGAGTCACACCATAAGGGTTCCTTTTTTACCATTTTGGTACGGAACCCTAAAAACAAGTGAGAAAAATGCGAAGTGCGATGTGAGATTCGAGTTGTTGATTTTGATTGATTTGATTTGATTGATTTTTACAGAATCGACGTACAGCTGGATTAATCGAGTATTTAAATTCAACTACAGAAAATACATAATACCGTATAGCATAACGCTGCAAGGCTCAATATCAATCTGCCTCGCCTTATCCCAACTATGTTGGGGTCGGCTTCCAGTCTAACCAGATGCAGCTGAATACCAGTACTTGACATAGAGCGACTGCCTATCTGACCTCCACAACCCAGTAACTGGGTAATACGGTAAGACTGGTTGTCAGACTTTCGGGCTTCTGACGACCCGTAACGACTGTCAGATCCACGAATGACAGCCGGGACCAACGGCTTAACGTGCTTTCCGAGGCACGTAGGAGTCTCGGTATGTAAAGATGGTCACCCATCCACGGACCTACCCCGGCAAGCGTAGCTTAAACTGACAGATCAACCCGTGCGGCTGTTATTACTTAGCCACGAGCTCTTCAAGGTAGGTTCTTCTGCAAGGCTCAATAACAACGTTAATTCTGACAACCTCATAAAATAATTCTTTCTTTCTTTCTTAGAGCTAGACAAACATTCTCATTAGAAGCAGTATTTCTCACGATTAGACATTAAGAATGATGAGGACATCCCTTTGCACTTTGTCTAGAACGGTCTAGTCTATAAATTGTAAGAAAGTAGTTAGCACTTCGTAGTCTGTGTTAATTAATGTTTCTGGTTCTTTAGATGAAAACTTGGAGCTCTGAGTCAGTCTTTGTTTTAAGGGAAGTAATAGTTTTTACTAATTGTTAAGCAAACCAATGAGAAGCCGAACAATAAAAGGGCACCCTCAGCTTCTCCACCAGAAACTACCTGCAGTAAGGACAGTATATCATTTAGCAGGACAAACAATAAAATGAAACTGAAAGCAAATAACCAAATTACTAGCTACTTGCAACAATATGAAAAAACGACAGATCAAGATAATACCTCCACTAATAACATATGAAATTCACAGGCCCCCTCCTACATAAAACCACAGCATAAAAAGAAGATAAATACACTAACAAGATCTCCCAATACGGCTGGTCCCCGCGGGAGTGATCGACTAAAACCCTCCTTGCAATACAATGAATATGAAAGTGGAAATAACTCATATCTAAATATATGCACACTAAACGTCCGATCCCTAGCAGGCGATACGAGACAAATTGAACTGTTACATGCCTTGAAGAATATCAATTGGGATGTTTTAGGTCTTTCAGAGACAAGACAAAAAGACTTTGAAATCCTGGAAAAGGATGATCTCATTTTTATGTACTCAGGAAACAAGAGCGGCTATAGCGGCGTTGGCTTTATACTCAAAGGGTACATGAAACTACACGTCATAGAGTTAAAACCCATCTCGGATAGAATAGCTCGACTCGACATAAATATAAATAACACCCAAATTAATATTATTCAAGTATACTCCCCAACAGAAAAATCAAAAGATGAAGAAATACAACTATTTTACGAGGATTTAATTATAGCTTTGTACAATACAGGCCCAAATACAATAATAATGGGAGATTTTAATGCCAAAATCGGTGCCGCCAAACTTGAGGACAGAGATGTAATGGGCCCTTGGTGCTACGAAAGCAAAAGAAGTAAAAGAGGAAAATTACTTACGGAGTTCTGCATAGAACATCGGCTCCATATTATGAATACTTACTTTAAAAAGAAACAAAAACAAAAATGGACTTGGTGTTCTCCTGATGGTAAAACCTACAACGAAATTGACTATTTCATAACTAATAATAAAAACAGAGTGAGAGATATTAATATTATAAGCACAACACACCCTACCGACCATAGACTGGTGCGAGCAAAATATTTAATCGGGGCGCAAATAAAATCGAGAAAATCTTTCAAAGGTAAAGTCTGCGCCTTTACAACTTTGGAAAAAGAAACACTCAAAAACCAATTTATTGAAGCATCTGCATCTATTACTTATACTGACGATGTGCAGGAATCATACTCTGCAATCATAAACACTATTAGAAATGTGACTTCATCATCTGTCACGAACTCTACAAAACCTACACCGAAAACTGATATTTTACGAGATATTGCTAAACTTATAGAACGCAGAACATTCTTAAAACATAAGAAAAATAAAACGCAACCGAAAAGCAGGAACTCACCAAGTTGTATAGAACCATTAAGAGAAAAATTAAAAGAAAGAAATACACAGATGACCTAAAAATAATTGAGGAAGAGTTAACCTTTAATAGTTCAGTGAAGAGGGGACAACAACGTCTAAACGACGTGCGAAAATGGGTTCCTTCTCTAAAATCCAAAGAAGGACGAACTACTTCCAATAGAAAAGAGCTAGTGGAGACTGCTACAAAATTTTACGAAGATTTATACCAACGTAGAGACGAAATTAATAATATGTTTGCAACAATAGGACCCGATGAGCTAAACTTAGAAGTGCCAATATTTATCGAAAGTGAAGTAATGAATGCTATCCTGTCTCTTAAATCCTTAAAGAGTCCGGGAGAAGATGGGGTTACCAATGATATACTTAAAACTCTAATAGAACCACTGTCTCCTTTTATTACAAAATTGTTTAATAATATCTTGGCATATGAAAACATACCTGTGGAATGGGAGACATCAATCATAACATTATTGTACAAAAAAGGAAATCCTCAGGACATAGGAAATTATAGGCCTATAAGCTTATTACAGACCACATACAAAGTATTCACGCAAGTATTGCTTAAAAGAATTATGCCGACTCTAGAATTCAATCAACCTAAAGAACAAGCTGGTTTCCGCCCAAGGTTCTCTACAGCCGATCATATATTTACTGTGGCACAAATCATCGAAAAGTATGAAGAATACGGGAAAAGGCTCTATATTGCTTTCGTTGACTATTCGAAAGCTTTTGATTCAATCGGACACTTAGCCCTGTGGAAAGCCCTAGACCAACAAGGAGTACCACAAAAATACATAAATATACTGTAAGAAATCTATAAAAGGGGTAAAGCAAAAGTTAAATTAGAGAGACAAGGAAGAACTTTCGAAGTACAACGTGGAGTCCGACAAGGCGACCCGATATCACCGAACCTTTTTACTGCTCTCCTCGAAACCATCTTCCGCAACTTAGAATGGGACTCTGTGGGGATTAACATTAATGGAGAAACACTGAACCACTTACGCTTCGCAGATGACATCGTACTGATTTGCGACAACCACATACACCTGGAATACATGCTGCAAACTTTAGATAGTGAAAGTAGAAAATGTGGATTGAGTATGAATCCGGAGAAAACTCGCATAATGACCAACGGAGAAAATATACCTATAAAACTATCATCTAAGGAAATAGAGTACGTGGAAGAGTATGTATATTTAGGACAGAAAATCACGTTCAAGGAGCAGACTGCGGGCGAAGTAGAGCGTAGAATAAAACTTGCTTGGAAAAGGTATTGGTCATTGAAGCACATTTTCAAATCCAAGCTCCCATTAAAACTAAAGAAAAAAGCATTCGAAACTATCGTGTCTCCTACACTACTCTATGGATGCCAGAGCTGGGCACTAACAAAAGAAATTATCACCAAACTCCAAGTTTTCCAGCGGGCCGTCGAACGAAGTATGTTGTGACTGAAACTGCGAGATAGAATTCGGAACTCTCAAATCAGAATGAACACCAAACTGATAGACGTAGCAGACTTAGCCTGCAGGCTAAAATGGCGATGGGCAGGTCACGCGGCGCGCGCAGACGACGGACGTTGGAGCGAGCGTGTGCTGCACTGGTGGCCGCGCGGCGAGTCGCGCCGCCGCGGTCGCCCGCGCCGCCGCTGGAGCGACGACGTCGCGCGGGTCGCGGGACCCACTTGGACCAGGACCGCTAAAGATAGAAGGTTATGGAAATGCATGGAGGAGGCCTTTGCCCAATATTGGGTACCCAAAAACTAATAAAAATTAAATATAATCATTGTTACTTTTATTACTATTTGAATTAAATTGCTATTATCGTACCTATTGTTAATAATAATAATAATAATTAATAAATAAATAATAATAATAATTAAATTATTATAATTATTTTGTAAATTGAATGTCATTAATTAAACTGTTTTTTTTTTATCATAATTAGAATCTCTTTTTAGTGAGAGAATATTTTAATTGAATCGTTTTTATCATATTATTATTTTATTAAATCAATTGTTATTTAACAAAGATTCAATATCAATTGTTAGATTTATAATTATATAATTAAATGTTTAATAATATGTTATTTATAATACTATGTATAGTGTTTTGGGAATAAATGGCTTTATTATTATTTTTATTATTTCTTTTATTTTACTTTTCACATATTTGTTACATTTTTAAATATTAGTATAAAAAGAATAATAAAAACATTTAAAAATATAAAAATAGTACCCCACCGGTATCGGGAACAGGGTCCAAGCTACCGGCGGTCAGGGCTCCAGAGAGAGGAACCTCCTAACAATGCGGGCCGTGTCCAGAGGCACCGCTTTCTGAATCAAGCCCTTGATCCAGCTGCCCAACGAGAGCCTCCTTAGGTGTTGGTCGAGGCTCTTGGCAATTAAGCCATTGGCTGATACGACTATCGGCACAATGACTGCTGAGTCCACATCCCACATGTCGACAACCTCGCGAGCCAAGTCAATATACTTGATTTGTTTATCTTTCTCGGCTTTCACGAGGTTCCCGTCATGCGGGACTGTTATGTCAACAATCATTGCGCGCCGCTCTGTTCGATCCACCACCACTATATCAGGCTTATTGGCAACAATAGTCCTGTCAGTGATGATGGATCGGTCCCAGTACAATGTGATATGTCCATTTTCGAGAACTGGGTCGGGCACATACCTATAGTACGGCACTTCCGATTCCACAAGGCTGTATTTCAGAGCAAGTTGCTGATGGATTATCCTGGCTACAAGGTTGTGTCTATGCAAGTACTCTTCGTTAGCTAGACGAGAACACCCGGAGATAATGTGTCGAATTGATTCTCCCGGTCGGTGGCATGCCCGACAGATGTCAACCGTTCCGTCTTTCACAATAAATCTCCGGTAATTGTTCGTCATGATAACTTCGTCCATAATTGCACAGACAAAACCTTCGGTTTCCCCAAAGAAGTCACCGGAACGCAGCCAGGCTACGGACGCTAGCAAATTTACATCGGGTCCATGTAGGGCCCGGAAAAAGCGTCCGTGGAGCTCCTTACTCTGCCATACTTCCATGCGGTCGTTAGCATCAAGCACTACAGGCTTGCGCCAGTTCTCTTTAGCCAAGGAGAGCGGGGTGAGGCCCTTGTCCACCGCGACCACATCTCGATGCATCCCCACGTCGGTTTCTAGGAAATATTCCCTGAGACTGCATATCTCGCGATTGTGGAGGGTCTTAGCGTTTAAAAAGCCTCGGCCTCCACACTTTCGCGGGATATACAGTCTCATTACCGATGACCGTGGGTGATGCATTCGATATGCAGTCAACAGCGTACGGACCCTCCGATCCAGGGCATCGAGTTCAGTCTGAGTCCATTTGAGTATGCCGAAAGAGTACATCAAAACCGGCATAACCCAACCGTTGAAGGCGCGCACCTTGTTTCCGCCTGATAGAAGACTATTAAATACTTTTTTCAGGCGGCCAAAGAAGCGCTCCTTCAACGATTGCTTCATGTCAGCAACATTGATGCCTAACGCTTCCGACATACCCAAATACTTATAGGTTTCGGCTGCGGAGAGGGTTCTAAGGTTTATGGAATCCGGGAGTTGGGTTCCCACGGATTCCACAATCTCCCCTCGCTTTACATGCATGACCGCACATTTGTCCACACCAAATTCCATCCTGATGGCGCTACTGAAAGTTTCAGTTACTTTCAATAGCTCCATCAGTTGCAAATTGCTGGGGGCAAAGAGTTTTAGGTCATCCATGTAGAGGAGGTGGGATATAACCTGACCACCTCTCCTCAGCCGATAGCCTAGACCTGAATCCTCCAGCAGTGTGCTTAGAGGATTCAAGGCTAAGCAGAACCAAAGTGGACTCAAACTATGGCCCTGAAATATGCCTCGCTCAATCCTTATCGGTTCGCTATTCCTCTGGATATTTCGACATCCTGGATAGCGAAGGACCGTCCTCCATTGCCCCATACACGACATCAGGAAGGTGCGCAGAGTTGCATCTACTTTATACAACTCCAGCACCCTCATGAGCCATGTATGTGGCACCGAGTCATAGGCCTTCTTATAGTCTATCCAACATGTCGACAGATCCCTCCGGGAACGACGAACCTGTTGGCTAATGGCCATATCAATGAGGAGTAGCTCCTTAGTACCACGGGACCCGTTCCTAGATCCATTTTGAGAGGCAGACATGATGGAGTTGGTGTCTATATGTTCGTTAATTTTAGCTCTCAAAATGGATGTAAGAACCTTATAGACCGTCGGTAGACAAGTGATCGGTCTATAATTTTTGGGCTCCGTAGTACTACCTGATTTATGGAGCAGGTGGGTTATTCCTGTCGTTAGGAACTGGGGTAGCGACCCTGACTGTAAGGCTGACTGGTACTGAGCCGCCAAGCGAGCGTGCGACCCGAGAAACCATTTGATCCAGAAGTTATGCAGTCCATCCGGGCCTGGAGACTTCCAATTTGGCAACGGACGGACTGCACGAGCTACATCTTGGGGACAGATGGTAATAGCCCCCATTTCTGGTATTGGATCGCAGGCTCGCCTGACTTCCCGAGCCCAATCACCCTCGGTGTGACTGACAGGCACCGACCAGATACTGCGCCAGAAAGAACACATGGCATCATCATCCGGCAGGCGCGTGTCAGTCACACCTTGGTCCGGTCGCTCCCAACCCCTATAAACCCACCTTTCATCGCTCTGGAAGGTGCGATTCTGAGTGTATCGGTCCACTCGCCGCTTATACCTACGAATACGGTTTGCCCATGCATACACTTTCTGCCTCAGGAAGTCGATGCGCTCTGTGACACGGGACATATAGTCCTGAGGGCTGACATCAGTCCCTGAGAACGCCCGTTTCACAAAGCGCATCACTCTGGGGCGAGTATTGCCCTCCCTGAAGCAGATTAGTTTGCCGATGAGCGCTCTGGCCCCACCAATACGGCGCTCAATCCTGCACTGCCAAGCTGGTACGGCTGGTTTCGGTCGTGTAGCTCTAGAGTCATTAGCAAATTTGACGTGAGCTACACGACATGCCGCTACAGCCGCGCAGTACAGAATCGAATGAGTATCGGTGAGGTCTTCGCAGTCATCAAAATAGTTTGACAACTGCGAATCCAGAGCCGCCACCAGCGCCCTATTTTTGTTATGCATGGGCAATCGAGGTAAGCGTGGCCTAAGTTCGGGTGATACGAACCGATATTCCTGAATCGCACCCTCCAAAGCACTCCTCAATTCCTCATTGCACTGGGTACTTACGTTTGCAGCCGTGCCATCACTCCCCTCGTCAGCTTGGGTTGTGTTGCACTGTGGTGGTGGTGGTGCAACAATAGTCTGCGACAGGGGGGCGATCACACGGCTACTCTGCATTTCATTTCGCAGGCGATCAAGTACAGTGTCATCCAACATATGGTTACGCTGGATGACCTGCACCTGATCCGACAGTCGTTGTGCCGACACGTTGAGAGCTGGCTCAAGCACCTGAAAAAGAGAGTGCATCCGAACACGGTACGCGGTCAGATTGTTTCCTCCCTCTGTAGCCCCATAGTATGAGCGCATGACATTCTCATTAATGGCTCGCGTCCATCTCATGCGCTGCACACTTCCGCCGGGAGCTGGGACCCTATCAGAGGCCGGTGGGCCTCGAGGTCCTAAGCCGTCCGGCGGCCGGCGTCCTCCCCGTCGACGAGCAGGTGGTGGCGTCGTGGGCGGAGAGAAATACTCGTCACTCGAGCTCGACGAGCACTTAATACTCTCTATTATATTATTATTATTATAATAGTTTTTACACCTGCCTCCACCATTTTTAGGGTTCCGTAACCGAAGGGTGCCAAATGGTACCCTATTAGGTACTGAGCCTGCGCAGTCCGTTCGTCCGTCTGTCCATCTATCTGTCAGCGGGATATATCTCATGAATCGTAATAAGTAGACAGATGAAATTTTCACAGATTGTTTATTTGTATTGCCGCTATAACAACAAAATAATAATAATAAAAATAAAGTTAAAAATGAGGGTTTTTTAAATATAATTATGTAGTGTTAAATATTGTACGGTGATACGGAACTCTTCGTGTGCGAGTCCAACTCGCACTTGGCCGGTTTTACAAAAATTTCACAGTTGCACCGGATATTTTCTGTTTAAAACGATTAATACGTAAACAGTTCCTTATTGTGCAGTAGAATTTGCTTTAAATCGAAGGTATTTAAATATGTTAAGCTAGAAACTTATAAAGCTAGAAATTTATTAAATAGCATTTTGTCATAATCTACATTTAAACTAAGCTCGTTTAGTTCCGGTGCGCGTGAGTCTTTTATCACGCACGTCAAACTAGACAGACTTACACACCGAGCTAAACCACGCTTCGATGTATCCTCTTAATGATGATCGGTTGAGTAGTTAACGTGACAGCATAACAAACAAATACAGGGTTATTTTAAATTGGCTAGCTACACTACACAGATGCGATGGGTAACGATATCTAAATAATATGATAAAACCATAGACTTATAAAAAAAGATGGACCCCGCGCCACGAATATCGAAAGTGAAGCACCGTACCGATCTATGTGTGCATGATTTGAGTACCTGCAAAGACGGCGTCGCTCGTGTCACGTAATGGCGGCCGGTCGGCATACTATGATGTAAATGTGTGCGCGAGGCGTGTTTGTACAAACGGTCCGGCATACTTACTGTGCTTCACTTTCGATATGCGTGGCGCGGAGTCCATCTTTTTTTATAAGTCTATGGATAAAACAAAAAAACTTGAGAGGTGTCAAGGGACACCCGGATGGAACGAAGTTCCTTTCGATTAATTAGTGAAGGAATTGTAACAAAATTTTATTTTTATACTTATCATCATCATCATCATCATCATCATCATCATCATCATCATCATCATCATCATCATCATCATCATCATCACCATCATCATCATCATCATCATCATCATCATCATCATCATCATCATCATCATCATCATCATCATCATCATCATCATCATCATCATCATCATCATCATCATCATCATCATCACCATCATCATCATCATCATCATCATCGCGACACCACACTGTTCAATGCGAAATAGAAATGAAAATATCTGGCTTGCTTTCTATAAGAGAGAGAGAGAGAGAGAGAGACAGACAGAGAAACATGCGCACGCCGCACGGCTTACAATAGCTACCTATAGCAAAAAGTGTCGTGACAACTTTTCGTGAGACTTTTTTCCGTCTAGCCCCCTTTCACAACGCGCGATAAGGAACTTCGTTCCAAAAAAAAAAAAATCAATTTGGTGATTTTTATGGGGTCATTGACCGCATTTATTCCCTTTCTGACTCCTCTCCTTAATTTACTCCACCACTTGTATTCAAACTCCTCACCGTCTCCTCCACAGTTTGACTCATGACCTTACCTCCACCACATAATACCTTTGCTGCACTAAACACAAAGAAACTACACTGCCTCAAGTCTTAAATGTCATGGTTGCCCTTGCCACCACTTAGTAATAAGTCCTCTATGAAATGTGATACAAACTTTCCTTTAGCAGTAACTTTTAACGTAATTGAGTTGTGAGAATGGTTTGAGAATCTTTATTCGTGTAAGGTGATGACTTGAAAAACTGGTAATATAAACTTTATGAAATATAGTCATATCGATGATTTAATTGAAAAAGGCTTCATGACGTCACGTCCACCACGTGACGTGAACTACACGCAGACCGGTCTGCGTGTAGTTCTCAACGAGTCCACATACAAGTATTTACCTATAGTCTGTGAAAAAGGCCTAACAAGTATTGACTTGTGCGCAGATCTTAACTATTTTTTTCTAAGTGTGCTGAATATGATTTGAAATTTGTGATTCTTTACGTATTTATTAACATTGTGCATGCCGCAGTAAGATGGTTGTAGCCGTGATATAGTGATATCCCTAGGGGTATAGCTAATCTAACGGGATATAGTTATAAAGCGGTTCATAACATCTTACTAGGAACACAAGCGGTGCCGCGCTGGAGGCCGGCGAGCGCTACGTCGAAATTGGTCGCAATAGCAAAATTAGGGTACTCTGACAGTTATCATATAACTATTTCACGGTATAGCTATATCCCTAGGGATATAAATAACTATATGACGGCTACAACCCATCGTACTGCGACACATACCTATATTAAATGAACATTGTACTGTTATTATTGTGTTGTTATTACTGTACTGTATTGTTTTTTTTTCTCACAATAGAAACAATAATTTCAGAAAACAACTATTATGTAAACCAATTGAACATTTAGAGGCATGAGGAACAGGATGTAAAGTTCACTCATCCTCTATTGAAAAGGGAGGATCCTCCGACCAGACGGCTGTTGTGTCTGGTGGGCCACTGCCCGACGGTTGATGTCGGGACGTTGTATATGTGCTAGTCGCGTGGTAAACTCTAATTGCGCGATGCAGGTTTGCGTGACGTCATGTCATTGATGCGTAGTTCGTATGTGGCGATGTAGATGCCGCCACATCACTCCCCTCCGGAGACCGGAGGTCGATAGTGGGCTGAGTCGTGTATCTTGCGATGCTTGCCAGTGCCAGTTGTGGTTCCAGTGAGTCGGAACCGGGTGCCGCATAGTTCACGGTGAGTCGGAACTGTCTGCGGTGATACCCCAGTGAGTCGGGGTGGCGCTGCGTTATGCTCCAGTGAGTCGGAGTGTACAGCGCTGGGTTGAGGTTGAGGCTGAAGGTGATGACCAGGAATGCGCGTCCGCTGCATGCTGGTGGTCAGGATACCCGTTGAAGCCGTCGATGCTGGCTGGCTGTGTGACTCGCCGCTCGAAAGCTTGAGGAAGTGATGCTGATGACGTCACGCTGATGTAGTTGCACGAAGGCTGCGCTGACGTTCATGCTCGGGGTCACCAATTTAGAGGCATGAGGAACAGGGTGTAAAGTTCACTCATCCTCCATAGAAAAGGGAGGATCCTCCGACCAGACGGGTGGTGTGTCTGGTGGGCTACTGCCCGACGGTTGATGTCGGGACGTTGTATATATGCTAATCGCGTGGTAAACTCTAATTGCGCGATGCAGGTTTGCGTGACGTCATGTCATTGATGCGTAGTTCATATGTGGCGATGTAGATGCCGCCACAAACATAACACTACCTACATTTTTTAACAAGAACTGACTTCCGTTCTATTTAGGCAGATAAATTAAGATCTTTTCACGGCTTAACTGAAGGAGACACTTGACCGAATTTCTGAAGACTGTCTTATTTTACTAAGCTAATAAGTAGCTCATTCATGAAGAGACGTTTATTGGCTTTTTGTTCGATAAAAATAAAAGGAATACTGAAACTTTCTGAAATAGAAGATTATATTTTAGCTAAAACAACCATAGAAGCTAGCTTTGCATTGGTAAAGTAACATTTTTTTTTTTTTTTGATTAAGTTACATTTTTTTTTAGTTTTTTTTTGTGTTTTTTTTGTAGTGTTGAGAATGACAGAAAGGAAAGAAAAAGTTTTTTAAACCTTTTTAATAACCAGTTAAATACCGAGACACAATTAATTAGTTATCTATTGTTCTTGACCCGATATCGTGTCGTTGGTATGTGAGCTATTAAAGAAAAACTAGGCGCTATGGTGGTTGCTACCATGATAAATATGCCTTTGACATTAGTATGTCTTGTCCCTTATTTATCTCCTAAAACCCATTTACCTACAGGGAACATAATTTAGTCAGATGCGTCGCGCATGACCAGCGACCATGTATTATGACCACAGCGGGGCAATCAATTGCTTAACACACTATCAATCGGAATCCGTTTCATTTTGACGGTTCAACAATATAGTCGCATGCAATTTTATGGAATGGCAAAGCTTGCATTCAATTATTGTATGCCATTTTATAGAAAACAAGCAAGCGTGTAAAATTTTGCATGCAATTCTTGAATGGCAATAAAATGGAACGTGCTTTATAGCATGCGATTATTGCTTTTAAACATTTCCAGAATCTTTCACCGTGTAAATGGAACTTTAGACGTCCTAATATTTATCATCGCCTGTCTGTAATATTTTATCTCTAGTCCTAAGTTATTTCTACAACACTATCTTTATTTCATGTAATTAGTTTTCGTTGCGGGTTTCCAGACGGCCTAGTGTGACCCTTGGGAGATTCTGCGTGCTTTCTGAAACTTGCTTCAGTAAGTTACTTCTATGAAGAGTAGTGAGGATTACTTTTAAAACATTAGTGTCGCTGATTATTATTATGAGACATTATGTATCGTTGAGTAAAATGTTGTCCAAATCCGTTCAGGTTTTAAAAACAAACATCTTCACGAACGTTCTTACACGTAAATTTTTACAAAATATTTTCAATTTTTCCTACTTTATTCAAAGTATAGAAAAGTACCGTCTAAATAAAAACAAAACGCGTATATACAAACTATAGATACGTTGGAAGATTTCTGCGCTCCATCCCACACAGTTTGCCAATAACACCCACTCAAAGGAAGAGGGAAAGTTGTGCCTCTGCTTAGCACCACGGAAATCCTGCACGTGGCAGATATGCTGTGGCATTTTTTTTGCTTGCGTAGAAGTGTACGGTTGGTGAGTTTTATCGTACTGTTTTGTTTTTATAGTGCCATAGTTAGTACAAGAATCACACAAATGCACTTTTTGTCAATAACATCCTCAGACTTCATTTTTAAAGGAAGTTGGTAGTACGTAGGTACAATACACAGTATTACACAAAAGCAATGCGAACCAGACAACTGACCTACAAACAAGTCAGAGCTAGGCTGGTCCTTTTCTCTCGCAAATGCAGTTATGTGTTAATGAAGTGACATTTTTGTGTCACTTCAACCATTAAAGTTACGTCCCTTAACCTCGTCCTTTGACTTGCGCTATGGACAGTAAGTTAATCAATCATGAATTTTTACCCACGTTTTACAGATGACGGACGAAAAACAGCGGTATCATTACTTAAAGCTCCGTTTACACGGTGAAAGTTTCTGGAACGTTCAAGAGCAATAATCTTTTGCTATACGGCACATTCAATTTGATTGCCATTCAAGAATTGCATGCAAGTATTTACACGCGTGCAATTCCATAACATGGCATACAATAAAAAGCAAGTTTTGCCATTCAATAAAACTGCATGCGATTTACACCGAGGCAATACAATTTATAGGCAATTATTGCATGCTAGTTTTGCCTCGTCTAAACAAAGAGTTGCACGTATTTGTACAATTGATTCAAGTATTTGCGCTGCCAAATATTTCATTCAATTTTATTGAACGTCTTATTTCTTTTGCTCATGTTTGAATGATAAAAAAAATTAATGCCAGAATTGAATGCGATCCTATATTAGTTTCGTGCAACAATATTTTTCATGTTGTTTAGACAGTGCCAGATATTTGCCCTTCAATTTTATGGTATGCCACAGGCAATAAACTTGCGCCATTTGAATAGAGCTTAACTTAAACACACGGAGACGATTATCACTTTAAAGTAGCTTAAATACTCAAGCTCCCTATCCAATCTCACTCGACAAACACCGAAAATACCTCGAGTTTATTTAACTTGTATTTATCGGTTCAGATTATTAACAAAACTTCCCCTAGAGGCTATTGGCCCGAATTCTTGGCGAATATTTGGGCAAAATGTTCTTGTTTCAGTTTTATTTGGGGCTGAAGTTTGAATGTGCTTGCATTATTTATTTATTTATTTATTTCGAGGCTGTACAATAAGGTAAACAGTGTACTCCATATTCATTCTCGTTCTTATAGGGATTGTAAAAAAACTCACTGATGACTGGCTTCAAACCCTCACCTATGAAGACCTGGAGAGCTTGGTCAAACCCTGATTTGTTTCCAATATCGACCTCTTCCTTCCGAAATAGACTCATTACACATAAATTAAGACACACTCACGCACACACACACATACACACACATAGGTACTCACACCTATGCAAACACCCACACGCACATAATACATTTGCTCGTACCTACACACATTCACATTATTTTTTAACCTATTATTCTAGTTTGTAATCTATCTCCTGTGTTCAGTATAAATTCTAGAACGCTATTGGCCTTTTCCTGAGGTGGGCGTTAATTCCTACGACACAGTATTTTACTAATGTAGGTATTATCGCACTAAATGTTACTGTCATACCGTGTTTTTTGTTCAATAAAGAATTTATTTATTTATTATTTATTTATTTATTACTAGCTTTTGCCCGCGGCTTCGCCCGCGTGGATGTCGGAAAATATCCCATCGGAACGTTCATGTCAAAACATAGGGCATATCCCTAACTTAAGAAATGCTGGGTTTCCCATACAAACTTTCATCCCTTTGATCACCCCTTGTAGGATTATGTTTTAAGACAAAAAGTAGCCCTTTCATGTCCTTTCCAAGGATGCTATCTATGTATAGCCTTGCCAAATTTTATCGAAATCCGTGCAGTTTTGTAAATTTTAAAATCAACCCCTATTTAACCCACTTAGGGGATGATTTTTAAAAAACGCTGACCCGCATATTTCTTAACTTCTTACCAATAGCATAAATTTGTTATGCCTAACTTAAGCAATACTGGGTTTCCCTTACAAATTTTCATCCCCTATATCACCCCCTGTAGTATTATTTTTGAAAAAAATAGTATCCAATGTCCTTTCCCAGGATGCTATATAAAGCCTTGCCAAATTTTGTCGAAATCCGTGCAGTTTTGTAAATTTTAAAATCAACCCCTATTTTACCACCTTAGGGGATGATTTTTCAAAAACGCTGAACCGCATATTTCTTTATTTCCTATCAAAAGCATACATTTTAATTTTCACATCCCTATCTTAAGAAATACTGAGTTTCCCATACAAACCTTCATCCCCTATATCGCCCCCTGTAGGATTATTTTTTAAGACCAAAAGTAGCCTGTGCCCTTCCCCAGGATGCTATACAACGTGTAACGTTAAATGCGCAAAACCTCTTAATGGGTCATTGTACTCATCATTATGAACAACTTTTACTATGGGACCAAAACTGAAATCGCGAAAAAAAAATCAGCTGTTCAGTACATTTCTGTTCGCATAATTCGTCAAAATGTACTGAACAGCTGATTTTTTTTCGCGATTTCAGGTTTGGTCCCATACTAAAAGTTGTTCATAATAATGAGTACAATGACCCCTTAAGAGGTTTTGCGCATTTAACGTTACACGTTGTATAAAGCCTTGCCAAATTTTATCGAAATCCGTACAGTTTTGTAAATTTTAAAATCAACCCCTATTTTACGCCGTTAGGGGATGATTTTTCAAAAACGCTGAACCGCATATTTCTTAATTTCCTACCAATAGCATGAATTTGTTATCCCTGACTTAAGAAATACTGGGTTTCCCTTACAAACTTTCATCCCCTATATCACCCCCTGTAGTATTATTTTTGAAAAAAATAGTATCCGATGGCCTTCCCCAGGATGCTATATAAAGCCTTGCCAAATTTTGTCGAAATCCATGCAGTTTTGTAAATTTTAAAATCCCCCCCCCCCTCCCCTCTCCCCTTAGGGGATGATTTTTCAAAAACGCTGAACCGCATATTTCTTTATTTCCTATCAAAAGCATACATTTTAATTTTCACATCCCTAACTTAAGAAATACTGAGTTTCCCATACAAACTTTCATCCCCTATATCACCCCCTGTAGGATTATTTTTGAAAAAAAAAGTAGTTTATGTCCGTCCCCAGGATACCATCTATAGCCTTGCCAAATTTTATTGAAATCCGTTCAGTGGTTTAGGCGTGAAAAGGTAACAGACAGACAGACAGAGTTACTTTCGAATTTATAATATTAGTATGGATAGTATGGATTGAGAAATGTTTGCGTATCATAGGATTGATAGGATCCCGAGAATTTTGTACGAATTGGGGTTTGCATATTTGAATAAGCTGAAAATAGGATCAATTAGGTGTTAATTAATACAAGCAAGAGCAGTGATGGCTCGGTAGTAATGGCCGCGACTTACGAGTTGAAGGTCGTAGGTTCAAAACTTCGAACCCAGTCAGGCACAATTATTTCATCACTACTGTTCTCAAAATACAATGTAGGAAAACATCGTGAGGAAACCGACTTGTCCTAAAACAAAAAAAAAAATCAGACATTTGACATCTACCAATCCGAACTGGGGCCCGCGTGGTGGATTACGGCCAATTCCCTCTCATCGAGAGGAGGCCTGTGTCCCAGCAGTGGGAACATGCATGATTATGCTACAAGCAAGAAGAACGAAGAGTCAGGGCTTAAAGCTTGTTCAGTTTGGAGTTGGTTCAGTGATGGAAGAAATTGACTGTGGCCGATTGTGACAACTAACTTATATGGTAATAATCATTAAAGGCTCCAGCAGACAGGCGTAACGCGACTCTATTAGAAAAAAAATCTATGAAAAATTGATGGAGATTATTCTACCAGAATCGCGTCGTACCGCGTCGTGTCCCACCTGTCTGCACCCCTTAAAACAATCGACGCGCGCATTGCGTACCCCTGTACCTATGCGTGGGATTCGCCTCACTGTGGTCAAACCTTAAAGCTCCATTTACACGGCGCAAGTTTATTGCCTGTGGCATACCATAAAATTGAAGGGAAAATATCTGGCACCGTCTAAACAACACGTACAATATTGTTGCACGATACGGGCAACTTTCAAAACTGGTATAAGAATGTTCAATAAAATCGCACAGCACATACAATAATTGCTTGTTTGATTTTACAATAAAATCGCATTCAATTCTGGCATGATCTGACATTTGTGCTGTCATTGATGCAGTGAGTGAGGGTGTGGTAATCGTTGTTGCTATTTTGAGCCAAGAAATCAAATCAAGAACAACTTGAAAAATATCTTGAGAAGACGTTCAATAAAATTAAATGAAATATCATTTCTAGGCAAAACTTGCATGCAATAATCGCCTGTCAATTTTATTGCCTGGTGAAAGTCGCGTGCGATTTGATTGAATGGAAAAACTTGCATTCAATTATTGTACATGCCATTTTATGGAATCGCACACGTGTAAATACTTCATGCAATTCTTAAATGTCAAAAAACTTGAACGTGCATTATGGCATGCAATTATTGCTCTTGAACGTTCCAGAACCGTGTAAACGGCGCTTTAGATAAGTAAATTCGCCTATTATACTGTGTTTTGAACCTCTCACACAAAATTGGAAAGCGACCTCATTTGTTTTTGATGAAAAGTATTGTTGATTCGTTGATTCACACCATGAATCTCCCTTTAGCACTCTAGCAATTCTAATAAATTTCATTAAGACAAATAAAAAAAAAATGTGTATACCTAAAGGTCTATTTTGGGAGAAGATAGATTTTCCAAACATACGTAGCAATGTTTGTTGTTGAGCAGTCAAATTGAAATCTATTGCGATCGTGTGCGTGTTGCGTAATTAGAATGCAAGTAAGCTTACATTTAATAGAATTATATTTAAAATAAAAACCGGTCAAGAGCGAGTCAGACTCGCGCACCGAGGGTTCCGTCCCATCATTTATATGTATCTTTGTGATGATTTCTGAAAAACTGTGCTATTTAAAGACATCTTTTTATTTTTCCTGTAATCTACACATAAACTTTTATCACATAGAATAATTTCGCGGCGAATCCCAAAAGGAGGGTTATGTGTTTGACCTGTATGTAAGTATGTATGTATGTATGTCCGTTTCTTTGTTCCCTCGTAACTCCTTAACGAATAAATGGATTTGGATAAATTAAACGTCTTTAGATTTTTCTTGGTAGCGCCAGTGTCACTGTCTTCGTTAAAATAAAAACAAAGTAAAATGGCGGATTTGGGGGTGCCATAATTGTGGAGTTCCAATTTTTTTTTTCTTCAAATACCATCGAGTGGGATATCAAAATAAAGGGTTTTAAAAGGTGATTACAAAACTATGTACAACTTATATGGTTAAAAGTACCTCGAAGTGACAAATCGTAAAAAACAAGAAAACTTTCACATTTGTAAACTAAAAAGCTGGAAATAAAAAAGTAATTACAAAAACTAAAAAACCCGACTGCGGTAAAAGATAACTGATTTTAAATTAAATAAAAGTTGGAAGCAGGCGGGACCCATTCCATTTTTTTTTATATTTTCAAACTCAAATGGGTCCGCCTGCTTCCAACTCTTATTTAATTTAAAATGGGCTTGTTTTTAGCTTTTCAGTTGTCTTTCAGCGCAGTCGGGTTTTTTAGATTTTTAATTACTTTTTTTATTACCATTTTGACTGAACCCTAAAAATGTACCATCGGCATGTGTAATTTGTGTCATTCAAAAGAACAGAAATAACAAAAGAAATCTTGTGTGAGTTATGTTTAGATTCCGTAAAAAGCACACAAGAGCAGACATCACAAAAGCTAAGAAGATGAAGAAGAAACATAATTATGATGGGTATGTCTTTGACAGGTTTTGTAACCTCACCTCACTGACAGGCAAATATTTTTAGCACATCCAGCACCCTAATTGCCTAACACACTGTCCATCAAAATCTTAATCACTCTGAAGCAAATTGCTAATCCATTGCTTCATATGATCGAAAATTTGTCTGCTCGATAACGTAAATAACGCAATGAATGTTGTTACACTGTCAAATGAAACCGATTCCGATTGATAGTGACATCTTTTATTTTATAGTTTGTGCTTAAGGCAGTGAAAAAGAAAATCGAGGATTAGGCAGCTGACGTAACTTGCTATGACCTCTTTACATTGTCAGTTATTCTGAAAAGAGTTGCCATCAAACTAAATATAGAAGCACAGGGCCGGATTGAGGAGATATTAAGCTTTCAGCGACATAGCCACTAGCATAGCCATAGACAAAGAGGACACAGACATAGTCATAGACAAAGAGGACACAGACATAGTCATAGACAAAGAGGAAGCAGACATAGTCATAGACAAAGAGGACACAGACATAGTCATAGACAAAGAGGACACAGACATAGTCATAGACAAAGAGGACACAGACATAGCCATAGACAAAGAGGACACAGACATAGCCATAGAAACTGTCAAATTTTCTTATTCGATTTTGAAGTTCAAAATCGAATAAGAAAATTTGACAGTTTGTAGTAACTTGACTTGTTTCTGTCTGTACAAGTACAGAAGATTCACTCCGCTAAATCATTTAAATAAATAGCGACTCTTGATACGACACTATAAAGTGCAATTCAGATCGCACAGAACTAATTACCTACTAACAGTAATATTATATTCAACTAGAAGTGGCCTCTCTTTCTATCGCGTAATTCTCATACAATCTGACTCGTTAGAGTTGTCTTCTATAACGACGCGACGCGTGAGCGAGTATCGAACTAACGTGGAGCCGGCCGGCGCGCGGCAGCACACACTGAATTAACTCGACAAGTCGAGCCCGCCGCGTAATTGTAGCTTCATACCTATAATGCGGAGTGCGCCTGGCCTGCCTATAGTACACCCACATTAATCGCCGGTTATGTTTTTAAGTCCCATGTAATAGGAGGCAAGCCTATTGCCATCAGCCGGACACAAATCCAGACTACGGGCTGCTACTGAGAAATTGCTGATGGAAAAACCCGATAACACATTGCTCGACCTGGGAATAGAATTAAGGACCTCACACTCAGCAGTAGAGCTTGCTACCACTAGACCTAACAGGCAATCCAAAAAAAAATTATGAAAAAAGTAAGAATCTGTTTAAAGTTTTGCAAAAAAAAAACCGGTCAAGAGCGAGGCGGACTCGCGCATCATTTTCACCGTTCAGATTTCTGAAAGAGTGTGCTATGTAGAGACATTATTTTATTTTTCATGTAATCTTTACATAAACTTCTATTACATAGAATAATTTCAGATTTTTCTCTATGCAAACTTCGGAGATAAGGTGGGGGGACTTTATTTTTTTTAACATTTTTCATAAAAAGTCGAAAACTATGCAGCCTAAAAAAAATCAAAAAAATGTTTGAGAATGTGGAAACAGCGCTCTTTAGTATGATACCCCACATGACCTAGTAATCCCATTTCGAATTTTTAAAACAGTCCCTGTTGCCAAAAAAAAACATAAATGTATTTTTGTTTCTTTCTTATTTGTAAAATAGTTGGGCAAATGTCATCTAAAATAGTTCCAAATTACAAGTTGATAGCATTAGTAGTTCTTGAGATATCCAGCAGTGACAGACAGACAGACTGAGTCACACCATAAGGGTTCCTTTTTACCAATTTGGTACGGAACCCTAAAAAGAAATGCACTATTGAAACGTTTAAACCGAGTACAAACCTGGCATTTCGCTCGTAAAGGTTGAATGAAACATCTTCCACTTTCTTTCAGCGCATGTGTAAAAATAGAGGGCGACACGTTTTAGGGTCCCGTGACCGCATCAAAGGGTTCCGTGGTTTTGTTGCTAAGTAGCGTAGGTAAGGGTTCAGATCTTGTTGTTATGGGGTACTTACGTTGGTGTTTAGGGTTGACCCGATGCCTAATTTAGGAGACTGGAAATGTTTGAATTTATACCGTATGTAATTGCAGCGTTTGTTATTATGTATGATATTAACTATTTAACATAAATACTCTCTCAATTTCATAGCACTTGATAAGGCCGTTTGTCCACTGCCACGTCGACGGGACAACGGAGATGACGGCACAGAAGTAGCGATACGTACATTTAATAGGGCTGCGTGTCCACCGCACACCACCACCAGGACGTCACGTTCGGTGTGAATAATCTCGTTGCTCATTGACGTTGTGTGCTGGACAAACAGTGTAAGGTTGCCTTTTTTTTTTTTTTTGAGGGTTGGAAATCATCAAATAACTTCTCCCGCTCTGGGTGGAGCGCAAGGTCGTGTCAGACTTTTACTGACTAAAACCCACCCGTGTTCCTTCTGTTGCCTATGCCAGGGCCGCGGTATCTTCTTAAAACTACCCGCGACCCCAGCGGCGTCGGCCCTATTGGACCCCATCATTTGCTGACATCTCTTTGAGGCGCGCGTGGAACACAACGCGCCGTCGACTCGGGCCTGGGGGCCTACTCCCTAAGTCCGTTCGTCTTTCCGTCCGTCCGTACATCCGTCCGTCTGACATTACGATCCCTCAAAACAAGTGTAAAAGTTAAATTTTTCGGACGGCACAATACACATCGGGAGTAGGGACAACTGGCAAATCATGTTGTCATTCATACTTCGTTCGGGCCCCGAACCAATCATCCATCCGTAGGTGATGCGGAGTAGGAAACGCCCGTAACGAAGGCCGAAACTACGGGATTCGTGCTTAGGGAGTAGGCCCCCTGGTCCTTACCGGACGGCGAGGTTGCCTGTCTATTGGAGCGGAGAGGACCAGTGATGTGTAGAGCTCTATTGAATAATGTTGCACTTCCTCACTTCTCCAATAATAATAGGTTTATGAGTCTTATGACCAATGACATTGATAGGTGATATTTATTAATATTTTTTTTATTATTATTTTATTGTACAGTGGGCTGCATCAATTGGGTACCCCGGTTGTATTAAAATTTTAATACAACTGGGGTACCCAAATGATGCTACCCACTGTACCTTTTTTTAGAGGAATAAATTACTATTGTATTGTATTAATTCGTCAATGGTATGTTTTAACACTTACAAGCCAAAAAAATTTTGAATTAAGCGGTCGGTGTTTCCTTTGACTAGGTACTCCAAAACGATACACCGAAAATAACTCGGAGGTCACAATCTCTTTTAAGGCTCCTATAAACAGGCTCAACATGCGACGCAATCGCACGCGACACATCACACGCGACACATTGCACGCGACACATCGCACGCGACACATCGCACGCGACACATCGCGCGCGACTGGCGGTGCCTTCATGTCGCGTACTAATTCGCGTCACGTGATTGTAGGAGTCTTTACAGTTCTTGGCATGACCATTATCATATTAGGATCCCCAAGATACCACCTCAGAATTAACCTACATTAGGTTAATGTCTGAGGTGGTGTCTTGGGCATGAATTTTCAAAAATATTACCTTAGTGCTTAAACCTACGTTAAACATAACTGTTGTGCTTAATTCTTCTAGACCCAGCGGTTTATTCTGTGCGTCGTCTGCCAGTGAATACATTTAAGATTTCTAATAAGTAGAAAAAGAAAAGGCAAACGATATCGCGGCAGGCCCAGACGGAGATGGCGGGATGAGCTGGACTCCTTCAATAAAGATTGGTCTTTGGCACCTCTGGACAGAGAGAGGTAGAAATAGAATAGGGAGGCCTTTGCCCAGCTGTGGCTAAAAAAAAATTAAAAAAAGAAGAAGAAAAGTATATTTTGTGGGTGACGAGCCACGTGAAATTTTATTTTTAAAAGACAACCCTAATCTACTGTCATCAATCACTTATAAGTCCAAAGTGGTAAGGGGTATTTATTACCTACAGAAAAAGGGTCAAGTCCGCGCGTGGACATTGCAAAGAGTTCTTTAACGCAGTGAAACATTTTTACTTGGAATTTTCTATTAAACAATGGTTCTTCCTGTAACCACTTTTTATACGACCCCAGTAAGGTCATATTTTATGTTAATTAATGAAAACCGACAGGAAGCCAAAATAAGTTGAAATGGGGTACTTTTTAGCCGACTACGGCGAAGCAAAAAGGAGGGTTATGATTTTGACCGGTATGTATGTATGTTCATCTGTTCCCTCATTACCTAAGTACGACGAAGCTAAGTGGACGGGTTACGAATTTAGTAGAAAGTTATTTTCAAAAAAAAGTTACCTATTATTTGTTTAAAATATTTTTTTTAATCTTTAAAAATAAAAAGAAAAGTCCTGGCTGACTGTGACTGACTCATCAACGCCCAGCCCAAACGCTTGGACCTAGAAAGCTGAAATTTGGTACAGAGGTTCCCTTTATTTTATTTTATTTATTTATTTAAGTATAAATAAAATGTCTACATTATAAATATATTTATAATATAGACAAGCAATAAGGAAGGAATCCCCGGTAGTACGTTCCCGTCGGATATTTTCCGACATCCACGCGGGAAGTTCTAGTTTTATACAAAGGGGAAGAAACATTTAATTTGAAAATTTATTGAAATTCAATTGTTCATTATAAAAACAAGAGAACTAAAACTTGCATACTAGCCATTTTCGTTATAGCAAAAAATTAATATAATGGCTGTTTTCAATAATACTAGGAAACAATTAAACGCCTCAATATTATCGCAGTTTGATTTTCAACTCTCAGCACTACGCCGAGCTTTGAAAATCCAACAGCGCGCTTTTATTCAGGCATTCATTTAGGTGTTGTCTAGTGTTACTGAAAACCGCGTAGGAAACCTAGTTTTGAATAAATCACTTTACTTCAATACCATTTAACTGGCTAACTCGCGAAAAGTTGTGGAACACCGAATAATAACTAAAACTCAACAACACTCTACGGACTCCCCTCAGTTCGTTCAAACTCGCCAATTTTGGTCAGAATGTTGGATAAAGTTTGGTATAAAGCAAAGTTTAAGGCGGAGATTTCTTGCAAACGTTCAAAAAGGTGGTTTTTTAAAGCAGTGTATCTCATAAACCGTAAATAATTTTGACAAACAAAAAAAATATGATATTTTGAAGTCCTTTTCGCATACCGTGATGGAATTCAAAACATAATTAAACATAGTTTAATGCACGAAAAAAATCTTCAAACATACCTCTTAACAAATTTTAAAAGCTGTTTATCTCTTCATTAACAAATATAATTATAATTTAAAATACACCATAAAATTTCAAATGCAAAACTGCATCCAGTGATGGATTGTTTTTTATAAAATAGTTAATTTCTAATTTTATACGATTTTATTTGCACTTTTACGACATACGCTTGCTCATTTTCTTGCCGCCCGCACCGCGCCAGTGTTCTCCGGAACGTTATTGAGAACGGACGTGTGTCGCTTTTCACCGCAGTGGAATTTTTTTGTGAAAACACGGTACATTGAAAATAAAAATGGGAAATAAATATAATATTGGGAAGAGATGGAAAGCTGCTCGTCGAAAGCACTTACTCCAGAATGTGAAGAATATAGCACGAAGACGGTAAGAAACTATAATGTACCTAACTAAATAAAAAATATAAAAATAAATATTAATATATCTTTCTAGTGAATTTACTCATAACCTAGTAACAATGCCTTTATGTAGAGTACTAAGGGTTTAGCCGACGATCGCACGGACGTAAAATTATCGCGGTGATTTTTTTTCGCGCAATGGATTTTCAACGCTCTGCTTAGCGCCGAGAGCTGAAAATCCAACAGTGTGTTTTTTCGTCGCGCTAGAATTCATTCTGTTGTTGCTAAGTTGGATTCTCAATGTTCGGCTCAACAACTAGAGTTGAAAATCCAGTGCACGATAAAATTTCGCCGTGATATTTTTACTCCGTGCGAACGTCGGCTTACTGAATCACAGCACCTGAGCCTTACGGAAGGTCACAGAGTAATTAAAGTACTTATAGTGGGGTCAGCTGTGCTGCCAATTGCCATTTTCAATGATTTTATTATTTATTTCAGATTGGCGAACAAGCAAATTGCTACTCAAGAACTGGATGATACTGCTTCTCGACTGAATATCGAGTAAGTACCTACACCTACCTACTCATCACAATAGACCATCAGTGTACCTAGTCACTTCAGTTTAAAAATCTTCTTTTTTGTTGTGTTTACTTCACATAAGTGATGAGTTACTACCTAAGTATCGATATTATATCAACACTATAAAACCATTTTATCAATTCACCCTTCAAGTAACAACACCTTCAGCAGTCATTAACCACGACCCTAAAAAATAATAACAAATCTTTTTTATTTTTATTTTGTCACGTTTATATATCGATATCGATCATATTATCTGCGGAGTTTCGCTAGCTAATTTAATTTGACCCATACGGGGTATTTTATAACTCATCACAATCACACTTCTAAATACACGGTAATAATTAGGCCGGCCACATACAGTCGGAATTCCGAACGGAATTCCGTTTTGAAATAGAGAGTGTCGAAGGCAGCAAATCCTTACAAAATAAATTCGAAGGCAGAAAATTGCGAATAGAGAACTACTTTACGTGTGTCTATCACACACGTAAAGTAGTTCTCTCTGTATCCTGTATTTTGTATGGATTAGCTGCCTTTGAAATTCCGAATCGATATTATGAAACGGAATTCCGACTGTATGTGGCCAGCCTTAAGAGATGCTCGGCTAGTATTGAATAAATATTGTATTTTTCCAGTTCTACTATTGAAGAGCCATCATCATCAAATCAAATGGTATTTCAAGAAGACAGGTAATTTTTCGAACTGCGTATTATTCTTCTATTCCCGTGTGATTTAGTGATCTATCACAACAACATCTTGATTTAGACATTAAGTATCTAGTGTAATGAAATATTCAGTGATCAACACAAGAACAAAATCTGGACTTAGTACCAGACAACAAACGAAGGCGATATTATGTCAATGTATTCTGAAATAATGAATCCTATCATAGAATACAGAGTATTATTTTCACAAATACCTATTGTGTTTTTGCAGTTCTACTACTGAAAAGCCCTCATCACTTATTGATCTCGATATAAATTTACATCAAGAAATAAATCAAACGACATGTTATGAAGCAGAAAGGTAATTTTGGATATGGTGTATTTTTTTTATCAAAACCTGCCTGTTTGAGTATAATATATATTTTTTATGTAGTTCAACTGAATTTTATATTTTGCTTTTTGTTTTAGGGGAACTGAAGGGTTATCAATTGGTAGGCGCGTAGTCAATATCAGCCATTTATTTAAATCGCTCCAAGAAATTTCAAGCCACGGACCTTTGGACTGCGGTTTAAAATCTATTGAAATCGTGTCTGAACGTTTGACAGGTTTAATGAATAAATTAAAACTAAAATGTCGTTTATGCAACATGAGTTTTATAATAGAGGGAGACAACACCCCAGAAGAAATGAATTTAAACACATGTGCCGTAGCTGGTGCAGTAGCAGCAGGATGTGGTTATACACAACTTCTAGAAATTACATCAACGCTAGGACTTCCTGAGATCTCACAAAAGTTATTCAACTTTCACATGGATATCGTAAACAAAAAATGGGAATCTGAAGCATTAAAATCCATGAACGAAGCTGCTGAAGAGGAAAGATGTGCTGCTGTTGAAGAGGGTAAAGTAAATGCTAAGGGAATACCAATAATTGATGTCATAGCTGACGGATGCTGGGGAAAAAGATCATATAAGAAAAACTACTCCTCACTGTCAGGAGCAGCAGCCATACTTGGTAAACGTACCAATAAAATATTATTTATGGCTGTCAAAAATAAGTTCTGCTACATTTGCGCTAGAGCGGAAAATAAAGGAATCACTACAAAGGATCATATTTGTTATAAAAACTATACAGGTAATATATTTACTTATGTGTATCAAATAACAATCCTAGTAATATTATAAATCCGAACGTATTGATGTTTGTTTGTTTGTCTTATGAATTAACTAAACGTAAATGGTTCACCTTGTTATTTTGAAATCAAACTAAATATCTATTGCTACTAAATCAAACTAAATATAAATGGTTGAGCTAACCGCATTACAGAACTAAAACCGTAATACAGGTTTCGTATACTGAAAACTAAATTATTATACTTTTTTTTTTTTTTACAGGACCATCTACCGGCATGGAGTCAACAATTATTGTCGAGGGCTTTAAGAAAAGCATAGAAATGCACAATTTGATTTATGGCAGAATCATATCTGATGGTGACGCCAACACCTACTCAAAACTTTTACAAGAAAGGCCATATGAAAATTTAACTATAGAAAAAATTGAATGCCGAAACCACTTGTTGAGGAATTTTTGCAACAAGCTGCAAAGTCTTACAACAGACACGAAATTTCTAATCCGGTTCAGAAAACTCCTAACAAAGAAAAGAATCTTAACAATGCGAAAAGTAGTAGTAACTGCAATTGCAAAATACAAGCATACTGATAATGCAATGCAACTCCATGCTGATATAATGCTTGCTG
This sequence comes from Cosmia trapezina, assembly GCA_905163495.3. Classification (NCBI taxonomy): domain Eukaryota; kingdom Metazoa; phylum Arthropoda; class Insecta; order Lepidoptera; family Noctuidae; genus Cosmia; species Cosmia trapezina. Next base: position 8,328,666 of record LR991022.1, on the reverse strand, counting down.
CAGAACATGCTTTTGGACAACATACCACGTGCAAAGAATACTTTTGTGGCAAACTAGGCGAAATAGAAGATATTGACAAAGACTTTTATACAAACACTCTGTGGCAAAAAATAAAATTAATATTATCACAGCTAGCCGCACACTCGCGCAGTTTGTTGCAAGAGGTCGATAGCAACTCTGTGGAGAGATATCATAGCATTGTTGCTAAATTCGTAGGTGGGAAAAGAATAAACTTTTCTCAAAAATATCAATATCAAATGAGATGTAATACTGCAGCTCTATCTTTCAACACAAGAAAACCTTTAAGCATTTTGCATAAATCTATTGTAGGTAGAAGTCCAAGAGGACAAATACATAAATTTGAAATAAACAGATTAAAGCGACTGAAAACATCCAAAAAATATACAAAGAAGAAAAAAAGAACATTGGAAAATCAAAACGCCTCTTCCATCAATTATAGACAGGATTGCACGAAACCCGATATGTCAAAGGAAATGCTGGAGGAATCAAAAAGAATATTTTTGAAAAATTTAGAGAAGAATGAAGATGAAAGAATAAGAATTGAAAGAGGTACAATACTTCAAAGTGAGTCAAGTGAGTGGCTGGAACTAAGAAGAAATTTACTGACGGCTTCAAATTTCGGTAAAATAATTAAAAAACGTAATGACATCAGCTGTGCTAATATGGTAAAAAATTTAATATATAAAAACCCAATAGATCACGTCAAATCAATCAGACATGGCCTAGAAAATGAAAGTATTGCTAAAACTCAATTAGAAAAAGAAAAATCGATAAAAATCCATCCCTGTGGCTTATTCATAGATGAAGAGATACCATTCCTAGGTGCATCACCGGATGGTATAATAGACGAAAGTACAATATGCGAAATAAAATGCCCTATAAGTGCATATAAATTAGGACTGGAAAAAGCCATAGAAGAAAAAAAAATTACATTCTATAAAAAATTAAAAGACAGTAAATTCATCATAAATAAGGATCACAGTTGGTATTACCAAATCCAAGGCCAACTCCATATAACAAAAAAAGAAAAATGTTTATTTGGTCTATGGTCGGGAGAAAATAAGGCAATTCAAACAGATATTATACACAGGGACGACAACTTTTGGGAAGTAACAATGAAAAAAAAAACTAATTACATTTTACACAGAGTGTATTTTACCCGAATTAGTTGACCCTCGACACCCGCGAAAAATGCCAATAAGAGATCCCGATTATATAAGTCGTGCTATTGAAATAAAACGAAAACGAAAGGAAAACAAAGAAAATCTCACTAACAGGTGCACAAAAAAAATATGGAAGAAGTAGAGGATGCTCCACATGATGCAGAAATTCAAGAAGAAATTATTTCTATGTCTTCGGAACAACAAAACCATGAAAGTGACGACGATGAAGTAAAAGAGGACATTGATGATTATGATGTAGAAAAACCAAATGCAAAAAGAGTGTGTTGTAGACAATTAAACTTTTCAGAATTTTGAAAGCAAATTGTTTAATTTAGAATATGTTTCTAAGTCATAAGTAATTTATTTCTTAACAATATGCATTGTGTAGAAAGTGTAAAATAGAATCAAAACCAGTACATAACAAACAGTAAATAACAACATCTTATTAATTGACAATAATAATGAATAATTTTCTAATAAGAATATAATGTCAAAAATAAAATGTCAGATATTATATGTAAAAAATAATAATAATAATAATCCAAATTCCATTAAAAATATTCCAGTCTAACATATACAAATAATGTCAAAAAATAAAATTCAAATATAAATACAACAACAATAGTAATGGTAATAATCCTAATATTCCGGCTAATCCAAGAACATTACTGTCGTTTGTCCTCTAGAAATTCATCAACACTGTAATAGCCCTTTCTCAATAAGTATGTCTTGAATTTGTTCTTGAATGAGTTTGCACTATTTATGATTTTATATTCTATGGGTAACTTGTTGTAAAGAAAGACTGACTGATATCTGGGACTGTGCTGAGCCACGTTCAATTTCGGTTGAATTACGTTAGGTAAGTCTTGCCTTCGAGTTTCTATTTTGCTTTTGACAATGTTCGCTTATCTGAACAAAATTAATCCCAACATCAATCACTGACATTAAATACCTACACTTTCTTCTCACTCTTGCTATCTATCTTTCTAAACGTAGCAACATTCAATACACACAAAAAAAGTGGACCCTGTAAATGGACCACCTTGTATATAGTAGTAGGTTGTCATGCTACTAGTCTTGATCAGGCCCGCCACATACAGTCAGAATTCCGTTTCGAAATTCCGTTTCGAAATATCGATTCGGAATTTTGAAGGCAGCGATACATACAAAATAAATTTGAAGGCAGAAAATTTCGAACAGAGAACTACAAGTACGTGGGTGATACATCCTTGATTTTGTATGGATTTCTGCCTTCGAAAATCCCGAATCGATATTTCGAAACGGAATTCCGTCTGTATGTGACCGGCCTTATTGAACTAAAAAGTTCCGGGCCCACGACTGCTTGCGGCTTCTAGATAATAAATTGAACTGAGTTCACAGGTCATATGAGACCCACAAACCATAAGGGGTGTATTCTTGTTCATGGGCCCCATAAACCCCACGGAATTTGAACTTCGTGCAAGCGGTCCATTCATTCACTTTTATTTGAAATGCTAATTATAACTGTCTACTTTCCGCCGCCCGGTTACATTCATAACATAATATTTTCTGTTTTAGTACGCACGGCTACAGATCAAGCTATACATTTCCATTATAAGCTGATTCGCATTGTATAGGATTTCCTTACAATGAGAGGTCAGCGTAAACTGGAAATGTATAGCTTGTGTGTACCTACATAATGTTACAACGAGTAGGTACCTACTTAGTTTGTAAAAAAAAATATTTTAAACAGAGACGAAAATAGATCAATATTATAATTTACCTACAAACAATTTACACAAGTCTTGTGCTCGTTGTACATATTTGTTTTTCTATAACATAAAAATTTTAACCTAAAAATCTTCTGAACCCCTCTGCTCTGAAATATTATTATGCTCCTGCTGGCTACCTATATGCGAGCGTCGCGCGTCATGCATGGCACTGTGGCAGCCAACCCTACAAAATAGAAACTTGTGACCGCTACGCGCCGCCGCCGTCGTCGTCGCGCGTAGTTATGAAGAGGGGGTGCGCGGGGCATTCTCAGCGGTAACGCCCATTTGAGCAAGGTCAACGACGTAATACTGGGCCTTAAGGTACGATTTACATTGGGTCCTAAAGGACCACTGGTCCTGTTTGCTTGAACTGAAGACATACAGTGTTGAAAGGTCTACTGTAATATTGAACTAGTGTTATCTGGTTTGTGTAATCCGTAGGGACATCGAAACTAGAAAATAAAGTTTAAAAAAACGTGAAAATGTTGGATAACTGCATAGGTATCAATCTGGTAAGGCCACGGCATTTGGGAGAGAAGAGATTTAGTCAAGAAGTTTACAAAGAGAATGACCAAAAATCTTCATTTCACTCTTTACAGACTCGGCCTCGGCCTCGTGGAGTTGTAGGTCGTGGTATCGAGCCCAGGCAGGTGTTTTACTTTGTGAAAATAATGTCATCACCACTGCTCTCAAAACGGTGAAAAAAAAAGGAAAAAATCGTAAAGATGTCCTAATAGAACCAAAAAAATCAAGGACATGTGTGACATACACCAACCCGCACTGTGGTGGATTACAGCCCATTCCCTCTCCAAAAGAGGAGGCCTGTGTCCCAGCAGTGGGAACACGAATGATTTTGTTGTGACATTTCGCCAGTTATGTTTTTACTTTGCCCGACCCGGGAATCGAACTCAGGACCTCATGCTCAGCAAAAGCACTTGCAACCACTAGATCAACGATGCAGTCTGTATGCTATGTTTTGCGACACAAACGATGATTATTTGATACATCAATCAATCTGCCTAGCCTTTTCCCAACTAGGTTATATAATACCAGTATTTTACATGGAACGACTGCCTATCTGACCTCCACAACCCAGTGACGGGGTAATACGATAACCCTGGGTACTGGTTGTCAGACTTTCGAGCTTCTGACGACCCGTAACAACTGTCAAAGATCCACTAATGACAGCCGGGACCAACGGCTTAACGTGCTTTCCGAGGCACGGAGGAGTCTCGGTACGTAAAGATGGTCACCCATCCACGGACCAACCCCGGACAGCGTTGCTTGACCTAATGGATCGACCCGTGTAGGTGTTATTACTTAGCCACAAGCTCCTCATTTATTGGATTAGATTATAGAAGAAAAAACAGTAAACATTTCAACTCTAATTAAAGAAAATGTTTCGAAATATGTGTAGTGTTATTTTTGTATTTTAGTGAGTTGACAAGCAATTGGGCATTTAGAAGAAGAAGCGCAATCTTTTGATCTCTTAATGGCCCATTCTTTGTCACAGTCAGTAAAATGCTTGATACCTTTTCTAATCTTGAAATAATTCATCCGGATAATGTGGAACAAAATTAGATTACGTCAAAAAATTTAGTTAAAACAAAATAGAAAAACATGTTTCACAATTTATTTGTTAAAAAGTTTTGATTTTTAACAAAAAATACTAAATACACTTTTCGTTTGTGGTACTGACCTACTAAACACAAATTCGTGGTTATCCATCATCATGATCACATCATCATAATCTCGTCATCATCACTCATCAGATCATCGGTGTCATTTTTACTTGTTATGTAAACAACATTGACAAGAAGTTATGAAAATATCAACATAATTATACAAAGTGGAAATACGTATTGACTCAATAACTACCCAAGCAAAGTTATTAAAATTCTTCGTCTACCAAAAAAAAAAAAATAAGAAAAAAAAATCTAAATAGAATCACATAAATCGGCCCAATCACAGACACATTGGTGTGCATAGGTAAATGAAAAAAAAATAAAGATAGGTACTCGCGGAATGCATAACCTCCTCCTTTTTTTGAAGTCGGTTAAAAGCAATGAAGATACATCAGACATAAATGTTGACCTTATTTGTGATGTTGTTCCTCAGAAAGGTTAAGTAGTACTGGCAACCGGCATGCGTGTATGACTAGATGTATGAACGTAAACGAGGCAAAAGGAGTATAATTGTTACAGTCAAACCTGGAAGCTCCGGCGCTCCTAGGTTTGACTAGTCAATCCTCAGATCTGACCTGAAGTCTCAGTCAAAGCCCAAACAAATGAAGTTAGTAAGTAAGTTAATTTTAGTCAAACCTAGGAGAAACTTTGGTCGGGCAAATATCGAAACTCAATTGAATGAAATCGGGGTTTGACCAGTCAAACTAACTAACCTCAAAATACCTAGGTTAGACTTGGGTTAGGGTTTTCGTCAGCAAGTCGACGGAGCCCCGCTGCGCGAGGCCCCTATTTCTGTCTGCAGTGTTTAAAGGAACCCAACAAAACCGAACCCCGTCAGGCCACCGTAGGCGCGGGCCTGCGGACGGTGAGTAGCGGGTAGCTCGCCGTCCGGTAAGGACCAGGCCCGAGTCGACGGCGCGTTGTGTTCCACGCGCGCCTCAAAGAGATGTCAGCAAATGATGGGGTCCAATAGGGCCGACGCCGCTGGGGTCGCGGGTGGTTTGAAGAAGATACCGCGGCCCTGGCATAGGCAACTGAAGGAACACGGGTGGGTTTTAGTCAGTAAAAGTCTGACACGCCCTTCCGCTCCACCCAGAGCGGGAGAAGTTATTTGATGATTTCCCACCCTCAAAAAAAAAAAAAAAGAAAGGGGTGCCCCTGACGTCGACGTTTGACCGAGTCTGCCAGTCGCTTCTAGGATCGACTTGGCAAAGCCCGAAACAGATTATTTTACTTTCGACGTTTGACTGAAAAGTTAGGACCTTATAGGTTTGACCAAAAATACTTTAAAAGGCCGAAATTGGCATTTATTTCGGGGTTTGCCCGAAGGCTTTGGTCAAACCCAGGAACCAGTAATTCTGCGAAGAGACTGCATATCGATTTTCACTGTGACATAATAATTAGCAGATCGTAGCAGGTGGCGTGTATACAGAACATGACGGTTTTCCAACCATTTTCAACCACGGGCGACCTTGGACTCGGACCTCATATAAGTCCAATAATATTGTGCTAACAAATTATTTAGCAAAATCATTTTTTACTGAAAAGTGCTATGATAATGTCCCCACTGTTGACCAAATTCAACAGACAGTTCAGTCCCCATGAGAGTTCTTAAAAGATATTATCTTTAAAGAACTATCATGGGGAAACGCCTAGGCATATTACTTCCACTCCCATAAAAAAGTTATTCAAACTAACATTGACCTTATTCTCAAGGGTAATGGTTACGAGAAAGCCTTATAGAATATTTATCATGAGCGAATAAATATAATAATAGGATGTACAGAATAATGGATTTGCAGCGTCATCTTGAAGGACTGGTAGATGTTTCGTGTTGATTTTTTTTGGTCCTTATTACATACATGAAATCATAACGTGCCCTAAAATTATTTTTGTTCCTAATTTTCTGCGTTATCGTGAGCTGTTATCATTAAGATATTATTTATATATGATAGTATTTTTTTATCGCTTGATTTTTTAGAGCTGCAAGGGACCGTAGACCTACGTATATTATATTAATTTCAACTTGATACCTCCACACGTTTAAAAAAAAAAAGATCTTGACAGACTGACAGACAGGCGGACAACGAAGCGTCAAGATCCTATAAGGGTTCCGTTTTCTCCTTTTGAGGCACGGAGTCCTAAAAAACTTCTTGTATGTTCTAACTCTCATTCAACTTAATGACACTCACAGAGTATACAGGATGACTCTCAGCCATTCACTTCACACATCAATCATGAGGAGACCACAGCAACCTGAACCTGTTCCTGCTAATTCACTGTCATAATTTATCATGGCCGCAAATGATAATGGAATCATGTCCAAAACAAGTAAACCGCAATGTCATTCGGTCTGGACATGTCCAGTTTCGCCACGCAGCGCTATTTTTTCTGGTCCTTTGATGCGGGGCGAAGTATTTTTTCAACGGAAACCGATTTTTGTTGCTGCTAGGTACGGGAATGTATTTACGTACTTTTCTGCGGTGAAAATATACTTTATCTTTAGAATTTAGAATTTTTAAGTTTTTGAATTTTGGAACATAGAAATAAAAATATTGTAAAAGTTGCAACCAACATTTTCATAAGTTAGGTAATTCTGTATGACTTGTTTGAAGTTTATTTTGCCCTATGAGTTGTATTTTAGTAAACCGGATGTTTTTAGGGTTTCGTACCAAAATGGTAAGAAGGAAGCCTTAAGGTGTGACTCAGTCAGTCTGTCTGTCTGTCACAGCTGGATATCTCAAGAACTACTAAAGCTATCAACTTGAAATTTGGAACAGTTTTAGATGACATTTGCCCAACTATTTTGCAAATAAGAAAGAAACAAAAATATGTGTGTTTTTTTTTGCAACAGGAACTGAACGGGAGTCTTAAAAAATCGAAGTGGGGCTACTAGGGTATGTGTGGGGCAACGAATTAAGAATGATATCTTAATTCGTTGGTGTGGGGTATCATATGAAGGAGCGCTGTTTGCACATTCTCAAACATTTTTTTCTTTTTTTTTAGGCTACATAGGTTTCGAGTTTTAATGAAAAATTTAAAAAAAAATACTGTTCCCCCCTTATCTCCGATAAATGATAGTACGGAAGCCACGGTGCGCGAGTCTGACTTGCTCTTGACCGATTTTTTTAAACACTTTTTTTTTCACCATGGGACTAAAGCTCCCATCTTTTTCCCCATAGCAACGCAGAAACAATCCTATGCGTAGACTTTCATATCTCACGAATATAAAGGTTACATTTCGTGTAGAGTTATGAGCTTTGCTATAAAAGTCAAATCTAAATTCGTCTGGTGGCATCCGTTCCGTCAAACAGCAACACAAATTAAAACAGACATGCCTAAAGTTTGAATGAAATACATGTGGAATTTGTACCGAAATATCATGAATGTTTTTGGGTGTATGGATAATTTTGGTTTGAACGACAATGTTTTTGGGTGTATGGATAATTTTGGTTTGAACGACAATGTTTTTGGGTGTATGGATAATTTTTGTTTGAACGACAATGTTTTTGGGTGTATGGATAATTTTTGTTTGAACGACAATGTTTTTGGGTGTATGGATAATTTTTGTTTGAACGACAATGTTTTTGGGTGTATGGATAATTTTTGTTTGAACGACAATGTTTTTGGGTGTATGGATAATTTTTGTTTGAACGATAATGTTTTTGGGTGTTTATTAGTTAGGTATAGTAGGTACATAGATATACCTAACTATAGTACATAAATGAGGACCTGGTGACTAAGTAATAACAGCCGCACGGGTCGATCCATCACGTTAAGCTACGCTTGCCGGGGTTGGTCCGTGGATGGGTGACCATCTTTACACACCGAGACTCCTCCATGCCTCGGAAAGCACGTTAAGCCGTTGGTCCCGGCTGTCATTCATTCATGCATCTTTGACAGTCATTACGGGTCGTCAGAAGCCCGAAAGTCTGACAACCAGTCTTACCAAGGGATACCCAGTTACTGGGTTGTGGAGGTCAGATAGGCAGTCGCTCCATGTAAAATACTTGTATTCAGCTGCATCCGGTTAGACTGGAAGCCGACCCCAACGTAAAAGACTAGGCAGATTGATTGTAGTAATACCTACTCATTACAAGTTTTACTTAAGTATTTTAGAACTAAAATTTTCAACAATGGGGAAGGCAACCGTCAAAATGGCGCTGTCGTAGCTAGTTCCCAACAAAAGCTAATAATACAAGGCGCGAGGTGGTTTTATTTTATTTATGCGAAAATATCGCGTTGTTGTGTTTCTAAGTACTCTGAAATTGAAGTCCACCATTTCCCGAGAGACCCTAAAATTAGAAGAATTAATCTATTCGTAAAGATTTAAAAAAAAATTAAACAGAGTTCGAAACATTTGAAGAAAGCGATTACCAGGAAATATTTAATGCGAAGGGCGCTGTAAGATTTTTGAGTGTAATCTATACCCAGGCTGCCTGTAAAATGACGTGCAATATGCACGAAATAAGGATCTTTTAACTACTCTAGAACCACGTGCAAACCTACGAGCGTATTCCGCAACGGTTCTTCTAATACCGATTCACCATTGAGTTGTTCCAGGATGATTCATGTATTTCAGTTTCCCCAGCAGTGTCTTTCACCAACGGACATTTCGCCATTTTCGCCTTTCTCATTCAATATTATCATCATCTCCGAGGTTTATAAGAGTATGTCTGTTGTGTAGTAAAGATGAAAAGAAATTTCGTACCAACCGGGTACGAAAAAAAAAACAACCGACTTCCAAAAAAAAATGCATAGTGAAAAATAACTTAACATTCCGAAGTCAGTGGCAAAAACCGAAAACACAAAACCAAAGACATTGACTTCCAAAATTAAAGTTATTTTCATCTTGTAGTATTTTTTTTGGAAGTCGGTATTTTTTTTTTTTTGTAAAAAAGTTTTTCAGCACCTTTAGAAGCTACACAGACAAAACTTGTGTTATGTAATTAAAAAATAGTTATTACAACAACTAACGGTGAGTTGCACAAAACAACAATGGAGACTTTAAAATTGATGCTGTCACTTTCTTTTTGTAAACTGTACATATATCGGTATCGATTTTCGCATTATCATGGGGACCCTAAGGCATAGGTACAGATACGCCGATTAGACAGATCGATTCGACTTGGAAAATGTATCAAATTACTATAGTTAGGTCGGCTATCGGCTGAGTCCAAATGTCAGATACGTCAGTTAGTTAAATTAGCGACGATATAAGGGATGAAGTCTCCATTAAATTGTAGTTCTGCCACTGGCTGTAAATCCCTGTAACAACCTGCCTCACTCCATGCTAATCGATCCATCATTCCCGTCGCGCCTGTCGCTGCAAGCAACATTATTAAATGCACCATACATAGTGTCTTTACTTTTATACGCGGGTTCCGTACGTTATATTGAAACAGTTTTATTTATAGACTTTTATTTTGTTACGGGTATTCAGTAGCCAGAAAGTCTGACAACCAGCCAGCCGGTAACTGGGTTGTGGAAGTCAGATAGGCAGTCGCTCCATGTAAAATACTGATACATATTTATTCAGCTGCATTCTGTTAGACCGGAATCCGGAAGTCGAACCCAGCATAGTTGGGAAAAGGCTAGGCAGATTTTGGGTGTTTAATTTACAATAAGGCTTTAAAAAGTCGCTTTTGAATGGTCGAAAGAAATAATAAATGCCATTTATTTCAGGTGACACAGGCCCATAGATAAATCTTGTATTATTAACTTTACTTTGTGCTGTCATGTGGAACTTGTCCGCGCAAGCGACGGAACCAATGACATTATACATCTAGACGTTGCCATGATTATAGTGTGAAGTGTGGAAGTGAGACACATATATACGAAATAATTAGGAAAATTGAGACAAAGCATCGTATCTACTCTCCCTTACGGCGTGCCGTATTTTTGCATGGCAAAATTTAAAAATGTTGCCAAACAAAGTACTTTCACTGTTACAAAATTTATCTTGCGTCGATTAATTTAACATTTTTGGACAGTTTTTGCATTGTGCGAATGTATTGACATGGGTTTCAGTCCAAAGTATGGAAGATTTCTTACGTTAAACCTCATTTCTCATACCACATAACCTAGAAAAAGTATAATATTGCTGTCTCATGACCGGCCACGCGGTGGCTCGATCTAGTTTTATATTATCTAAGGACGGAACACCACGTCCTGCGCTCAAAAGTCTTCTTCCATGACGACGGGCAGATAACAGTTCGGTACACGCGCCACGAACGCCTTGGAATCTTTTGAAACAATATGAGAAATAGATTGGCGTAGCTAATTACTTTAAAACAAGTCTTAATCACGAGACAAAGACCGAAATTAAGCTGAATACTAAACTTTTGCTTTATTTCATGTTAATTAGGTAGGTATTAAAATTCATAGTCGTGAAGTGCTTATTTATTTATTTTTTAGTAGATTTTTACAGCTTTAAAATGATTAAATCACACTTCACACTAATAATATAAAGGCGATAGTTTATGAGTGTGTGTGTTTGTATCTTTGTTACTTCTTCACGCTCAAACGGCTGGACCGATTTGGATTTAATTTGGTATGGAGGTATCTGACACCCTGGATTAACACATAGGTTACTTTTTATCCCCGTCTACGCCGCTGAAACCGTGGGGCGCAGCTAGTGCATGTATATAATTTATTTCCTTACTTAACACTATGACAATGATTATTTAGGAATTATGATTAATTGTAATCTGTACCAATTATCATACAATCACAAAATATTTGAATTTTAGACTAGTAACACAACTATCATAACATAATTCAAATTGTTTGGAACCGCAGCGCAGCGATGTGGCGGTCAGATTAAAATTAATCTAAATTGTACATTGTGCAAATTCAATAATACAGTCCACTTTATTTGTATGTTTAGTTTGTATGTTTTATTATTCGCGACCACGATTCCATAGCGGACATTTGCGTTAAACCACGTTATGATCTTATTGCTAAGAAAAATGGATCACTGCAAATGTTCACGATGCCGATGGTACCTTGGGAAATCTTCAAAAGGCGCCCGGGCTTTGGGGAAAAGACCTGGGAGTGTGGGATTTTTACCTCACTAAAACCACCCCGGTGGTCATCATCTGTACATGGAAGGGGCACCGTTACCTCTCAAAAGACCAATCCGGAACCCCCTCTGTGCAACGTCTGTTAGGGCACATCTCTGAGGAGACTGTAAAGGGATCTCCCCGAAACGTTCGCGATGGTACCTATCTACAATTTGTTTTTGTGAGCACCTGATTTTATACAGGCTGACTTTGCAAACTTATACATATAGACAATGTTAAAGGAGGTAAAAGTAGTCATGAATATAAACAACTAAGTACTATTTGAACCAACTCAACAAAGAGAAAATATTTTTAGGGTTCCGAACCTCAAAAGGAAAAAACGGAACCCTTATAGGATCACTCGTGTGTCTGTCTGTCTGTCCGTCTGTCACAGCCAATTTGCTCCGAATCTAATGAACCGATTAAGTTGAAATTTGGTACACACATGGATTTCTGTGACCAAAACACGTATGGGTAAAGTAAATAAATGAATTTTGAATATGGGGTCACTTTTGGGGGGCCAATAGGAAAATAAAAAAATAAAGTTTTGCAAACTGTACCGTGTGGCATATCAAATAAAAGGGCTTTACAAGAGGGTATAAAATATTTTTTTTTTTATAATTTTAAAATAAACTGTTTTAAAGTTATTTAAGAAAATAGACGAAAATTGACCATTCCAGCCCCCCTTTATCTCCGAAACTACTCAGCCTAAAATTTTCAAAAAATACAGTAAATAGTTCTTTAGTAGATTACAGAAAAACCTATAAGAAGTCTGTGATCTCAAAATAAAATGGTAAATCTCTCAATATTGTGAGTACAAACTTACATTTACAGTTGGCATGTATTGGAGAACATGTATTTCAACTACAATGTTAAGTTTGTTCTTGGGATAAATTCATCCCAACTACGGAACCCTTTGTGTGCGTGATCCGACAGGCACTTGGCCGGTTTTTTATAAACTAAGTGACCATATTAAACATTGGCAATGTTTAATATGGTCGCTTAGTTACATTGCTGAAGCTAGTAGGTACGCTCTTCTATAAAATTGCGTATTTATTCGTAGGAGGATAATTATAATAAATGTCAATTAGAAAATACCTACCTACCTTTTTATCTTCATTCACAAAAAAAGATTACAAAAAGTTGATGAAAGGACCTTCAAGACAATTTTCTTTATTAGACTTCTCAAGACCGGGATCTATTTCATTTATCTTTTACTTTCCTGACAGCCTAAAAGCAGAACTTGTATTTCAAAGATTATATTTCCAATATTCGAAAGGATCTCTAATATAAACGAACGGAATGAGGCATCAATCAAATTGGCGTACAATACAAATTTGTAATTGACAATGTTGAATCGTTATTTTTTAGAATTTGTAAGGAAGCTGTTTTTTTTTGTAATAAAATAGGAAATGTGTTTAGATAGAATTTAATTTCAATTTTATGGGAGTCTAGAAGAAAAAAAAAACACTTGTATTAGTCCATATACAAATTTTGTGCTGAATGTTGATCATTGAACTGGTTTAATATTTTAAATGCTATTGTTTAATATTGAGAGAAATATGATAAAATTATAAAAAAAATAAAATAAGGAAAATACTTTAAAAAATCATAAAGTTCATATAGCGGTAAGTCTCAAATCATGAAAATATCAGCAACAGTTTTCAGTTTTTTAATTTTAAAAGATTCTATTATTCCCTACACATATTTAAGTATATGTTGAAAATAAATATTTTTCATATTATTTACATATTAAGTAATCATAATCGAATAGAATTGCGAAATTCAAATAGTTTTTCACGACATAGAATAAAATTATGTGGAATTAGTCATTCAAAACAAAATATTCTAAAATATGTCACTCCATAAAATCAATAATTAAAAGTTTTATAGTCAAAAACGATATTTAACACCAACCTTTTTCGGAAGAATAGTTCCATCCATTTCTCAGCAACTCTTGCTAAAAACAAATCTAACTATAACCACTGATAACCAATTTTTAATCTCACTTTTGAATTTCTAAATCCACTGTCAAAATTTAAGTAATTTCTAGTACCTATTGTAATATAATAACACAATATTCACTGACCGAAGAAAAACTAGTAAACTTAACTTTTATTAAGAAAAAATTTCGCGCGCGAATTTCGTATTTCGAACGCGTAGTGACGTCACGGATAACGCGTCCACAGCTTTCAGTATCTCGTGGGAAACTGGCGGGAAATCTTAGCGAACGGGAGAATTCACGAGAGTCTGTGCAGTAGTACCATGGTACGTGACAGAAAATAATATTTACTTATAGTATCTGTTCACTTATTTGGTATTTAAACTAGGTAATATTAAAAAAATATTCAGATTTTCTGGATTGGAAAGTCTTTCAATAAGTCCTTATTCTGCTTAACAGTATTGTTGAATAGAATTGTAATAAAATTGAATTGAATACACGCAAGCGGAGCGAAGTACCACATTTTGATGTTTTTGACTCGCGAAGGACCACAATGGATACTCTCTCAAAGCTTGGTGTTACATAAGTCTCAATTTTTATTGCGATTAGTTTTAACTATAATTAAACAAAAGATAATATTTGGTAATACAGTTTGCCGATGACAAAACAAGTTTTATCTAGAAAAACATGCCTGTACAAAGGTTTTTTACAATTGCAATGATTAAATTGAGTAGGCATGCAATACAAAAAATCTATATCCAATCTAGTGCGAGAAAAGGATTTTTCGTATGTGAACGATACTGAAGGATTTAAAAATATGCATTTTCAATTATGCAATGAGTAATGTCAATATTAATCTAAAATCTCTGACCTGTAATAAATGTATTATAATGTACCTAATTGTTGCACGCCACACTTGACAGAATCTGATGATACCATTGACTTATCTTGCGACTATGTACCATTTATTCTGACAAATAAATGATTATGATTATTATGATTACCGTACCCTACCGCGTCAAACGATTGTCACGTTTCTGTTTCGTTTTGACATCTCTGACACAAATAACGTCGCAGAGACTTATCTTGATTGTCATGGAAACGTCACTATTATTGTGTGAGCTCCCAACTCACTATGGACAGTTTTTCTCGTCTTAGAACGGTGCAAATCTAACGATTTAAATCTTTGATGTTACAGTAACTGTAAGTTCGACACACCCTAGGTTTTCATTCAAACACGAAATAAAAGATGGAATTATGACAATTTCAGCAACCAAGGAAAGAGGATAAACTCTTCCTTGCTATCCTCAAAGGACATCCTTAAAAAATATTATAAAATTCACCTTTTTCTCTCTATAAGTATAGTCTACTTCCGAAAAAGTCTCTACAAAGACTATACCTAGCTACCTATATATCATATTGCGTGAAAATACAAAGAAACGGTAGCGGAAGGAAGGTTCCGGGTTCTTCACTCAGGAGACGGAAGAGGGCACTTTGTATTGAACACAGTTTTTGTTATGTCATTGTTTTGGACTATGTTGGTAGGTTTCTACTGGAAAAGAGGTTCAGTTGATAGTGCCGTAAAAGAGAACTAAGGGTTATAAAGATAAATATGACTTCCTCATACAAATGTAATCACAAAGCACAGTAAAAAATTCTATTGTTTTACCATTTTCAGGTATACAGGGTGTAAGTGTAAACAGTGGCAATCTTTTAACTAAGAGGTCATTGTACTCATCATTATGAACAACTTTTAGTATGGTACCAAACCTGAAATCGCGAAAAAAAAATCAGATGTTACATTTATGTTCGCATAATTCATCAAAATAGGAACAGCTGTTTTTTTTTTGTCACGATTTAAGTTTTGGTCCCATAGCAAAAGTTGTTCATAATGATGAGTACAATGACCCCTCAAAAGATTGCTACTGTTTACGCTTACACCCTGTATTATTTTTATCTCACGAAGCGACACGTGCTTTACTTGTGGTAACCAATTGTAGACACACGGTGTTTATGTGTGCGTGAAGACGAGTAGCGTCAGCAAATAACACACACGCACATACACACTTCCGACTTCGCCATTGTCTCGGACGGTGGTGCTCACTGCACATTCACAGCGTGACTTTGTTGTAATCCTTGTGTTTATCACTCTCGCGACCCAGCCACTCTAGTGGCGCCTAGCGACAACGTTAAACTGTCCCAAACATAGAAATATAAAAAACAGGAGAAGTGGCAAGCGGGCGAATCTGTGTCCGCGCGACATGCTCAGTATGAGCCGTTCATAGTACAATTTCCGTCTCCGCGAACTAGTGCGCTTTCTACTGTGACCGTGACAATTTATAAGAATGCCTTGTTGTTCAGTGGTTTCTTGTAAAAACCGAAGTCATGTAAATCATCATGGGAATCACTTTCCATTATGTAAGTACAAGTATTTTACCGTGTTTGTCTTTAAAATCGTAAAAGTGACAAAGGGAAAAAGTGGAGACACAGGGATTTTAACATACTGGGCACATCTCCTTCTTTCTTATACTCGTAACTATGGGCCCAAGCCACTACAGTGGCGTATACATTTTTTTTTGGACATCGCGCTCTTTGATATTTTGTTGGATTTTTTTGAATGCAGGTACAGCTTTCGTTCTTATATTGACAGAAAGCCAATGAAATTTGTGATATTTCATTGGCTTGCAAAAGGCATGACCAAACTTTGAGTAGCACGTATACAACCGCAGCGCGGTGCGGAGGCCCCGCGCCGGTGTCGGTTGCTACCGAGATTATTATTTGTATTGCAAAACTTTGGAAGAACAATGGTAACTAATATGATGTAATTTGATCCAAACTGACTTGGGCTAACGTAAAAAATAGGGTTATAGCTTTATATTTTGATTCTTATTTAATTGTTTTTATTGGCGAAATATAAACAAATAAAAAAACAACAAAAACGAAAGTCATTTAAAGTTACAAAACTAGTTGAGTAATGAAGCGTGGTCTGTTCACTTGAGGAAACAGTCATTAGTTTACTATGAGTTCATAGAAAGTTTTTGTTTACAAGCTGTGTATAGTGGGTCGGCGCCACCCGCCGCGCGGCGAAAAAAATGTTCTAGGACATTCCACCCGGGGGTCGGGCGTAGGGCGGGTCGCGTTAGTGGGTAAAGTCAGGGAAATAAGAAAACTGACAACCAGCTTAAATTATCCTTATGTTCAAATAACAATTGTCGTTGTTTGAAAGTTGTATGAAATGGTTATAACACAGCAAATTGACGTAGGGTGTCAATTTACTTAGTATTTATTTTCCCTGGCTGTAAACTACAGCAGTGGATGTCTTTCGTCTGAATTGATGATGATGATGATGATTCTCAGTGGTTCAGCAGAGGATATAAGCTGTCTGCTACTACTATAACATTATCAATCAGCTTTTTTCCAACTGTGTTGGGGTCGGCTTCCAGTCTAACCAAATGCTTATCTGACCTCCTCAACCCAGCAACTGTGTACCACGAAACCCCTTGGTAAGACTGGTTGTCAAACTTTTGAGCTTCTGACTACCCGTAAATACTGTCAAAGATCTAACTGTGACAGCCGGGACCAAAGGCTTAACGTGCTTTCCGAGGCACGGAGGGCGCTCAATATGTAATTACCTAATGGTAATCCATCCACGAGCGGACCGCGGCAAGCGTAATTTAACCATTTGAAGAAAACGTATAATCGTTTATTTCAAAACATAGGTACTCCATGTTCCAATACTGCCAACTCCCAATAGAAAAAGAAGCGTAAATACAAACCCTTCTCGAAATACCTGAACAAATAGACATGTCGAGGTACCCCGATCGCTGCATGTGTTGGGCTTACATTCTTCAGGTGATGTTTATAAATTGCCTCTCTGAAGCTCACACGGATGATTTGAGTGAGAATTTTTCTTTTCAGACACTTGCAAGAATTTATTTTACAGCTGCTTCAAAAAGTATTGGAAGTTTTATTTTTATTTTTTCACATGCTCATAGTACAAATCTTAAAGAAAATGGCTAAGACTGCGGTGGTATATGACCATCCAGCACTAAATATAATTAATTATTAATAATTCATCGAGCGAGCGAAATGTCTCTGCTTCAATTCTGGCAAAATTTGCTTTCGTCTGTCAGTTAGTTACTACTCCTCTACATATCGCATTTTACAAACAATCAGGACAAAACTTGGTATACAGGGTGACATTGAACACATGCGACAAAATTTAAGGGGGTGTTCTACGCATCAATATGAACAACTTTTACTATGGGACCAAACCTGAAATCGCGAAAAAAAAATCAGCTGTTCAGTACATTTATCTACATCAAACTCGTCAAAATGTACTGAACAGCAGATTTTTTTATTGGGTACTTCCTCCAAAAACGGCTAAAAGGGGGCTATTGGATTTGTTGTTACTTTAAATTGGTCTTATAAAAATTTGGTGCAGATCTGATGAAAAAAAACAAAATCAAAGAGACAATCACAGAGAGAAATGGCGAAAGATGGAGGAGGCCTTCGCCCTTAAATGAGCACCCAATAATAATTGACAAGAGATTCAGCCCGCCAAGCGAGCATCGCTGAGCGAGTACTACATTTGATAGCTCTTGTCGCTGCGACAACGAGTACTCGCCGGCGGTGTGAACAGTCAGCGATTAACTATTAATCTTTTACTTACACGGGACCTACAATATTTTGTACGTTTTTGTCTGGAGCGAGAAAATCATAGATAGCAAGTTGCTTCCTCGTTTGTAGTGGAACAGGTGCCTTATACCAAATCTTAGTAATACATAGTCCAAATGCAGTTAAACTTACATACATACATAATCTAATCTATACTCATGCCTTCTTCCCATGGGGGTAGGCAGAAACTTACATACTCCTTTTGCTTCGTTTAAGTTCATACATCTGGTCATACACGCACGTCGGTTGCGAGTACTATGCACCTGACCTGCATGCAATTAAAACTTCAGCTGATATTCAACTGATCCTACATTATAATCGTTCTACTATATGTAATTGTCAATCTCTCAACAAACAAACGGGAAACATACGACCGCAAAATACAAAACAACAACATACAACACCATAATTTCGGAGATCAAAGTTTGCAAACTGTATTGCGATTCAGCGCAGTTTGAAAGTAATTGAACATCAAATAGGTCTGGATATACAATGCATCAATTATGCAGTGTGATTTAAGGCATTAGTGGTGATTGTTCAATGATCATACAACATGGTCTTGAACTAAGAATAGAGTATCCACAGAACATAATTTACGACGTAGTTAATAATGTAAGTACTTACTCCATTAAAAACATAGTACTACAACATATCGTAGATGGGAAGATGACATAAAAAAAAACCGGCCAAGTGCGTGTCGGACCACGCACAATGAAGGGTTCCGTAGTTTAAAAGAATTTATCCCAAAAACAACTTAACATTGGATCCCAAAAAAA
The DNA here is from genome assembly GCA_905163495.3 of Cosmia trapezina. Taxonomy (NCBI): domain Eukaryota; kingdom Metazoa; phylum Arthropoda; class Insecta; order Lepidoptera; family Noctuidae; genus Cosmia; species Cosmia trapezina. Next base: position 8,309,587 of record LR991022.1, on the reverse strand, counting down.
TTGTTTTACGTCAAAAAATGACAAATTCACAATTTTCGGACTTTTTCCTTTAATTGTGCTGGGAGACCTTGCTTCTTGCCAAATTTCATTATTCTAGGTCAACGGGAAGTACCCTATAGGTTTTGATTTACTTGCGACAGTTGCGAGTATCAAAATGTGTCTCAAAATGGCCGTATTTTTTTATTGCGTTGACTTAAAGCTTGATTTTTTTAGCACTCTAAGGGACAATAGACTTACGTATTTAATATTAATTTCAACTTGATATCTCCACGAGTCCTTGAGAAAAAGGGTCTTGACAGACTGACAGACTTGAACATTTTTTTTATGTGAAAGAATTACAAATTAACAATTTTCGGACTTTTTCCTTTATTTGTGTTGTATGAAATTGCTTCTTACCAAATTTCATGATTCTAGAACAACGCGAAGTACCCTATAGGTTTTGATTTACTTGCGAGTATCAAAATATGTCGCATAAATGGCCGTATGTTTTTATTGCATTGATTTAGAAGCTTGAGTTTTTTAGGGCTTCAAGAGACCACAGATTTACGTATTTGATATTAATTTCAACTTGATACCTCAACGCGTTCCTGAGAAAAACGGTCTTGACAGACTGACAGACAGACAGACAGACAGACAGACAGACGGACAAACAAGTGATCCTATAAGGGTTCCGTTTTTTCCTTTTGAGGTACGGAACCCTAAAAACGTCAGGGACGACTTGGATGATGATAGCAAGAGATCGACGCTTGTGGAGAACACTCGGGGAGGCCTATGCTAGAAAGCAAGACAGTCAAGGAACCGATGTCAAATAGGAAAAAAAATATATAATTCTTGACATTCCTGTGGTAGGCACTAGAAGTAAGATATAATTTAACTTGTAAGATTGTTAATAAAGGCTATTATTATTACTACAATATAATGTTTCCAATGTGACTCAGGCTTCCTTTCTGTGAGAGGGAGTGGACCGTATTTCACCACGCGGGCCCAGTTCGGATTGGTGGTTGTCACGTTACTTTGATTTTTTTGATCTATAGCGTGTTGGTTTCTTCACTGTTTTTAGAAGGATGGTATTTAAAAGTACTTCAATTTATTCCCATTTCATTTACCTAATTTTGCCTGTGTTCCACCAAATATACTGAATGTGCACCAAAATATGTTCATTAAAATATGTCATAACGAGCATCTATTGGATATGGCGCTCGGCGGCCGCTGCCGCGGCACCGCTCGCTTTGCTCGCTCGCCGTCGCGCGTTAAGGGTCACTGTTCTAACCTAACCTAACCTAACCCAAATGATTCACCAGCAATAGAAGTAATGGTCACTATTCTAACCTAACCCAAATGTTTGTGTAACATTCAGGAATATTTGGTGCACGATCAGTATTTTGATGTACGGATAATATTTTTGGTGAACACAAAAATACTATCCTTTTTAGAATAGTGGTGAAGAAATAAGTGAAAGTATACTATGCCTGCATAGGTTTGAACCCATGACTTACCACTCGCAAGTTTTACCTGGACAACTGCAGCTGGTATGCTGCATAGTCTAGCTCCTACAAATTATTTTGAACTAGTGAACGACATATCATATACATAATATTATCACCGCTATAATTATCTAAGTAAAATATAAATTGCATTTTACACATAAAACTTCCAGAATAAATTATCTAAATGTTGGTGAAAACTGCATCAAAATTCATAATTTATAGTTTAGAAGAACTAAGAGGTCATACAGACAGACACGAAAAGCAACATTGCTTTATGATTTTAGTATAATGTCGTGGCCCAATCACTTTAAACCAGTCTATACAAACCACTAAGTACAAAATAGTCACTCAAATAAGGAAACAATCCGACGATTGTCCATGCTCATAAGTGTAAACCTGTCCGGGGATTGCCGAGAGTGGGGCAACATTTAGCAAATTGCTCTGCTGACGGTACGCGCCACGAACGCCACCTGTGTTACTTTTACTAATTTTTTTTTTTGTTTTGCTTAGTATATAATATAGAGATCCGCTAAGGAAATTCTTATGTAGATTACTTAGGTATTAAAGTTTGTTGTTTTTGTGAGGTATTGTTGGTGCAAATGATAGTTTCTTTTAGTCAGACTTTTATATTTCCAGATGTTTTCGGCTTTGCTACATACATCAATAATATTTATCGGATTAGACAGTGAGAATTTGGTCTCTTGTTTACGTTTTGGTGGGTTTTATGATTTTAATATACAAATTTTAAAGATTTTTTTTTATTAAAGGGGGATGCTCTATGGTAGCTGTCGAAATTCTTTTCTTGCGTTTTTTGCAATTGTGATTAGCTACAATAAAAACATGTATTAACATAATTTTAACCGTACAAATCGTCAATAGAATATAGAATAAGACATTTATTTCAGACATAAGTAGTCCATAAATTGTTAATCAATACATCTTCCTAGTTAGATTTCGTCCGGATTGCTCGGATTTTGGAAATCAACTGTAATTCAGAGCTGGGCAAAGCGCTTACATAATTTATTGCTTTTCTTATATAAGATTATCCCAAACGTTAGCTAAAGAACACAAACGCAAAGTTATGTAAGTCTTGTATGCAAAATTGTTTGACGATACAGCATAATATGCCCAAGTTTAAACTTCATAAGATAGTCCCTGTGTGGAACTAACTTAAGACCATGCAGACGATACAGGTATGAAATTACGTCATATTATTAAGAGTTTGTCGCTTTAATATGCTCCAAATTGTCATAATGCACTAGGTATTGTAAATATACAGGCTATAAGTGTAAACAGTGGGAATCTTTTAAGGGGTCATTGTACTCATAATTATGAACAACTTTTACTGTGGGACTAAACCTGAAATCGCGAAAAAAAATCAGATGTTCAGTACATTAATTATGTTCTCATAATTCGACAAAATGTAGGAAACAGCTGTTTTTTTTTTTTCACGTTTTCAAGTTTGGTCCCATAGTAAAAGTTGTTCATAGTGATGAGTACAATGGCCCCTTAAAAGATTCCCACTGTTTACACTTACACCCTGTATAATTATGCTCAATGAGACGGGAGGAGGGGCTTGTGGCTAAGTAATAACAGCCACACGGGACGATCGATCAGGTTAAGCTACGCTTGCCGCGGTTGATCCGTGGATAGGTGACCATCTTTACATACTCAGACCCCTCTGTGCCTTGGAACGGCTGTCATTCGTGGATCTTTGACAGTCGTTAGAGGTTGTCAGAAGCCAGAAGTTGTGGAGTCCACCACCCAGTTATCCGGTACTAAAGGTAACCCGGTATTACCCGGTAACTGGGTTGTAGAGTCCACCACCCAATTACCCAGTAACCCAGTTACTGGGTAACGCGATACTGTTTGTCATACTTTCAGGCTTCTGACGACCCGTAACGACTGGCAAAGATTCGCGAATGACAGCCGGGCCTGCTTAACGTGCTTTTCAAAGTATGGAGGGGTATATAAAGATGGTCACCCATCCACGGACCAAACGCAGCAATACAAGCTAATTAAAAGAACCCGAGTATTGAGTTAAAGATGCCTACTATGGACTGCTAATATAGGCTGACGACTTCGGCTGAAGATGATGCCTACAATCCACAAAAACAAAATTGCAAATTGCTCATAACCTTTTTAATATTCTACGCTACACCCAAACATAAGCGTTTACACCAAACGTTTCAAAAGTGTAACAGTACAAAGTTAAGATTACCCTCATTACTACGTACTTGGTAAACGTTAACGTGTGCTATTGCATATTAAAACTTGGGCCCAACCGCCATCCCGTGTTAATTTATGTTAATCCCAGGTTGCTCAGTTCTAGGAGCTACCCAAGGCAATTACGTTTGGCGAAGAATTTCACTTTTGGCAATTATGTTTGGTAAAGTATTGTATTTTACGGAATTAGGTATCTTTGAAAAACCTTTTTTCCTTCGAGGTGGCAGTGTTATGTGTAATTTTTTTATTTAACCTAGTCCTTACGTAACTGTCAATCGGAATGTGAATAATTTTGAAGCGAATTTCTAATCCATTGCTTCATAATTATGTTACAAAAATTTCTCTGCTTTTTTTTTTGGAGCGGAAGGGCGTGTCAGACTTTTACTGACTAAAACCCACCCGTGTTCCTTCAGTTGCCTGTGCCAGGGCCACGGTATCTCTTTCGAACAACCCGCGACCCCGTCCTTGACAACGTAAATAACGCAATGAATGTTGTTGAACTGTCAAAATGAAACCTATTCCGATTGATAGTGTGTTACCCAATTGAAGAAAACTCGCGAGCTGGACTGGAGTCGTGAGTTCCACCCCTGAGCTATTTCATCTCTTTCAGAACATACACACATAAATAGGTATTCGAAATTGCTGGCTGGCCTTCAGTAAATGAAGAGACATCAGTAGAAGAGACAAGAAACGGAGACTCTGGTTGGCTGTAAAAGTTGTTTTCGGACAGTGAAGATATTATGGAAATTTTAAATTCGAGTACAACTTTAAAACTACAAAATTTAGCCAAGTTAAAATTGTTAATTATTATTTATAATAATACCTATTATTTTCCTGAGACACACTCTTATTTATTAATGTGTTAGTATGCTTTTCGGGGTTTTGTTTCGAGATTTGCCCTATATTATGTACTCTTTTGATGAGGAAATTCAATTCCGAATTTAAAATCTTGAGTAATAAGATAACATTAAATAAACATTTTAACCGTCTTACTAATAAACATAGAATAATGTTATTCCAAATTTAAATCTATGAAAATGTATGGTTATTCCTTTGTTATTCCTTTATTCTTATAACTTTATTCCGTGTTTTATTTGTAAGAGGGTATGACTTTAAATATAATCAATGTTTATTTATTTTAATTGATGATTGATTTTTTTATTATTTTTTTTATTTTAATTCTTTCAGGAGAATCTGGTTAGACTGGAAGCCGACCCCAACAGAGTTGAAAAAAGGCTAGACAGATTGATTAATTTTAATTATTTTGTTAAAGAAACATGGGACTTCAGTGATAATGTGGCTAGCAAAAAGTGGTTTAATTAAGTAACTAGATACTTTAAACTTTGCATACTCAGGCATGTTGTTTTGTTAACCTGTAACTCTCTCCAGATATCATGGCTCTTACGAATCATTTTGTTAGCTGAACATTCAAAGGGAATTGCCCATCAGCCACACAAAAAAATGCTTGAAATGGACAACAATGAAATATACGCCAAATTGCACTACAAATCGTAGGGAATCCATTACAAATTCAATAATTATCAAAAAACTAGGTAGAAGCGAGTTCCAATCATTTTTTCTAAAATATAGGTTAAGTCAAGGTTAAGGATTAATAGGCAATAATTATACAACAAAACAGCATTTAAATGTTTTAATCATCATTAAAAACCACTAATATATCATAAAGAAACTGTGCAGGAGGATAGATATTGGATTGGTACCGGGGCCAGCTAAGTACCATTTATTATTGACATAGTATGAGCACAGGTGCCAACTGTTCGCCGTCCCACTAGGCAGTTACAATAACGATGCTATATATGCCTACTTGTCGACTGTCTGGTCGACTGGTTCCTGGTGTCTCGGTGATAGTTTGAATTGTTAATCTTAGACGTGCATCACAAACAACACTGTCTTGTTCAACCTGTGGAAAAGAACAAAACATAATGTACTTATTGTTGTATCAAGACACCTAGGGAATCTCAGTACTTACAGCTTGTGGTGTAATCCATGCCTGTATTAAACGTCTTACTTCATCATTTTGCACTGATATAAGATTACGTCTCATCGATGCAATATCGAGATAGCAATTAACACAGTGTACGTTTCTATCCATTTTTAAATAAACACGGCACAAGTCCGAAATATTAGCAGCGTCGTATAATATAAAGCAGGTTCAGGTCCGTCGTCAAAAAGCCGAGTCGAAGTTTCGGCGGGTCCAATCTAAGCCCGTGTTCAAAAATGGGTAACGTGTACAGAAGTAAAATCAAAATCCTTAAAAAATGGCCAAAGTCGTCGTTAAATATAGTTACTAAAAAGTAATATACTAGTAACTCAAGTCGCAAACGCAAAACCATGAATCGATCAAATCAACAATCGAAAAAATTAAATGCAGTAATGTCAAAGTGTCAGTAAGGCAAAGGACATTATGATGCATACAGCCTACGATACGTTTTCTATTTTGAAAATAATTTGATTTTAATTAATATTGAAATGCATATATTATTTTAATTAGATTTACGGTATAAATAGGTCGAATTATATTAAATGAATGATAACTGTGCAATAATTCTATAAAAGAGTTCGTTAAAGATTATTTGACGATTCCTGTTTGGCTGAATGTCGATTACTCATGTCAAATAAACACTGACCTCCATGATAAAATAAGAAGGAATTAGACGGATATCAAGTTAAATATTTTAAAGATCGTTATATTTTCACCCTAGGTATACAAACTTGAGAATTATTTAATTATACCTAATTTATTCTAAACAGAATTAAGGACTGTAAGTAGTTTCTGTCTATTTCAAGCATTTTTCAGGCATTCCCCTTTGATTTTTGTCTCACAAAACAGTATGGAAGTCAAGAACTTCGTCGGATGTCAAATCCTGGGGGGATTTGGTTTCACGACAGTTTGATCGATTGATGTTGGAAGTTTTGAAGCGCGATTATTGTTTCAATTATGAAAAAACCCCTACAATGTAAAGAGTCTTAATTAACACATTAGTGTTAATTAAGACTCTTTACATTGTAGGGGTTCTCGGTGAGTTTAACGATGGATTGAATCAACAAGAGAATTGGAGAAATATTATGTAGGTAGGTACGTTGATTAAATCTTCAGACGTCACCGACCTCATTCGAAAATGCATCTCTATAAAAATGCGGCGATACAGGACTGAAATATTAAATGAAAGAAATAAGTAGGTAAATTATTTTCAGGAAAAATAGGGAATCAAACGTAGACCGAACTTTGTGAGGCGAATGCGGAACAAATCATTTGATCCAATACTTGTTAAGGCCAAGCAATTAGAACATTTTGCCATTTTTGATTTTTTCATGTTATAGTGGTTTTTAATTTAATTATTACTTACAGGAATATGTCTTCTATACACAGTATGAAGGTATCTAAGTTTTAGTTTCCTAAATACAACTAATATTTTTACCATAAAAATAGCCATAAATTTTATGTTGTCCGCAATCATAAATGAAATCGAACTTTGCTTTTTATGTCATCATAAAAAAAATATTTTTTTATTACAAATGTGACACATTTTTTGGACAATAGATTACATTCAGAAGATAACAAAGGATTTTTGTTGAAAAGTTGGGTAATAAAATTTATAGTTCGCCTTCGGGGTTGTAAGCCTAGATATTTTTAATTTTGCGATGATTGCTTGTAACCATTGACATAGGTAATATTATAATAGTAGGTACTAGTGAATTCTAAGAAGTGGGTTTGATGTTTTTGAGAATGTGGTTTGAACATTGATAGAAAGTTAGAGCGTTACATTTTTTTATAACTATAGGGGTTTTTAGTAATTTTAGTAATTCTGATGTAACATAAACTAACTTTCATCTGTTACGTTAAGCTTTAAACTAACTTTGAAAGTTAGTTTAAAGCACTGTCAATTTCTTCCGTATTATGAAATTAGCAAAAGAAGAAGACAAAACACTATTTTAACTAAAATAGGTTTGTAGAGGGTTCTAGTTTTTTATTTATGAATGGGGGGCTAAATGTCTAAGTTCATCTGGATTAGTCACGTTTTATTTGACAAATCCTAAAAAAGTAGGATAAATACTAGCGATAAGTAAGAGAAGTTTTTAAATATTTTGATTATGTTCATATGAGGATTCATAAACATTCCATAAAGTTATTATTTTTAATTTCGCACTAGTACAAGCTAATATATGAATTGTCTGTCATCTGTTGGTGGTATTAAACTACACGTTCACTGTGTTTCATGTTCTACACTAATTTGAATATAGATGGCGCTATTCACAAGACAAAGCAGACAGATTTACATTCTAACCAGATGGAAGTAGGTAAAAAACCTTTTCAGAAATTAACAGTTGCGTCACTAGATGTAGCTGAGTCAAAGAAAGAAATATTAGCTTAAAATAAGGCGCTACTGTCAATATTCGCGAAAATACACATGCCTGTGGCTGGTACAAAACTGCAAGGCCAGCTTCTTGCCATGTGCCATATTATCTTCTGATTGCTCAATGTCACAATAGCATTGTCAGCTACTTATCTTTGTACCAGCTTCACGCATGTATTTTCGCCCTTTAAGAGTGTGGTTCCCTATTTTCGCGCTCGGATTTTAAACATCTGACGCTCGACGCCGCGTAGCGAGTGCGCGTGTGTGCGTTTTTCCTCATGTACGGCACACAGTTGCGATGCTGCGACGACTAAATGATCTTGATCTGTAGCTATGGCGTACCTATATTTTTTTGAAGTAAAAGCTAGAGGTTTACGGAGAAAATAAAAAGACTGTCCACAATACATTATTAGTGTATTTTAATTAAATTTATACAAATATGGATGAAGAAAATAATATTATGTAGGTACTTATAAAAACTAAACTCATTTTACTTATTTGTTTAAGTATTTGTATACTTATAAGTAATTGAAGTTTTATAAAAGTATTTGTCTAAGGGGATCGATCGACTTTTCCTTGGATCTATAATTTCTGGGAGAACACAATCACAATAAGATTTTGTTAACAGCGGAGCCATCTTTTGTCCAAAATCATCGTTTTTTTTTGTGTAAAACAGTTGAATTTAAGCGCTATTTCAATGTAGATAAAGACGCCACGCGCTAGCTATAATTATTTATTTTTCTTGCGGCATAGGTTTACCAACCGCATCAAGTGCATAAAACAGTTGAATTTGAACCAACACTAATACATAAATACATAAAGCCGCCTCATGCGCAAATGTTTGGTTTACTGTTTTCAAATTTCAAATAGGTAGGTCACCCCGCTGCCACAGAATAAATAATAGTACTGCTGCGTTCGTGTGGGGTTGGTTTTATAATGTTTATTAGCCTAGGCAAGTATTGTACGTGTCCAGTCGACCTAATGACTATACAGTAGACCACACGTCGCACGTCAGTGGTAAGTGATAAGGATTTGTATAGGTATCGTTTTCATAGTTTTCGATTTCGACTATAGCCAATAGTGAAGTCAAAATTAAAATGCAAGATGGCGGCTGCGAAAATTTTCAAATTTTTCGTCATGGGTGTTGTTTTCATAGTTCTTGAGTGTGCTAAAGCCGATATTGGCGTTAAAATGTAAATCCGACATGGTGGCTGCGAACATTTTCAAATTTTTCGTCATGGGTGTCGTTTTCATAGTTCTCGAGGATGAAGCCGATAGTGAAGTCAATCATACCTTCTAATGCGGCCCATGAAAGCAATGCAATGGTGGCCCAATGGTAACGATCCCAACTTGCGAGTTGTAGGTCATGGTTTCGAACCCAGGCAGGCACTTTGTGTAAATAATTTCATCACCACTACTCTCAAAACAGTGAAGGAAAATATCGTGAGGAAACCGCCTAGAACCAAAATTTCGAAGACATGTGACATCTACCAACCCGCACTGGGTCCTCGTGGTGTATTACGGCCCACTCCCTCTCACCGATAGGAGCCTTGTGTCCCAGCAGTGGGAACATTATAGGCTGATTATGATTTAGACCCATTATTTTGTGAGCGAGCACGTTTCAGTGCCAGAGGTCATCACTGATGTGAGACGAGAAGATATATTACGCTCAACACCGCCGCGCGCGGCCTTTGTCCGATCAGAGCGCGGCTAGCCGCGCGTGGCAGCCGCGCTCAAATGCCGCTCTATATTTGGACACACCTTTATATAGTGCCTTTATCTATGCCTCACTCGTTTCATATCGTTTAGTGCGGTAGTGATTTGAGTGTATTTCCCATAGTTTTATTGATGTTTTCCTCGACCCCTGTTTTCTTTCTGCGGACTTCTGATCTTGCTTCTTGTACGAACCTTGCTACCACACCTAACACAGTATGGAGAACCCCGCATAAACGGTGGACTTGAACTTGTTATTTTGGATTTTACGACCAGCCTACCGATTTCATATTGGCACCATGGATCGTTGTGTAAATTGTGGCAAAGTGACTTGAGGCTGTAGTTTACGTGGTCGTCGAGCTGAAGAACTTCAAAAATCTGCTGTTAAGTACCTATATGTAGATCGTTATGTAGCCTCACTTTTATTACATCTCTTTTAACTCGAAACTCAGACCGCGAAAATCCGCAAAATGTTCAGTGATGGTTTGATAATATAGTAGCTATAAATTGACACCAATTTCATCTTTTTACAACCGAGGCCCAGGCCCAAGTTTATATGGCATGGTTTCCGTCTCCTTTGTCACGGATCCACAATAGAGATTGTGGCAGTAGAGATTTCAAATAAAAATCTGATATAAATTTTTTCTCCATATTCATCCTCCAAAATTCTTGTAGCCATCTTGGATTTACATTTTGACTACACTATCGACGTTAGCACTCACAAGAACCATGAAAACGATACCCATGATGAAAAATTTGAAAATGTTCGCAGCCGCCATCTTGGATTTACATTTTAACGTCACTATCGGCTTTAGAATCCTCGAAAACAATGGGAACGATCCCCATGACGAAGAATTTAAAAATTTTCGCAGCCGCCATCTTGGATTTACATTTTGACCAAATTATATTGTATTGTTGATATTGTAATTACAATATCAATATTAAAAGTATTACAACATAATTCAAGAATTGTAAGATAATTCTCCTAAAGTAAGTGTTCCTACCACTTTAGCTACTTAAATGAAAGGATTAAAAATATTTAGTCGCACTACAATTTACGTATATATCACGCGAGGCGCATGCGCGGCGGCGGGAAATCAACCGACATAGGTCCTGCGTCGACGAGCGCCAGAGCGCGTCTGACTTAGGCCTTTCGATGCACCCGATTTTATACTTACTTTAAAAAAATATTTTTGTAAATGATTGAAGACAGATATGTTTTATTTTTTACACATATATAGTACAATCTTTCTTCTTACGTATAAAATGATTTGTGTTGCCAAATGACTTTTAGATTCTGAGAAATGACGTGTTTTTTTGTAGTCAATTTCTCGATTTTTGATTATCTTAGACGTGATTAAAATACAAGTTAATGAATTAAAAATCAAACTTTTCTCAATGCATTTTAAATTTCAGGATATGGCTCTTCGAATGAATACCATTTTATCTTCTTACTTAGTAATAATAATTGGTGTAAGATTACTTCAAAGTTGAGCCTTCGCGCGTCATCTGGAAATCGCGCCTTCGAAATCGACTGTTTTCGTAGTCAATAATCCAATTTGAACAAGTTTTTTTTAATAGACTTTAAATAAAAATGTATGATAATTACGATGATTGAAGTCAAAAGAAGCTAACAAAATAAATTATGTGACCAAAATCACTTCAAAATCTCCCAAATTCTCGATTTACGTATGAAAAATGCAAACACGCTCTAGTAGGTAATAAAATAAAACAAAAGAAATGAGGAGAATGTTGATGCAAAATAATAAAAGATGACAGATATAACTTTTTTCTATTGGGTTTCATATAAAATTCTTTATTTATTTCTAATCAATTATTTACAATATTCCTCTAATACTTTCATACGTCACTTTTAGATTTATCGGAAGCATTTAATTCAGATCCAAAAACATTCAATAAAAATGCTTTGTATTCTGCAGTTTTCACTGAATATGCTATTCTAACGTTAGCCTCTTCCTTTTCCACGAAATCGTTTGTATTGATTCCTCTCTTATCACCTGTAAACAGAGATTTAATTAGCACAATGGAATCAATTACATTAACTATCTAGTACTTACTGAAATTGTTCCTTTTAATATTTTCTGACTCATATTTATATCGTTGTCCATCATCTACGTTGATAGCCTTGTTTCACTCACAGCCAAGTTTAGGCCTCTTCCATTATACCAAGCATCAATCATGATCACAATTTCAGTATTATCATCATTTCTACCATCAACAGTTGCTAGACATAGAATTCCCCCACAGACACTGGTTCAAGACTCCCCTTTCCCGAAACCATATCTAGGTCCTTGATCCACCTTATGGGAGGCGGGCCCTCGCTGAATCTTCTAGCTAGTACATAATAATTAACTATTATGGACTTACCGCAAATAGTGATATCGTTTTTCGAATACTTGTACTCCGCCACTAGATCTGGTCTTAGGAACAGTGCCACCGTCGCAGGGTCCAACGCTTGCCAGGTTGGTTCTATCCCTAGGACTACCTTCTCATATTTATTCTGGGCCTTTATTATATCCGTGTCTATTGCACCTAGTTGATTTTCTCTCCAATCCTGGAAACATTTAAATAAATTCTTGAGTCACTGGGCATTTCGTATTTGGAGTATGTATTGTTGTTAGAACATCGTCGCGAAACGCGATGATGTACTTCAGGCCCTGTGACTGATGTCTTGGTCGGATAGTGATAGATAAACCTCACTTGCAGATCAAAGTGGACTGGACTTTTTGGAAGACTGTGACAATAATTTAAAAATTAAGTGTTTGGATAAACATGAGAGTACCTACTACCTACTAAAAATAAATAGAGTAAATACTTGCCTTACTAAAATTGAGGTACTGCTTAGCCTGTGAGAAGGGGAAGACCGTGACTTTGTCTGGAGTGGCATTCTGTGCCACTACATGATACGCTTCTACATCCATATGAGCGTTGAATTCTGGTGTTGGATTTTCTTCACCTAGAATTTGAAAAAAAACCGGTCAAGTGCGAGTTGGACTCGCGAACGAAGGGTTCCGTACCATATTATATGTTTAACAATCGCAAGGATAACTTTTTACTTATTTTATAATGATACTGCAAAAAATAACCTTGTAAGGTTATTTTTTGCAGTTGCAGAAAATCACCCATGTTTAAACAAAATACCTTATGAATCGCCGCTTTCAGTATTGTTGATTAAATACAGTATTCATGGTACCTACATGGTATAAAGAAGTTTCAAATTCCTAATTTGTTGAATTGTTGCGCTAGAGCTCGTACAAAAATGGTCTAAAATTTACAACTTTTGCGGCCCCCTATTTCTTAATTTTAAAAGATTTTAAAAAAATATGTGTGTACTCTAGTCAATGAGTTCTAGACGATGACACCCCACGTGCTAGATTAAAATTTTAATTTTTTTTTCAAAATGAAAAGTTTGTTGTATGGGGATCGACCCCTTACATTTTTAACTTTGCTATATTTTTATTATTTGTTGTTATAGCCGTAATAGACAGCGGAGGCTTAGTAAGTTTGTACTGGGCTGTACGTGGTTGTCTGATTTCATGGATTTTAATTTTCTTGCGCGGAACCCTAATTATTTTTCTAAAATAAAATAGCCTAAGTTACTCCTTAAAACATCAGCTATATGTCGTCAAAATCGGTGAAAATTCGTTTGGTAAGTTTCCTAACTTGACTCAAAGTACCATTTTTTTAATCGGACTGCGCTTTAAAATTCTTCTATACAAACTTTAACATCCCTAACCTCATTTGAGGCGTAGTTTTGAAAAACTAATAATGACAATGACAAACATTATTACTTACTTATGCAAGTATTTGTGCTAAGTTTCAAGTTCATTAACCAAATTAATAAGATTAAGTATAAAAACTGAGTTTTGAGTTAATCGGACCGCGTGTTAAAGTTCTTCGATACAAACTTTGACACCCCCAATCCCTCCTTAGGGGGTTGTTTAGGAAAACTAAAAATGGTAAACTTTATAATTTACTTAGATGAATATTCGTGCTAAGTTTCAAGTCTATTAACTCAAGGGATATGATTTTTCATACAATCTTTCATCCCCTATTTTACCCCTTTAGGGATGGAATTTCCAAAAATCCTTCCTAAATAGATGTTTACACTATATAAGGTATCTATGTGCAAAATTTCAAGTCTCTAAGTCCATTGGTTTGGGCTGTGCGTTGGTATATTAGTCAGTGAGTCAGTCAGTACTTTGATTTTTTTATATATATAGATTTACCATGTTATTTTAAGACCACAGACTTCTTATAGGTTTTCCTGTAATCTACAGGTATAGAACTATTTTTTATATTTTTTTCAAAATTTTAGGCTCAGTAGTTTCGGAGATAAGGGGGGGGGGGAATGGTCAATTTTCGTCAATTTTCTTAAATAACTTTAAAACAATATATTTTAAAATTATAAAATAAATATATTTGAGACCCTCATAGTAAGCCCTTTCATTTGATATGTCACACGGTACAGTTTACAAAACTTTTTTTTAAAATTTTCTTATTTTCCCCCTAAAAGTGACTCTCATATTCAAAATTCATATATTTACTTTAGCTGTACGTGTTTGGGTCACAGAAATCCATATGTGTAGCAAATTTTAACTTAATCGGCCCATTAGATTCGGAGCAAATTGGCTGTGACAGACGGACAGACGGACAGACAGACAGACAGACACACGAGTGATCCTATAAGGGTTCCGTTTTTTCCTTTTAAGGTACGGAACCCTAAAATTATTCAAAGCGCTCTTTATCTTTTTCTTATTTGTATGAATGATTTCCAAAACATCAAACGTTTTCTTTAAAACAAGCTTCAAGGTACAGTAACTTGTACGTCTGTGGTGACATTTTGTACTATAGCTGGCCCTGCGTAGTATGGAGTTTCAACATAACAAGAGGCTAGCTTATAATGGTTTTGTTTCCTGTAACGTGCGGCTCACCGTATTTCGTTTGATTTATCTGCGTGAGGCTTAACGCTAAAGGGTACAAGTAAGTATTTCAATATTTCAAGGTTTTTCTCTGATGTTCGTAATCACGAAGTACGACATTACCTCTACCATCATATCAACTGTTACTTACTATGAATATGTCCTGCTCCTATGTATAAATGGTTCAGTCTTGATAAGAAGCCTGGGTCCAGTTTTATAGCTAATGCTATGTTTGTCAGTGTTCCAATTGTTATCACAGTCAAATCACCTGAAATTAACAGAAATAAATAAAAATAATAGTAGATTTAGAACCATTTGGACTGCTTCAAAAGGACCATACTAAGCTCTGTCCTTCACACCATGGATAGTTAATTTTATCCGTACCTTCATAAGTCTTGGAGTAATCAATAAGAGCATTCACAGCGTTCTCAGTCTTTGCTGGCACCAGATCGGGGAAAGTTTCACCACTGTCTCCTAAACCATCCTTGCCATAATAATCAGTCACTGACGGAGTTGTCACCAACGATGCTTTGGATCCCCTGTAGATTGGCACCTGGAATTCGTGAAGATGTGACTCATCACACATGTTACAGTGGTAACATTAGGATTATGAAAATCACTCTTACTGCTACGACTTAAAGGTGCTGTATAATGTCGATGTGACGATCTAGGTTTTCAAAGAATTCCACCATGCCCCTCTTGTGAAGAGGTTTAAAGGTTTAAAGTATTCTAAGCGGTTCTAATGAATTAAGCAAATCCTAAAAGGGCGAAGGACCATAAATACCTGGTCCTTTGTGATTTATTTGAAATTTAATGTCTTTCGATTTGGTTTTTCTCATTTATATCAGACAATACCGAAAATTTTCAAAACTATTTTGGCATCGAAAATAAACGATCTTGGATCGACTTTCAGTCTTAAGAGGAAATGCGGGCGGGCAGACTTTTGACAATTAGTTATTTAAAGAAACTATTTCTGTCGCTCTGCGAGCGCTCCGCCCTCATATTCGTGCGCTAAGGACCACTGCAGATCCGACTAAATAACCTATGTAAAAAGTCCCATTTCGAGGATTGGCTCTCGCCTATTTCCTCCTCCAATATTGGACCAATTTAAAAGATATTTCATAATCTGAATAAGAAAGATACCTATATACTATGCCCCCATGTTTTCCTTTTTTCGTTAATAGTTGTCAAATTTGTACACTAGGCCTCTGTTGACAGCGCTCTGAGTAGGCAATTTTGAGCATTTTTTGAGGGTTCTAGTTCTTATAAAAATAATGTATCACCAAAAAGGAAAACATAGGGGCATACAAGTAACTCATATTTATATTTCTGTAAAGAATCATTGCTTTATGGTCACTAACCAGAAAGAAAACAGGCGGGAGCGTTTGTATGGAGAAAAGAGCACCCGCATTTCCTCTTAACTGCTACCAAATATGTCTAAGATTAAAACGGGTGATATGTTTGTCAGCATACGCAAACTGTGTTATCAAGCTATTGTATAATAATTACAGTAGGTATTGAAACACTGGGATGTTGACATTAATCTTCATTACGAATTCTTATCTTAGTAAATGAAGTCACAGTTCAACTAATATTACTGATAAATAACTAGGGTTGTTGCTGCATAATAATGTAGGCTATATTAATTTATCGTTAAAGGAACCTAGTTTACCTATGTTGGAAGGACCATTTATGATAACGTATTTGCGTTATCAGGATAAATGGTTAAATGGTACGGTACTGTAGTTGGTAATCTATTACCTATTATTGTTCTTTGAAAGTGGTAGCTAGCAAGCAATGGTAAAATTTGACAATATTGAAATGATAATTGAGTTTTGGATCTTGGGCTTGGACGACAAAATGTAAATTTAAAAAAAATCTTAAAACTCGACTGCGTAAAAAGTGAACTTTAAAAAATATAGATTTGTTTTTTTTTTTTTTTGTAAAATTTAATATTAAAATAAAATAAATAATATCACTACATAGTCTATAACAAAGTCGCTTCCCGCTGTCTGTCTGTCCCTATGTATGCTTAGATCTTTAAAACTACGCAACGGATTTTGATGCGGTTTTTTTAAATATATAGAGTGATCCAAGAGGAAGGTTTATATGTATAATACAGCCGCGGGCGAAGCTGCGGGCAAATGCTAGTTAATAACAAGATACATTATAATAACTAGTAGTATGAACAATCTCAAGCAGTCAGAAGCATTATCTTAAATTTTACAATAAATATTTACGGTATTATGATAAGTATATAAGTAATCTTGTTTCCATCTTTTTTTTAAGTTTATTTTGATTTTTTAAATATTTTACTTTTTATTTTACACTTGTTTGTTTGCAGATGCAACATACTTAATATAAATATTATACAAGGTGTATTCAGAGAAGTGTGGTCAAACTTAACGGTGTGGTACAAACCATCAAACTGAACAACTTTCTCCATTGGACCAACATCGTAATCGAGAAAAAAATATCAGCTGTCTTTTACAAACCTTCAATAGGTACCTACCTCCGTCTCATACTTATGGGATAGATGTAGGTACCTATTGAAGGTTTGTAAAAGACAGCTGATATTTTTTTCTCGATTACGATGTTGGTCCAATGGAGAAAGTTGCTCAGTTTGATGGTCTGTACCACACCCTTAAGTTTGACCACACCTTTCTATACACCCTATGTAGCCTATGTCACTCCCACAATTAAGACGAATACCACACGATACCGCATATTTATGTCAAAATCCATCAAGCCGTTTGGCCTATACAGAGCGTGTCAAAGAACTAGACATACATACATACTCTCGAAAAACATTACCAGGAACCCTCCTGAACATAATTCATTATTATTTTTAAAAATAAGAATGAATTACGTTAATTTTCTACTCACATCTTGTCTTCTAGCAACTCTCAGGATCCTCTGATTGTTGTAGCAAACGTTGTCTTCTTTGGTATTTCCATTTCCTGTCGTTAATGCCAGCAGTTTTGGTCTGAAAACCAGAACCATGGACAAAATAACAGTAAAGAAATTGTTATCTGTATAGTATCTAATAATCTCGTACAATTGTAAAAATTGTGGTTTTCTGGCAGGGCAGTTGAAAGGATAATCCTGCTTAGCAAATGTATTCATTTGTGGGTTCAGTGTGCAGTTATTCTGAAGAAAGAAGATGTTTTAAACTTTCACTGTTTAAGTTTGGCTAAACTTTTAAATTCCCCTAATTAGTACCACGGTTAAACTTATATAATGTTTATTTCCAAAAAAATACGTGAGTATGAATGTGGGTGCTTCTACTTGTCTAGGATTGATAACCTTATTACTTTGTTATTCGGTTAATACGTACCCATCAAAATATTTCTCGTACAACAAAGCCAGGAAAATGGCCATAGCATCGTCACCACCAGCGTCATTGTCTATTATGAACTTCGGCTTCCTCTTCTCTGTAGATAAGCTGACAATAAAATAATATATTTTAGGTACCTATACCAAAAGACTATAAAATCGCTTCGGTAGTTTAAATAATGTTCCAAGGTGCGCAGCTATAGTGAGGTTCTATAGTCCAAAAGAGGTTTCCTAAAGCTAGGAGTACCTAGTTACTATCCTATTGGTTATCTTTCTATTGCTTTGTCAATCAATGTAATCATTTTCAAAAAAGGTTTCCTAAAATTATGGATATCTACGAACGTAGGAGTATCTACTAACCTATTGGTTATCTTTCCATTGCTTTGTCAATCAATGTAATCATTTTCAAAAAAGGTTTCCTAAAAGTATGGATATCTACGAACGTAGGAGTATCTACTAACCTAATCGTTATCTTTCTATTGCTTTGTCAATCAATGTAATCATTTTCAAAAAAGGTTTCCTAAAATTATGGATATCTACGAACGTAGGAGTATCTACTAACCTATTGGTTATCTTTCCATTGCTTTGTCAATCAATGTAATCATTTTCAAAAAAGGTTTCCTAAAAGTATGGATATCTACGAACGTAGGAGTATCTACTAACCTAATGGTTATCTTTCTATTGCTTTGTCAATCAATGTAATCATTTTCAAAAAAGGTTTCCTAAAAGTATGGATATCTACGAACGTAGGAGTATCTACTAACCTATTGGTTATCTTTCCATTGCTTTGTCAATCAATGTAATCATTTTCAAAAAAGGTTTCCTAAAATTATGGATATCTACGAACGTAGGAGTATCTACTAACCTATTGGTTATCTTTCCATTGCTTTGTCAATCAATGTAATCATTTTCAAAAAAGGTTTCCTAAAAGTATGGATATCTACGAACGTAGGAGTATCTACTAACCTATTGGTTATCTTTCCATTGCTTTGTCAATCAATGTAATCATTTTCAAAAAAGGTTTCCTAAAAGTATGGATATCTACGAACGTAGGAGTATCTACTAACCTATTGGTTATCTTTCCATTGCTTTGTCAATCAATGTAATCATTCTCAAAATCAAAACATAAATCTTCTTGCATCATCACTAAGATTTTATCAGATAAAGTTGCAACACACAACATTTTGTGTGTTGTTACAACATGTCCCAGAGTTGAATCTACAAGCATGACAATCATCTTGGAATCATTGTACTCATCATTATCCACTCACACACATGTCTGTGTTTGGGCTATTTTTAGACCCAAAACCCCAGCAGCGGTACCTACAGGGCTATAGGTTCACAACTACTGATATACAGGGTGAAATTGAATAGATGCGACAAAATTTAAGGGGGTGTTCTACGCATCAATATGAACAACTTTTACTATGGGACCAAACCTGAAATCGGGAAAAAAAAATCAGCTGTTCAGTACATTTTGACGAATTATGCGAACATTAAATGAACAGCTGATTTTTTTTTCGCGATTTCAGGTTTGGTCCCATAGTAAAAGTTGTTCATATTGATGCGTAGAACACCCCCTTAAATTTTGTCGCATCTATTCAATTTCACCCTGTATATAAGGATATATATGAGGATATGTTTTCCATCGGATGATGTTTTGTTACGTTTATATATATGTGATATAAGCTTATATACCTACTATGTAAAGTTTTGTCCTTATGCACACATGGAGTGCATTTAACACTTGAGGGGTTATGAACAACTTTTACTTCTGACCAAACCTGAAATCGCGATAAAAAAATCAGCTGTTCCGTACATGATAACTCGTCAAAATGTAGGGAGCAGCTGATTTTTTTTCGCAATTTCAAGTTTGATCTAATAGTATTAGGTATTCATAATGTTATGATGAGCAGTACAATGACCCCTTAAGCGGTTGTGTATTCAATTCTAGAATATGTTGTATATACTTTTAGGTCATTAAACTATGATAAGTCAATCACAAATTGCCTAATTGACCCAATTTATAAGAAAATAAACACGGCATGTCAATTATATATTATTAACATGCCAAGCAGGTATTATTTTCTGCATTACTATCTTACGGATTGTAGTAAGTATATTATTCTTACAAAATTTAGTATAGGTATTTATTTATGACCAAGGCCACATAACAAGACAACTAACAAGGTAGATATGGCACATGAAGGAAGTTGTTGCATTAAAATGGGAAATCTGAAAAGATCTTTAAGATCTTCATCCACATCACACACATCTTTATTCTCATACACACTCAAACGAAATAGCTGAACTTTATTTTATAACTAAACACTGTCCTCACACAAACACATAAATATTTTATTTAAAACAAATTACCTACCAATTAATACACACACAGATAAACAAAAGAACAAAAATAGTTCTTAAATCCAACATCATTGAAACGTGCGTTATCAATCGCGTCGGGAGGTGAACTAAACTAAATAATAAAAGATAAAAGATCATGCTTGGATTGTACCTATTTGTTGTATAATCTGAGATTGAGATGCAAAATCTTACGAGGACTTGTTTACGTTCGGCCTGTGGGCGAGTCACTAGAATGAGAACTTGTTTTTGGAGTTGTATTTTAGATACTGTAAACAATTAGGTAGAAGTTTTCGAAAGAAGAACCTACAGACATACTTGCCTTCCAAATACTTCTTTTCTAAATCTCTCAGTTGATGGGTTTATTTTCTCACGTGGACTCATATCATCATTCTCATTCATCATTCTCCTGCCCTTATCCCAATCTATTTGGGGTCGGCGCAACATGTCCTTTTTAGGGTTCCGTACCTCAAAAGGAAAAAAACGGAACCCTTATAGGATCACTCGTGTGTCTGTCTGTCTGTCCGTCTGTCATAGCTAATTTGCTCCGAATCTAATGGATCGATTAAGTTAAAATTTGGTACACATATGGATTTCTGTGACCCAAACACGTACAGCTAAAGTAAATATATGAATTTTGAATATGAGAGTCACTTTTAGGGGGAAAATAAGAAAATGTAACAAAAAAAGTTTTGTAAACTGTACCGTGTGACATATCAAATGAAAGGGCTTCTATGAGGGTCTCAAATATATATTTTTTTTATAGTTTTAAAATATATTGTTTTAAAGCTATTTAAGAAAATAGACGAAAATTTACCATTCCTTATCTCCGAAACTACTGAGCCTAAAATTTTGAAAAAAATATAGAAAATAGTTCTATACCTGTAGATTACAGGAAAATCTATAAGAAGTCTGTGGTCTTAAAATAACATGGTAAATCTATTCTTAAGGATCAGAAGCCTAACTAGTTTTTTAAAAAGAAACCACAAAACAACCGACAACTATTTACTTAAATTTAGAAAAATCGTTACAAGAAAATTATTCAATATGATCACTAATACGCGTCCGTCCCATGCGAGCTCCGCAGCAAAAGTGACCGAGGCGAGTGAGCAGCCTGAGCAGGCGGCTCATGGCGTGTCACCCCCTCCACTGACAGCGTCATCGCAGCGACGTGATGGCCCCGCCCTCTCAGCTGTCAAATTCTTTAAGACGGCCTCTCCTGACAGCTGAACGTCCTCGTCAGCTTAGCTTCCTGGCTCCAAGTCCTCGTCCGTATGGCCACCACTGGGTGGGTTTCCCAATGGTAGGCTTCCTTGCGCCTGGTCATCATCATTTGACTCGTCACCTAAAACATACCAACATAAGAAAATCAACACAACATTCCGAAAGCTTAACTTGGAGCTACCCATTGCAATGAAAGTACAAGCGTTTTACTGCAACTTCAAGCAATAACATCAAAATGGGTAGCAGATAGGTTATCGTATCACCAATGAAAGAGTTCCGGACCTCAATCATTACTGAAACAATAACAAAATCACCTGGCAACCACTATCGGGGTTCCAGTGACCAAAACACCTGGCAACCACTGTCAGGGTTCCAGTAAACAAAATCACCTGGCAACCACTATCGGGGTTCCAGTGACCAAAACACCTGGCAACCACTGTCGGGGTTCCAGTAAACAAAATCACCTGGCAACCACTATCGGGGTTCCAGTAACCACTGCCACATAAAAAGGCCATAACCTGGCAACCACTATCGGGGTTCCAGTAACCACTGCCACATAAAAAGGCCATAACCTGGCAACCACTATCGGGGTTCCAGTAACCACTGCCACATAAAAAGGCCATAACCTGGCAACCACTATCGGGGTTCCAGTAACCACTGCCACATAAAAAGGCCATAACCTGGCAACCACTATCGGGGTTCCAGTAACCACTGCCACATAAAAAGGCCATAACCTGGCAACCACTATCGGGGTTCCAGTAACCACTGCCACATAAAAAGGCCATAAGTAAAAAGCTGCCACAATGCTGCTTTTACTTACCACCACCGAGATGATCGAAGAATACTTCGCAAGCATCCGGGGTCCACTTACCACCACCGAGATGATCGAAGAATACTTCGCAAGCATCCGGGGTCCACTTACCACGCCACTGAACCATATGTTCTGCGGCGGTCTGTGTTTTCTTGCCGTACGAGCCAGCAATCAGCTCGAGCTCGTACCGGTGATGTGGGAGCGCTCGTACCACATTGTACGGGCCACGCATCCCGGAGTCCAGCTTCCCCGTGCTCTGCGAGCCCTTGCTCACGAACACGAAACTGCCGACGTCAAATGTACCGGGCTGACGGCGACGCTCATTGACGTACGCGTCCTGCCGCTGCTGATTTTCAGCGAGCAACTCAAACGCCCTGTCTTCTCAGCGTCAGAAGAGCTTCTCGGTTAGGATGTGAGTCGTTCAGCGCGACATCTCGCACAAGAGATCTCAACACTGGAGTAGTCCCTTCAACGCCAGTCAACAGCTGCAGAGGCGAGGTGCGGGTCGTGGCTTGCCTCGTTATGTTCAAGGCGAGCTGTACCTTCCACAACGTATCGGACCACTGCACATCCTTGTTGTTCGCCTCTATCCGCAACATGTTGAGGACCGTCCTGCAATAACGCTCGACCTGCCCGTTTTCACAGTGTATTTCAGGCGTGATAAAATGTATGTTACAGCCTATCAAATAATGCCGAAAGTGTTGTAACGCGCGAATAATTGCCAACGTCTCGAGTTCGTAACGGGACTCGGCACCCTGCGTGGATTTACTAAAATAGCTGACAACTCGCTTCTGTCTACCCTCATGTTCTTGCAATAAAATTGCACCATAGCCCATACAAAAGGCTGACGTTTTCTTAGCAATTTAGCAATACAAGCAGTTTTCGAAGCATACCCAGCAATGTAGTACCTCCGAAAATACCTGCTCGGCCGTACCTGACCATGACCAATGAGCCTACCTAGGTATTCTAACTCAACTCAACTAGGTATTCTACCCAGCCTGTCAATGTGATCGTCTATCAACGGCAGCGGAAATCGTTCTTTAATAGTGATAGCATTTAGAGCTCTGTAGTCGACGCACATTCTATCAGCCCCGTCCTTTATCTTCACGAGGATGATAGGACTCGCGTAATTAGACTGACTCACGAATAATTGCCTTAGTAATCAAATCATTTATTATCTCGCGAACGCGACACTTTTCGCCTGCGGAGAGTTTATAAGGTCGATAGTAAATTGGTACGTCACTATTAACTTTTATTTCCATACAACACGTGTTTACTGTAGAGGTCGCTTTACCGGTAGTAAACGTATCAAAAAACTCAATCAACAAAGCTAACAAACACTCTTTTTCGTCACTTACTAAAGGCGTTCATATCTTAGGGAATTCTACAATCGACACGTTGTTCACATGTGAAACCCTGACTAACCGTTGAGAGTTATTTGTTCGAGTATACGTAACTCCGCTACGATTTAAAACATCAGTGCCAATCAAAATCGGAGTCTGAATACAATCTGGGGGAATAACAAATAAATCTACTTCTATAGATAATTCGGGAAATTCAATAAGAGTGCTTACATAGGAAGTGTACTCTATATCTTGACTTCCAATACCACGCATACGGCGATAGGTGGTAATTTTATTTAAACTAAAATGCTTTAAGACAGCATCAGAAGTCAGCGAAATATCAGAACTAGAATTAATTAAAACGTCGACCAGTCGACGTCGACAATGTCACACATCACATTGTTTTGTCTGGAGGAAACTATGAGCAAAAACTTACGTTACTCGAATTATTTTTATTATTTGATTTCGATTCGACACGTTCCTTAACAAAACAAGTTTCAACTAAATCTCGCAACTTTTTTTTTTTTTTTACAGAATGTGCAAGCCTTAACAGGTTTAAAAATCGAGTTAGTTGATTGAAAAATAGAGCTAGTCGATTCGGTTTTTGACGAAGATTTATCAGAACCCGCATCGATTTTTGCTGACTTTTTAGGGCAAACGGCCTGTTTGTGACCTGTGTTTCCACATGAAAAGCACACTAATCGATTATACTGCATGACTTTACGTTTACGCGGATCAGAAGAATTTGAGTTTGACGTGCGAACAGGATTGTTATCAACCTTAGGCTTTAAGTACACTGACAAAAATTCTACTAATTCTCTTGACTGTAGCTTAGCGTTGGCGGTCGCGGCCTTTACTTGGGGATCGGAGATGCCACGGATCACAATAGCGGTTTTTAGTTCTTCGAAAGTCCCTTAGCAATGCTCAGTCGCAACAGGGACTTTCGCGCATATTCAGCATAAGTAGTGAATTTATCAGAATTCACACTCATAACATCGTATAGCACAGTAGCCATATCCACTTTGCGTGGGCACAATGATCGGAATTCAATTTTAAAATTGGACCACGACCGATCACTGGTCACCCAGTCGTCGAGCCAGGTCTTGGCATCACCCCGTAAACAACCACCAATGCGTCCCAGGCATTCCCGAACGTCCCACTGACATATCTCGCGCACACAATCGACTTCCGCACACCACATGTCAAAATCATGCACACTGGGGTCAAAATTTGAGATAAAGTAATGCTTAGATCTTACTTGAATTAGAGAAGAAATCCACAATCCTGTCCGCAGCGTCAGCCTCCCGCGATGCCTCAGTGGTCACGGTTTTAAACGTAGCACGTGTTTCTGTATTAGCGGTAGCAGGTGCCCCGGCAACCACCGAAGTTTTCAGCGGCGGAGTGCTGCTCGGATGTGACGACACGGGAGTAGACGTACAGATACTGTTAGAAGGCAAACGTTCCTCTGAAGCGCTCAATCGAACCAATATTTCATTTAAAGGGTCGCGACGAGGGCTATCCCGGCGCCCATACGAACTATCCCGACGGCTACGTGGACTTTCAGAAAACTCTGATCTATCACGACGACGCCCAGAAGATCTACTACTCGATTGACGATAACGGTCACGACGCCTTTTATGAACATCGCGACGGCTATGCGAATCATTTTCCCGAGAATTACGCCTAGGTGTATTCTCACGTGGCGTGCACTCACGACGTGACATGATTATAACTGTAGGCAACGTAAATTAACACTACCTGAATAACAAAAAAAATAACACGTGGTTGCTTACTTTAGAAACACACACGAAATAAAATCTAATCGAGTAGAAACACTTGACGAATCACGTTAAAATGCACAAAAACTAATCACGGACAAAATCGAGAACACGTGGCGAAAAAAAATTTTAAACACTCTCAAAAACACTATAACTTCCGGTTAAAAAGATGGCGAACGATCTAAATCGCGTGTAATTTAGCCCAATCCCACTTCTGATCTTAAGGATCAGAAGCCTAACTAGTTTTTTAAAAAGAAACCACAAAACAACCGACAACTATTTACTTAAATTTAGAAAAATCGTTACAAGAAAATTATTCAATATGATCACTAATACGCGTCCGTCCCATCCGAGCTCCGCAGCAAAAGTGACCGAGGCGAGTGAGCAGCCTGAGCAGGCGGCTCATGGCGTGTCACCCCCTCCACTGACAGCGTCATCGCAGCGACGTGATGGCCCCGCCCTCTCAGCTGTCAAATTCTTTAAGACTATATATATAAAAAAATCAAAGTCCTGACTGAGTCACTGACTAATATATCAACGCACAGCCCAAACCAATGGACCTAGAGACTTGAAATTTTGCACATAGACACCTTATATAGTGTAAACATCCACTAAGGAAGGATTTTTGGAAATTCTATCCCTAAGGGTGTAAAATAGGGGATGAAGGTTTGTATGAAAAATCCTATCCCTTGAGTTAATAGACTTGAAACTTAGCACGAATATTCATCTAAGTAAATTATAAAGTTTATCATTTTGAGTTTTCCTAAACTACCCCTAAAGAGGGATTGAACGTGTCAAAGTTTGTATGGAGGAATTTTAACACGCGGTCCGATTAACTCAAAACTCAGTTTTTATACTTGAGACCAAAAATGAAGACTAACGTGTATCAGGGTTTTCCAAAAATCTACCCCTAAGGGGTGAAAAGTTAATTTTATAGCGGAGGATTTTATTGGGGGCTTGATTAACTCTAAAATTGGTGTAAATAATGTTTGAGTCAAGTTATGGAAACATACCAGACTGGTGACTGACTTTTGAAATTCTTTATCTGTGTTCGTGAAAACAGAGATACAGTTTATATGAAAAATCTTATTAATTTGTTTAATGAACTTGAAACTTAGCACAAATACTTGCATAAGTAAGTAATATTGTTTGTCATTATTAATTTTTCAAAACTACGCCTCAAATGAGGTTTAGGGATGTTAAAGTTTGTATAGAAGAATTTCAAAGCGCAGTCCGATTAAAAAAATGGTACTTGCCAAACGAATTTTCACCGACTTTGACGGCATATAGCTGATGTTTTAAGGAGTAACTAAGGCTATTTTTATTTTAGAAAAATAATTAGGGTTCCGCGCAAGAAAATTAAAATCCATGAAATCAGACAACCACGTACAGTCCAGTACAAACTTACTAAGCCTCCGCTGTCTATTACGGCTATAACAACAAATAATAAAAATAAAGCATACAATAAACTTTTCATTTTGAAAAAAATAAAAATAAATAATCTAGCATGTGGGGTGTCATCGTCTAGTACTCATTGAGTAGAGTACAAACACATTTTTTTTATCTTCTAAAATTAAGAAATTTTAGGCCATTTTTGTACGAGCTCTAGCGCAACAATTCAACAAATTAAGAATTTGAAACTTCTTTATACCATGTAGGTACCATAAATACTGTATTTAAGCAACAATACTAAAAACGGCGATTCATAAGGTATTTTGTTTAAACATGGGTGATTTTCTGCAACTGCAAAAAATAACCTTGTAATTCACAGTATCATTATAAAATAAGTAAAAAGTTATCTCTGCGATTTTTAAACATATAATATGGTACGGAACCCTTCGTGCGCGAGTCCGACTCGCACTTGACCGGTTTTTTCCATACTTCTCTATTAGTCGTCATCTCGGTAGTCACCCCCTTTCTAGCCATATCATCTTTCAGACAGTACACCCATCGTTTCTTTTATCTTCCCCTACTCTTATAGCCATCGACATTCATACTCAAAACTTTCCTCACGACATTTTCCTCATTCCTCCGCATCATATGCCCATACCATGACAACCGGTTTCCGCACACCTTTTCAGTCACCGGTGTCACTTTCAAACTTCCTCTTATGTACTCATTTCTTATTCTAGCCGTTTCTTAGTCCATTTTCTGAAGAACGCGTAAAGGTAATCTCTAAAAAAATCAAGCTTCTAAGTCAACGCAATAAAATACTTAGTAACATCTAAGGAACTTACTAACAGGAATTCCTTGTCTACATTATAAAGGGAACCTCTGTACAAAATTTCAGCTTTCTAGGTCCAAGGGTTTGGGCTGGGCGTTGATGAGTCAGTCAATCAGTCAGTCACGACTTCTCTTTTTTTTATTTAGCTAGATATAGATTAAAGGTGTTCTTACAAACTGCATGGCCAAAATTAAATATTTTTCTGGGTTGACTTTAGTATCCGGTCGCACGAAAATGAGGGTGACAGTGGTTGAAGGTCGTTGGGGTTGGGTCCCTGATTGTAACGATATCACTCTTATTAAAAGAGATTGCAAAGAAATTTATACTAATTGTTTATAACCTCAAATTACAAAAATAGTGTAACGAAACGTTAAAATGGGCGATTGACAACCAAATCTGTACCAGTATATTGTCTGTGGTGCAAAATGTCGTGTAAAATTGATAAAACGGAACGTAAAAAGAACTGTGAGTACTTAGTAGAAATTGTGTTCAGTAGGAAGTTAGTGTTTCCCCACTTTATGATTAAAATAGGTCGAATCTGTCCCAAAACCGAATCGGGGCACCCCGACTCCACGTAGTCTTTTGGCTGGCACACTAGAGTGTATTTAAAAATCCGGAGGCGCGGAGAGAGAGCAGCCCCCGCCGAAGCTGCGGAGGTGAGCTCGGGTGCCTGTCCTTTGTTACGTAAGGGCGAAGGGGCTGCACTTCCCGCAGCGCCGGAGACGTGCAGAAGCAACTTTGTGTTGACAAAAGTGTTTTTAGGTTAGGTTACAATAATTTGTTTTTCTCAGGAATGGTGCGTTCTCTTTTCATGGGAGTGGTACCTGGGGGGAGGGGACACCCCCCTTCCGCTACCCCTCCACCCCCCACCCTCATTTTCATGCGACCGAATACTAAAGTTTTACCATTTTTCTTTCTTTCTTTCATTCACGGTCACGACTGTTTTTTATTATTGTTTTTATCTTTATGCTCGATTACCTCACCCTCACGATTGTTTTCTTATCTACACAGGTACCTATTGTAATTTATGTTCTTGATTGGCAAAGATATATTTAGAAAATTTTATTACTAAGTAATTTGAAATTCATATATAAATTTTTACTACAGCTGACTATAACATATTTTAAATGTCAGTCTAGCTTCACCAACTTTGAATGATTTGCACATAAACTATTAGGTTATATTTATAAGCGTACCTCGGTACCTAAATAAGCCACTCATAATACACACTAACAAAACATGTAGGTACTTACGATTTCGCAGCCATTTTCCGATAATCCACTTTCGAAACACACTGGCACTCACTTCAAAGACAGGAACAACAATGAACTAATATCTTCTAGATATTTACAATTTTCTTTGTTTTCCTAGTAACAAAGATATGTACGTCTAATTCAATGCATACTCTATACATAAAATAAAATACTAAGCCGGCGCGTGTGCTCAATAATATGACGTCACGTAGTCGCACGAGTGTTGACGATGCGAGCGAAATGTAAATATTCCGGGTCAATGACCTTTGTATTCCCGTCTCGTTCTCCCCTTTGACTGTCTCAAATTAATAGGAATCACCATTTTTAGGGTTCCGTACCAAAATGGTAAAAAAGGAACCCTTATGTTGTCACTCAGTCTGTCTGTCTGTCTGTCTGTCTGTCTGTCACAGCTGGATATCTCAAGAACTAATGCTATCAACATAGACTTATAAAAAATGATGGACTCCGCGCCACGCATATCGAAAGTGAAGCACAGTAAGTATGCCGGACCGTTTGTACAAACACGCCTCGCGCACACATTTACATCATAGTATGCCGACCGGCCGCCATTACGTGACACGAGCGACGCCGTCTTTGCAGGTACTCAAATCATGCACACATAGATCGGTACGGTGCTTTACTTTCGATATTCGTGGCGCGGAGTCCATCTTTTTTTATAAGTCTATGGCTATCAACTTGAAATTTAAAACAGTTTTAGATGACGTTTACCCAACTATTTTGCAAATAAGAAAGAAATAGAAATATATATTTTTTTGCAACAGTGACTGAAAGGGGGTCTTAAAAATTAAAAGTGGGGCTACTAGGGCATGTGGGGTATCATATGAAAGAGCGCTGTTTGCAAATTCTCAAACATTTTTTTATTTTTTTTAGGCCGCATAGTTTTCGACTTTTGATGAAAAATGTAAAAAAAATGCCGTTCCCCCCCCTATCTCCGAAGTTTGCAAAGTGAAAAATCTGAAATTATTGTATGTGATAGAAGTATATGTAAAAATTACATGAAAAATAAAACGATGTCTCTAAATAGCACACTTTTTCAGAAATCCGAACGGAACCCTCGGCGCGCGAGTCCGACTCGCTCTTGACCGTTTTATTTTTGTTTGACAAAAATCGAAGCGTGGCCGACGGTGAACGATGACAATCTTTCATATGCTCAGTGCAAAGTTATTGTTATGAATAATTTCGTATTGTTTGCTTTTCATTTTAGGACCTCTTTGTTTTTTTTTTTCTTTATGATAAGATTAGATAAGATATATACCTGATTTTACCTGTATTGTTGCAAAAAAAAAACAGATATTGCCATTTCAGTAACTAGACAGAATAACATATTTATACAGGGTTATTTGTAAAACACTAGTAACCTCTTAAGGGGTCATTATACTCATCATTATGAACAACATTTACTATGGACCAAACCTGAAATCGCGAAAAAAAAATCAGCTGCTCCCTACATTTTGACGAGTTTGATGTATACATAAATGTACTGAACAGCTGATTTTTTTTCGCGATTTCAGGTTTGGTCCCATAGTAAAAGTTGTTCATAATGATGAGTATAAGAGGTTTAACCTTAAGAGGTTACTGGTGTTTTACAAATAACCCTGTATACATGACGTTATTGTCATTGGTAGGTAAATTATTTTATTGTTTTCTTTTGACTCTAACATTCATAATAATATGTTTGTGTAATTTCACACATCGA
Organism: Cosmia trapezina; assembly: GCA_905163495.3. Lineage (NCBI taxonomy): Eukaryota > Metazoa > Arthropoda > Insecta > Lepidoptera > Noctuidae > Cosmia > Cosmia trapezina. Next base: position 8,278,792 of record LR991022.1, on the reverse strand, counting down.
TAAAAGTTTGTGATCACTAGCAAAAGCTGATATATTTTTAAAATTTAAGTTTATCAAGAAAAAGTGTTTCTACGTTATGTCTTTTTTTGAAATAGAAATACGAGTACACAGTGCACTTTATTGTATGAAACATAAACACTTTTTCTTGATAAAGTTAAATTTAAAAAAAAAAAAAAAAAAAAAAAAAAAAATACAAACATCCGAATTGAGAACCTCCTCCTTTTTTAGAAGTCGGTTAAAAAATAACTTAAACTTAAACTTTTTTTGATGTGTGTAATTGCACAAACTTATTATTATGAATGTTACTTATAGACAAAAGAAAACAGTAACAATAATTTACCTAACAATGAACAACAACAAACAATGAACAATGAGTAGGTCTTGAGTAGGTATTGATGCATAAAGTAAGATTTTGTATTCTCATTGAAAAATATTTTGTAAAGTTTTATTTATTTATTTATCCTTTATTTCAGGCAACTAAGGCCCATAAAACACAATACATTATATAAGTATAAAAACTATAACTATAAACTAAAACATATTTTTCACACCACCTACTCGAAAATGTCAAATTATATGTCAAGCAACCTTAACCTAAAGTGAGTCATTAGTGGCCGGGGGCACAGCCGGTCAATAATGTTGTACTGTATTTCATTATGACCCGCTGGTCAATAATGTGATTTGAATTTGGAATCTCACATGCTCAGCTAAATTGGCAGTATAGTACTAACAAACACCCTTTGGTGCCAGAAAGAGGAAAGCTATTCTCGAAACCCTTACTACGCGTGGATGATATTCTCGATTTCCTACAAAATCATAACGACTGCTTCTTCATATCGTTGCCATGTTTTCGAAGACATAATATTGTAAGAATAATTAGATAACTACGAACCATTTTTAATTTTTTTTTTTTTTCATTAATTCCACATCAACATCTATATAAACGTACCAAATAAAAACTTAACTTTATCTTTGCACAACTGGACTAATGTCTCAAATGTTGCCATTAACTTCAATTAATATGTAAGTGCATATAACTAACTAGTTCTAAATATGTTATTCTTACTGTTTGTTTATTTAATAAATACTTTGTTTTTCGTACTATGGCTATTATTTTCTCACAGTAGGTGTAAAAAGTAGAGTATCCTCCTCTGGGCTAAAGGTGTCTTTGCCTTGGGCTAGCTTGAATCCCTCGCTGCATTCAGGATTCTTGTATTAACTCCCTCGCTTCGCTCGTGAGTTAAACTCTTAGCTCCCTCGCTGCGCTCGGGAGTTAAATCCCGAATCCTTCATTGCGCTCGAGATTCAATATGACGCCCGTGACATAAGACACAACTTTAGCCCCTCGGTGCATAATCTACTATTAGGCACCATAAATAAAAACTACTGCACACGAAGAGACGGCGCGGCGGGGCGACGGCGTTCCCACGAGCGTAATAAAATCGCGGCGGGATTTTATCGCGCACTAGATTTTCAACTCTCGTTGTTAAGCCGAGGGTTGAGAATCCAACCTAACAAAAACAGAGTGCATCCCAGCGCGACGAAAAACACACAGTTGGATTTTCAATTCCCGGCGCTAAGCAGAGAGTTGAAAATCCAGTGCGCGATAAAATCCCGCCGCGATTTTATTACGCTCGTGGAAACGGGGGTTTACGCTGCAAGGTATGCGTGTGCCCTGTGACCTGACTATACTCGTAGCTGATATTTTGACCATAACATAGCCATAAAGTTTGTTTTCCGCTATCATAAATGAAAATCGAATTTATATTTTTATGTTCACATAAAAAAATATGACCAAAGTAATTTTTATTACCTACGAGTACTAGCTTTTGCCAGCGGCTTTGCCCGCGTGGATCTTGGAAACTATCCCATGGCCATGGAAACCGTTCATTTTTCCGGGATAAAAAGTAGCCTGTGTGATATTCTAGACTATAATCTATTTCTGTGCCAAATTTCATCCAGATCCGTTCAGCCGTTCTGGCGTGATTGAGTAACAAACATACATCCATCCATCCAAACTTTCGCATTTAAATAGTACTAGGATGACACATTTTTTGGACAAGAGATTGAATTCAGAAGATATCAAAGACACTTTTGTTGATAGTTGGGTAATAAAATTTATGGTCCGCATTTAAGGTGAGAGTTTTGCAATTATTGCTTGTTGGTGAAGCCGAAGTAATAAGTTTTTTGAGACAGAATTAATATTGTTTTTCGGTCGGAAAAAAAAATTTTTTCACCATTGTAAGAAAGATAATTAAAATGTTTACTATACTTACGTGTTTTTTTAGGGTTCCGTACCAAAATGGTAAAAAAGGAACCCTTATGGTGTGACTCAGTCTGTCTGTCTGTCTATCACAGCTGGATATCTCAAGAACTACTGACGCTATCAACTTGAAATTTGGAATAGTTTTAGATGACGTTTACCCAACTATTTTGCAAATAACAAAGAAATAAAAACACTTATATTTTTTTGCAACAAGGACTGAAAGGGGGTCTTAAAAATTGAAAGTGGGGCTACTAGGGCATGTAGGGTATCATATGAAAGAGCGCTGTTTGCACATTCTCAAACTTTTTTTTATTTTTTTAGGCCGCACAGTTTCCGACTTTGGATGAAAAATGTAAAAAAAAATACCGTTCCACCCCCCTTATCTCCGAAGTTTGCAAAGAGAAAAATCTGAAATTATTCTATGTGATAGAAGTTTATGTAAAAATTACAGGAAAAATAAAACGATGTCTCTAAGTAGCACACTTTTTCAGAAATCGGAACGGAACCCTCGGTGCGCGAGTCCGACTCGCACTTGACCGGTTTTTTTTTTTTTTGTTTACTTTTATTTAATTACCTAAACAGATGGAGTATAGTAGGTAGGTAGGTAGTGACAACCAGGTGCAATTATTTTTTGTAAGTACTTACACGATACTTTTATATGTTTATCGTCAGATAACTTTTATTTGAGGAATAAATTATGGCGGTTTGTGCTTTTATTGATCGAAGGCGGTTTGACATAATATTTTCTATACAAAAGCTGTCAAGACGTCAAACATATTCCTTAGATGAAAGTTATCTGACGATTGAATAATCGGTGCTTAATTGAGTAATCTAAGTATTCATTAACATTCCATAAAAATATTATTTTCAAATCTCGCACTATGAGCCATAATCTGAATTGTCTGCCATCTGTTGGTGGTATTAAAAACTCCACACTAACATATTTGGCGTTATTCACAAAAATGAATATAGATGGCGCTATCCACAAGACTAAGCAGACAGATTTTCCTTTTAACCAGATGGAAGTAGGAGAAAACCTTTTCAGTAGTTAACAGTTAGCTCTCTAGATGTAGCTTAGCTAAAAAAAAGAACTAATGACCTAGAGGCAATGACATTGACTTAGAATTCTATAGACTGCTGGTTATCTTCCCTTGCATTCACACTAGAAAAAGAAGAATATATTAACGTCACTAGCATACAAAAGAGACAGAGTAAAAATATTTCTGTCCTTTATCGCGTGCCGGCCAAGACCGTCGACGTGCGCAACAAGTTTGACGTTTTTGGCGATTGCAGATTGAAATCCAATTATTTATTAATAATTACATCGAGATTTTACACAAAATACGTGCCGTTTCGTGCTCAATTCTTTAATACCATCTGTGCAACTGTGCAAAATGGTTAGGTGCAGTGTATTACATTGTAAAAGTGATAGTTTGATGAAGATTGCCGGATTGTCCTTTCACACGTAAGTATTCCACCTTTTTATGTATTTTATCGCTGTGTGTGCTGCTATTTCTAATCAAATAGTCGCAGTAATGTACAAACTAATTTGTATTTGTGTTAAATCTCAAAAAATAGTGATTTGCGCAATATTTTTATTTTCTTACCTGAACATTCAGTGTTGCCACTTTTTGACGGGGAATTTACTCTTTAATAAGGGTAAAACTGATTTTTTAAAGCAATGTCTATAAAAAAATATTTTATTTCAGACCTTGATCCATTAATATTAGTAATACACACTTCTCATAAGATATTTTAGTAACAAACGTAATAAAAGAGTTTAATTCATATATCTGCACTCACCTGATGCCCCGCATTGGGTACATGTTGTACTCACGGCTACAGATCAAGCTATACATTTCCAGTTTAAGCTGATCTCGCAATGTATAGGATTTCCTTACAGTGTAAACTGGAAATGTATAGCTTGATGTGTAGCCGTGTGTACATGTACATAATGCGTCATAATGGTGCAGCACGGCTGTTTACTGATGACCTTAATGTCGTTGACGCTCCCACGTAGGTACTCTGCGCATCATGGAAGCATTCTTTTTACTCAAGATGGTATTAAAACCATCAGTATGTACTTCGGCAAACATTCCTGATGCACTGCAGTAACGTGGAAGCCTCAACCACATCCTGAAAGTATTGATATACTGAACTCAGAAGACGTCGTATGCCGTCTGCGTCTATCGATCCCACAGAGTGCACATGTAGGTACAAAGATTGGCAAAACGCATTATCGAGTTATTTTTACTTCTGGTGTACAACGTGCAAACCTGTGGGCTAACATATTGCATGCTATATAGCTACTACTATACTATAAATATATAAGTAAAAAAATCATGGAAAGCAAGATCACTGGTTAAAATGAAAAGTAATGAAAAAATCTACCCGATTTATTATTATTCTAGATTTCCAAATAAACCCGAAATAAGAAACATGTGGATTGCTGCTACTAATAGGCCTAATTGGGCTCCAAAAACCAATTCCAGGATTTGCAGTCAACACTTTGATAGTAATCTTTTAATAAAGAAAGCATGCAAAACTTACTTATACCCCGATGCTGTTCCAAATACGGTAACAAATATGGATGTACCTAACATGTGATTGAATTTTATTACAATGGTTATAAAATTTTTACATTTAATTCCATTAGGTTGCAGGAAATAGAGGAAGCGCTATGATGATTAAGAGCAGCGAAGCCACATCCACTGAAACATTAGAAGGGAGCTCAAAAACAGTTAAATCTGTAAGTCTATAGGATTCATATTTTAACAGCTTAATAACGAGCCGAGAGTTGTATGTACTGACGCCAGCAGGTCAAACTACCCGAAACTGTCAGATTTTCCCAATCAACCTTGAACCTAATACTCTAGCGATAAAGATGAAAATCTATTAAAGAAATTTGACAGATTGTAGTAGCTTGATGTGCTGGCGTCTGTACATAATGTTGTTTCAATAATAAGTGCGTAATATAAAACATTTTCCTTATTTATTTTAGTATTCGTCACCTGAGTTTTCGCCCAGAACATTGAAACGAAAATGGCAGAAAGACCAAGAAATATCAAAACAGCGTTTGAAAAAGCTAAAAGCACTTCGAGAAAAATCTAGGAGGTTGACCAAAAAGGTGGCAGATTCCTACATTGTTCTCATATGTAGGTATATTTTCAACATGAACGATGTAACCAATATTTTGTAATTTTTTTTTATTTAAAAGAGTGTCCGTGGAGTTTCTTGCCCATTCTTCTCCATAGGGGACAACGGTTTGGAATGGGCAACTAGCTTCATCTTTCTGACTGATCGATCCCTTGACAATTCAAACGTACGTATGATTACCTAGTTTATTTTGAAATAAATATTTTTTTTTATTTTGCTTTGAGTTTGAGTTTGAATAAAACATTGCAGTCGCATCATTACTCATATTTTTTTATTTTTCCTGAAATACAAACCTCATTAAAAAAAATCTTATTTTTTGAAGAATATTGGGTAAAATGTACATCACTTGGTAACCCTAAACAAAAGATGTACTTTTTTTCTGTCCCTTTCGACGGCACGGATTCCATGAGTCTATAGAATTCTAAGTCAATGGGCAATGATGTTTTACCTTCCTAGAGGTGTGTCAAGAAAGGTCAATAAAAAAAACCTCAGAAGAACGACTAAAGCATAGAAGTAGTGTTAAAATAGCAACTGAACTCAATATATTTGTTTAATTTTGACTTATGGAGCCGCTATGATGTTAAAGAAGGACACGTATACAGAAGACGTTTCGAAATTTTGTAGGTTGTCATTCATTTTATTCCGACTAGTGATGTACCCACTAAATTTCAACGTCGATAGAATTTACAATAACATTCTTTCTTACACTGCCAAGAATAATAACCGTAGGTACACACGGCTACACATCAAGCTATACATTTCCAGTTTACACTGACCGCTCATTGTAAGGAAATCCTATACAATGCGAGATCAGCTTATACTGGAAATGTATAGCTTGATCTGTAGCCGTGTGTACCAAAAATTTTGAAGTAACTAAGCATACTTATGATCCCAATACTTAATATATTCGTTCAAAATGAAACAATACTTTAAGTATGAACTAAATAGTTCGTCATCATCATCACCAAAGTCTTCCTTGGTTCCCGACAGCTCTTCATGTATTAAATCTGACCCGGCTAAACCCGAATGTATTTAATTGCCATAATAACTGATGAGTTTATTGAAAAGAAGTGGGAGACATTCGGTTTTGCAAATGTTTTTAGCAACTTACTTTCTCATATTTATTTGAATTTTAGATTACATCATAGTCTACTCAACAAAGTCTAGGAGACAAGGGTATTCAACGTACCTAATAATTTTTATTTTAACACATTATTTTAAATCAGTAGAAGCGTAATTTAATAGAGATTTGAATTATTTGAATAAATAAAATTATATAGATCGGACTAACTTACCTAGTGACGTCCGATCCTTAATTATGTGAAGTGATCTCGTCCTCATTGTACACATGTAGTTTGTACTTCTCATACCCGCTAATCACATTATTTAAAGATGAAAACCTTCATCATAAAAAAATATTAAAAAATAAAAATATTTTATCTGTGGTCCGCCCGTTGGCGCGTGCTGTCCTGGCATCTGTCAATCATTCTTTCAAAGCATAAGAACGGGACTTCACGATGACCGATACGGGCATTGTATAGTCCCGGCATAGTGCATACAGCACAACACAACTTTTAGAGGGGGTTTAGATAAGGCAATCCATTACACATAAGTAGGTTGATTATCTGGGAAGGGCTGGGATACAATGAGGACGAGATCACTTCACATAATTAAGGATCGGACGTCACTAGGTAAGTTAGTCCGATCTATATAATTATGCTTCGTGATCTCGTCCTCATTGTACACATGTAGATGTTCAAAGAACAAAGTTGTGTTGGTAATAAGTTCAGCATATTGTTTAATAATAGAACATTGTAACTTAACATGTTATTCTAAGTTTGTTACTTACTCATTCATTATAAATGTATTTCTATTTATGAACCAGTCTTCCAGTTAGCTTAACTTAATTTAAATTCTCTAAATGTTATTAGTTCCTGGAATTCTTATTCAGTCCTGAATCAACTAGTCTCATATTAATCTAATATGGCACACATCAATTATCTACTTATAATCAGACATTTAACATTGACATTAAAATGTAACAATCACTGTATATAGAGCACACAGCTTGTGCAAAAGCTCTAGATTGCACAAGGATTACTAATGGTAATATTGGTGGTATAATTTTGTGTTCCAACCAGCAGCTTTTCTTATGACCAATTGTGGTCATACCTCCGTTGATACCTCCTACAGAGGTCTTTTAAGTTGAAGTAGAGGCATGTCTGTTTATGTGAATTTGGAAATATCTATTCCACTACTACTTAAGTTTTGTTTCATACATCTACTAATGGTTGCAGAAGAGGTGGCATGAAAAGGTTTTCTCATAGTTCTAATTAATTATTTACAATCTTATCTTATACTCTTAGTAAAATCTAGATAGGGAAAAAAAGGCGCTAGGATACATTCTCTTTAAGAAATTATAATATCAAGTTGAGTTGAGATCTGCCAGGTGAAGAAGTTTTAATTATTTCTGGAATCTTTATCTAAATGTTATCCTCATTGTCGAATGTTATCAATACTAATGAGTGACAAGGTTTGAATTCTACCTATGTGCTGTTACAAGAGCTAAATGGGTACTTACTAATTTTTTGTTACTTATTCTAAACTAAGGGTTTAGTTAAGAAATAAATTAGATAACCCACCGATACTGGGGTCCCAAAGTATCTCATACTTAGGGTTCTTTTGTCTTAATTTAAACATAAGAAACCCAGCCCGGTTACCCCTCACCCCACCCCCCACCCCCTAGAATTCTTGACACTACCATATGAGCCATTTTGGGGGCCTAAAACTAGAAAAATTGTTTACAATTATTATACAGCGCACTCATTAGGGTATTGAGTGAGTCATATGACAATCCTTCAATGAAACTTAGTGGTCAAAAATAATATCACCATGGTGACTGAGCCTAGGAGGGGTCTATATCTTGATTCCTACAAAAGAGAATCCGCTGATTTACAGTAGATTCATATTGTTTTCTTGTTTTGTTAAACAAGGAAGCTATCAATTAAAAGGATCAGACTTCCTCTTCTCAGGAAAGCGTCCCTGATAATAATATGGTGCCAATCGGTGCGAGACCGTGCATCTACAGAGCATGTAAGTACCTGGATCAGGGAGCCATGATATGTCATTCTGACACTTAGTAGTGGAGCTGCTTGCAAACAGGGTCAATGCGGGGCTGACACAGTTTAATAACAAATGACTTGTGGGCTATATCACATCACTTCCATTCAATTTTTATGCTAGGTTGTCTAGATTTTACATTTGCCATAGAGTTTTCTTTGGACTAATGTAAGATGCATAAACCCATATATTTTGTCTTTCCTGGCACCATTGCTACAATTAAAGGCTAATTAAGCTATTTAGATAAGTAAAACAAGTACCACACATCTTATGATGATATAGGCGGAGCTATGACATTGTGATATCTATTCTAAGTAATTCCTCACAGTACGTATCTGAGTTTGCTTGCAAATGTTTTGAGCCCTACAAACGGTTGAACACTGTTCAAGGTAATTTATATGGAACTTTATCATTAGCAGTCCAGTGCCCATGGCTTTTGATATCATAACATACCAGTCCCCAGCCAGTTTCAAACGCATCAGAGAATATTTCCAGGACAAAGTCAAATTGTTTAATCCTATTGTGATTTGTTGAAATGTGAAACAACCTTTGCAAATAGATGATTTTGAATTTGATTCTAGTTTTGTTGAACTTGCAAATACCTAAATGATTTTGAATTTTAATTTGAATCTAGTTCTGGCCTTGTTATTCTCATTGTTGTTTTTAAGGCCACCATATTTTACAGTTGGGCATGCAGCAACAAGAATACCTAATAATTACGCAAAATCTAATAATTGCATCTCATTTTTATGGAATAAGGGATAAACTATAAAATCTTTTTCTGAGGAAGTAAAATGGCAAACTGGACTGAATCTAACAAAAATCCTAGATACTGGCAGCACTGTCTGGGTTCTAGGACACTCTTTTCAGTATTAATAATAAATCTTAGATTTTTTAACGCAGTTTGAGTAGTAAACACCTTCTAACATTTTACATATTTGAATAGGCAAGACACAGAATATTGTCAAGATATATTGTGACAGAAAGTGACACTAATAACTTCAGTTGACAGCCACCTGGCTCCATGATTTGTAAATACAAATATATACTGGAGATACCTCTAAGATATTTTCCTATGGGTAATAAATAGTATGCATTTATTGTATACATTTTTGTCGGCAAAGACTATACTGTCCTTAAATCTACCAGTTTAAAATGGTATGTGGGAACATAGTTACTTATTGTATTTTTAATCTCCAAGTGCCATTTCATTTTGGGGAAAATTATAAAAATTCATTATTGACAGGAGAACATGTTTCTATGGCACCTAACTGTAAGAGATAATAATCTCTTAAAAATTAAATATTATTATTATTTATTATTAATAATAATAAAATAATAATAAATATTTTATCATCAGGCAACTGGGCCCATAGATAAAATACATAAAATTATCTAATTTATTAGGAAAATTTGTATGGATATAAGATTGCTTTATTTCTGAATGAAGTTTTTATTCAGAAGTTTCAAAAGGAAACTCAGTGAAAGGTAGTTTATAGTCCTTGATTCACTCATGTATGGTTGGATTAGTAGTAATACTATTCCATACTTCAGAAAAATACTGCAATCTACCATTGTGTATCTGAGCTAGTTTCAGTTCTGTTTCAGTACCGTTTGATGTCATAGAATTTATCATGAAGCTTATAGCCCGACCAGGTAATCAGATAATCAATATCTGTTTGTTCCATCCATTCTTTCATTTCCTAGCATTAAGGATCTCCGTGTGATGAACTATCATGATAAATGTCACAGTTGTCTAGCTGAGTCAGTTAACGTTTCTATTTGATGCACTCCCTTGTGAGACTATTAAACTGTTAAGGACTTTGCCAGTGGATGTAATGGCAACAGCCATTATAATCCGCTGCAGTTGATTCCTCTTTCATTTACTGCTTCTGCCACTTAGATTACAGGTGTTTCATACTTCTTTTAAATGTTTTGCTTCTTAATTGCTATCTATAATTGCTCACCGGACCACCATGTGGCCAGGCTGCCTTGCTGTTCCATAGATAAGGTAGCTAACTGTACCGCCCCCCTCCTCTCTGAGTAGATTCTCAATACTTGAAGGAAGACATTACAATGACATGACATTACATGGTTGTGGTATAAATACCATTACAATCACAGCCTCTTTCTAGTTGTATTGTAGTAGAATTTAAGTACTAACATAGCATAATTAAGTTAGATTGTATACAAATCTAGAATTGTAAGTATTTTGGAATTTTTGAAAAACAACTGGAAGTTATCTGCTAAATAAAAGGGTTAAAATTAGCGGCATTGAGTCCGGCTGCGACGGATTCGGTCAAGTGACACATAGCTCCTTGAACGTGTTCGACTGTAGTGTCTTCCACGGAAGCGAGCTTCATACTCATCTACAAAGAACAATTGAAGTTCAGTTCCAGACTGCATAAATCTAAATCCACGGCTAACCTCTCGTGATAGCTCTAGGGACACAGCAGGGACATGTTTTTAACACTGAACGTATCGTACCACTGGCTAACCTCTCGTGAAAGCTCTTGTGGTGTCGTTCTTCTGCAAGTATACAGCATATTCTCATGGTTAACCTCTCGTGAAAACTCTTAGAGACTCCTAGGGGTCTAATAGCAGAGACGTGTTTTTAACACTGAACGTATAGACCATCGACTAACCTCTCGTGAAAGCTCATATAGTATCGTTCTTTTGTAAGTATACGGCACATATATTTTTCTCATGGTTAACCTCTCGTGAAAACTTTTAAGAGACTGCTAGGGATCCAACAGAAGCGTGTTTTGAACACTGAACGTATATACCATCGGCTAACCTCTCGTGAAAGCTCGTGTGATGTCGTTCTTTATTAAGTATACGGAACAGTTTAATGTTCTCATAGTTAACTTTTCGTAAAAACTCTTACGAGACTGTTAAGCATCCAGGAGGGACGTGTTTGTAACACTGAAAGTATAGGCCATCGGCTCGTGTGATGTCGTTCTTTCGTAAGTATATGGCACAGTTAATTCTCATGGTTAACCTCTCGTGAAACCTTTAGAGACAGATATGCATATTGCGGCACCCAAGGTAAATAAATTTTTAGGAAAATGATTTAAAATAAAGACAAATTGTTAGGTTTATCAAGAAACTTACTCGAGTTTCAAGACGACTCCGTTTTCGCTTTTCCACTCGATTTTCCAGATCTCGCAGACGCTCGTTCAGCTCCTCCATTTCCTTGTCTCGGATTCTTCGATATTTTTCCATTCCGTTAAAATTTTTCTTAACTTTTTAACGAAAAACGTGATCAGCGCGCGGCACAAAAAAGTACAATGATTGACAGATGCCAGGACAGCACGCGCCAACGGGCGGACCACAGATAAAATATTTTTATTTTTTAATATTTTTTTATGATGAAGGTTTTCATCTTTAAATAATGTGATTAGCGGGTATGAGAAGTACAAACTACATGTGTACAATGAGGACGAGATCACGAAGCATAATGATTGTTAGTGAAAAAATAAAATTTATTATGAAAATTCAAAATGGTACCAAAACGACAAAAACTTTTCGTACATAAAAAATAAATAACGACCAGATAATATTTTAAATAAAAAAATAAAATGCCTAGCAACTTTAATAATCTGTTACGCGAATTCCAGCCCACACCATAATACGGATGAACTTCCTGAGGATTCTGGAGTCGGCTCTGGCGACCAGGAACTCGCCAAAAGCGCAGTCTTCTTGAATCGGGATGGAATCCAATTATTTCTGAATTTGTTATTGTCATCTGTGTCAAGGATTCCTAAAACGAACAGTTCTCAATATTTATGTAAGATTTTTTATCATCATTTTTATTTAGGTAAATAGTTTTATTTGTATGTCTTACCTGACTGATGTGAGATGATTTCACGAGATGTCAATATCAGTGGCGATTCATAATCTGTACCGATGTACTAGGTCCTGTTTCAACTTCCATTGCTACGGGATCCTACAATTACGTATTTTTATTAAAAATAAATAAATAAATTTGCACACGATTATATTTCCGACTGGGATAATTATTAATTAGAAGAATAATATCGCATCAATGATATTTTTAATATAATATCAGTATCGCATATATCAAGTGAACATATTTCTGAAATGTTATACCTGTCTTCATGTTAGATTGCTGTTGATGGTGAGCGGTTCTTTTAATTTGCAGTACTGCGCTATGTCCTTCTTCGCAGACTTCCATAAGTATTTCCTGTAATGTAATAAATCAAGTTTTAATTTGAACGGGATACTATTTATTGCCAATAAAATACCTTAATTATATCATAATACTGGATGAATTTTTTATCATGCACCAAATCGAAATGGGAGATTGTACTCATCATTATGAACAACTTTTACTATGGGAACAAACCTGAAATCGCGAAAAAAAAATCAGCTGTTCAGTACATTTACCTACATCAAACTCGTCAAAATGTACTGAACAGCTGATTTTTTTTCGCGATTTCAGGTTTGGTCCCATAGTAAAAGTTGTTCATAATGATGAGTAAAATCTCCCATTTCAATTTGGTGCATGAAAAAAAAATTCATCCTGTATATCAGACCATTTCATCTGTTCTATCCATAACAAATAATGTAGGAACAGCATGTTCTCTAAGTGACGACTTAAAGAACATGCTACATCCATTTCATAGGTTCATTACCAAATGAATACAAAGTAAAATGCTTGGAGCATATTATGTGGCTGAGTCCAATTTCGTCTACCAATACAATTTATCCATTTTTTTTTCACATCGTCTAGGAAATCTGTAAAAGAAAAGTATCGACAACATTATTTACGTCACTATGGCTGATCAAGATAACCCCAAAACAATTTCCGAATATTCGCTAATAACTTCTATTGGAATAAATATTACGACTGGTTTCAGCTATATAGTGACACAGCAATATTTGTTATGTATTTATATTCGTTTATCAGATCATATGCAACAAGAAATTGAGCAAAAACTTACCGATGGAAGGTCAATATTTATTGTTCATTTTATTTTCGCTATGAATGGGACTGGCAGCCCCCAAACACACAAGAAATTGCTCCACAGCATCCACACACTCACTGTTTGTAGTTAAACAAAGAATTCATGCAATCTAACAGTAGAAATATTATTAAAACATCGTAAAACCATGGAAGATTACGACAAACACGTAAACAATGAACACGCGAATAAGTCAGGTAGTTCAATGAACGAACTGTCAGACATTGAAACAAAGTACTATCAAATTTGGCCGCGTCATACTTTAACTTTTTTAACCAAATGACAATTGATCTTGTGACCATGCCAAGAAAGTAAAACAAAGAGTAAAACATTCATCTCTTTCCCACATCCTATAACGTACCTTTCTCGTACCTAATAATAGAACGGGAATAAAGGTAGTTACAGAATTCTGTTTTTAGCCTTCCTTCTATGCTTTAGTCGTTCTTCTGAGAAAAAAACCAAGTAAATGACAATAATGATAATGCAATTAAGATGACATACGTTTTTTTTTTCTATTGGATTTCGTTACATTTTTTTAGATTATTAACAAGATTCATTAAGTGACTTTTATAGCTCATTTTTAGATTTGTCGCGAACATTTAATTCAGATCCAAAAACTTTCAATAAAAATGCTTTGTATTCTTCTCTTTTCACTGAGTACGCTATTCTAACATTAGCCTCTTCTTTTTCCACGAAATCGTGTGTAGTAATTCCTCTTTCGTCACCTGTAAAGAGAGATACAATAATAAAATTAGCAGGATGGAAACAATTTAGATGAACTGAAATTGCTTCTTTTAATATTTGCTTTGCTTTACTTTGCTTTTTTATATTATTACTTTTTAGGGTTCCGTACCAAAATGGTAAAAAAGGAACCCTTATGGTGTGACTCAGTCTGTCTGTCTGTCTGTCTGTCTGTCACAGCTGAATATCTCAAGAACTACTAATGCTATCAACTTGAAATTTGAAACAATTTTAGATGATGTTTACCCAACAATTTTGCAAGTAAGAAAGAAGTAAAAATATTTATACATTTTTTGTAACAGGGACTGAAAGGGGGTCTTCAAAAGTCAAAGTGGGGCTACTAGGGCATGTGGGGTATCATATGAAAGGGCGCTGTTTGCACATTCTCAAACATTTTTTATTTTTTTTATGCCCCATGGTTTTCGACTTTTCATGAAAAATGTAAAAAAAAGACCGTCCCCCCCCCCCCTTAACTCCGAAGTTTGCAAAGATAAAAATCAGAAATTATTCTATGTGATAGAAGTCTACGTAAAGATTACAGGAAAAATAAAACGATGTCTCATAATAGCACACTTTTTCAGAAATCTGGACGGAACCCTCGGTGCGCGAGTCCGACTCGCTCTATACCGGTTTTTTTTTTTGTTTATCTATATCGTTTCATCATCAACATTGACAGCCTTGTTTCACTCACAGCCCCAAGTTAAGGTCTCTTCCCTTTTACCAAGCATCAATCATGATCACAATTTCAGCATTATCATCATCTCTGCCATGAACTTCTGACCATAGAATTCACCCACAGATCACTAAAACTACTGGTTCAGGACTGCCCTTTTCCACGACCTTCACTAGTTCCTTAGTTCCTTGGTTGGCGGGCCCATTTTCTAGTACACAATCATTATTATGAACTTACCACAAAGAGTGATATTGTTCTTTGAATACTTGTACTCTGCCACTAGATCTGGTCTCAGGAACAGTGACACCATCGCAGGGTCCAACGCTTGCCAGGTTGTTTTTGTCGGTAGGGATAACTTCTCATATCTATTCAGGGCCCTCATTATATCCGTGTCTATTGCACCTAGTTTATTTTCTCTCCATTTCTGGAAAATTAAAATTAATGATTTATTATAATCACTGGGCAGTTTGTAATTTTATTATGGTTTTAGTAAATTGTTAAAACATGGTCGCAAAACGTAAATAATGGTCTTATTATTGATTCCTGTGCGGAGTAACTTGTAATTTAAATAACTTAAAATAAAATTTATTTAAAAAAAAACACCGGCCAAGCGCGTGTCAGGCCTCGCACAATGAAGGGTTCCGATGAAGTTATCCCAAGAACAAACTTAACAAAGTAGTTGAAAAATATGTTCTCCCATACATTCCAACTGTAAATGTAAGTTTATACTCACAATATTGAGAGATTTGCCATGTTATTTTAAGACCACAGATTTCTTATAGGTTTTTCTGTAATCTACGGGTAAAAAGAACTGTTTTCTGTATTTTTTTTTCAAAATTTTAGGGTCAGTAGTTTCGGAGATGAGGGGGGATGTTAAATTTTCGTCCATTTTCTTAAATAAGTTTAAAACAATTTTTTTTTTAATATTTAAAAAAATATTATATTTGATGTAGATTTATAGTCCGAAAATTGTTAATTTGTAATTTTCAATGCTATGCTTGTTTTTGGGATAGATTCTTTTCAACTACGGAACCCTTCACTATGTGTGGTACGACACGAACTTGGCCGGTTTTTTAATGCTAAGTTGTTGCACACCACGCTCCCGCTAAAGCGGCAGGCGTGTCTTCTCCCAGTCGAAGTCGGCAGAAACCGCTTATTCCATTACAGAATAAGTACAGAATCTTAGTATTGATTTAGTTCAGTAAAACTTACAAAAAATGCTATTCTATTAAGCCTACCATGTTCTCACATTCAAAAAATATTAAAAAAAAAAACAATAAAAACATAATATAATATAATATCCTTGGACATTTCACACAACGCCATCTAGTCCCAAGCTAAGCAACCTAATGCTTGTGTTATGGTAACGAGATGGCTGATAAACTTATACTTACCTATACATTTTTTTTTTGTAAATACATAAGTACATATTATAGATAGAAAAGCACCCAGACCCGGAACAAATACTTGTAGGTCGTACAAATATTTGTTCCGTGCTGGAATCGAACCCGCGACATGCTGCGCAGCAGTCAATTGCTCAACCACTGCGCCAACCGTGTCAAAATAAAAATGGCATGATTGCCATTACAACTGTAACAAATCTGAAAACATCCTGTCCACAAATATTAATAAATGGTTGAAATTAGAATTGTATATAATAATTAATGTAAAATATTGTAAATATTATGTTAAGGAAGCATGTAAAAAAATAAAATATTGTCATTTTATATACCTATCACGTTTGTACCAATACAGGCCAGCTAATTTATTAGACTATGTATGGTTGCAGTCGATTGTTTATCTACTGAAATAATTATTAATAACTTTATTATTTTCTGTTTAAACACTAAAAATGATTAGTCATATAGGTATACCACTAAATATACCTCTTCCATTTGTCCTGTTTATTAATCGTGTTATCAAGAAGTACGTGTTATTTATGGGTTTGAGCAATATTAGCGTTTGCCTTCGTAACCTTGTGATAATAAGTGGTTACTTTATTAGAAAATGTTTAGCATCAAGTTAAAATCCAAAACAGGGCAGCAGAATTAGACGTCTATTAGAGAAATATGGAAGAAAGACATTATATGTTGCTCCAACCCCAAATAAATTGGTATCAGGGCAGGAGAATGATGATGATGAGACTCGTAACATTGTGTATGATCTCGATCACTAAAATAAATAAACATGAAAGATGTCTGGCCTGCAAGCCTGCAAGGTAATAAAGTACAATCGATAAACTAATATTATAAATAGGTAAAATTGTTTGTTTGTTTGTAAGAGGTAATCTCTGGAAGTACTGTTTGATTCCAAAAAATATTTCACAGATAGAAAGGTACATTATTGCCAAGTGCCAATAAATATTATATTTAATGGTAGAATTGACTTCCACGCGGACATAGTCGCGGGCAGAAGCTAGTAGATACTATAGTATAACAGATAAAAAATTACCGCTGCACATCATAATATTATGTGCCGCTGACATTGACGTTATTCCATAGGATTTCATATGTATTTTTTTTATTTCCATAGGATTTCATATGTAGAAGAATTTTAGAATTTCCTTACACATAATTTTATATAAAAAAAGTTCTCGACATCCCTAAATCGTATGTTTTTTTTTTTCTATTTCGAAAGAAAGAACGAGAATTAGTATAATCAGCCTGTGAGAGGGAGGTGGTAATCCACCACGCGGGTCCATTGCGATTAGGTAGATGTCACATGTCTTCGAATTTTTGATTCTAGGATATGCCGGTTTCCTCACGATGTTTTCGTTCACCGTTTTGAGAGCATCGGTGATGAAATAAAGCACACAAAGTAATGCGCCTCCTTGGGTTTGAACACACGACCTACAACTCGTAAGTTGGTGCCATTATCACTGGGCCACTACTGCTCTCCACGAACGTGGAGATACAAATATAACGCCTAGACCGAAATGTGTAGGCGTTTTGATTATTTTTATACTAAATATTATGTAAATACATATTTCTTAATGTCGCGAATCATATTTTGATCAAGACAAAATCTTAGACTCATAGACTGACAAAAAACGCAAGAAAATTTGAATTTTGCGGGCTACCACAGCGTATCAACCATAACACGTTTTACAAAAATAATTTAAAGCTACGTCATGATTCTGATGTTAACATATTTATTGAATGGGTTTAAAAGTTAATTGTGAGGAAAGCGTTGTTGGGTTTTCTATGAATCATCAGTAACAGGCCAAAGTGGACTTGACCGTATTCAAAATTAGCTCAGTTTACGATCTATGGCGATTTTAAAAGCTTTTGACAATAGTTTGATAATTAAAGTGTGATCATACCTGAGAGCAGCCTGTACTAGAAATAAATAATGTAAACACTTGCCCTGCTAAATTTGAGGTACTCCTTATCCTGTGAGGAGGGGAAGACCGTGACTTTGTCTGGAGTGGCATTCTGTGCCACTACATAATACGCTTCTACATCCACTAAAGCGTTGAATTGTGGGTATGGGTATTTTTCACCTATGCAAAAAAATACAACATTATAATAGTCAAACCACCAATTTCAAGTAACCCTTCGTGCTTCGTGTTATTTGTATGACAACAAGACGGTCGGACGGATTTTTTTTTAGTATTACTTACTGTGAATATGTCCTGCGCCTATGTATAAATGGTTTAGCCTTGACAAAAATCCAGGGTCCAGTTGTGTAGCTAAAGCTATATTTGTCAACGTTCCAATTGCTATCACAGTCAAATCACCTGAAATTAATAGAAAGAAGCTTTCCGTTAGTTTTAAACAACAAAACACCGAAACACAGATAACAGATGTTAAGAACTTATGTACAGTTGGCTGCATCAATTGAGTACCCCAGTTGTATTATAATTTTAATACAACTGGGTTACCCAATTAATGCAGCCCACTGTAACTATATTCTGCAAATAAATATCATTCATTCATTCATTTTTATTCACCACTGGGTTCTAGTCTTACTTTACCAATTTTTAAATACCATTGATAAAAATACAAATACAAATACATCAAACTAAATCAAAATGCATCCAACATGATTGTGTACTATAAGACACTGCTTCAAAATGTTACTAAGTTTTGTCCTTAAATTATACACCGTGGATATTATACTATATTATATAACTCAACTTCATTTTCGTACGTAGGGAGCAGGACCAGTGATTCTGCCGGATTTGTGAGTTTTTTGGCCGCTTTGGTTTTCAGCAAGTCTTTTTCACACATTAGGAAAGAAGGTGTTAACATCGTTAATGCTCTTTTTAGAGTTCTCGTTTAATATAAGACTGGATGAAAGTCATTGTCATGTGTACATCGAAAAAAAAAAAGAAAAAAAATATAATAAAACATATAAGGAATGATTCTTTCAACATCATTATTTAACAGAACGATTCATTCCACATGTACATGTATTTAATGTGGCAGTACTCTCAATAAATAAATATTCGTACCTTCATAAGTTTTAGAGTAATCAATAAGAGCATTGACAGCGTTCTTATTCCTTGCTGGCACCAGGTCAGGGTAAGTATCACCACTGTCTCCTAAACCATCCTTGCCATAATGATCTTTCGCTGGTGGAGTTGTCACCAATGATTCTTTGGATCCTCTGAAGATTGCCACCTGAAATTAGTGAAGACGTTTATGAACGTGGTAATAGGTACTACATTTTGAAAGTCGACCTTACTGCTACGACTTAAAGGTACTATCAATAGGTACTAGAATTTGAAAGTCGACCTTACTGCTACGACTTAAAGGTACTATCAATGTAAAATGCGTTTTACTGTACAATGTCGATGTGCCGATATAGTTTTAAAAAATTCCTTCTTGCGCGACTTGTGGATGTGGGCATAGAGCATCGTAAGCTTTGGGAATGAATAAGGCAAATCCTAAAAGGACGAAGGATTAACAGTTTTGGTCCTTTGTGGTTCATTTAATTGAAGGTCTTGTTCTCATAGTTCCTCTTTTAATGAAACAATTTAAAGTACCCACTGAAAATTTTGTCATCGCACATAAACAATCATTGGCCTACTTAATGGATCAACTTTCAGCCTTAACATCTACGAAATAAGTTAAAGATTACAACGTGCAATATGTTTGCCAGCAAGCAAACTGTGTTATCAAGCTATTGTATAATAATTACAGTATTGTGTGAAATAATTGAAACACTGGGTTAATGTCATTAATATTCATTACAAAAAATTAAGGCCAATTTTCGTATCTAAAAAACGTTCAAATTCAAGTCGCATGCCAGCGGCAATTTTTGACGGATTGAGACTGAGATGAGATTTGAAACGTTAATAAAAATACGGAAATTGCCCCTCTAATCTTGGTCAGCTAAGCCACGTTCAAATAATGAGCGATAAATAACTGAGATCGTTATTGCATAATAATTTGTTTTACTAACAATTTTGCTGAGTCTTGGTTACTCGAATAAAGAAACATTCTTTTCTATTCTATAATAATTTGCACTATTATTTTTATCGTTAAAGGAAAATGTTGTTGGAAAGTTTAAAGCAAAATGGTATCGTAATGGGTTTGGAACACGGGTATGGCCAAACGGAGCTTATTATAGAATTAATAAAATATTTATTTTAAAATAAACCCATAATCCCTTTGTCTTTAATTGTGAATGTGTAAACGAAATCGTATTGAAATTGCTTTAATTACAATCGAGAAAAACAATTTTTTCTCATAAAAATGCAAATTTTGAGGAAACTTTGCGATTTTTTTACATCGATCCAAATTGTGTCAATCGTGTTTGGCCCTCATAATTTACAAAAAAAAAAAAATATAATCATGAGAAAGAATATGGCAAAGAGGACAAAAATTGATTTTGCGTGCAGCCGAAATGCGTTAAAATATCTTCTTTGTGATCAATTTCGCCTTAATACATTTACTTACTTTGGAAGGACCATTCAACCATTTATCCTGATAACGTAACTGACTGTGCTCACATTTAGAGGTACAGTTCTGTAGTCGTTAAATCTAAAATGTTCTTAAAAAGTGGTGGCTAGCAAGCTATGGCAAAATTTGACAATTATGGACAATGATAGTTCAGCTGTGGATCTTGAACATAGAAGATAAAAATAAGAATGAATTACGTTAATTTTCTACTCACATCTTGTCTTCTAGCAACTCTCAGGATCCTCTGATTGTTGTAGCAAACGTTGTCTTCTTTGGTATTTCCATTCCCTGTCGTTAATGCCAGCAGTTTTGGTCTGAAAACCAGAACCATCATTACTACTGTTTTTAATCTTCGAACTCAAATAACGCGACTTGGCCAATTCTATATAACAAACTTTTCAAAATAATGTTGAATAACTTCTAACTTGTAAATTAAATTAATCAGTATCAGTTCATAACCCACCATACCCACCATATTTCAGGCAAATAAATGATTTATGATTATGATTATGATAAAGCCGTGTTCTACTTTTATGACTACCAACATTAGCCCAACCACTGAAATAACCGTTACTATTAACCGAGATAGTCTTGGGAATAAAGGTGGAATTAAATTGTTTACAGTGGTGTATAGGTATTAAAAAAATCATCATACAGATGATTAGCATCAGCACGAATAGACAAAACTGGTATTTTTTTAATGAGCTTAACTTTAAAAGCTTCCAAGCTACATGCAGTTTTGGTTATAACAGTGATATCCCTTTTAGACACTTTGTTGTTCCGGTTTTGAACAGTAATCCTTTGCCCGCAATGATCAGAATCTAGTAAATTTATAATTTCTTTGTGGCTTGGAATAACTTCTGTAAAAATATTATCTAGGTATGTAGCACTTGTAGGGATTATTCTTGTGGGCTCCAAAAAATAGGTTTACAAGATTAGATGACTGAATAAAAAATAAGTTAACATTAAAATCACGGCATGTGTTTTGTTCGAGTTCCAAATCTTATGCAATTCATCCATTACCTTATCAAAGCAGTCATACAATCCTGAAGGGGGTCTGTACACACCTAATACAATAAACTGCTCCAATTCTATATTCAACTGTCCGCTCAACAGAGGCTCACAATATCCTTCAATCTGCCTAGCCCTTTCCCAACTATGTTGGGGTCGGTTTCCAGTCTAACCGGATGTAGCTGAATACCAGTATTTTACATGGAGTGACTGCCTATCTGACCTCCACAACCCAGTACCTAACTGGGTAATACGATACCCCTTGGTAAGACTGGTTGTCAGATTTTCGGCTGCTGACAACCCGTAACGACTGTCCGAATGATAGCCGGAACCAACGGCTTAGCGTGCTTTCCGAGGCACGGAAGAGTCTCGGTATGTAAAGATTGTCACATATCTACGGACCAACCCCGGCAAGCGTAGCTTAACCTGATGGATCGACCCGTGTGGCTGTGGCTTAGCCACGAGATCCTTAGTCACAAGGCTCACAATATCTTTAAGGTCTTTTTTACGCTCTGGTTACTTACTAAAATTAATGAGCCACATTTTAAAGCATTTACTCTGTTGAACGAACTACCAGCCTGGTGATTATTAAAATTGAACATAATCTGGTGGCTTTAAAGCCAATGTATTTGGTTATTACTTACCCATCAAAATGTTTCTCGTACAGCAAAGCCAGGAAAATGGCCATAGCATCGTCAGCACCAGCGTCATTGTCTATTATGAACTTTGGCTTCCTCTTCTCAGTAGTTAAGCTGACAATATTATTTATTTGGTAAAACAAAAGACTCATAAAATTGCTACTTTAGTTTAAGTAATGTTCGTAGGTTAATAGGTCATTAACTTAAAATAGATCCCCTTTAATGTCAGACGCACCGCATGTGTGCGAAAGGAAAAATCAATAAAAATCCTTTATATAATAAGTATATAAACAGTATATAATACAGTAGTTGTGAACCTAGGGGTTCATAAATTAATACATTGCATCTAACGGGATAAACCAAAAGGATTTCATAAAACTATACCTACGAACCTACATTCATATACCTACGAACGTAGGAGTATCTACTAACCTATTGAATTTCTTTACATTGCCTTGTTCACTGCGGCATCGGGTTGAAAATATCCGATGCACATCTAGCCTACGGTGCGGGAACAAAAATGTTCACCTTCCCGCTCGTTCTGGAACTATTTGAGTAGGTTTCACAATGAGTAGGAGAGAGACAGTTATATTATTTAAATTGCCTCGTTAAATATATTATTTAAGCACTAAAAAGAGCCATCGGGTCTTTTCAACCCGATACCGACTGTAAATGAAAAATTTTCATCTAGTGCGTTCATCGGGTCCAAGAGATCCGATACCCGATAGCCCGATAAAGGCACTAATTACTGACTAGTTGACCTAGTGCAGTGCTCAATTACGGTGCTCTGATACAATTAAACTTCTGTCTATTGATATTTTGTCATACTATAAAATGAAGCGATCAAGACGAATGCTTGTGAAAATTATGTGAAAAAAAATGAAGATTCCAAGGAAAAATCAACAGGAAGGAGTCCTCGTAGCCACAGAAAAGTCTACTAACGGAGCGCAAGTGTAAGAAAACATTATGTCGTGACACAACGAACGACATCGTTCGTGTATAACGAAAAACATTCTTCAAATACTGCCTAATTAGCCCGAATAAAAACTATGACTTTGTTTCTTCGATATCGATGTTTTATTTGTAGCCAGATACATCCCTACTTATCATCGATAAATATTACCGATCAGTGCGTTTACCGGGTCGAAAAGATCCGACGTTGAAAACTATTAATTACACAAGATTTAATAATAGATCTACTTACGAACTCAGCTGTATACTCATTACTTCGTTGAAAATACACGTAAAAAATAAAATTGAAGTAATGTTCATTTGTTTACTTATTAGTGATATTTTTACAACAGTAAGTCGAACGGATCTTTTCGACCTGATAACGCACTTCAAAAAAGTCAAACATAGGATCTTAAGAACCCGATGCAGCTGTAATTGAAAGACTGGCAAAAAGGTAAACGCAGTGAACGTGTTAATCAATGTAATCATTTTCAAATCCAAAACATATCTTGCTTCATCAGTAACATTTTTAGCTACAAAGTGCAATGGAAGCTATTGACAATATTCCTACAATAGAAATTGATGACAATTGATCAATTACCATTGGTCGTTTCATACCCCTTATAACTAAACACTGTCCTCACACAAACACGCAGGTATTTTATTTAAAACAAATTACCTACCAATTAATATACACACAGACAGGCAAAAACACGAAAATAGTTCTTAAATCCAACATCATTGACACGTGTGAACGATCGCGTCGGGATGTGAAGTGAACCAAACAAAATATTAAAAGATCATGTTTGGATTCTACCTACTCAGTGACGTAGCATAGTGGGGGCGGAAAATTTTCAGAATAAATAATAAGTAATAATTAAATTTTAAACATAGCAGACCTTTGTAATTGCTGTTTGCTACGTCCGTCGACGTCGTCATTCGCAAAGTGCTACGACGTAGTACGAGGCCTCTACGAGTTGTGTATCGGCTACGCCAGCCGCCTACGACGTCCGAACTGTGTAGCGGTCGTTGATCGATCGCTTAGTGATATAAAACTGCGAGTTGGACGGAGTAAACACAAATTGCATTGAGGAGCAGTGGTGCCCAGTTGTTACGGCCGCGGCTTACGAGTTGTGGTTCGTAAGTTCGAACCCCGGTAGGCGCTTTTACTTTGTGTAAATTATTTCATCACTACTGCTCTCAAAAAGGTGAAGGAAAACATCGTGAGAAAACCGGCATGTCCTAGAACTAAAAACTCCAAGACATGTGACATCTACCAACCGTGGTGGGTATATTACGGCCCGTTTCCTCTCACCGAGAGGAGGCCTGTGTCCCAGCAGTGGGAACCAACTAGCTTGCTCAATGCTAGCTTTCAATATGGCGGGTATCCAGCAAACTCCCCCGAAGTCACAAAACTTTAGCTTGACAGACTCAGTCTGTACCAGACATCAACTCGGCGATCAAAGTAAGTAAATATGTTTCAAATAGAAATAGACGCCCGAGACCTAAATATTCGCCTCAGCTTCAAGATCAGTAGGATGTTCGAGACCTAATTGCCAGTTGGGAAAAAGAACAAGACACCCGTATCACTTAGATGTTAGAAAACCAAACCGCACTCGTGGCAAAATTAGTAGCTGACGTAAGTGTTGGCAATTTACTCGTTATACATAAAGTTGACGAAAGTGACGTGAACATCATGCTTCAGCTACGAAATGACTGTGCCATGTGTTCATCCTCGCTTCTTAAGTTGCCGTCATGTTTTGCTACTACTAATTAACATTTACTTATCTGAAATCTTTGCATTCAGACGGAGACGGAGAGTGTTCCCAGATTCTCTAAAGGCATTCATACAATTCGCAAGGGTGGGAGCGAAAACTGTGTTGATAATTATAAACCAATATCAGTCTTGTCGTTGCTTTGAAATATACTGGAAAAGATTCTTAACAATAATCATATAAGTTTTCTGGATAACCATAAACTTATAGCGGACTAGAAATAAAATGAAGTCAGTATAAAATTGATCGCAAAAATCGAGCAGTACCCTCCCTGCTATAACTGAACTATGATCGTTGCTTTACTATTTAACTCGGCATCCATGCGGTGTGCAATGCGATTCAACTATAAATAGGAACGTCAATGACCTCGAACTGTCAACTGAAACTTGAAATATACGGCTTGCAAAGTTATGTAGCGTTATCCTTATCCATTTTAGTTATGTTTTTGGAATTTGTTTTTGTGTTAAAATATGTCACTGACTTAGCGAATGTGTAAACGAGGTGCTGTTTTGCTAAAACTTCACAATATGGCGCAAGGTCATTCCTATTCTTAGTTGAATCGCATTGTACACACGGTTCCGGTGCGGCTCGTGCGCCGGAGGAGCAGTGCTTGGGCTATATTCGTATAAACAAACATGCGGTCCGGCGCTGGTTCAGCTCCGGCGCCGTGTACCTACATGAAGCCTTTACTGTGTGAACCTCATGAGTCAGTTTGGTCTTACCCATTCACGGTAAAACTATGGGCATTTGATAACAGCTCTCATTTTTATGAACAGTCTTGATAACGGACGAGTGTTGTAATGTAATAATGCGCCGGATTTTTGTAACTTAAAGGATATCCTTTATAAATTTGATAACCTTAATCTCCACTAACACATAAATTGTTAGGTTAGGTTAGGTTAGATTAAGGTTATCAGTTTATTTATGTTATAATTTTTGTGTTTCGGAAATTTAAAAACCTACATTTTAATGTGTTTAGGTAACCATATTGTTGGGATCAGTTGATTTCTAGTGCCTTCAGTGGTCTTAATTATTGACCCAAGCGATTTATTATGTAAAAAAAACCGATCAAGTGTGAGTCGGACTCGCACACGAAGGGTTCCGTACCATATATGTTTAACAATCGCAAAGATAACTTTGTATTTCATAATAATACCTACTGTGAATTACAAGGTTATTTTTGCAGTTGCAGAAAATCGCTCATATTTAAACAAAATACCTTATAAATCGGCGTTTTTAGTATTTGTTGATTAAATGCAGTATATTATGGTACATGACGTGTACAGAAGTTTCAAATTCCTAACTTGTTTAATTGTTGCGATATAACTAACTCACCTTACAAAAATAGTCTAATATTTACAACTTTTACAGCCCCCTATTTCTTCATTTTTGAAGACAAAAAAATATATATATATTTGTACTCTACTGGATGAGTTCTAGACAAAATAAATCTTGCATGTGGGGTGTCCACATGCAAGATTTATTTTTCAAAATGTAAAGTTTATGTTACAGTTTAATTTTTAACTTTATTTTATGTTTATTAATTGTTGTTACAGCCGTAATAGAAATACACAATCTGTGAACATTTCAACTGTCTACCTATTACGCTTCATGAGATACAGGCCTGTGGTAGACGGACGAACGGACGGACAGCAGAGGCTTAGTGGGTTCCGTTTGGTACCCTTCAGGTAAGGAACCCTAAACAGTTGTCCTGTCATTGATAATGTCAATTCATAGAATAACTTCTAACTTATGTGAAAAGTAACTAAGTAATTGTGAAAGATTTAATGCCGTTCTATTAGAACATAAAATAGCTCGTATTGTAAAAACATACCCAGTTAGAGATGGTAGGGTAAGAGCTGCTCATATTGTATTGATGAAACACAAAGTATACAGAAGGTCAAATAAACGGCTCTGTCAAATAACTGTAGAATAAATTAATGCCGGTCCCAATTTATGTTTAGAACAGACAATAGAAACTAAGGATATTGCTCGCGTGAATGTAATCTAATTTTTTTTATGTATAAACTTGCAACACTAGACGGAAATTTAAATATGTGTAGTGTTGTGCCTATACTGTGTCCTGTTAAAAAGATGTTACGGGCGGCTGTGTAAGTAAAAAATAAATTCCATCGTTTTCCAAGGTTTTCACGCACTTTTATTCCATAAATGTCTGCGGTGGCAGTAAAAAGGCTGAGGGCATCGATAAGACGACGAGTCAATTGATAACGTCAATTAATAGAATAACATCTCACATAAGTGAGATGTTAATGTATGAATTGACGTCAAACAACAGTAAAAAGGCCGAGGGCATAGATAAGCCGACGAGTCAAAAGATAACGTCAACTAATAGAATAACATCTCACTTTTGTGACATCTCACTTATGTGAGATGTTATTGTATGAATTGACGTCAAACAACAGCAATAAGGCTGAGGGCATCGATAAGCCCACAAGTCACTTAATAACATAAATTCATAGAATAACATTTAGGGCGCTGACTGACTACGATTTTAAACGTCACACAACCGCGTAATCTATTGTCACCATTAGCTGCCTTGAAATATGGTTGAAAATAGAAAATAGTATTTGTGTTGCCGAGATGTGACTAATTAAGCTATACGAATGTAATTTAATGAAATGAACGAATGTAATGGAATTTTCCCGGTTTTCTTTAGATTATTTAGAATGTACACAATAAATTAAATAATTGTCCGGTCAAAGTTTTAAAAAAATGCTAATTCTATTAAATTCTTAAAAAAAAGAATATCGATATCGCTGAAAATATAGAGATGTTCGACGTCAAAGTGTATTTTTGTGGAGCAAATTCCAAATTTTTATTGGGAATATTAAACTATTTTTTACTATTCTATTCGGTTAAAGTTTTTTTTTAAACGCTTCTGTGTCCACTGTATTTTTTTCGTCGGATAGTTTCATTGCGTTACGTCATATTCGACAATCCAAGAAACCAATATTTGTGAATGTTGAGCTAACACCGCGCCTTAAGTACCTCAATAGATCCATACGTCTTTTGTATATCTTTGTATCTCTTATATATATATATAATCCATCATATATTGAAAGTAAATGTTGTGTAAACAACATTTTGCCATCTTTTGCTTTTGCTGACTATCTGGCTGTGTGGGTGTTTTTAACAACATTTTGCACCGTATGAAAGTCACTCACCTGCAAAAAACTGGCCAAGTGCGTGTCGCAATACGCACAATGAAGGGTTCCGTAGTTGAAAATAATGTATCCAAAAAACTAAGTTAACATTGTAATCCCAAAAAAAAAAAAAAATTATGTGATGGAATAATAATAAATTAACAATTTTCTGGCTGTAACGATTTTGATGAAAGTTGCAGTATAGAGCTTTACGGGGGCGAAAAATCGATCTAGCTAGGTCTCATATCTGGGAAAACACGGTCTAATGGACCGATCAAGTTGAAATTTGGTACACATATGGATTTCTGTGACCCAAACACGAACGGCTAAAGTAAATAAACATATTTTGAATATGCCCCCATATTCAAATTTTGTTTCACTTTTAGGGGGCAAATAAGAAAATTAAAAAAAAAACTGTACCGTATGACATATCAAATGAAAGGGCTTATACTATGAGGGTCTCAAATATATTTTTTTATAATTTTAAAATAAATAGTTTTAATGTTATTTAAGAAAATAGACGAAAATTGACCATTCAGCACCCCTTATCTCCGAAACTACTGAGCCTAAAATTTTGAAAAAAAAAGTACAGAAAATAGTTCTATACCTGTACATTACAGGGAAACCTATAAGAAGAACTATAATGTTAAGTTTGTTCATGGTATAATTTTATCCCAACTACAGAAGCGGAACCCTTCATTGTGCGTAGTCCGACACGCACTTGGCCGGTTTTTAATATATTAATTACCTTTTAAATTTAGATTATTTACTTGCATGCTAATTGATTACATTTTACAAAAAGCATCTTTTAATTATTTTTTATTCTTTTATTTATTTAACATTCTTCAAAATTTGATCCCGTGTTAGCGAGAGTAGGAGACCAATGCGACAGCCCTCTTAATAGCAGCGTCAGTTCCAAACGACAGGAGTTACCCACCTGCTTCATAAATCAGGCAGCACCACAGAACACAAAAATTATAGGCTGATGTCGTGTTTACTATCACGGTCTATTAACTACTTACATCTATTTTGAGAGCTAAAATTAACAAATATAATATTCACCAACTCCACCATGTCTACCTCTCAA
Organism: Cosmia trapezina; assembly: GCA_905163495.3. Classification (NCBI taxonomy): domain Eukaryota; kingdom Metazoa; phylum Arthropoda; class Insecta; order Lepidoptera; family Noctuidae; genus Cosmia; species Cosmia trapezina. Next base: position 8,249,313 of record LR991022.1, on the reverse strand, counting down.
AAAGGATGTAGAATTGGGCCGCGAGGTATTAAGGAGCTACTCCTCAATGATACTCGTATGGCCATGGTTCGTCGTTCCCGTGAGCTGCATCCAGTCAGACTGGAAGCCAACATCGTTGGGAAAAGTCTAGGCAGATGATGCCTTATATTTATACCTGATAAACCTACTGTAGTTGATACAGCCAGCGAAAAAAGTTGATTAACACTATTTGGAATAGTTTACTACTGTTCCGAATTTAACATTAAAAGAATATAAACTCTACGGGAGCATTCGCCTGTAATGTAACGTTACAGATTCGTGCATTACATCAGTGAGGGAGGATAATCGAGCATTAAAGCGCGCACCTTGTAATGATACAAAACGAGTATTACATCAGTGAAGGAGGAGAACCGAGCATTACAATGCGCACCTTGTAATGATACAATGTGTAATACCTAGATAGATAGATCAATGCGCTCCACTTGTAATTAAATTTACATTACAAGCAAATGCTCGTCACTCAGGGAGGTAGTATTGTAATGTAATGCTCAAAGTCGAATTTGTAATGTTACATTACACGCGAATGTTCATCAGTCAGGGAGGTAGTATTGTTATGTAATGCTCAAAGTCAAATCTGTAATGTTACATTACACGTGAATGCTCGTCACTCAGGGAGGTAGTATTGTGATGTAATGCTCAAAGTCGAATCTGTAATGTTACATTATACGCGAATGCTCATCACTCAGGGAGGTAGTATTGTAATGGAATGCTCAAAGAAGAATCTGTAATGTTATATTACACGCGAATGCTCGTCACTCAGGGAGGTAGTATTGTAATGTAATGTTCAAAGTTGAATCTGTAATGTTACATTACACGCGAATGCTCATCACTCAGGGAGGTAGTATTATAATGTAATGCTCAAAGTCGAATCTGTAATGTTACATTACACGCGAATGCTCGTCACTGAGGGAGGTAGTATTGTTATGTAATGCTCAAAGTCGAATCTGTAATGTTACATTACACACGAATGCTCATCAGTCAAGGAGGTAGTATTATAATGGAATGCTCAAAGTCGAATCTGTAATGGTACATTACACGCGAATGCTCCTGGTGAGGGAGCACCTTAAGCCATTATATGAAATGCTGGAATGTATCGATTAATTTTGTGTCAATTTAGATAATGTGTAAAAGTAGCAGTCTTTCTTAGCAACGCCATCGCAGCATCAGTGGCGTTTTTTTGGTCCTCAGAAGTGCAGGTATGGACAGTTTTGATTCTCCAGCATATGGAACATGGTTTGGTCAGGAGCAACGCATTCACACTGGATATCTGTGAAATCTATAATCCCCATTTTGCTGGATTATAGCAAGTATTAATCGACTTTTTCACTGACCCTAAAAGCGTGAACTAACTTCCGTCTACCGCGAGAATGTAGTACCGACTCCTGTCTGTTGAACACGATTAGGAACTAATAGGGTCAAAAAAACCGGCCAAGTGCGTGTTGGACCACGCACAATGAAGGGTTCCGTAGTTGAAAAGAATTTATCCCAAAAACAAACCTAACATTGGATTTGGATCCCTAAAATATTTTTTTTATGTAAAAAAAAATACAAATTCACAATTTTCGGACTTTTTCCTCTACTTGTGCTGGGAGACCTTGCTCCTTGCCAAATTTCATTGTTCTAGGTCAACGGGAAGCACCCTATAGGTTTTAATTTACTTGCGACAGTTGCGAGTATCAAAATGTCGGAAAATGCCTGTATTTTTTTATTGCGTTGACTTAGACACTTGATTTTTTTAGAACTCTAAGGGACAGTAGACTTACGTATTTAAAATTAATTTCAATTTGATGTCTCCACGCGTCCTTGAGAAAAAGGGTCTTGACAGACTGACAGACTTAAACATTATTTTTATATGATAGGTAGATTAACAATTTTCGGACTTTTTCCTTTATTTGTGTTGTATGACCTTGCTTCTTATCAAATTTCATGATTCTAGAACAACGGGAAGTATCTTATAGGTTTTGATTTACTTGCGAGTATCAAAATATGTCGCATAAATGGCCGTATGTTTTTGTTGCATTGACTTGAATTTTTTAGGACTTCAAGAGACCACAGACTTACGTATTTGATATTAATTTCAATTTGATACCTCCACGCGTTCCTGAAAAAAAACGGTCTTGACAGACTGACAGACAGACAGACGGACAAACAAGTGATCCTATAAGGGTTCCGTTTTTTCTTTTTGAGGTACGGAACCCTAAAAAGCATTTCTAATGTCAGTTTTACATCAAACTCCATACATAAATGTCATGTTAAACAGTTGTTAAGCCTAAACTACTGATAAATACGGTTTTGTGGTAATACAGATTAAAGTTTAAGTTCGTAAAACACGTATTATTTTGTAGTCAGCCTACAAAATAATACGTGTTTAACGAATGCTATTTTACATCTGATTTTGCATCACACTATCTTTATTAGCTTAGCCTTTTGCCAACTATGTTGGGGTCGGCTTCCAGTCTAACCGGATGCAGCTGAATACCAGTATTTTACATGGAGCGACTGCCTATCTGACCTCCACAACCCAGTAACACTGTCAAAGATCCAGGAATGACAGCCGGGACCAACGGCTTATCGTGCTTCCGAGGCACGGAGGAGCCTCGGTATGTAAAAATGGTCACCCATCCACGGACCAACCCCGGCAAGCGTAGCTGAACCTGATGGATCAACTCGTAAGGCGTTATTACTTAGCCACGAGCTCCTCGCTGTCTGGTAAAAGAACTGTGTATAACTGACAGGTGTCAAAAACGTATTCCCTCATCGGAATGCGTGTAGGGCCTTTGTATACACTCATCTTCAAAATCACCATACTCTCTCACGCTGTTTTTCAACTATTCTGAAGGGTTTTGGTTGAAAAATAAACAACTATGAAACTTATTGTTAAAAATATATTATAGATACAATGATAATTACTCTTATTTCTACATATATTTAATAGATTTGATACTGGATACCAATAATAAGAATAGGTAAACAGAGTCATGAATTTAAATGTTGTCCTATGTTACTGTCCTAATTTATCGTGTTTTTTTAATGCTTAGAACTTTTTAATAATATTTTATTAAAAAAGAAGAATAAGTAACATAAGTTAATTTTTTTTTTTTTTTTTGTAATTAATTATACAAAATGTAATTTATATTACTGAAAACCGGTCATTTTACTGATCTCAATAACTCTTTCACTATGGAATAACCCTGAAATCATGAAAAAATATCGGCTCCGTACATTCATGTCCGCATAATTCGACAAAGGAACCGCTGATTTTTTTTCGCCATTTCAGGTTTGGTCCCATGGAAAAAGGTGTTCATAATGATAAGTAAAAATGTATAATATATATATATGTAACTCAAAATTAATTGTTTTGCTATTATTTTCTGGTGTAGTGAAATAAAAGAAAACTTTTTATTTCAGACTTTGAAATCCATAGAATGTTAGTACATTAAAACTTATGAAACTAGTGTTAATGACCCCTTTTCAGCTTTTCAGTTATCTCAATGAAACCATATAAACAGTAAAATATTTTAAAAAACGGGTGGATTTCAATTGACAAACTGAATGTCTCCATCTTTGTCTCAAAAGGACACTAGGATACTGTCAAGCATGCAGGAAAGTCGGCCCCTGCGTTGCCGTCGAGTCGCCGACGCTGCCGTGGAGGTGGCGATAATTTTGGCCGGCAAGATTTGAGATACTGTCGTGCCATCGACAAGTAGGTGAAGACGACGACTAGGATAGTTTTTTGTCATAATAACTAGGTTTCTTATAAATAACAGATGCGTCTTATTCTACGAACACGTTAAACCAGAAAAGGTATGCGCTTTGGAAATCTACGTGTTTCCGAACTAACACGAACGTCGCGCCATAGAGAAATACCCCACAGAGGCAAAGCTATAATATAATAATATAATTGCGCGTTTGTATAAAGTTTTCTCTCTGTTGGATTACCTACTCCAATTACAGATCGTCATTTGTCACTCAAAAATTTTTAAAGTTTTTTGGAATTGCATAGAGTTGTTAATCGATAATATTGTAAGCATCGTAATACAAAATAAGCAAGTACTTCCATGGTTGTAACAGCTCTTTAGATCTCATCATCGCGCGTTCGTATTTCCGAAGAGAGACGATGCCGCGTCTGCGGGGCCCTTCATCGTTTATCCTCTGGACAGGCGCGACGTGACTCTGGTAGAACTATTTTAATGAAGTCATAGAAATTGTTCCACCAGTCACATAGCACCGTCGTCGCGTCGAGACAGTCTGCACAAGACTTGATTCCGGAGGGCCCCCACATATTTACAGTCCGCTGGCAGACCGCCAGTTAAAAAAAAAAATTTTTTGACAGTTTTTGTGAATGACCGCCTGCCGGCGGACTGTGTAATGTGTGGGGTCCTTGAAGCGCAAACTTTTCTTGGAATATCTTTAAGTGATGTTATCTTCTACTTAGTATTCTTCTTAAAATCGTGGCTTTAGCTCGGCAGAATACACATCCAGCAAGAATTTCTTGTACTTTTCTATATTTGCTGTATACACCGCTCTTACGTTAGGATTCATTGCTGAAAAGTCATTTGTGTTTGTACCTCGACTGGCACCTGAAAATTAAAACAAAAATGTTTATTTATTATGCAATCTAGAACATTTAATCACTATAGTAGGTACTCGCGTTGTAAACCGAGTCGTTGGGCCATAAATGTCAGTAGCAATAAGAATATGCAATGCCCCCTACTACTCGTAAGGGTCCCGAAACGATCAATTTATTGCAATAGTACATATTTACGTGTTGATACACATTGATGCGCAAATTGATCGTCTACCAAGTGCAATTGAAGCGATTGACAATGTTAGTACTACATTTATGCCCATTGATCGTTTCGGGGACCCCGGGAAACAGACTAATAACAATTATTTATGGACCGATGAGTCAGTTCTAAACGCGGCGACTAAAGCAAGTTTTATTGAGCACCACCAGCTTGAGTGCTTGTTTGTGATTATTTTAGGTATTGGCAAAATGCATAGTTGCTTATTGCTATTCTCTTTATGAAGGGGTTTATCTTGAGTCTGTATTACTACAGTAATGATTACTATGTACTGCAAAAAAACCGGCAAAGTGCATATCGGACCAAGAAATGAACATGAAGGGTTGAAGGGTTCCGTAGTTGAAAATAATTTATCCCAAAAACAAACTTAACATTGTAGTTGAAAACTATACCTAAATCCCAAAAACAATTTTTTATGCCATAAAACTACAAATAAAAGATTTTCAGACTTTTCCTTTTACTTATGCTGTGAGACCTTGCTTCAAGCCAAATTTCAAGATTCTAGGTCAACGCGAAGTACCCTATAGGTTTTGATTTACTTGCGAGTATCAAAATACTGCGTTGACTCAGAACTTTCTCTTCCCTGTGGCGTAAAGCCCTTGTTCGGCCCCTGCCTCAATCCCTCTCTTCCTAGTCACTTTCGCCCAATTTCCATCCTTCCCTTTCTGTCTAAAGTGCTCGAGGTTCATAAACAATTCTCCCACTTTATTCACCGCAACTCCCTTATCAGTCCATTTCAATCCGGTTTCAGGCCCGGGCACAGTACCGTTTCAGCTCTCCTTAAAGTGACTGACGATATTAGGCGGGGAATGGAAGACACTAAAGTTACAGTCTTGGTGTTAATTGACTTCTCTAATGCTTTCAATACCGTCAGTCACGAAGTCCTCTTATCCATCCTTTCCTATCTTATGGTCTCTCCGAAGGTACTGGAATTGTCTCTTATCTTCAGGGGCGTCAGCAATCTGTTTGTGGTGGAGACTCTTCGTCTAGTTGGCGTGATCTTGCAGCTGGCGTCCCTCAAGGCAGTATATTGTCTCCTCTTTTGTTCTCCATTGTTATAAATCTTATTACTACCGTGCTTCGGACTGCGTATCATCTTTATGCCGACGATTTGTAGCTTTACAGCCAAGCAAGTGTTGATAACATTTCCGATGTGATTGAGGAGCTAAACTGGGATTTGGGTGTGGTAAAGGACTGGTCTGACCGATTTGGGGTGGCGGTTAAACCTACCAAGTGTCAGGCTGTCATTGTAGGGAGCCCTCACAGTATGAGAAAGTTGAATGACATATCTGTGCCACCTGTAATGTTTGACAATGCAGTCATTCCGTTTAGCTCCAATGTTAGGGATCTTGGTCTGCATGTCGACACATGTCTTGACTGGTGAAAGCAGGTCATGACGGTAAGTAAGAAAGTCACCGGAACGTTGAGGTCACTCTATCGGTTGAAAAACCTTCTTCCATCACACATAAAGGCAATGCTTGTACAGTCCCTTATCTTCCCCATAATAGACTATGGTGATGTGTGTTATTATGACCTGAATGCAGATCTCCTCAATAAACTTAATTGCCTTCTAAATAACTGCATTCGATTCGTCTTCAATCTTCGTAAGTATGATCATGTGTCTGCGCACCGATTGGTTTTAAAATAGTTACCCATTCGTCAGCGCAGAAAGCTGAGGGCTCTGTCTATGTTATATTCCATACTAAACAAGCCCACTTCTCCTTCTTATCTGACTTCCCATGTTCACCCATGCTCTGCCCATAGTAGAAATGTTCGTTCAACCAACAATCTTCTTCTACGATGTCCTTCTCACCGCTCTGGTTTTATTCATTCTTCTTTCTTTGTCCAGGCGGTATTTCTTTGGAATGCGCTCCCTCTGAACATCAGGATGGCAACCAGTCCGTTATTTTTCAAAGTAAAGGCACGTGAACATATTCGTGAAAAGTTGGCAAAATCATCGCAGCGCTGATTTGCTGGATTCTTTTTCTCCTCTACCTTTCGTTATTTCTCCTGACAAAGTTTATTTTGTTTATATGTATGTATTTATGTATGTATGTATTTATTAGTATTTATTCTTTTTCGAGTTATCTATCCCTTATGTTGCACCTACCATGTTTTGTCTCTGCATCACCCTAAGATTGACTGGTAGAAAATGCCTCAGGCATTAAGTCCGCCTTTGTACAGTATTTTTTTTTACTTGTGCATAAAGTTTAAATAAATAAATAATAAATAAATAAACTTGATTTTTTTTTACTACGAAGTGATCCTATAGGGGTTCCGTCTTTTCCTTTTGAGGTACGGAACCCTAAAAATGCTATAATTATTAAGTATTAATGGTATTCCTATCCCAGCCTGATTTACACGGTGCAATGTAATGGCCTGTAGCGTGCTATAAGCTGAAGAAACAATAAAAGTTGCAGCATCTAAATAAACATTGTTCAAACGATGCAGGTCAATTTGTTGCTTCAATTTTATTGTATGCCACAAGCAAGAAAATTGCATAGTGTACGTAGGGCTCTGACAGGTTTCATTTTCCACTCCTTTTTACCCCTCTCAATTTAATAATATCATCATCTTCCTGCCCTTATCCCATGTTACTTGGGGTCAGCTCAACACGTTTTCTTCTTCCATTCTCCCCTGTTAACCGTCACGCTATCATTCACTCCATTCTCTTTCACATCATTCCTCACACAATCCATCCATCGTTTCTTTGGCCTTCCTCTGCCTCTCCATCTATCAACATGTATATTATATAAGTATGTATTTTTATTTATTATTTGTTTTGTTTTTTTTTGTATGTTTGCATGTGTATTCTATTGTTTAGGTTTTTTCTTGTATTTTATTTCTCTTTTAGTCACATGAGTTTCGCTCAATTTAATAATTATATCGTACCTTCCAAAATTATACCGTTGCTAGTATTTCTGAACTCGTCTACTAAATCATTGTCCAATGCTATAGCTGTTGTAGCCGGGTCCAGTTGTGTCCAAGAGGGCTCTTTAGGTAAAGATATTTGTTCAAAACCATTTAGTGCTTGCATTATTGAAGTCGGAATTTTTCCCAAAACATTTTTACGCCATTCCTGTAAGAAAAATTAGAATTATTTAGTTCATATTATTCACTTTTGGATCACTACAGAGGCCTTAGTGCGAGTTTTTATACTTACTCGATCGCGTTTACTGTAACGTAACCTTACGTCAATTTGTATGGAGTAATTGTGTTTCCCACTATAGTCACCAGACGGCGCTTATTCAGTGTCAGTACAAATTGAAGTTTACGTTAACGTGATCGAGTAAGTAAAAAACTCTCGCACTAAGGCCTCAGTTTTATAAACGTAGACCATTTATAGATTTTCATTGAATAGCAGGGTTTACCTACACGTAAAGTTCGAATTGCTGGAAAGACAACAAACACAACATACTGTCGTTTCGGAACGACTCGACTTTTTATACTTACTCGATCACGTTAACGTAAACGTCAGTTTGTACTGAAACTGAATAAGCGCCGCCTGGTAACTATAGCGGAAATCACAATGATTGCATACAAATTGACGTAAGGTAACGTTAACGTAAACGCGATCGAGTAAGTATAACCTCCAAACCAAACCGTCGACAATCGACGGTTTGGTCCGACATGCCAGCACTTAAGTACAGACTGTCAAATTTTCCGAACTAATGCTTTAGCGATAAAGATGAAAATCTATTAAATAAATTTGACAGATTATAGTAGCTTGATGTGCTGGCGTCTGTACCTGGGGCCGTACTATGACGTGAAAAAGATCATGGATACATCATGGTTCTAATATGAGAGAGAGACGGAGCTATAGCTCCGTCTCCGTCTCCGTCTCCGTCGTATATATACGAATTATAGCACCATCCTTTTTTCACAACGGAACTATGATGAATCCATGGTCTTTTTTCACGTCGTATTACGGCCCCTGTACAGTTTTTTCCGCGGATCACATGTAAACACAAAACAAAATAATGGCGGTTTGGAGCATGGTCCGTTACTGATCCATGTTTATAAAGGCAAAAACGATCACGAACAACGCGCCAGTCTGCAGTCGAAACTCTCAAAAAATCATTCACACGCAAAGTTCGGACTAAGATTCACCCACGTTCCACACGTGGCACACTATATTTTTAATCTTAATTAGCACGACATTTTAATCCACAGTACAATCTGCATAGGTCTATCCGCGGTTTGGAACGTAGTGCACAGATCCGTGGTCCAAACTGTACAATTATGTAAACCCCGCTAATGAATGAATGAGTGATTGATTTGCCAAAATAAAGATACATAATAATTATGTAAAAATCATGGGGTATCATACATACACCATATCATAATAGGACATGCAGGTGTATGTATCCCCATGACTTTTCAGTAGCGCAAATATTTAAGTTATAGTTACATTATAGTATTACATTACTTATACAATAGTGATTTCATTATAAGCGAACATCACATTACATTTTGTAGGCTTTCCGTACATTGAGAGGTCAGCATAAATTTGATCTGTACAAATTGACGTATCGTCATATTTTATAGATACTTATAACCAGTTTCATAAGATAAATTACTTACTATATCAACATTTAAAGTATTGTAAACTTGTGAAAATGGTACAAGTGTCACTTTGTCTATTGAAGAACTATTTGCAACTATGTGGTAAGCTTCTGGGTCCATATGCGCGTTGAATTCCGGGTCAGGGTGTTTTTCACCTATTAAGCAATAAAAAAACAATCATTATTATCTAGTTAACCTATAGGTACTTTGTGCAACAACAGCAGGTACAATAATTATGCGCCACGAAAGATGAGACTTGACTCCGCCTCCCGCGGTCTTTCCGCCGTCCCGATGACGCCCGGTCCCTTCCTGCGCCTCAGACCTCATACCGCTAAAGTGACCTAAAATCGTCTACTGCGCAAGTTAGACCAGTACGTCGATTCTGTAAAATTCAAACAACAACTCGCATCTCACATCGCTATTCACTCTCACTTCGCATCACTTCTTCTCACTTGTTTTTTATTTGACACTTTGAATCGGGTTCGAGTGCAAAGTGAGCGTCGAAGTGGTATTACTGAATGCCACTTCTTACGTCATCTCATACTTTATCTGTCAAAATCTCACGGTCAATTTAGTTCAACTCGCTAACACGCTCGCAAGAGTAGCGCTAGTGTAAATTCGAATTATCAACCGAGTTTTTAGAATGCCAATCAAGAAACTCACAGCGTATTCAGATTCAAAGTTTAGAATGAGGTCTCACACGGCTGGTGGTGTGTCAAGTCTTATCTTTCGTAGCGCGTATTGAACACGTTATGAGCAGTCATGCATAGGCAAGCCCATCAACTTTAATTCCATAGTTGTTACTTCATCATCGTCATTGGCTGCCTTGTTCCACCCACTGCTGAGTATAAGCCTCCTGTCTTTTGTGCCATGCTTCCCTGGTCTCATCCAGGTCTTCCCCTCGACCTTCTGTAGGTTGTTCATCCAATTGGCCAATTGTCTGCCAACGCTCCTACCGTTTCTCGGCACACCCCCTCCCTCCCGCTGCACCCAGAGCGGGAGAAGTTATTTGATGATTTCCCACCAAAAAAAAAAAAAAGGGCTCTGCTCTACCTGCCATCATCACATTTAGCCAAGTGTCCTTATTACTTGGGATCGGTGAAGTAACATATTGTTTTAAGTGTAAGTCGTATGCTCATGACAACATGCTCTCCATGTGTAAAAAATTATCATACTCTTTTCGTATACACACACTTATTCTATAGGTACTACTAGATAGTATCTGATCATAGTACATGCTATATCCACCAGTTCCACCACACCTCCTTCTTCTATTCACTTACTTTTTCTTAATATTTCTGCATATTTTAAAACTTTATAAACTTACTATGAATATGGCCAGCACCGACATATAAATGTGCCAATCTTCCAATAAACTCAGGGTCTAAACTTGCTGCTAGAGCTATGTTGGTGACAGGACCAATTGCAACGATTATTAGTTTTCCTGAAACATGAAAACACTCAATTAAAGTCAAGCATTACCAATAAAAATCTGTAGGATTCTTGGTCCAAAGAGCCAGTGGCTCAAGTGAATCGCTCTCATTGTCCAAAAGGCTTACCTTCGTATTTCTTGGAAAGTTCGAGAAGTGCAACGGCTGCCGGTTCCTCCTGCAGATCAATTGGTGCTGGGGGTGAATAGCCATCGTCTCCCAGACCATCATTGCCGAAATAGGCATCAGTTTCGATTCCTGATATTAAACTTTTATGAGCACCCGAGTATATCGGTATCTGAAACGGGAATTTGTTTTTTTTACACTATCTACTCGTGAATGGTAAATCGTGAATTTATCTATAATAACGTCAGACTGCCACCCACGCCAGTACACCACGCCACGCCACTCCAGAGCAAGAGAAGTTTTTTCATAAGAAGAGATGAGATTGCGGTCATAGCGCAACATGTCTTATTAATACAACTCCATATTATGTTAAAATTGACCTCAAATCTAGCGATTACATGAAATTATGAGGTTTCAGGTCAATTCTAACTTATGGAGTTGTATTGCTGATTCTAATGATTATATTTCTGTAAAGCCATGTTAGTTACGGCCGCGAATCATATTTAGGACGACATACAACCTGACACTGACCTGCAAATTGCAAAAAACATTAAAAAAAAATTGAATTTCGGGAGCACCCTTACCGCATCCTCCTTAAGACTATGTTAGTAGCACTTCACTTTGCACTAGCTTCACTTTGTGCTGTCCTGCGGTACTTGTGCGACGGAACACCATGTCCTGCGGCCAAAAGTCTTCTTCCATGACGAGGGGCAGATAATAGTTTGGTACACGCACCACGAACGCCTTGAAGTTGACGTTGCGGCGCGACCCCAGTAACTGTACCCATATATTCCCCCACACTTTCTGAGAAGTGTGTGTTATCTTTGTAGTCACCCCCATTCCAGCCATATCATATTTCACACAGTCCTTCCACACATACATTTTTTTGGTCTTGGTTTAATCGCAAGTCAATGATGACTAAAATTACTGTCTAAGGGCGAATTTCAGCAATGAAACTGAGCGCGATTGATTTTAACTGCGTTCAAGAGCTGTCAGTTTTAGTATTCCACGACAGTGCTGCAACCATGAGTTTAAACGTGCTGTTCAGTTTCATTGGTAAAGTTTGCCTATACAGAGTAAATTTTTCAAGTGGGCGTGGATGGCCAAATCCTAAACTATGAGGAATAGCGAAAAGTACTCAAAAGAGTCTCAGGCCCATTTCATAATTTCAATCTCTAATAGTTATTTATGCAACTGACGTATAATAAGGGGTATTAAAACACGAATGTGGGTTTATGGTATCATATGAGTGTTTTAATACCTATTATGTACAGTTGCATACAAGACTTTATCTACATCCATGTTAAGAATCCTCTGTATAAGGTTCTGAAACAGTTTTTTGCAATACTAATACTCGTATCGAACATGGCGGCCGGCGTCATAGTATAAGACGTGAATTCGAATAAGTTCTTTTTTTAAATTACGGCGCTGTTGTAGTGAAACGCGCGTGTATTACAATGTTCTTTTTTTGAAAACGAGTTGCATTATGTAATTCAGTACAACATTAAAACACCCGTTTGGATGATATAATGGTTACTATGACCACGGCTGTTTTAATGCTGGCAATACATCAAAGCTGTTTCAGAAACTTTTATAGAGGATTTATAGCATGGGTGTAGATAAACATACTTACCTATGTATGTAGGCTTTTCATTGATTTAATTATGGATTAGAAAAAGTCAGTTTCGTAATTTCTTGGCTTAAACCTGCAATCTTTTTTAAGTCCAGAAAAGAAATTATGCATTTATTTCTAGTGAGCTATTTTTCATTTTCTGTACATTGACCCTTATCTCTTACGAATTTATACATCTGCCTAGCCTTGTCCAAACCATTTTGGGGTCGGATTGCAGTCTTACCGGATGCAGCTGAATACAGTTTTTTACATGGAAAGACTGCCTATCTGACCTTCACAATACAGTAACTGGGTGATACGATACCAATTGGTAAGACTGATTGTCAAACTTTCGACATCTGACGACACGTAACGACTATCAAAGATCCACGAATGACAGCCGGGACCATTTCAAGGCATGGCAAGGAGTCTTGGTATGTAAAGATCCCATTCACAGGCCAACCGCGGCAAGCGTAGCTAACCTTGGTCGATCACCAATGCAGCTGTTATTACTTAGACAAAATCCCTTCCCTAGTATCTATATTATTTATTATCATAGATAGGTACATATAGATTATTATTATTTTGAGATAAAATACTTACATCTTGTCTGTTACATAATTTCAGTATCCGATCGCTGTTGATTATCGATTGATTCAAGTCCACATTGCCAAATGTTGTTGTCAAGGCAACTAATTGTGGGCTGAAAAAAAAAACATTTATCACACTGCACACTAATATTATAAAGGCGAAAGTTTGTGAGTGTGTTTGTTACTTCTTCACGCTCAAACGGTGGGACCGATTTAGATGAAATTTGGTAGGTAGATAGCTTATACCCTGGATTAACACATAGGCTGCTTTTTATCCCGGTCTACGCAGGTAAAACCGCGGGGCGCAGCTAGATTTAAATAAAAGTACAAAGAGACAACTTTAACTCAGTTCATTGCCTCGTTGGTCTAGTGGTCGCCAGCGCTACCGCTGAGCATTGGGTATTAGGTTCGATTCCCGGGTCGTGCAAAGTATTATTGGGTTTTTGCATTAGGAAATTCTCAGTAGCAGCCCGAACTTCGGATTTGTGCCCGTTTGATATATGGAACTTGTCTGGTGAAATGTGGGTGTACTATAGGTACATCTCTGCCCAACCCTTCGGGGAAACAAGGGGTGATGTTATGTTTTGTTAAATTAATGTGGAAATTTTAACTCAGTTTTAGGTTAATTTTAGCTGAAGATGATAATTATTTAGTGTCACGGAACATGATAATCTTTAATTAAATCTCTTAATTCGGTAAGTAAATATAATACCTCGTTATTGCCAGAGTAGATACCAGTAGGTACTTTTTTATGGAATTTAAAGACAATGTAATGCATTTGAAATGTAATTTATTTAACTGTAAAGAGTTATTGATGTTTACTTGTTTTTAAAGAAAGATTTAAATCGTCAGATTTGCCCTATTTCGTCAAAAGATGGTCACGTTTCTGTTTCGTTTTGGCACACAATGACACAAGTGACTTGATTTGAATGTCATGGAAACGCAGTTTTTATTAGATACTGCTTATTATATACTAGGTATCGTAATTTATCCAAAAATAAAATATTATGTAGGGGTGTGTCGATGACCGAAATAAAATCTTCACTTCTTGAAACTTCCTTATTAATTTTTAAAAACTTCTCTAACACACCACGTCACTCATCTTTCTGCTCGCTCGTCATCTCTTTTCCCTCTCTCTCCCACACATACTCTCTCATTCATCGCTGCATTCATACTTCCACTTATTTTTAGGGTTCCGTACCTCAAAAGGAAAAAACGGAACCCTTATAGGATCACTCGTGTGTCTGTCTGTCTGTCTGTCTGTCTGTCCGTCTGTCCGTCTGTCACAGCCAATTTGCTCCGAATCTAATGGACCGATTAAGTTAAAATTTGGTACACATATGGATTTCTGTGACCCAAACACGTACAGCTAAAGTAAATATATGAATTTTGAATATGAGAGTCACTTTTAGGGGGAAAATAAGAAAGTTAAAAAAAAAAGTTTTGTAAACTGTACCGAGTGACATATCAAATGAAAGGGCTTACTATGAGGGTCTCAAATATATTTTTTTTATAATTTTAAAATTTATTGTTTTAAAGTTATTTAAGAAAATAGACGAAAATTGACCATTCCCCCCCCCTTATCTCCGAAACTACTGAGCCTAAAATTTTGAAAAAAATATGGAAATTAGTTCTATACCTGTAGATTACAGGAAAACCTATAGGAAGTCTGTGGTCTTAAAACAACATGGTAAATTTATATATATAAAAAAATCAAAGTCCGGACTGAGTCACTGACTAATATACCAACGCACAGCCCAAACCAATGGATCTAGAGACTTGAAATTTTGCACATAGATACCTTATATAGTGTAAACATCCACTAAGGAAGGATTTTTGGAAATTCCATCCCTAAGGGGGTAAAACAGGGGATGAAAGTTTGTATGAAAAATCCTATCCCTTGACTTAATAGACTTGAAACTTAGCACGAATATTCATCTAAGTAAATTATAAAGTTTATCATTTTTAGTTTTCCTAAACTACCCCCTAAGGAGGGATTAGGGGTGTCAAAGTTTGTATGGAGGAACTTTAACACGCGGTCCGATTAACTCAAAACTCCGTTTTTATACTTGAGACCAAAAATTAAAACTAACGTGTATCAGGATTTTCCAAAAATCTACCCCTAAGGGGTGAAAAGTTAATTTTATAGCGGAGTATTTTATGGGGGGCTTGATTAACTCTAAAATTGGTGTAAATAATGTTTGAGTCAAGTTATGGAAACATACCAGACGATTTTTGAAATTCTTTAGGTATCTGTGTTCGTGAAAACAGAGATACAGTTTATATGAAAAATCTTATTAATTTGGATAATGAACTTGAAACTTAGCACAAATACTTGCATAAGTAAGTAATAATGTTTGTCATTATTAGTTTTTCAAAACTACGCCTCAAATGAGGTTTAGGGATGTTAAAGTTTGTATAGAAGAATTTTAAAGCGCAGTCCGATTAAAAAAATGTGTTGTTTGAGTCAAGTTATTTAAATAGCTGTTACCCGCAACTTCGTCTGCGATCCTGGATGAAAAATCTTTCTACGGGTCATGGTCTACACATATAATTTCATTCAAATCCGTTCAGCCATTTTATCGTGAAAGCTTAGCAAACAAACAAACTCACTTTCGCATTTCTAATATCAGTCTGTTATGATTAGGATAACAGCGCCGGACAACCGTTACCAGAACTGGTCATAGTATTATTGATTCAGCAGCTTGATTATCATCAGGATTGTGCCAGATTATAGCAGTTCGTCGTGGACGTGGTATGGCAGCGGCTCCCTAACATCATCTGTCATCAGTAGACAGCCGTCAAGCAACCATGTAACAAAACTAGACGGCGCCACTTTCTATGTCGTTAAAGACAAGAAAAGTCACATTTTTAACCTCGGTGGAATTTGAATAAGTTTATAAAACACCGATTTTTAACAGCTGTTTGTGTTGGATTTACCGACAACAATGAAGTTTCAGGATGTGTTAGCTCACTCAACTCAGTATTGACACTTCTCGTGCGACATAATTATATGTATAAGTGCAATGAGGGTAAATCTAACAATTTAAATCTTTGTTTTCATATCGTAAATCTTAACTAAATAAATAAGGACATGCGAAGTACTTAATAATAAGACAAAAACAAAACAATGTACCTAAGTAGGAGGATACATAAGGAGACATATAATTTTCTATGAAACGAGAAAGATAAAGAGTACGATTATTTTGTCAGATTTACCACAAAATGATAGCGGAAAGCGATAAGACCACCGAAACAATAAGATAATAAATTGATAGATATTAAACTTCATAGGCTTATCAAACCCCCCAAGGTTTTGGAATGCCATTGGGATTTTGAAGGTGTTGGGAGCATGTACCTGTAGATAATATTTGTGTTCAAATAATCGGGAATTATAATCTATATTTTATCTTGTATCTATTCTATATAAAAATCCATTGCCGTGCCTTAGTCTCGCAAAAACTCGAAAATGGCTCGACCGATTTGTGTTTTTTTTTATTCGCCTCATTACAAAGATGGTTTAAGAAAATTGGGAAAAACCTCTCGCTAATTAAATACCTTTTTACATATTAGACAACGACATGAATATTTACTTTGTAAAGTATTAAGTATATTATTTTTAATTATTGTGAATGTGAAGACTACGGTGGATCATTGTTTTTATTTTTTTTTATTTTATCCTTTTCTGTTTTAGTCATAGTCTTTTCTTTGGTATTGTTCGTCGAATTGCTGAGCTCCTTAAGTTTTGAGCTGAGCTGCACGATTACTGCTAAATGCGTGTACTGACTGGACAGGTCCACTCAATCTGTGTGGTTCTTTCCTCACATGATCTGACCAAGATTATGTCTGGACTTGAAGACGGTGACCTCTTAGTTTTTAAAAATATGATTGATGTGTAAAAGTGTTTGTATAAACCTACATAAGACGCTTGTGTTTTTATTATAAAATGATCATAATCATCATCTACAATCATCACATACAATATCATCATCACAAGATCCGACATAAGTATAGATTCTCAGATAAAAATGCCCAGTAACAGGGTATCCGTGAGTTCTATGTCATTGTATATGGAAGTGTTGCTCACTGCTTTGCAAACCCTGTTGCTTTAAAAACAAAGGAAGAATGTATTATGTAACTCACCCGCCAAAGTATTTCTCGTAAAGCAAGCTCATTGTGATAGCAAAGGCATCGTCTGCCCCTCCATCGTGGTCTATCACCAACTTCTTTCCCGAGCATATTGCAGTGGCTTCTGGACTGAAATTGAAATAATAAAAAAATACAGCCTTTGTTTTTTCAGAGGTGAAACTAGAGAGGTAGGAGTTACCTTTTTAATAATTTTGTCTCAGTTTCATTTAAGAGGGTGCATTCTAAATGTTGGGATCCTCGCAAATAGCTTTCAAATATTTTCCTGTTTTGATTAATTTGTCAATATAATTAAATTAAATTATGAACACTCGCTCTATATAATAGTGCCATAAAATGTTGGTTAAGAGAGTTTCCAAATGCTTTTCTCCTCACCTAAAGCTAAATATTTAGTGTTACGATATTTATTATTGCAATTTATAATCTCTTTTTTAACGATATCCTTTGTAGAGATAATCTATAATCTTATAAAGTGTTAGGCGGAGGGTTAGCCACACAAGGGCGGTTTGTAGGTAGTCACATTTTGAAATTACATATTTAGTTTGAAGACCCTAAGATTCCCTCTTATTTTTATTTTAGTTAAAGTTGGGCTTATTGAGGTTTTTAGGGTTCCGTACCTCAAAAGGAAAAAACGGAACCCTTATAGGATCACTCGTGTGTCTGTCTGTCTGTCTGTCCGTCTGTCACAGCCAATTTACTCCGAATCTAATGAACCGATTAAGTTGAAACTTGGTACACATATGTATATATATGTAACGCAAACACGGACATGTAACGTAAACAAATGAATTTCGAATATGGGAGTCCCTTTTGGGGGAAAATAAGTACAATTTAAAAAAAAAATTGCAAACTGCACTGTGTGACATATCAAATGAAAGGTTATCTTTTATATGGTCTTCCTCTCGCTCCCCATCCATCAACCTTTATATTCATCACAACTAACCGTTATAGGATCACTCGTGTGTCTGTCTATCTGTCACAGCTAATTTGCTCCAAATCTAATGGACCAAAATTTAATTCTCTTATGAATTTATGTGATCCGAACATGGTCGTATTACACAAATAAATGAATTTTGGGGGACAAATAAGAAAAATAAAAAAAAAAGTTTTGCAAACTGTACCGTGTGACATATTAAATGAAAGGGCTTACTGTGAGGGTCTCAAATATATTTTTTTTATAATTTTAAAATAAAATGTTTTGAAGTTATTTAAGAAAATAGACGAAAATTGACCATTCCCCCCTATCTCCGAAACTACTGAGCCTAAAATTTTGAAAAAAAAATACAGAAAATAGTTCTTTACCTATAGATCATAGGAAAACCTATCAGAAGTTTATGGTCTTATAAATCTATATATATAAAATTCAAAGTCCTGACTGACTCATTGACTGATAATAATGAACGCACAGTCCAAACCACTGGACCTAGAGACATGAAATTTTGCACATATATTCCTTATATAGTGTAAACATCCATTAAGTAAGAATTTTGGAAATTCCATCCCTTAGGGAATAAAATAGGGGATGAAAGTTTGTATGAAAAATCTTATCTCTTGAGTTATTAGACTTGAAACTTAGCACGAATATTCATCTAAGGTATAAAATTAATCATTTTTAGTTTTCCTAAACTACCCCCTTTTTTGTGGATGGGAAATCATCAAATGATTACTCCCGCTCTGGGTGCAGTGAAAGGGCGTGTCATACTTTTACTGACTAAAACCCACCCGTGTTCCTTCATTTGCCTATGGCAGGGCCACGGTATCTCTTTCAAACAACCCGCGACCGCAGAAGATGGGATTGGTGGGTGTCAAAGTTTGTATGGAGGAATTTTAACACGCGGTCCGATTTACTCAAAACTCAGTTTTTGTACTTGAGACCAAAAATGAAGATTAACTAACGTGTATCAGCGTTTTCCAAAAATCTGCCCGTATTTTACAGCAGAAGATTTTAATGGGGATTGATTAATTAATAATGTTTGAGCCAAGTTATGGAAACATCCCAGACGATTTTTGAAATTCTACTCCTGTGGGCGTGAAAACAGGGATACAGTTTATATGAAAAATCTTATTAATTTGGTTAATAAATAAATAAATAAATATCCTTGGACATTTCACATTTTAATGAACTTGAAACTTAGCACAAATTCTTGCTTATGTAAGTAATAAAGTTTGTCATTATCAGTTTTTCAAAACTACCCCTGAAAGAGGGTTTAGGGATGTTAAAGTTTGTATGGAAGAATTTTAAAGCGCAGTCCGATTAACTTGACACTCAGTATTTATACTTTTGATGTAAAATAAACAATAATAAGAAAATTAAAACCCATGAAATCAGACATCCACGCGGGCGAAGCCGCGGGCAGTCTAGCTAGTATCTTAATATTGTGCGTACAAACTTACTAAGCCTCCGCTGTCCGTCCGTCCGTCCGTCTGTCACAGGGCTGTATCTCATAAACCTTAATAGGTAGGCAGTTGAAATTTTCACAATTGTGTATTTCTATTACGACTATAACAACAAATAATAAAAATAAACTAAAGTAAAATTAAAGGGGGCGGTCCCCATACAAAGAGTTTTCATTTAGAAAAAAAAATTAACCTGTGTGTGGGGTTTATTGTGTAGAACTCATCGAGTAGAGTACAAAGATATTTTTATTTTTTTTATCTTCTAAAATGAAGAAATAGGAGGCCGTAAAAGTTGTCAATTTTGTACCATTTTTGTACGAGCTCTAATAATTATATAATGTACCTTATACTGTACTTACTAAAAACGGCGATTCATTCATAATTCATAACAACATATTCATATTGTTTAAATATGGGCGATTTTCTGCAACTGCAAAAAATAACCTTGTAATTCACAGTATCATTATGAAATACAAAGTTATCTTTGCGATTGTTAAACATATAATATGGTACGGAACCCTTTGTGTGCGAGTCCGTCTCGCACTTTTTTTTTTCAATCAATTTACGTTGAGAGCTCAGAACGAATTATTTAGTTCTTATTTGCATCTACCTTTGCTCTAGCAAAGGTAGATGCAAATAAGAACAAGGAACAAGGAGAGCAAGGAAGCATCTTAATATACCAAAAATACAAAAAAAAACTTCAGACACATGTAAAAAAAATGTGGTTAAAGCTAAAATTTTGGAAATTTTTGATAAAACTACAGAAATAAAATTATATAAAAAAAATGTTAAGTTTTTTTTATAAAAAAAAGTTATGCTAAAAACATTTAGGGTCTTCAAACTGAATATATGTATTTTCTGGGAGTGATATGTGGGTTCGAATGATGTTTTTGCGAAGGTCGCCATTTCGAAAAAATTTAAGTCGGAATCGGAAGTCATGGGTATCGAAGTCCGATGTTGAGTTAATTTGTCTTTCTTTTTTCTTTTTTTTTTCCAAACCAAATCAAAAGACCATGCTCTCTGTGTCTCGTCTCTTTGGGGTCGTGAGTTTGATTCCCAGACAAATTAACTCAACATCGGATTTCGATACCATGACTTTCGTACTGGCGTACTGCTCGCAAAATTTTTCGAAATGGCGACCTTCGCGATAACGTCATTCGATATAACGGTTTTCGATTTAATGAGTTTTCGAACTGGCGCACCACTCGAGTTTCAAAGATAGCGCAAAATTTAAACATTATAGATTTGAAATAAAAAAAAAAGAATATAATGAAATAAATGTGCAAAGAAATACCGAAGAAATTCGGAAATACTTAATTAAAAAACCTCAAAAAATAACACTTTAAATAATCGATAGATTATAATAAAATTAATCACGAGCAATCTTACCTGCCAAATAAATACACTAGAGTTAAACAAAAAATAATTCTGTCTGCCATTATTTATCTGACTGATGTGAAATAAAATGTGAGTTCTTTTTATAAACAAAACACTTGAGATAAAAATCTAAAATACTAGACTGATATCTATCTAAAACTTGTTACAAATGTATATTCTTGTCATGATGTTTTCACTCACTTCAAATGACAATAATGAAAATAATCTAGTATCGAAGTGAAAAACAAGAATAATTTTGGCTGCTACCATTATTACATGGCTGTTTAACGGTACATTTATGTAAATTAGGTACAAATTGTTTTCCAATGTTAAAAAAACCGGCCAAGTGCGTGTCGGACCACGCACAATGAAGGGTTCCGTAGTTGAAAAGAATTTATCCCAAAAACACACAAAAAACATTGGATCCCAAAAATTATGTGTTATATTTAAAATGACAAAATTCACAATTTTAGAACTTTTTCCTTTACTTGTGCTGGGAGACCTTGGTTCTTGCCAAATTTCATTATTCTAGGTCAACTGGAAGTACCCTATAGGTTTTGATTTACTTGCGACAGTTGCGAGTTTCAAAATGTGTTGTAAAATGGCCGTATTTTTTTATTGCGTTGACTTAGAAGCTTGATTTTTTTAGAACTCTAAGGGAACATAAATTTACCTATTTAATATAAATTTCAACTTGATATCTCCACGCGTCCTTGAGAAAAAGGGTCTTGACTGACTGACAGACTTGAACATTTTTTTTATTTGATTGAATTACAAATTAACAATTTTCGGACTTTTTCCTTTATTTGTATTGTACGACCTTGCTTCATGCTAAATTTTATGATTCTAGAACAACGGGAAGTACCCTATAGGTTTTGATTTACTTGCGAGTATCAAAACATGTCGCATAAATGGCCGTATGTTTTTATTGCATTGACTTAGAAGATTGGGTTTTTTAGGACTCTAAGAGGTCACAGACCTACGTATGTGATATTAATTTCAACTTGATACCTTCACGCATTCCTGAGAAAAGGGGTCTTGACAGACTGACAGACAGACAGACAGACAGACAGACAGACGGACAAACAAGTGATCCTGATACATACTATAATCAGATTGTAAATAGTATAACGAAAGCTGCAAAACACTCATATTTGGGCAAAACTTATACTAACAAACAAAAACCAGTTATTGGATGGAACTATCATGTAAAAGAGTGTCATACTATAGCTAGGCAGTATTATCAATTGTGGAACTTTTGTGGACGCCCTACGCAGGGTCAATATAATACGATGATATGTTA
Source organism: Cosmia trapezina (assembly GCA_905163495.3). Lineage (NCBI taxonomy): Eukaryota > Metazoa > Arthropoda > Insecta > Lepidoptera > Noctuidae > Cosmia > Cosmia trapezina. The sequence continues at coordinate 8,226,922 of LR991022.1, read as the reverse complement.
CATAGCAAAAAGGTTTTTAAGAATAAAATAAGATGGTGTCAGTTAAACGAAACAAAAATAAAAATGGATATTATAGCCACGCATAGATATAATAAAGACTTCGGAAATTTCTGGAAAGAAACCAACAAATTGAATTATAAGTCAAATAGGCCTGTGTCTGTTAACGGCAATCAAAACCCATCTAGTATAGCTAATTTGTTTGTTGATAAATTTAATCCTACACCTCTATCTCATTCTGCCGTTCCCATTTCCGATAGTCAGAGTGGACAGGTGAGTCATGGGGCCCATGGTGGTTCGGAGGTGGCATCGGTGCCGTTACATGAGCGTGAAGAGTGCACTGCCAACGCTGCACTGCACGTCACTGCGGAGGATGTGTTTAGGTGTGTCAGGGGCATGAAGCGCGGCAAATCTCCGGGCCACGATGGGCTCAGTGTCGAACACCTTCTATTTGCATCTGTATTACTTTTTGAGAAGTTGGCTTTGTTATTTAATTCATGTATCGATCATAGTTATTTACCTACAGATTTTATGAGAACTATTGTTGTTCCTATTGTAAAGAACAGAACCGGTGACGTATCCAGTTCATCGAACTACAGACCTATCTCCTTGGCCACTATATTTTCTAAAGTATTTGAAAACATAATTATGAAACATTTGAATGAAAAGAACATACCGCTAAACAACGCTCAGTTTGGTTTCAGACGAGGCTCATCCACCGATCTAGCTATCTTTGCTTTAAAAAATACAGTTTACGAGTACTTAAATAGGAATACAACAGTTTACTCATGCTTTTTAGACCTAAGCCGAGCATTCGATTCAATTAATTATAATATATTATGGGAAAAATTAAGAAAAACAGAAGTACCACCGAGAATAGTAAATATTTTAGAATTCTGGTATGCTAACCAAGTAAATCAGGTTAAGTGGAATAATACTCTGTCTGAGACTTACAGGCTAACAAGTGGAGTGAGACAGGGCGGTCTGACGTCACCGGTATTGTTTAACCTGTATGTAAACCAGTTGATCGAGGAGCTGAGTAGCACCAGAGTCGGATGCCAAGTTGGCGGTGTGCGCGTTAATAACCTTAGCTACGCGGACGACATGGTGCTGCTCAGTCCGTCGGTCAGCGGCCTCAGAAAACTAATAGACATCTGTGAGAAGTACGCAACTCAACACCACCTGACATACAATGTAAATAAAACGAAAGTTATGATTTTTAAATATAAGAAAGGCCCCGATGTAATACTCCCTATTAATTTAGGTGGAACTAATTTAAAAATAGTTACAAAATTTAAGTATCTCGGGCATATTGTAACAGAAAACTTATCGGATGTTGATGATTTGGAACGACAGAGACGCAGTATCGCTTGTAGAAGCAATATGCTAGCTAGACGTTTTTCTCACTGCTCGAATCAAGTCAAGGTGACGCTGTTCAGAGCCAGAGTCAGTCGTTATACACCAGCCAACTTTGGTATCGGTACACGGGGAGTGCGTTTAACACTCTTCGTGTACAGTATAATAATGCTTACCGGGCTATGATGAACTTGCCCTGGCGGTGTAGTGCGACTGATATGTTCGCCGAGAGCAACGTTGCCGGCTTTTCCGCGCTGCTAAGTAAGCTCAGTGTGTCATTCTACACAAGGGTAACCCTGAGTAGGAATGAAATTGTAAAAGCTGTGTACCGTGTCGTCCATCTTGCAAGAGAGGCAAAAGACTTTTAATATTATATTTTTAGTTATTGTGATTGTGTATTTTATATTCTATCTGTGTTATTATTATTATGTTAATGCTTATGGTATTTAAGAGTATGTGTATGTATTGTATGGGTTTAATAATTGCCTGAAATAAATAATATTTAATTTTAATTTAATTTATAAGGGTTCCGTTTTTTCCTTTTGAGGTACGGAACCCTAAAAACAAGTTCTGCATAATCTATTTCTTTCATACTTTAAATTTGATAGTTAAAGTATTATAGTTAAAGTATTTCAGGGTTCCATATTTTATTCGTTGTCGGGTTTCAGCCGAAAATACAAATCAGCCAAGAAATCTATTTATTTATTTCGAAATATAATATTACATAATACGAGTATATCGAGGGTTTACTTTCTGCTAAAACCTTTGTTAAAGAACTTTTTTCACCGCGACTAAATTTGGAAAAAACTTTTTACAAAAAAAAAACAACCGACTTCCAAAAAAACACTACAAAGTGAAAAATAACTTTAATTTCGGAAGTCTTTGGTTTTTTATTTACTTTCGTTTTTTTGCTACCGACTTCCGAAATTAAAGTTATTTTTCACTTTGTAGTGTTTTTTTGGAAGTCGGTTGTTTTTTTTTTTTTGTAAAATGTTTTTATTTTTCACTTTTTAGTGGTGGCTACCCCACACAAATCTGAATACCACTCTGCAAAATAAATTAGAGCATCATCCACATAGACTAAATGGGAAAAATATGTATTAAATTATTGAAGCTAACTCAAAAGCCACTCATCAGAACTTGAAAGTATACCATTTCCAATAAAAACTTTGCAAAAAGGCAAATACGTCTCGCTAAGTCGTGTCAGAAGTTTGGTAGTCGTAGTTTTAGTTGACGGAGATAACGAGGCTACGAAATCTGCCTTCTGACAATCAAAACCACACATAACATACAACTCAAGTAGCGCAATTTGAAGCGGCATATAGTTAGCATTAAATCATTTATAGCCAGAATGCACCTCATGACAATTTCAATAAGCCCAAACACGGCTAGGATACATTGTTTTATTACTGAGTTCCGATGCCTACCTTCCGGCTTCTTCATCAGATCAAGAATTTCAGAATTTTCAGAAATTTCAGAAATTCAGAATCGACCGACTGGGCTATAAAATGCAAAAATATTTTTTCAAATCCCACTGAGGTTCCAGAGATTAGCGCGTTCAAACAAACTAACAAAAAAACAAAATCTTCCGCTGTATTCCACCGACATTATTGAAATAATAAATCGACAGGGTCGTCAATCGCGGAAAATCTCGCAATTCAGAAAAATTACCTACTTGCACAACTCCATCTATGGGTAAATGGACAAAACGTCACCATTAAGCACGTTCTATGCTCACGGTATGAATGAAAGTTATTTTGCGTTTTAGTAATTTTATACTATCTCCGAAACTATATGACCAAATTGACATACAGTAAAGCCCAAATCTTATCTCCATGATGTTTTTGTGATCATAAAGTAACTTGTTTTCATAAGGATTAATGTTTTGTTGTTTAAATAATCATACAAACGTAAGTATGTATAGCAATAAAAACATTTTTACAAAAAAAAACAACCGACTTCCAAAAAAAAAACTAAAAAGTGAAAAATAACTTTCATTTCGGAAGTCGGTGTCTTTGGATCTGTATTTTAGTTTTTTGCCACCGACTTCCGAAATTAAAGTTATTTTTCACTTTGTAGTTTTTTTTTTGTAAGTCGGTTGTTTTTTTTTTGTAAAAAAGTTTTTATTTTTCACTTTTTAATGCGTCAGTTTGCAATTTATGTAAGTTACAATTTACAATAGCCTAATGTCAACTGCTCATCGTCTTTTACAAAATATTGCTTTTCCCGACGTTGCGCGTTGGGACGTTAATGGTTGAGGAGTTCTCCTAGTAAAAACCAGGAGAACTGGAGCTGATGGTGATGTCCACCTGATGGTGGACATCACCACCACTCCACTTCACCATATGCATTGTGACGGACGAGCATAAATTGGTAATCGAATCGCATCCCGTGAAATACTTATTATTAAGTAGTGGTATCCCTCAATTTCCATGAGATCCCCTCATCAGATTCTGACTTGGTGACAGTGGGACCACCTCGAGAGCATACCCTATCAAATAAAAAAATTATACGTGACAAATTGATAACCTCCACTTTTTTTTTGAAAAGTCTGTTATAAAGAGGTATAAAAGGTAAAAGATAGAAGTATGGTGTCGCGGACTTTTCTGTGGAATTGTTTAGGACGGACCAGGCTCCCAAACATAGTTCTCAATTTTAAACAACCGTTTAGGCAGCGCATTCAAATAATTCTGTTTTAAGAGGTATTTCTTTCCGAACTTCTAGACAAAAATTGTGATAGCTCGGCTAATATGCATGATATAAATATAATTTATAGCTTATAGCACTCAGGAATAATGTAGCTTCTACCAATTAAATGTTTTTAAGAATAGGATCATTAGTTCTGGAGATTACCCCCTACATACAAACTTACAAACAAATACCTCTTTTTATAGTATAAATTTAACATTTTATCTACTCTCATATCGTAAAATTTAAATTGTAAACTTAATTAAAAACGAGTTTATGTTGACATTTACTTGATACCTATAATACCAAAATTTAAAATGGAATCATTATTGCAACACTTTTTCTCTATCAAAATAATGTTGCACAACATTTTTTTTACCAAGTAGTTTCCATTATTTTTTTTTTACACATAGCCTTACAAAAGAGTTTTGATTCCAATCTTTACTTGTTTATGGCAGCGTCCGCTCAAAGAGTATTTATAATAACGCGCGACACAAAGGCACATACCGGTCAAAATACATACATACATACATACAGGTCAAAATCATAACCCTCCTTTTTGCTTCGCCATAGTCGGGTTGGCTACGTCCTTGCTACGTCACACGAAGGGTTTTTTTAAGGAAATTCCCGAAGACTACATTGTGACGTAACACCGTTGAGCCTACCGTTAACGTTAGCACTAAAGGCTATTTCTAAGTCGAATAACCATCAAAGATGAAAGATGGAACACAAAAATATTTTATTACGAGCAGTGTGAAGCCAAGGTGATGTAGTACTTACTTTTTATAATAGAAAATTAATCCCAAGGCGCTTCCTACTACAAATATCAACGCAACTAGAGGTACACCAATGTAGAAGAGAAGTTTTTTCGCAGCCACCATGATTTATTTAACTGAAACTGAAAATATTTAGTTAATACAAATATATATAGATACGTGTTTAATCAGGAATTTACTTAAATGAAGATAAAAACCTCAAAGGACGAAAATATTCAATTATTTTTGGTAGTTATATTTTCGGGTTAGGGGGCAACTGGCCTCTGGTCCGCGGCACACATTTCACGGAGTAGGAACAGTAGTGGAAAAGTCGGGCGAACGTGGGCCAGAATACCCTGGGAAAAAGTATCATAGTTAAATCGACCCATTGGGATTTAATTAAATTAAATTAAAACATTAATTGCTCGAATAATTAATTTCATTAATTTAATTTTCAAACAGTTTGGGCCTAGGGCCATGGGGTCCGAGTGCCCACTTGGTTTTTCAAGACATCGATAAGCGATTGGTCGACTCCTCACGTGACCAGAAGGCTGGCCTATTTTTTGTCCAAAGACAGAAGCATTGCCATACAACGTGGCAATGCTGGCAGCCTTTTGGGCACTTTTCCTGTTGACAGCGATGCGGACGAATTTTTTGATGCCCTGTGATCCTTTCCCCTTCTTTTATATACCATGTACATAATAGCCCGAACATGATAGCCCGCAGGTTTGCACGATGCTAAGGAAGTAAAAAACACTCTTTTCAGAGCGTATTGCACCTGCTTTTATTCGGGCGCCCTGTGGGCTAACTATACTCAAAAACAGTACGGCGCCCTGTGGGCTAACTATACTCAAAAACAGTACGGCGCCCTACGAGTCCAATTCAACAATGCCTACAGGGTGTTGTTGGGGCTGCCTCGGTACTGCAGTGCGTCGGGGATGTTCGCTGAGTCGCGCATTGACTGCTTCTATGCGTCAATGCGGAAACAGTGCACATCCTTGGTGCGCAGGGTCCGCGCCAGCTCCAACACCATCTTGAGGATGATGGCTGAGAGGTTCGACTGTCACTACATTAACCATTGCTGTATGCTTAATGTAGTGACAGTAAATAATAAAATGAAATAATCTTGTGTGTTGTGTTTTTGTCTGATTTTTATTTATAGTTCTAGTAATTTTTATTTATTTTAATGTACCTAATGCTATGATCCAGTTGCTGATTGAAATAAATGTTTTGATTTGATTTGATTTGATTTGATAATTATTATTTTAAATCTGTTAGTTTATATAGGGTGACTGGTAGTTAGTGACCGATACTTAAACACATGATTATACTCATGATAACAAACAACTTTTATTATGGGACCAAACCTGAAATCGCGAAAAAAAATCATACATTCATGTTCGCATAACTCGTTAAAATGTAGAGAGCAGCTGATTTTTTTTTTCGCGATTTCAGGTTTGGTCCCATAGTAAAAGTTGGATTCATTTCCTTAATTCCTAGCAATTTATTATGATTGTGCTGTTTTATATTAAGTAAGATGCAAACACAAGAAGATAAATAGTAAAACGATGTAAAGTTAATGGTCTATACATAATCCTATACATAATCAGCTTATAACGTTGTCACTGCTGGGACATAGGCCTCCACTCTTCGAGAGGGAGTGGGTCCACGCGGGCCCAGTGCAGGTTGGTACATGTCACACGGGTTCCTCACGATGTTTTCCTTCACCGTTTTGAGAGCAATGGTAATGAGATAATTTACACAAAATAAAGCGCCTGTCGGTGTTCGAACCTACGACCTACAACTCGGAAAATAGCGGCCGTTCCCACTGGGCCACCACTGCTCTAATGGTCTATTAGTGATACTAAAATGTACTAACACTAAATAAATAAATAAACTACGAGGATACGTTTTTAAATTCGCGGATTTGGTAGTTATAACTACCAAATCCGCATCATTAGGTCTCTGAGACCTAATGATGATGATGTTTGGGGATATGAGTAGCTAAGAATTAAAGTAACTCATTAGCCGACGTTTGCACGGACGTAAAAATATCGCGGCGATTTTTTTTTTCGCGCACTGTATTTTCAACGCTCTGCTTAGCGCCGATAGTTGAAAATCCAACAGTGTGTTTTTTCGACGCGCTGGGATGTACTCTGTTGTTGTTAGGTTGGATTCTCGAAGCTCGGCTCAACACCGAGAGTTGAAAATCCAGTGCGCGATAAAATCCCGCCGCGATATTTTTACGTCCGTGCGAACGTCAGCTTATTGTGTAAGGGTCATTAGTCTTTGAACTATCGTCGACCAAACAAGTCAATCAGGAGTAAAATGATCAAGTACCACACTGTTATAAAATTCTTTACCAAGCAAGGAAAATCCGTACTGGAAGAGATGTCATCCATTTACAGAGAATCTTGCTCTTTTTAATTAAGCACTCACTTGAAGACTGACTAACCTGGGCCCCAAGTCTGCTAATTATTAGAAACTAGCTGACCCGACAGACTTTGTCCTGTCTTAGCTATGATTATTCCAATGTAAACGCGCGAAGTTCCCGAAGGCGCAAGCTGAGAAAATTTTGAATTGTGTAAGAAAACTTAATATATATTTTAAGAATTTAACTACGACTTTTTGATGAAAAGTAAAATACCGGAATAAAGTTAAAGTAAAAAAGTCTAAAATATGAAAAAGATTAATAGGAGCTAACAAATTTGTAAAAAGAAAATTGTTTTGAGTATGAATGTCGATGGCTTTAGGAGTAGGGGAAGACCAAAGAAACGATGGATGGACTGTGTGAAAGATGATATGGCTAGAAATGGAGTGACTACTGAGATGACGACTAATAGAGAAGTATGGAAGAAAGGGACATGTTGCGCCGACCCCAAATAAATTGGGATAGTGCGTTTGTATTTGTATCAAATCTCCACATATTTAGTACAGTAGTGTTAGTAAATTAACTCTGTAACAATAAACTGTTTAGAAGTTTCTTTCATACTAACCTTGTCCTGCATCCGTTCTGAAGTGGCAATTGATTTTTATTTTACAATACTACATAGTTGACCCGCCAGACGGTGTCCTGTCAAATTTTAATAAATCGAACGGCGGGAAAACAACTGATTATAAAATTAATTTGAATTTGGAATTCTAATAGAATGAAAGATCGGGAATCTTTCATTACAGCCCTGTTCAAATGTTTTGTGAAAATGAATTTTCTTCATATTTTTTTGTGACTTTTCCTATATTTTAATAGTTATTCTGCTATTCGGAACGAAGAAAAATACAACAAATCAAAAACCATGAAAATCCGTTAAGCCGTTCTCGAGTTATAAGTGTTCGAACAAACCCGACTTTGTTTTATATATTAAGATTCGTCATCCCATTGTCACTGCATTGTCATTTTGCCAAAAGTTCGTAATCTGCTAAATTCATAATGGTCGATCATTGGTCGGCCAGTGGTCTCGTAATAGAATCGTGGTACATTGTCGTATTGCCATTATTAAAACCCGTTAGTAGAAATGATTTTCGAAAACTCAAGGCAAGGTCACTGATCAAAGGAACTGTCAAAATTTTAGCAGATTAGTGCATACGTCAGTCATTCATTTGTCATTAACATTATGTACGAGATTACCATTCTATGCCATTTCTTACAATGGAGTGTCAGTGGTTGATCATTGGAAAGTCATAATGACGCCATTATTAGTAGATTATCAAACTTGTCAAAATCAACAATTATGAAATCATGATACACCATTCTGACACTATTGTAATAGCAGACTTGAGGCCCTGCGTCACAGCTGAAGTCCAAAGCTTCTCACTGCGTTGCCAACCAGTGCTTTTATTTTGATTCTGGCAGAATTCTCAGTGATCATTATTTCCTCTTTTTAGGGTTCCGTACCTCAAAAGCAAAAACGGAACCGTTATAGGATCACTTCGTTGTCTGTCTGTCTGTCAAGACCCTTTTTCTCACGAACGCGTAAAGGTATCAAGTTGAAATTAATATCAAATACGTGCAGTAGTCCCTTGCTTGCAGCTCTAAAAAATCAACGCAACAAAAAAATACGGCTATTTATGCGCCATCTTAATATACGGGATGAAATTTAAAACATGTTCCAAATCGAAATGGGAGATTGTACTCATCATTATGAACTTTTACTATGGGACCAAACCTGAAATCCCGAAAAAAAATCAGCTGTTCATTTTGACCAGTTCGATGTTGATAAATGTACTGAACAGCAGATTTTTTTTTCGGGATTTCGGGTCTGGTCCCATAGTCACACTAATATTATAAAGGCGAAAGTTTGTGAGTGTGTGTGTGTGTGTGTATGTTTGTTACTTCTTCACGCTCAAACGGCTTAACCGATTTGGATGAAATTTGGTATGTAGACAGCTTATACCCTGGATTAACACATAGGCTACTTTTTATCCCGAAAAAATGTAGTGCTCCCGTGGGAAGAGCAAGGAATTCAAATACATATTATGCTACTCTTTCAAACTCAAACGGCTCGACCGATTTCGATGAAATTTGGTGTGAAAGTAGCTGACACTTTGGATTAACACATATATTACTTTATATCCCGAAAAAATTTAGTGTTCCCGTGGGATGAGCAAGGAATTCAAATACATATTATGCTACTCTTTCAAACTCAAACGGCTCGACCGATTTCGATGAAATTGGGTGTAAAAGTAGCTGACACTTTGGATTAACACATATACTACTTTATATCCCGAAAAAATGTAGTGTTCCCGTGGGATGAGCAAGGAATTCAAATATATTTGCTTCTCTTTCAAACACAAACGGCTCGACCGACTTTAATGAAATTTGGTGAGAAAGTAGCTAACACCCTGGATTAACACATATGGTACTTTATATCCCGAAAAAATATAGTGTTCCCGTGGGATGAGCAAGAAATTCAAATATATTTGCTACTCTTTCAAACTCTAACGGCACAACCGATTTTGATGAAATTTAGCGTGGCAGTAGCTGACTCCTTGGATTAATACATAGGCTACTTTATATCCCGAACAATATTATAGTGTTCCCGTGGGATGAGCACGGAATTCACATATATTTTTAGCTACTCTTTCGAACTCAAACAGCTCAACCGATTTTAATGAAATTTGGTAAAAGAGTAGCTGACACCCTGGATTAATACAGAGGCCACTTTATATCCCGAAAAAATATAGTGGTCCCGTGGGATGAGCAAGGAATTCAAATATATCTGCTACTCTTTCAAACTCAAACGGCTCCACCGATTTTGATGAAATTTAGTGTGGAAGTAGCTGACACCCTGGATTATTACATGGCTTACTGTATATCCCCGAAAATGTAGTGTTCCAGTGGGATGAGCAAGGAATTCAAATACATATTATGCTACTCTTTCAAACTCAAACGGCTCAACCGATTTCGATGAAATTTGGTGTAAAAGTAGCTGATACCCTGGATTAACACATAGTCCACTTTATACCCCCAAAAATGTAGTGTTCCCGAGGGATGAGCAAGGAATTCAAATATATTTGCTACTCTTTCAAACTCAAACGGCTCAACCGATTTTGATGAAATTTGGTAAAGGAGTAGCTAACACCCTGGATTAATACATAGGCTACTTTATATCCCAAAAAAATATAGTGTCCCCGTGGGATGAGCAAGGAATTAAAATATATTTGCTACTCTTTCAAACTCAAACGGATCGACCGATTGTTATGAAATTTAGCGTGGTAGTAGCTGACACCCTGGATTAATACATAGTTCACTTTATACCCCAAAAAATGTAGTGTTCCCGAGGGATGAGCAAGGAATTCAAATATATTTGCTACTCTTTCAAACTCAAACGGCTCAACCGATTGTGATGAAATTTGGCATCGTAGTAGCTGACACCCTGGATTAACACATAGTCTACTTTATACCCCGAAAAATGTAGTGTTCCCGAGGGATGAGCAAGGAATTCAAATATATTTGCTACTCTTTCAAACTCAAACGGCTCAACCGATTTTGATGAAATTTGGTAAAGGAGTAGCTACACCCTAAATTAATACATAGGCTACTTTATATCCCAAAAAAATATAGTGTCCCCGTGGGATGAGCAAGGAATTAAAATACATTTGCTACTCTTTCAAACTCAAACGGCTTGACCGATTGTTATGAAATTTAGCGTGGTAGTAGCTGACTCCTTGGATTAACATATGTTACGTACCGTTCTCTTTGCAGTTGGTATTACGTACCTACTGAATTAATTCTTAGAGATTTTAGAATAGTGTTTTCTTCACCCCACAACTGGTAATCAGGCTTTTTTGTGTAATTGCCGAGGGTGTTGATTTGAATAAGCTTCCGGTGTTTGCTCATCGCCCATTCGTGGAGCCTTCTGATTGGTTGCGGATGAGCACACTAGCGCCGCGCTCCTGCGTGTTTTTTCACTGTACTACGTACCATACGGTTGTCGGGCATACACGCCACGCGCGATTTCTACTTTTCTTCAAAAATAAGGTCCTTCGGTGAAAACGTGCTACAATCCCCGCAAGATACCAGATATACCCTGAACCAGCGCCTGTGGAAAAATATGTGAGGTGGAATTGAAGCAAGATTCATCGAGCGCGCCTTCTTAGCCCATCGGTGTGCGAATCGGCGGGACGGCAGCGACCGGTAAGTTTTATTTGAATCTTCCCTTTCTACAGCACAACATACAAGTCACTTTATACTCTGAAAAATGTTGTGTTCCCGAGGGATGAGCAAGGAATTCACATATATTTTTAGCTACTCTTTCAAACTCAAACGGCTCAACCGATTGTGATGAAATTTGGCATCGTAGTAGCTGACACCCTGGATTAACACATAGTCCACTTTATACCCCGAAAAATGTAGTGTTCCCGAGGGATGAGCAAGGAATTCAAATACATATTATGCTACTCTTTCAAACTCAAACGGCTCGACCGATTTTTTGTGCGAAATTTGTTGTGAACGTAGCTGACACTTTGGATTAACACATGATATATACTACTTTATATCCCGAAAAAATTTAGTGTTCCAGTGGGATGAGCAAGGAATTCAAATATATTTGCTACTCTTTCAAACTCTAACGGCTCAACCGATTTTGATGAAATTTAGTAAGGAAGTAGCTGACACCTTGGATTAATACATAGGCTACTTTATATCCAAAAAAAATATAGTGTCCCCGTGGGATGAGCAAGGAATTAAAATATATTTGCTACTCTTTCAAACTCAAAAGGCTCGACCAATTGTGATGAAATTTGGCGTGGTAGTAGCTGACTCCTTGGATTAACACATAAGTCACTTTATAGTCTGAAAAATGTAGTGTTCCCGAGGGATGATCAAGGAATTCAAATATATTTGCTACTCTTTCAAACTCAAACGGAAGGACCGATTCTGATGAAATTTGGTGTGGAAGTAGCTGACATCCTGGATTAACACATAGGCTACTTTATATACCGAAAAAGTGTAGTATTCCAGTGAGATGAGCAATTTTTTTGTGAATACTTTTTTCACCGATTAAATAATACACGTTTTAGTGTATAGTCTCATAAACCGCGGGTAACACCGCGGGGCGCTGCTAGTTGTTCATAATGATGAGAAAAGTTCATAGTTTAGGATCACTCGTGTGTCTGTCTGTCTGTCTGTCCGTCTGTCACAGCCAATTTGCTCCAAATCTAATAGACCGATTAAGTTGAAATTTAGTACACATATGGATTTCTGTGACCCAAACACGTACGGCTAAAGTAAATAAATAAATTTTGAATATGAGGGTCACTTTTAGGGGGCAAATAAGAAAATTAAAAAAAGTTTTGCAAACTGTAGGATCAAACGAAAGGACTTACTATGGGGGTCTCAAACATATTTTTTTTTTAATAATTTTAAAATAAAGCGTTAAGTTATTTAAGAAAATAGATGAAAATTGACCATTCCCGCCTTATCTAAGTTTGTGGTCTTAAAATAACATGGTAAATCTCTCAATATTGTGAGTACCAACTTACATTTAGGTACTGTTGGAATATAGGTATGTATGGGAGAACATGTTTTTCAACTATTAAGTTGGTTTTTGGAATAATTTCATGCCAACTGCGGATGGTAGTATATGACTATACATGACCATCCGCATCCGCAGTTGGCATGAAATTATTCCAAAACCAACTTAATAGTTGAAAAACATGTTCTCCCATACATACCTATATTCCAACAGTACCTAAATGTAAGTTTGAACATGTGTTTCATACATTGTGCATAGTCCGACACGCACTTAGCCGGTTTTCAAATCAAATCAAATCAAATTTATTCGTAAATGTAGGTTTCAATACAATATGATGTTATTGCTATTATGTTTTTAGGGTTCCGTACCAAAATGGTAAAAAAGGAACTCCTATGCTGTCACTCAGTCTGTCTGTCTGTCTGTCTGTCTGTCTGTCACAGCTGGATATCTCAAGAACTACTAATGCTATCAACTTGAAATTTGGAACAGTTTTAGATGACGTGTATCCAACTATTTTTCAAATACGAAAGGAATATTTTTTTTTTTTTTTTTTTTTTTGTAACAGGTGCTGAAAGTGGGTCTTTAAATTTAAAAGTGGAGCTACTAGAGTATGTGGGGTATCATATGAAAGAGCGCTGTTTGCAAATTCTAATAAAATTTTTTTTTTAGGTCGTATTGTTTTCGACTTTTGATGAAAAATTAAAAAAAAATACCGTTCCCCCCCTTACCTTCGAAGTTTGCAAAGAGAAAAATCTGAAATTATTCTATGTAATAGAAGTTTATGTAAAGGTTACAAGAAAAATAAAACGATGTCTCTAAATAGCATATTATTTAGAAATCGGAACGGAACCCTCGGTGCGCGAGTCCGACTCGCTCTTGACCGGTTTTTTTTTTTTTCAATGAACTCGAAAGAGTTTTAGAGCTTCCCAAAACTTATGTATAAACTGCGTTTAAATCATACGCATCACATTTTCATCTAACCAAATAACAACACAAAGTTAAATAAAATTCACTTATTCACTAATTCACTAATCATTATGTACTTACTCAAAATTAATGACATCACTAGTCAAAATACAATTTTTTTCAACACAATTGATACTCGTAACATTTTCATGCACCACGAATAAAAACATCAAATTCTACTCACAAAAAAAACTGGTCTGTCTTTCGTTTACCTTCACCTTTGCAACACGAATAAAATTCAAGGTGTGATACGCTTAATTAATAATCACGCTAATGCATGCAAATTCTATATTATCTAAGACCAGTGACATTACGAATGATATGATTTCAAGATAACACTCAGGACTTAGCGAGTTGCTATGATAATAATTAAATTGGATGTGCCACAATTGATGTTAATGATTACTGTCTTAAATTTGTTCGTTCGTCTGGGAATGCTGACACTTAAAATCTTAATCAATTGTACTGTCATCTACGCATCTATGTATCCTACATTTTAGTAACTGACTGATTAAAAGATAGGTAGCATTATAATATATACTTAGATTAAACAATTAAGAAAAAAGTAAATTTTAAAATATACGTCATCCTCTTAGGATACTGTCGAAGGAACTGACGTAGAATGACTGACGAATAAAAGCGAAATGTTGGATTTTTAACCGACGTAAAAAGTAGGAGGTTCTGAAGTCGACATGTACCTACCTCGGTATTTTTTTTAATGTACCTATGACCACGTCTAACTTTTATCAGAGTAGTCCGATTTCAAAGATTCTTATTTTATTCGGAAGCGTATTAATAACTTTGAAGTTGATTCCATGTAAAATTTATTAACTTTGGTTGAGTATTTTTTGAGTTAGCTTCAATAATACTCACGTATTTTTCTCACTTAGTCTATGTGGATGATGTTCTGATTTTTATTTTAGGTAGTGATTCAAATTTGTGTGGGGTAGGTACCACAAGAGAAAACAGGTATTACTGTACTCGTCTAGTTACACCCTATAGATAGACGGTGAGGGTAGAGTATTTTTAGAGTAGGTATTCTTTTCCAAACTCCAGCGCAGAGTAAGTAAAATAAGAAGTTGAAGTCGCTTCGCGAATCACACGGGAAAATCCTTGTAAGTTCCAATGAAATCACTTTTCAGTGCACAGGCACTTACTTTACTTTGTCTGGTACGATGTACCTATTGAGTTCATTTGAATAAGATGTAATTTACCGTTTTACAGTATTTGTTTACAAATAGTGGAAACAACATTTAATTTAAATAATTTTCATGCGATTGTATTAAGGTGGAATGTGTCCTGCACTGGTATATCTGTAACATCCATGACATCAGAATATGTGGTAGTATATTTACCACATTTTATGTAAATTAAGATACTTAATTATACTTACCTACTAACCTACTTACTAATAAATTGGTCATGTCAGTGCAGGCAGGCACGCCTCATACATAACAGACAGCTAGGAGTTTAGAAAGTTTTAGCTTAGCTTAGCTACGTCTTCGGGGTATATAAGCGAGAAGCTTTTAAAATAAGGAACCAAATTTTAAATCACTGCCATCTGTGCATTCAGAAGCAATTCAACTTGACAAAGTTTTTGCAACAACTTCACACAAAACCAGCGATCTAAAAAAAAATTATTATAATAAAATTATTCCGAGTAAAAGCGACTTTAAGTCAGCGCCATCTTTGTGCCTAATGTGTAAACATTTACAGACTACGCAGCTAATCGCCGCTACTGAAATTTTAATAGTGACTCAATTCCTGTCTCGTAACTTCATTGGCAATATTTTTCTCGTTTTTCGTGAAGTAACAACTAGATGGCGTCAAATTCAATTATTCGAAATAGTATTTAGGCTGTCCGTCGTCTTCGTAAACATAAGTAGGTATAATATCAATGACATTATATACATCTAGACGTTGCCATGATTACAGTGTGAAGTGTGGAAGTGAGACACATATATACGAAATAATTAGGAAAATTGAGACAAAGTATCGTATCTTCTGTCCCTTACGGCGTACCGTATTTTTGCATGGCAAAATTTAAAAATGTTGCCAAACAAAGTACTTTCACTGTTACAAAATTTATCTTGCGTCGATTAATTTAACATTTTTGGACAGTTTTTGCATTGTGTGAATGTATTGACATGGGTTTCAGTCCAAAATATGGAAGATTTCTTACGTTAAACCTCATTTCTCATACCACATAACCTAGAAAAAGTATAATATTGCTGTCTCATGACCGGCGACGCGGTGGCTCGATCTAGATGTATATTATCAAAGTATAATATCGATGGTCTAGCTAGAAGACAGGTGTTTTAAGTACAGGTTCGAAAAAAAAGTTTCTTCCATTTTGAACTTCAATCATCAGAAAAATAATTTTCCATCTCCTTCCACCTTTTTTCACTTGACTAACGTAAAGTTTTAAAAGACCTGTGTGGCTTGCTACCAAATGTGATAAAAAGCTTTATTTATCATTTCTTTGTTATTATTTCAACTTCAAAAAAATCTAAACCGTTTTATTATTTTTGTCATTAGAATTTGCCAATATTAGACTTGTCCTTTGTAAAAAGCGCGGTCACTGTCAGACTGCATAGAAAAGAAAGAGAAGCGCAATACGCCACCGAACATTTGATAATTTATTGCAAAATATGAAGCAATTACCTATTTACAAAAAATCTATTATTTGGACTAAAAACGTAGGTAATGACAAGAAATTGAAGAAATCATTCCATATTATTTTGTAGAGAGCTGTATAAAATGAACACTTTAAATGAAAATTGTAAGAGTAGGTAAGTACCTAATATCCTAATATGGTTAAAAACTAGAAAAAATAGACCTGGATTTAGTTCGTTTTTTCTTTAGTTCTCTTAAAAACTTTTATATACATTTATCCCATAACACGATTTCCTAGTGCCTACCCATAAGGCTCAAACCCACTAAGGTAATAAAACACAAAATAAAGGTCCTATTCGTGGTTTATTACAGCTCAGATTATGATTATCTGTAACATAAATCATGGATAGCTTTAATTAAAGCTTTGTTATAGTCCAACCCGATTTTAATTAAACTTGCCAAGTTTCTGTTTTGTAAGATAGGTACGTAGGTAACGTAAAATATGAACCATTGTGTAAACAATGGGAATATGCATGTTATTCAAGACTCTTTCATTATTGAAATATAAATTGTTGTAATTATAGGAGTCAACAAACAAATACTTAGCATTTTTTTTTAATTTTTTTAACGCATTACTTATTTTACAATTCATTATTTTATGCTACGTTTTTTTGGTGGAACGGAACGCAAATTTGAAACGCGTCCCGCGTCATGTTCGAAAGTGACCTCAAAAGACATGTGTAGGTTTATATCTATAAATAATCTTTTCTTAACAAACCGTTTGAATTCGCACTTAGGCACTGGCAAAAAATACATGAGAATTGTAAGTCAATGGATGTATTTTGAAGTGTATTGTAGCGATGCAGTAGCGCATTTCGTAAACGCGCGACAGCATCGCTACAAAAAGTCGCCGTGGGCGAGGGCCCTTAGAGACATCGTTTTATTTTTCCTGTAATCTTTACATAAACTTCTATCACACACAATAATTTCCGATTTTTCCCTTTGCAAACTTCGGAGATAAGGGGGGGGGAGGGGGAACGGTATTTTTTTTTACATTTTTCATCAAAAGTCGAAAACTATGCGGTCTAAAAAAAATAAAAAAATGTTTAAGAATGTGCAAACAGCGTTCTTTCATTATGATACCCCACATGCCCTAGTAACCCCACTTTGATTTTTTAAGACCCCCCTTCAGCACCTGTTACAAAAAAAATATGAGTATTTTTATATCTTTCTTATTTGCAAAATAGTTGGGTAAACGTCTTATACAACTGTTTCAAATTTCAAGTTGATAGCCTTAGTAGTTCTTGAGATATCCAGCTGTGACAGACAGACAGACAGACAGACTGAGTGACACCATAAGGGTTCCTTTTTTACCATTTTGGTACGGAACCCTAAAAAAATGACTGCTTCGTACCAACGACGCAGTAATTTTTTTTTTTCGTTCCCAGGTCGAGCAAAGTGTATTGTATTTTTCAATCAGAAATTTCTCAGTAACAGCCCGGAGTATGGATTTGTGCCCGGTTGATGGCAATAGGCTTGCCACCATAAGACTTCCAACAGGCAAAATGTGGCTGTAGATACTATAGGTACACCTCTGCCCAACCCTTCGGAGATTACAGGCGTGATTTTATATTTAAAAAAATTGCGTTTACGCTGGTTTCGTCCTACGTTTATTCTTTCCGTTATTATTTATGCTAATCACGAAATCTCGCATAAAAAGAAAACAAAATTATTCGATTTTATTCGTTTTGCCTGAAACAATGAATTTTACTTTGAATAATTGATTTCATCAGACTTCGAGGTATTCGTCATTCTGATTTGAATTATAAGTAGGGAAAACGCTAAATGAATTTTTTAAGCGGAAAAACAAAAAAATATTTTCGTTAAATGTTAAACCTATGCAGATTGATCAATACATTAAAACTTGGGATAACCTGCCAAGATCAGTAGCAAAATTGTGTGGGTTGCCAAAGAAAAGCCTCATTAAAATCCATTTAGTAGTAACTGGCGAAATGTGGGTGTACTATAGGTAGATACACCCAGGGCTTGTTAACGTTACCAAATAACAAAATAATAACCGTTATGTAACGTTAATTACAATGTGATACCTTACTAACGTTACAAAAATGCAACGTTACTTGATAACATTACCAGTAATATAACGTTAATTAACATTAACGAAAATACGATAAATAACGTTAATTTACCGGTAATTTAGCTATGTTGCCGTTCCGTACGTAGGGTTATATTTTTGTGCGGTCCGCTCGCGGTCGCTTAGCATTGGATCACGATGCACTGTTGGCGCTCCGCCTCGCACCGTTATTAAACAATTAACGATTATAAAGACAAACGTTAAAAATTGCATAAAATGACGTTAATTCTATTACAGTTATTTTTATTATTAACAGTAAACTCTGTCAAATAGAGGTAACGTTATGAATTTTTACCGGTATTTAAAGTCCTGGATACACCTAACACTTTGGGGATTACAGGCATACGGTGAGTTTCATAAAACCAACATTAGTATAATGGAGACTTTAAATTGATGCTGTCTTTTTTATTTGATACATAACATAAGAGATAGCATGAATTTAAAGTCCATTAAACTAAAGTTCGATTCTACAACTGGCTATTTGTGTTATGTGTGTTATTTATAAAATGTCTCTTTCTATATGAACAAAAGAAAGTGGTCACAAAATTATAACGTAATTATAGTAGTGTTCTCATCGTTCACAGAGAGTAAACATATTAGCAATGAGTAACAGAATTACTTACTGCTGTAAGTAAGACTGATGACTGAGAGGGATGTGTTTGTTGACAATACCTATACGTCTATTAAGCCTTATTTATAATGTCATAACATAAACATAACATCAAACGTTGTTTCCCCGAAGGATAGGACAGGACAGAGGTGTACCTCAATCTGCCTAGCCTTTTCCACTTTTTTTTTTTCTTTTTTTTCGTCGGCTTCCAGTCAACCGGATGCACCTGAATACTAGTATTTTACATGGAGCGACTGCCTATCTGACCTCCACAACCCAGTTACTTGGTAATACAATACCCCTTGGTGAGACTGGTTGTCAGACTTTCGGGCTACTGATGACCCGTAACGACTGTCAAAGATCCACGAATGACAGCTGAGACCAACGGTTTAACGTGCTTTCCGAGGCACGGAGGAGTCTCGGTATGTAAAGATGGTCACCCATCCACGGACCAACCCCGGCAAGTGTAGCTTAACCTGATGGATCGACCCGCGCGCCTGTTATTACTTAGCCACGAGCTCCTCAGGCAGAGGTGAACCTACGGGATGAAATTGGATTCATGGGCATCCCTTTAAGGGGTCACTGTACTCGTCATTATGAACAACTTCCTATGGAATCAAACCTGAAATCGCGAAAATAAAATCAGCTGTTCAGTACATTTATGTTCGCATAATTCGTCAAAATGCAGGGAATAATTAGCTGATTTTTTTTTTGCGATGTCAGGTTTGGTCCCATAGTAAAAGTTGTTCATAATGATAAGTACAATGTCCCCTTAAAAGATTGCCACTGTTTACCCTTACACTCGGTAATTATTATTATTTTTTATTTCAGAAAACAAATTTACTGTTCACAAAAATAATTTTACAACATGTTTTTGGCTGAAATATTGGCATTTCTTTGGAAAAAAAAAGCCCTGATCATCCATCAGTTTTGTTTTTCCGTCACAAACAGTCGCGACCGCCATCAATAATCATGGCTTTCTGAGTAAATAAGACTAATAGCTTTCACGTGGTCCGTCTAACAGCTAACGAACAAGCGCTGGAAGATTGATCATATCACATTTGTATCGGTCATTTCTCAGCGCCACAAGTGTACGTAATTTTTTACAAGTATTTATTTAGCTTGGTTTCTCATAGGTCGTGTGATCGCGAGTGTTTAGTTTAGTTTTAGGTTCGATTACCAGATCGGGCAGTGTTACTGGGTTTTCCGATAAAAAAAAATCCGGATAGTGGGTTCGTGACGTGAAAGGGAATAAGTACATAGACTCTCCCACTATTATATGGGACTCCCATAATCGGGCAATGAGTTAATGGGTTTTTCCACAAAAAAATCCGGATCGTGGGTTCGTGACGTGAAAGGGAATAAGTACATAGACTCCCCCCACTATTATATAGGTTTCCCAGATCGGGCAAAGTGTTATTGGGTTTTTCCACAAAAAAATCCGGATCGTGGGTTCGTGACGTGAAAGGGAGTACATAGACTCCCCACTTTCTTGCGACTGGTGAAATGTGGATTAGGGAAAATTAATTGTACACGTGCATTTGCCGTGTCTTAGCTATTTCATACAACTGTGAAAGAATGACAGTCTGTAGTGATTTGATTGATTGGACAGTCTACTTGCGTAACAAATAATTTTTCTGAGTTTACTTTACACTCCTGTCAATCCCTTCGAAGAATCACACAATCAGAAAAAAAATCAGAATCAGAATTATTATAAAGGCGAAAGTTTGTGACTGTGAGTGTGTGTGTTTGTATGTTTGTTACTTCTTTGGATCGATTTAGATAAAATTTGGTATGTACAGTCAGCGTCACGATGTGGTTACCCCCTTTGGAAGCGCCGGTGCTTCCAAGAGAGGTAACCACATCGTGACGCTGACTGTACATAGGTTATACCCTGGATTAACACATAGGCTATCGATTTATTTGTATCGATATATTGCTGATACAGTACTAACAAATTTACTTTGCTCTATGTCAGTAAATTTTGACGTACTGCATTACCTCATGGGGCGTAAAACTTTCAAAAGAGGTCAAAGAGCGATTCTCAAGGTATCAACTTGCCGTCCTTTCCTCTATCCCACTAACCTGCTCTATAAATCTTGTGAAGTACTAACAGTTCGACAATTATTCATAATGAGCATTGTTTAGTACAATGCTCATTATGAATAATTGTCGAACTGTTATTCATAATGAGCATTGTACTAAAACAACACGCTGCCCTTCGCTACAGCACTAAATTTACTAAAAATAGACGAAAATATATTGTTTGCCCCACAAATAGTACAAGACATGCTTTCACAGCCAAATTTCATGTTTTCCTTGGACCGCTACTCTATAAATATAAATAAATAACAGACTAAATTTTAATGTAAAAGCAAATATCTATTCCCTAATTATGGAAATTGCAAGAAAGCTCTCAAGGTAGCTCTTCAAAGTTTGTCCTATGAATATACAGAGAAGTCGTTACTTGTGGTTAAATAAATATTGTTTGGTGTACTATTTATTTTTAATTAGTTCGCTAAGTTAGTATCTAAGATTTTAGGAAGTAATATTTTTTTCTTTTTTTACTATTTATACTTACATACTTACTTATTAGAAGACTATTTTATTTTATATAATAATTAAGTACAGTGATTATTGTTTAATGTTTTTACCTTTCTCTCGCCTGAAACACAGGATGTCCTAGTTCAGGCAATTAACACTAGTGAACTTGACATATATTTAAGCAAAATTGTATTTACTGTTTTACTTTTTAACTTGAATAAATATTATTTATTTATTTTATCCCGGTTTTTGTGGGTTAAACCGCGGGTCGCAGCTACTAGTACACTATAAAAACAAGGCAGTCGAATAAGGGCGGGAATACACATTTCCCGCCCTTTTGACTGCCTTATTTTTACAGTGTATTCTTCGCAGCTTCATGCCAATGTACCATATTAGCTTCTGATTGGTGAATGTCACAAAGGCATACCTGCTACTTGCATAGTTCTGTATTTGCAATCCACGAAGACGCGGCCTACTACTCCTTTTAACCGTTTATAGTATATTTATATGTGTTCAACGGTTATGAGGAGTAGTGGGGTGCGTCTTCGTGGATTGCACTATCTATACAAGCTACGAGCATGTGTATTCCCGCCGTATACCAACAATTTACTTAGGTATACCTTAAGGCTCCTTCTTCTAAGTAACTTTGTATCCATCTTTTACAGTAACTATAGCACCTTTTTGATAGGAAAAATACCTACACAGCAATCAACACATAAGAAGTGATTTCATCTGTCCTGAAATCTATTTTAGTTTGTAAAACCAAGGGAAAAAAAATCTGAATCCAGGTCTATTTCTGTCTATTTTTTCTAGTTTTTACCATATTACTCCTGCAATTTTCAGTAAAAGTGTTCATAAATTTATACAGTTCTTAACAAAATAATAAGGAATGCCATGAAATGGCATTACTTTTTTAGTCCAATCAATAGATTTTTGTTCATATTTTGCAAGCTTTCGCGCTTCTCTTTCTTTTCTATGCAGTCCGACAGTGACCGCGCTTTTTACGGCGGACAAGTCATAAGGGCCTATTTCACGATGTCCGAATAGACACTACTCACCGAATAAATTAAAAAATGGAACAGAATTTATATAAATTATCTGCCAAGTAAGCTAATATGAACTTAATCATCCATCTGCCTAGCCTTTTCCCAACTATGTTGGGGTCGGCTTCCAGTCTAACCGGATGCAGCTGAATACCAGTATTTTACATGGAGCGACTGCCTGTCTGACCTCCACAACCCAGTAACTGGGTAATACGATACCCCTTGGTAAGACTGGTTGTCAGACTTTCGGGCTTCTGACGACCCGTAACGACTGTCAAAGATCCACGAATGACAGCCGGGACCAACGGCTTAACGTGCTTTCCGAGGCACGGAGGAGTCTCGGTATGTAAAGATGCTCACCCATCCACCGACCAACCTCGGCAAGCGTAGCTTAACCTGATGGATCGACCCATACGGCTTTAATTACTTAGCCACGAGCTCCTCTAAGCTAATATGAACTTAATCGTAGGTGGTAAAACAGGCCCTAAGACTGAGAAAAAAAAAGGTCAGTCATCATCAGGGTTCTTCGTCATCAGAACTACTTCTTGGCTTCAAACAACTACAGGGAAGGAAGCAATTAATTGATCATTGTCGCATTTGTATCTATCAGAACAAATCATTACTCTTATGCAGTCACTCGGATCTACATATTCAGGTTGTAGATTTTTTTGAACCGAAAGTTAATAAGTATTTTTTTCTTTTTTGGATTGTTCTAGGGATTTTTTTAGCTTATGCTTAGTATAAAACAGCGACAAAATCTAACCATTAATTAATTATTATTATTAAGAATTTAAACTATCTAAGTTGAGAAATCGAGGCTTGAAGTGGATTCTTGGAAGGATTTGGGGAGGTCCTTGCTCAGTAGTGGGACAGTGTATGCTAATTTAAAATAAAAACCGGCCAAGTGCGAGTCGGACTCGCGCTCGAAGGGTTCCGTACCATTTATCTATAAAAACGCAAAAATCACGTTTGTTGTATGGGAGCCCCCTTCAATAATTATTTTATTCAGTTTTTTAGTATTTGCTGTTATAGCGGCAACAAAAATACATCATCTGTGAAAATTTCAACTATCATGGTTCACGAGATACCGAGATAGGTGTTCGTTTGCCTGGTGACAGAAGGACGGACGGATAGCGGAGTCTTAGTAATAGGGCCCCGTTTTACGCTTTAGATACGGAACCCTAAAAAAGTTACATAGAACTTTTTTTTGGTCTTTTTAACAAGGCAGTTTACAAGCTTTTAATTGAAGTGTTTGTAAAAAAAACGTAATCTATCCCCAAAAACCTTCATCACGAAAAAACAAAGAAGGATATTTTATTTCCCCATATATTTGAGTTATGCCAGCTGTTCCCAGACACACATCATAACCGATTCAAACGTGAGGGTTTAACTTTATGACCAACCCTTACTGCAAATTCACTTCTTTTACGAGTGCGGAAATATTACAAGGAAAAAGATTTTCCCGTTTTTCATTTCCGTAGTTGAATGGGAAATGAAAGTGAAATATAAGAGTGTATTGCTATACAAGCAATGTAGCATGTGCTAGTATGTTATTCAGTTGCGTACTCGTCTTGCCATTTGTATTTTTTTTATTCGACTTCAAAAAAGGAGGAGGTTATAAAAAATTATGTTCATAGATATTTTCGTCAATTGTTGACCGATTTTGAAAATTCTTTTTTCATCTATATCTATAATAAATTAAAAGCAAAAAAAAACCTTTTTTAAAAAAAGCTTTTATTTAAATACTCTGAAAAGAACAAAATAAAATTTTCTGGGCCGTTTTAGCTGATTTTGGTTTTGAAATGTTTGACGTAGTCCAGCAGGGCTAACATGGCAAGCACGAGAAGACGAGATATCACGATTTGTCGAAATTTGTCGTCGATTCTGACGTTATTATAATCCCTAACATGACCGTTAAGCTCGAGTAAATTCGAAAAAGGCACTTTGACACTTCTCTATCTCGCGACGAGAGACCGATGTAGCAAGTTATTAAAAACAAATCATTTATATCATAGCAACATCGGCTTGTAGTTCCGTTTTATTTCACTCATTTTTCATTTTTTTGCATGGAATTGGTATGTACTATAATGATTTTACGTGCACCTCTTTTAATACCTATTTGTTTAGTTTTTCATAAATGTTTTTCATTGGTGCCGAATTTAAATACAAAATGACGGAAATGAAAATTAGTGGCAAATAATATACATACCTACTCACTTGATAACTTAACATAATCAGCCTATAATGTAGGTACTGCTCTAGGCATGCCGGTTTCCTCACGATTTTTTCCTTCACCGTTTTGAGAGCAGTGGTGATGATATAATTTACACAAAGTCAAGCGCCTGTCGGGGTTCGAACCTATGACCTACAACTCGTAAGTCAGGGCCGTTACCACTGGGCCTCCACTGCTACACTACACTCACTTGAGAATCACCACAAATGACAATGAACTAGAGATTTTAGTAATTATGTTGCGAAGGTTTGTTATTGCACTGTCATAACTCCCTCGATTTTGTTAATCACCATAATTGGCAAAGTGACTGGTTATTACCTACTGAAAGGGATGCTCATCTACGTTATAGTGTACCCCTCCGTCACAGTTTCTCTCGCGGCCGCCGAAAAGAACTTCATTCCAATATAAATACAGGGTGTAAGGGACAGCCCTCCGCAGATTGATAGGGTGAATTCAGTACATCATACTAAGATGACCGGTACATGAAATTATTTCAGGAACGTTATGGGAATCCAATAAACCTGATTTGTTTTATTACCTCGCACGCAATGTATTGCTTCCGTGGCAAAACGCACGTAGCGAACGGTAGCGCAGTGAGTGTTCGGCTGCCCCACGCGCCACGGGGTCAATTCTCGCGCCACTTGGCTTAAACTAGCGACAGCGTAGTGCACAAGTTAGTTGAGTAGGTAGATACTTACGCGCAGGTACAGTAAAAGCGACAATAATTTAGCCTTCATTTAATTATTTTTATAACTGAAAGATGTTTAAAGTGGTGTATGGTACCTACTTATTGGTCAGTTTGTCAAGTACGGGTAGGGTTCAATGAAAAATAAAATAAGTAGGTTTTATGAAATAAGGAATAATGTTTTTATTTTGTATTTACGATGATGGCTGTATTCCCTCAAAAACCTTTATCTTTTCTGGCTTGCCTACGTAAAACGTTGTATCGTCCGCGAGGCATTTTTAAACAAATTAATACAAAAGTATTTTCCGCTCAACCAACAACAGTCTAAAACTTAACGAAAATAACAAGCAGATGAAACAAACAGTTAATAAAAATAAAAAAATACTAAGTACTTGCAAACATGCATTCAGGCTTCTCATTAGCTGCCCTTTCACAGCGGGAATTCCGCTTTGGTAAAGCGAGTAAAGATAACAAAATAATAAGCACTAGAGTTAATTTTGTGCCAAACAATAGCTACAACTAACGTTGAAGTGGTTTTCGTTTTTTTACCCGACTGCGGCAAGTTAAAAAAGGAGCGTTATGTGTTTTTACCATAAGTACAATGCTTATTACATAGAAAAATAATGTAAATCAATCAGTCTTATTTCAATAGGTATCAAAAATTAATCCTACCTTAGAATCGCTCCGGTCGTATGAGATACGGCTCGGAATGACCTCCACCGAGACCTTCACACACATTGGCACGGCGGAGGGTCTCCCCGTGTAAGCGGGTCAGCAAGTTGGGATCTTCGTTGCAGCTGTAGCGCAGCTGCTGGAATGTGTCTGTGATTCAATCTCGCATTTCCTCCTCACTCGCACATGCACTAACAAACACTTTTTCCTTTACGTAGCCCCACAAAAAGAAGTCTAAAAGTGTGAGACGCGGGCTCCATGATTCCGGCGCAATAGTCGAGCTGCAGTGCGTGTGCCTAGGCGTGGATTTTGACGGACCAGGTCTAAAACTCTTTCTACAGTTGCACCGCGAAGTGGTCTTCCGGCGCCTTCTTGATTGGGAACTATGGGCTGGTTATCTAGCACTCGTTGATAGGCATTGGTAATTATCCGGGAGTCTGATGGATGCCGACGGTCAGGATACCTATCGATGTAATTTCTGAGCGCTTCCCTAGCATTTCCCCGAGCTTCCCCGTAGCACATTATCATTTCGCCATATTCACGAGCACTAAATGTAGCCATTTCTCACAGACAACAACACAAATGGGTAAGTACGTAAACTTCACGACGCGACTGCGCGAACAACAGCGAGCGATACTGCGCACGACACAGTCGCAGGACAACTAAACTGTACTAATGACTACACGAAAAATCACACACAAAAACAGTGTTGTCAACTACTCAAAAAATTTTGCATGTTTCTTGCAAAAATGTTGTACAAAAATACCACTATTTTTAAGCTTGACTAAATGTTAGAGCTGTTATTTTTTTTGGAGAAATGAAACGATTAATTTGTCAATTTAATTCAAAGTTTATGTTAAGCAAATTAATAGTAGTGATAGCCCAGCGTGATAGAAGACTGGGCTTCCATTGCAGAGGGCTTACGTTCGATTCGCGACTCGACTACCAGTCGGTAGCTGCCGTAAAGCCATGAAAAGGCCATTGGGTGGCTTGGAAACTGGATCCAGTGATCGCTTGAAAGTAGAATTAATTAAGTAATTAGGTATGTACCTACCACGAATACTCAAGGGCACATTCTGTGCGTTTTTCCTTTAGAAATTAAGTGCACGAAAAGATTTGCATTTAACATTAGAGGAGTTCTTATGTGAACCAAGTTTGATCTAACATTTTCGTTCACAAATTGAGGTTTATTAAGTTGGCAATACTGTTGCGACTCGGTAAATCGGAGCGTCTCGCTTGTCTCTATTGTATTGTATGCAAGTAGTATGCGGTGAGTTTGATGAACTCTGAAGCTAGGCAGAAAGTGAACAGCTGATTTCGCGCGTAGTACGTTAGAGTATTTCGACATACATTGCTGTTTTTTGGATTTTAGCTGTTTTATTTACATAAATGGAGTGCTGCAAACAGAGAATGTAATTTTACATTGAAATAAAGGAATATTAGCCGAAAAAACGTTAAAAAAAATGAAACTTTTCCTGAGAAAATTTCCGGTGGAATATGATTCACAATAAGGAGCTGAATGCACCCTGTTAATTTGTGGAGGGCTGTCCCTTACACCCTGTATAGTTTAAAACTAAGTATTTTCATTAATAATCATCATCATATCATTCTCCTGCCCTTAACCCAAAAAAACTTGGGGTTGGCACAACAATTTTCATTAGGAATATAATCACACTATATATAATACTATACAGGCGAAAGTTTGTGAGTGCGTGTGTGCGTGTATTTGTATGTTGTTAGTAGGCACACACATAGGCTAGGTACTTTTTATCCCGGTCTACGCGGGTGCAACCGCGGGGCGCAGCTAGTGTAAAATAAAATTATGACTAAAGTACGTGAAATTATGAGACTTTAGTTCATTTTAGTTTTTTTTTTTGTATCATAATTTTGTCTACTCGTCTCGTCGTCAAAATCGAGGACGACTAAACGAGAGACGAATCGGGGATTTTCTCGTGTTTATTGTCAAAAGTCGAGTTATCTGAGGTGCCATGTTAGGGTTTGTCTTTCTCGACAACAAGTTTGACAGAACATTGTATGGCAGCGCTGTCAGAAAACGAGAAAAGCTTTGAACTGTCATAAAATTACTCGCGCGAGAGCGAGTAATTGTCGCGTGTGTTCATGTTAGGCCTGCTGGGAAGGTTTAAACGATGAGAAAAAATGGAAAAGTTGCCGGGAAAATTGGAAAATTCTGGTAAACTGAAAGTGGATTTTATATGGGAATATTGAAATTGGGACAGGACAACGTCTGTCGGGTCAGCTAGTTTGGTATAAAAATTTTTCGAGGTAGTCCCATAAATATTTTATTAACTTTGCTTGGATAGCTTCTGAGTTAGCTATGAAAATACGTATTTAATCCATTAATATATCTTGATGATGGTATAATACTTCCTGTCACTCTTGTTTACATAGCAAGTAGTGGTATACGAATTGGTGTTGGGTACCTAAGGTACCTTAACTAAAAAGTGCAAAATGAAAAAGATTTACAAAAAAAAAAACAACTGACTCCCAAAAAATAAAACACTTTAAAAAGTGATAAAAACTTGTTTACAAAAAACAAAACCGACTTCCAAAAAAAACACTACAAAGTGAAAAATAACTTTAATTTCGGAAGTCGGTGTCATTGGATCTGTATTTTAGGTTTTTGCCCCCGACTTCCGAAATTAAAGTTATTTTTCACTTTGTAGTGTTTTTTTTGGAAGTCAGTTTTGTTTTTTGTAAAAAAAGTTTTTATTTTTCGCATTTTAGTGGGTCAGTTTGTAATTCATCTAAGTTACAATAACGCCTTTTCAACTGCTCATCACGTTTTACAAAATATTGCTTTTCCCGATGCAGGGATGTTAATTGTTGAGGAGTTCTAGTAAGAACCAGGAGAACTGGAGCTCATGGTGAAGTCACCATCACCATTATGCATTTTGACGAGCATAAACCATATTAAAGTAATCGAATCGCAACCTGTGATATACTTAGATATAATTGAGTATTTCCGATGGCTATCTGTGGTCTTCATCATCAGTTCCAGTTCACCAAAAGGTACTTTCCGAGAGCAAATGCACGAGTTACTATAAAAAATACCGAAATCGATATAAGTGTGCCCATAAAATTTGAGGGTTTCCCTCGATTTCCATGGGATCCCATCATCAGATCCTGACTTTATGATCATGGGACCACTTGGAAAGTATACCCTTTCGAACAAAAAAAGAAAAATCCAAATCGGTTCAGCCATTTTCGAGTAATCGGGGAACATACATAAAAAAAAAGAAAAAAAAAACAACCGACTCCCAAAAAAACACTACAAAGTGAAAAATAACTTTAATTTCGGAAGTCGGTGTCTTTGGTTTTTTATTTAATTTCTTTGTTTTTGCCACCGACTTCCGAAATTAAAGTTATTTTTCACTTTGTAGTGTTTGTTTGGGAGTCGGTTGTTTTTTTTTTGTAAAAAGTTTTTATTTTTCTCTTTTTAGTGGTGCCTACTTACCCCACACAAATCTGAATACCACTCTGCAAAATAAATTAGAGCATCATCCACATAGACTAAAGGCTCTTACAGACAGAGGCGATATCGCGAGCGATATTGCGATATTATCGCGTCGCAACACCGCTACGCGACACGTCCCGACACGTCGCGACGCGATATCGCCTCTGTCTGTAAGAGCCTTAAATGGGAAAAATACGTATTAAATTATTGAAGCTAACTCAAAAGCCACTCATAAGAACTTGAAGATATTTTTATGCCACTATCTCAGGAGTATACCATTTCAAATAAAAACTTTGCAAAAAGGCAAATACGTCGCGCTAAGTCGTGTCAGAAGTTTGGTAGGCGTAGTTTTAGTTGACGGAGATATAACGAGGCTATGAAATCTGCCTTCTGACAATCAAGGCCACACATAACATACAACTCAAGTAGCGCAATTTGAAGCGGCATATAATCGCTATATGTATGCCTATAATATTTGAGGAGTTCCCTCGATTCCTCATGGATTTCATCATCAGAACTGGATTTTGATAAAAATGGGACCAATCTGGAAGTATACCCTTTCAAATAAAAAAAGAATTTTCCGAATCGGTTCATAAATGACGGAGTACTGAGGTAACAAACATACAAAAAAAAAAAAAAAAAAAAAACATACAACCGAATTGAGAACCTCCTCCTTTTTTGGAAGTCGGTTAAAAAAAGAAAAAGAAAAGGTTCCGACGAATTGAGAACCTCCTCCTTTTTGAAGTCAGTTAAAAAATAACTTGAATTTCGGAAGTCGGTGGCAAAAAACTAAAACACAGATCCAAAGACTGACTTTCGAAATTAAAGTTATTTTTAAGCGACTTCAAAAAAAGGAGGAGGTTCTCAATTCGGTTGTTTTGTTTTTTTAACCCACTTCAAAAAAAGGAGGAGGTTCTCAATTCGGTTGTGTTTTTTTTTTTTTGTCTTCTAGATTGGTCCCATTTTTATCAAAATTCAGTTCTGATGATGGAATCCATGAGGAATCGAGGGAACTCCTCAAATATTATAGGCACACATATACCTATGTTGATATTTTCATCCACAAATCAAGCGTTTGCATTCAGAAAGTATCATTTGGTGAAGTGGAACTGATGAAGAAGACCACAGAAAGCCACTGGTACTCCTCAACGATGATAACTGTTTCACGGGTGGCGATAAGATATCTCGATTAATAGTTAAGCGACTATGACGAAGCTTTCAATAAATGGTTTTGATGAAAATGGTACCATCGAACCGATCTGATGAAGAAGCCGGAAGGTAGGCAACGGAACTCAGTAATAAAACAATGTATCCTAGCCGTGTTTGGGCTTATTGGAATCGCCATGATGTGCACTCGGGCTATAAATGATTCAAATTGCGCTATAGGTACTTGAGTTGTATGTTATTTGGGGCCTTGATTGTCAGAAGGCAGATTTCGTAGCCTCGTTATCTCTGTCAACTAAAGCTACGCCTACCAAACTTCTGACACGACTTAGCGCGACGTATTTGCTTTTTGCAAAGTTTTTATTTAAAATGGTATTAGTACTCCTGAGATGGTCGCATAAAAATATCTTCAAGTTCTGATGAGTGGCTTTTGAGTTAGCTTCAATAATTTAATACGTATTTTTCCCATTTAGTCTATGTGGATGATGCTCTAATTTATTTTGCAGAGTGGTATTCAGATTTGTGTGTGTCCACTAAAAAGTGAAAAATATTTTTTTTTTACAAAAAAAAATCAACCGACACCCTGATACGTTATGATTAACTGTTTAGCTCCATAAAAGTATAGCGTCATGATAATCATTTGGAAGGTTACCTAAATCTGTAACTATCCGCTTTATTCTAACCTTTTGGCCCGTATTTTTATAATTTGCGATAAACTTTAAGTGAATACGCACATGATAAACCCAAATAGCAAATTGTGATAATTTATTGCCTACAGACTGACCAGACTTATAGGGAACTAGCTTTTGCCAGCGGTTTCGCCCGTGGATGTCAGAAAATATCCCACGGGAACATACATCTGGGAATTCCTTCCTTATTCCTTGTCTAAATTTTAAAGGAAACCTCTGTGCAAAATTTCAGCTTTCTAATTCTAAGGGTTTGGGCTGGGCGTTGATGAGTCAGTCAATCAGTCAGTCAGGACTTATCTTTTTAAATTATAATAAAGATATCTATGCAAAAATCTAACAAAAGCTATCCAGTAGTATTTGCGTGATGCTAGAACATACATTCAGATAAACAGATAAGCGGGAAAAAAAATCAAAAAACTATATTTTGCATTCCAAAATAAATAGTCAGACATCTCATCACTAAAAAAACGTAAGTGCCGTTCGGGGACTGAAAGTAATACCAATAAACTGGTCCACCGAACCGCACTTTAAGTACTAAATTTTGTTTCAGTGCCGTTAGTGGAAGTGCTTAGGTGCCGTTCAAGGAAGTGCCGTTCAAATCAGTGCCCTAAGTGGAATACCTCAATTTTGAATTGTAAATTACCTCAATTTACCTCAATTTTGAGTTAATAGGACACCGCGCGTTAAAATTGCTTCATCCAAACATTCACACCCCTCCAATCCCTCTTTAGGGGGTAGTTTAAGGAAACTACAATAACATACTTTATTTACTTACATAAATAAGATTTTTCAAACAAACTTTCATCCACTATTTTACCCTCTTTGGGATGGAATTTCTAAAACTTTTTCCTTAGTGGATGTTTGCACTGTGTAAGGTACCTATCTATGTGCAAAATTGCAAGTCTCTAGATCCAGCGGTTTGCGCTGTATAATATATCAGTCAGTCAGGACTTTGAATTTTGTTTATATAGATTTATCATGTTATTTTAAGACTTTATATAGATTTTCCTGAATCTATAGGTAAAGAGCTATTATCTGTATGTTTTTCAAAATTTGGCTTAGTAGTTTTGGAGGTAAGGGGGGAATGGTGAAATGGTAAATTTTCGACTATTTTCTTAAATAACTTTAAAACAATTTATTTTAAAATTATAAAAAAAATATATATTTGAGAATCTCACAGAAAGTCCTTTCATTTGATATGTCACACGATACAGTTTGCAAAACGTTTTTTTTATTTTTTCGTATTTGCCCCCAGAAGTGATATTGAAAATTCATTTATTTAAGTTACACATGTGTTTGGGTCACGGAACTAATCTCGGAAACAGAAATATCAGACAGACCTAATTAAGTTAGGTATCATTATTATTGTAGAGATAAAAGTTAATTATCAATTACTGATAAATGTATGAGACTAAGCTCCATTTCATTGTTAGCGATCACATATTACTGTCGTGTCTGCGGTACAATAAGACGCGTGTCGTAAAACTACAACAATGTTGTCTAAAACTTTGTTAATAGTTCTCCTAGTGTATCTTTCATCAAATTTCTCATGTGAGTATTAAATCATAAAAGTTTTTGTTTATTTTTAACTCGGCCATCGTCATTTAAAATAAAATTTTTAGTTCAAATAATTTCACTATAAAAATTTCAACTAAGCTAAGTAGGTACTACTATTTTTCTTTTTCAGAGGAACAAAGAGATAAAAAGTTTTTTCAAAAGGAATAAAATTAATATAGAAGCAGTAGAGAGTTTCTATAAGATTCACTCGACAGAGCAGTACAGACGGCAGCATATCAAGCCAACCGAAACTGTCAAATTTTCCCAATCAACCTTGATCCTAATTCTTTAGCGATAAAGATGAAAATCTATTAAAGAAATTTGACAGATTGTGTTGTTTTGCAGATTGTGTTGTGTTGGATTGTAGCTTGATGTGCTGGCGTCTGTACATAGAATAGATGTCTTGTTACAGGCCCCGCGCTGGTATAATACGAACCTGTGGAATCCAGTGTCGGATTATACCAGCGTGGACTGGATTGGGGTACCTACAATGTAAAATATATATAATAAAGCTGAAGAGTGTGTTTGTTTGTTTGTTTGAACGTGCTAATCTCTGGAACTGCTAGTCGGATTTGAAAAATTATTTTTACATTTGATAGCCGAATTCTTGAGGACGGTTATTTAGCTAACTCACTAACAAAAATATATTTTTTAATTTATTTGACTTTGCTTTACACTATTTTTGTTTTCTTAGGTGGACAAAGAGATAAACATTTTTTCCGGAAGGACTACACTTATTTGGAAACAGTAGAAGGTTTCTATAAGTTTCACTTGAATAAAGGGACTTGGGAGAAGGCTAAACGAGAGTGTACTCTGGAAAAAGCCAGTTTGTTCTACCCAGAAAACGTCGATGAAGTTCAAGCCGTGATATCGTTTTGGAACAAAACCAAGCCTAGTACCAAATCAGTGTACGTGGGAATGTCTAATTTTTTTACTTCAGGACTATTTGAGACCACTGATGGTAAGTCTGTTTTGTTTTAGTTTTTTTAGGAGGGGGAGAGGGGGGAGGGGGGTTGGGAGAGGGCGTAGCCAGAAATATAACAACGTCACAAATAGCTGTCAAATATTTCACTGTTTTAATCTCAGAACAATAACAAAGCATAGAAGTAGAGCTAAAATAGCAACTGAACTCAATATATTTGTTTCATTTTGACTTATGGAGCCGCTATGATGTTAAAGAAGGACACGTATACAGAAGACGTTTCGAAATTTTGTAGGTTGTCATTCATTTTATTTCGACTAGTGATGTACCCACTAAATTTCAACGTCGATAGAATTTACAATAACATTCTTTCTTATACTGCCAAGAATAATAACCGGTACACACGGCTACACATCAAGCTATACATTTCCAGTTTACACTGACCGCTCATTGTAAGGAAATACTATACAATGCGAGATCAGCTTATACTGGAAATGTATAGCTTGATCTGTAGCCGTGTGTACCAAAAATTTTGAAGTAACTAAGCATACTTATGATCCCAATACTTAATATATTCGTTCAAAATGAAACAATACTTTAAGTATGAACTAAATAGTTTGTCATCATCATCACCAAAGTCTTCCTTGGTTCCCGACAGCTCTTCATGTATTAAATCTGACCCGGCTAAACCCGAATGTATTTAATTGCCATAATAACTGATGAGTTTATTGAAAAGAAGTGGGAGACATTCGGTTTTGCAAATGTTTTTAGCAACTTACTTTCTCATATTTATTTGAATTTTAGATTATATCATAGTCTACTCAACAAAGTCTAGGGAACAAGGGTATTCAAAGTAACTAATAATTTTTATTTTAATACTTTTTATGTAACATATTATTTTAAATCAGTAGAAGCGTAATTTAATAGAGATTTGAATTATTTGATTAAATAAAATGGTTGTTAGTGAAAAAATAAAATTTATTATGAAAATTCAAAATGGTACCAAAGCGACAAAAACTTTTCGTACATAAAAAAATAAATAACGACCAGATAATATTTTAAATAAAAAAATAAAATGCCTAGCAACTTTAATAATCTGTTACGCGAATTCCAGCCCACACCATAATACGGATGAACTTCCTGAGGATTCTGGAGTCGGCTCTGGCGACCAGGAACTCGCCAAAAGCGCAGTCTTCTTGAATCGGGATGGAATCCAATTATTTCTGAATTTGTTTTTGTCATCTGTGTCAAGGATTCCTAAAACGAACAGTTCTCAATAAAATTTATGTAAGATTTTTTATCATCATTTTTATTTAGGTAAATAGTTTTATTTGTATGTCTTACCTGACTGATGTGAGATGATTTCACGAGATGTCAATATCAGTGGCGATTCATTAATCTGTACCGATGTACTAGGTCCTGTTTCAACTTCCATTGCTACGGGATCCTACAATTACGTATTTTTTATTAAAAATAAATTTGCACACGATTATATTTCCGACTGGGATAATTAGAAGAATAATATCGCATCAATGATATTTTTAATATAATATCATTGTATCGCATATATCAAGTGAACATATTTCTGAAATATGTTATACCTGTCTTCATGTTAGATTGCTGTTGATGGTGAGCGGTTCTTTTAATTTGCAGTACTGCGCTATGTCCTTCTTCGCAGACTTCCATAAGTATTTCCTGTAATGTAATAAATCAAGTTTTAATTTGAACGGGATACTATTTATTGCCAATAAAATACCTTAATTATATCATAATACTGGATGATTTTTTTATCATGCACCAAATCGAAATGGGAGATTGTACTCATCATTATGAACAACTTTTACTATGGGAACAAACCTGAAATCGCGAAAAAAAAATCAGCTGTTCAGTACATTTATCTACATCAAACTCGTCAAAATGTACTGAACAGCTGATTTTTTTTTCGCGATTTCAGGTTTGGTCCCACAGTAAAAGTTGTTCATAATGATGAATAAAATCTCCCATTTCAATTTGGTGCATGATAAAAAAATCATCCTGTATATATATATCAGACTATTTCATCTGTTCTATCCATAACAAATAATGTAGGAACATCATGTTCTCTAAGTGACGACTTAAAGAACATGCTACATACATTTCATAGGTTCATTACCAAATGAATACAAAGTAAAATGCTTGGAGCATATTATGTGTATTTTGTCCAATTTCGTCTACCAATACAATTTATCCATTTTTTTTCACATCGTCTAGGAAATCTGTAAAAGAAAAGTATCGACAACATTATTTACGTCACTATGGCTGATCAAGATAACCCCAAAACAATTTCCGAATATTCGCTAATAACTTCTATTGGAATAAATATTACGACTGGTTTCAGCTATATAGTGACACAGCAATATTTGTTATGTATTTATATTCGTTTATCAGATCATATGCAACAAGAAATTGAGCAAAAACTTACCGATGGAAGGTCAATATTTATTGTTCATTTTATTTTCGCTATGAATGGGACTGGCAGCCCCCAACCACACAAGAAATTGCTCCACAGCGTCCACACACTCACTGTTTGTAGTTAAACAAAGAATTCATGCAATCTAACAGTAGAAATATT
The DNA here is from genome assembly GCA_905163495.3 of Cosmia trapezina. Lineage (NCBI taxonomy): Eukaryota > Metazoa > Arthropoda > Insecta > Lepidoptera > Noctuidae > Cosmia > Cosmia trapezina. The sequence goes on along the minus strand of LR991022.1, from coordinate 8,190,214 downwards.
ATTAAAACATCGCAAAACCATGGAAGATTACGACAAACACGTAAACAATGAACACGCGAATAAGTCAGGTAGTTCAATGAACGAACTGTCAGACATTGAAACAAAGTACTATCAAATTTGGCCGCGTCATACTATAACTTTTTTAACCAAATGACAATTGATCTTGTGACCATGCCAAGAAAGTAAAACAAAGAGTAAAACATTCATCTCTTTCCCACATCCTTTATCGTACCTTTATCGTACCTAATAATAGAACGGGAATAAAGGTAGTTACAGAATTCTGTTTTTATCCTTCCTTCTATGCTTTGTTATTGTTCTGAGGTTTTAATAAACCTTGTGCACAACAAAGATAGGTACAAAGGCAGACTTAATGCCTTAGACATTCGCTACCAGTTAACCAAGCATGGTGAAGATACATTCCTGGACACCTAGATCGAGCCACCCTGCATATTTACCTTTAAAGGTCTCTATCTTTTTATGTAATGGTAGTACAGACAGCGTCAGAGAAAGGGAACCCACCAAGACTTAAAGATTATCGCCAGAGCGACGCGACGACGACGCGGCGCGCCGCGTCGTCGTCGGACAGTCACATGACGCGTCCGCCGCGGCGGACGCGTCATGTGACTCTGTCCTCGAGTAGCTCCCTTCCCCGCGCCGTACCCATCTCTGCCCGGGCATCATCCACCGATCCAACTCAAACATTATTTGCATGTTTTTAATCATTATTTATTTTTTCGGCTTCTGGACGAACCGTAAACCAAGAATAACTTACAAAAAGACACTTTACGTGTGGTTAAGGATACGAACCCGCATCACCAGCCGCCAGCCGATCATATAGACCGTGCCTTATACCACTAGGCTATTGGTTCAGTTAGCAATTTCAAAGAAAAAAATAAAATTTGGATAAAGAGGTAAAAAGAACTTGGTGACTAGAGTCTGGCCACGCTAACTCTGCAGTGAAATAAATGGGCAACCCCAAAAAGTTTTTCATTCATCACCGTCTGTACTACGGAAAAAAGTAATAAAAACATTCTTAGATAAATAATCTATTATGCAAAAATCAAAAGTCAAAATACCAAAATCATTAGATCTACATACACGATACCAAATGTAAAACTTTTTGGGGTTTCCCATTTATTTCACTGCAGAGTTAGCGTGGCCAGACTCTAATGCAAACAGTGCTGCATGCATCAATATAGTTTCGGGCATGAAAAGTCATATTCAAGAAGTAATAGACAGTGACGGCCATCCTCTCCATCATCTTTCATCATCTTTCATCATCTTTCATCATCTTTCATCATTCCTAAGAGGCAATTTACTCGGCATATTGATTGTGTAACTTATCTGTTTTAGTTTATATAAGTTTGCAATATTTGTGATATCATTATCTCGTAGTTAATCAAAAATAAACAACCTTTATTATTATCAATCCAGTTACTGTTGTTTACAAGTAGTCTTGTAATGTGTTAACGATGCACCATCTGACCTCACATATTTTTCTAATGTTGCGTTAAAAGAGTTATCAGAAAATGTGATAAAAGAGAAAGATGTATATTGCTATACTGTTATAGTTTAGCATGTTGGTTCTTCCTCTGTAATTCACAGGCACAAATGACAACATTTTATTGGCTTTTTTCCGCTAAGATCATACAGACTATAAAAAAAATATGTTTTCACAACTTTAATTTTCGACTTTTCTTTGATATCGATGTTTCTATAACCATGGAAAAATCCAAATAGTGTATTTTCGAATACGAGTTCCGTCGTGGCACCAACGCAGCACAGACAGCACGCAATATTAACGACGTGTATGGTGCTGCAAGTGAACGCACGATACGTTTTTGGTTTGATCGCTTCCGTTCTAGAAATGTAGATCTCAACAATGAGCCCCGGGGAAAAATTTCAAATCCAATGAGGTGGCGAAAAACGGCTTTAAAGAATTATCTTTCACACAGTCCATCTATCGTTTCTTTGGTCTTCCACTACTCTTATATCCATCGACATTCGTACTCAATCATTTTTTTTTCAAATTAATTAGCTCCAGTTAATCTTTTTCATAGTTTTGACTTTTTTACTTTAAATTTATTCCGGTATTTTACTTTTCAGCAAAAAATCGTAGTGCAATTCTTAAAATATAAATTAAGTTTTCCTACAAAATTCAAAATGTTTTCAGCTTGCGCCATCGGGAACTTCGCGCGTTTACATTACAATATTCATAGCTTAGACAGGACCCTACGTCTGCCGGGTCAGCTAGTTTAAAAATAAAATAGGTACACAAGTAGGTATGCATAATTAGACACTAACCCCCTTATTCATAAAAAAACTAAATTGCTCAAAAACCTATTTTAGTTATAGAAGTGTCATTTCTTCTTCTTTCAAACTCAAATCATAATTCCAAAGAAGAAAATTTACAAAACAGTTCCATAATCAAAATAGGTTTATAAAGCATTTTAGTTTCTTTATGAATAATGGGATAAAAAGCCAGTTTGTTCTGCTAGGAACTCTGTAAACGGATAACGCTTTAACTTTATTTAACTAAAGTATTCATTTCTTATTTCTAGGTAAGACAATCTCTGAGGTGTACAAAAACTGGGGCCCAGGTGAGCCAACCGAAGAAACATCCCAAAATACGTATCTGGTCATGGACCAACAAGGCTACTTGGATGATATCAACAAAGGCAGTAATAAGGATAAACCACGTCCCTTCATTTGCAAGAAGAGCCTCCAGTCAGTTGAGTGGAACTATAACTGCAATATGTCTAATTTAGGTAGATATAAATTTCAAATCCTACAGTTTTCCAAAAATTACAGTGTTATACTTATAAAATCGCAGAAAATACATTAGTGTTAAACTGATGACTATTGAGGGCCTCCATCGCCCTGATTCCTTTGATTCGCCTTCGCGGTGATTCGCAGACACCTCCGATTCTCGCAAGTGTCCTTCGCGCAAGTGTCTTTCGCGCAATTGTCTTGCGCGCATATGTCCATGCGCACGAAAGTCCATTCGCGCAAAAGTCCAGTCGCGTAAATGTCTTGTCGTGCAAATGTCTTTCGGCGCAAGTGTCTCTGCGCGCAAAAGTCCATTCGCGGAAATGTCTTTTCGCGCAAGTGGGTTTGCGCAAGTGTCTTTCGCGGAAATGTCTTTCGCGGAAGTGTCCTGTTACCCACCCGGATGGTGCCATGCCCGACACACATGAACCGTCGCGTCCTTCCTATTATGTCTCCGGTAGTTATTCGTCAAGATTACTTCGTCCATAATTACATCGACAAAACCTTCAGTTTCCTCGGAAAGGTCACCGAAACCTAGCTAGGATGCGGACGCTAAGAAATCTATATCGGGCTCTTGAAGAGCCCGATAGAAGCGCCTGTGAAGCTCCTTGCTTTGCCATACCTGCTTTCAATTATTGGTAGTAGGTAGTCGGCAGTCAATCGGTCAGTCAGTTTCTCCTTTTATATTATATTATGATAAGCATTCGCTCGTGAAATGCAACACTTAGTCTGTTATTTAATTAAAAGAAAAGTTATTTTCTTTTCAGATTACACTATCAATGAGACTCTTAACAAATGTTACAAGCTACACACAGCACCATTGAACTGGCTAGATGCATATTTCATGTGTCGTTCCGAAGAATCCTACCTTGCAGTGATCGACACTCCGATGGAAGCTGAGTACTTTTCGACTTTAGCGGAGTCCTCATCAAACCTTGGCCCACGAGGCCAAGAGATATACCAAAGAGGAATATATCATTTGGGATTTCATAATAACGACGAGGGCTGGACGACAATTAAAGGTACGAAGTGGGTGTATCGTCTTTTCCATCATGAATGCCTTCGATATATCCAAGTTCGACATATCCTTCCATCTAACTGAGATGCAGTTAGATGGAAGGATATGTCGAACTTGTATCGACTACTATATGAAAGGGAACCCCAAGGACTCCATATAACTTACCGTTGCCCCTCCTGTTAACGCAGGATAGGATAGGATAGGATTGTTTCTCCAACACCTCCGGTACCGGTATGGTATATACAACATGCTACGGCCACGGTCCTTTAAAGTTACTCCCTCGGCTGTTGAAAGAGGAGTATCTTAGTAGGATCACTGGGAACTCATGGACGAGCGATCAATATCTCTTTGACTGTCTGACTCTCTTTTGCAAAATAAAACTGATTCTACGCCAGTAACACGACCCCGAGCTAAACGCCATATACCTATTATAACAAAAATAAAATAAATATCCTTGGACATTTCACACAACGCCATCTAGTCCCAAGCTAAGCAACCTAATGTAGTTGTTATCCTAATGTAACCTAATGTTCTGTATCTCTAAGATACAGGGATATCCCTACTTTGGCTTTTCTTCAATAAACATTTTTTTTTTTTTATATATATAGCAGTTTATCAGCCACCTCGTTACCCACAAGGGGTAACGAGATGGCTGATAAACTACTTATAAACATTTTTTTTTTTAAATACATACATGTTATAGATAAAAAAACACCCAGACTCGGAACAAATACTTGTAGGTCGTACAAATATTTGTTCCGTGCGGGAATGGAACCCGCGACATGCTGCGCAGCAGTTAATCGCTTAACCACTTCGCCAACCGTGTCGCCAGTTATAACACAATGCTGAAGTCAACTGAAGAACTTCTCAACTTATTCCTCTAGAAATTAAAATCATCTTGATTGAGATTATCTCTTCATTGCTCATTTAATTTTCCAGGCAATCATTTGAATGATACTAGGGATTGGTGGGGAAACTACATACCGGATGCAGAGGACAGAAAAAAGTGCGGCTCAATGTTCTACACCGGACGTCTGAACAACATTCATTGTGATACGAAAAGTTTCTTCATATGTGAACATGACATAAATGAAGAAAACAAAGAGTAAAAGAGCAAAACAGAGAACATAGATTAGTTTAGTAAGTTGTGAGATTTATAATAGAAGACTTAATTATAGTATCTATAATTTTAATAAATTTAATGTTGTATCAAATACCTGTGTTACAATGTAACGCCCCAGCTGTCTACTTTTTCGTCTACGAACGAGGTCTCACCGAGGACATCTTTAATGCTATTGCTATACGAATCTACTGCCCTTTCCAATACCAGTCCAGCCCTTATGGACCCAGGACAAATGGTAATTTGTTAATGTAGTAATAATGAGCAATAATAACATCTGTTGTTACTAACATTTTGACGTGATATTTGAATTATTAATTTGTTACCATATTCAACATTACAATTTTTTATTGTGACATCATTAAAAAAGGGTTAAGGAATAGATAGCTAGTGGTTTATATTATTCCTGTAATCATAATCTGCCTAGCCTTTTCCCAACTATGTTGGAGTCGGCTTCCAGTCTAACCGGAATCAGCTGAATACCAGTATTTTACATTGAGCGACTGCCTACGTGACCTCCACAAAACAGTAACTGGGTAATATGATACCCCTTGGTAAGACTGGTTGTTTTGATTTTCAGGCTTCTGACGACCCGTTTGTCAAAGATCCACGAATGACAGCTGGGACCAATGGCTTAACGTGGTTTCCGAGGCACGGAGTGGTCTTGGAGGGGTAAAGATGGTCACCCATCCAAGGACCAACCGCGGATTTAAACATTTTAGATTTACACCCCTAATATTATGGGATAATGCTTGTCCGGGAAAGTAGATACACCTATTTCTGATGATAGGCAACATTATTTTATTCCAATCAAAAAGTTTTTGAAGGTGGTAAAATTTCAGCACATTTTTTTTTTAGCTAGCTTCTTTATCCTTTCAGTAAATAGGGCTGAATTTCATCTTGCAATAATACTTGCTACATCAATTTAAGGCGACGCTATCTGACTTTTGACGATTTTAAACTGAAGATCGTCTAAACGAGTAGTGTTAATGATTTGAAAAAAAAAATGTTAAATTAGAGCATTTTCTTAATAACTTAATATGTGAATATTTTAGATTATGTTTATATTAAATAGTGTAATTAATTTGTAAAGTTATGTCTAACGCGGATAAAAAACTGAGAATCACGCAAAAACTGTCAGGCGTATTTTTATGAAACCTTCACCATTTTAAAGGTAATTTAATTATTTATCTTTTAGTATACGTGTTCTATTAAAATGCCTTTTGTTTTATGTATAATAAATTAATAATGCGTCTAATTTGGGACAGCGCTCCTTGATGGGCGAGTCCTATTACTGGCTGGACGTACGACGCGTTGCGTGAGCTCAGCACAGAACGCGCAAGCTAATCACTCAAGGTCATTGGCGTATAGTCCCGCCTTAAAGAGAAAACGGTAGTAGGAAATTAGTTTAGAAAAATCAGTAATCAAAGTCAAATCAAATATTTATTTGCAGATAAATTATGGTTACAAAAATTCTTACTACAGTAGTATAGTAGCTTAACATTTATTTAATCAAATTTAAACTCAAGGAATTCTTTTACAGTATAGAAGGAATTTTCAATTAACCACCTGCGTAAACTAACCGTCTTTTGCCACATCTGTATAATAAGGATGAACCATTTGTTACATCATATCGAGCATCGCAAAATACACAAAACATATGCCTATCGCATATAAATGGCTATCGTTGACCTTTGTAATATTCGCGTGGGTCAAAGCCATTCTATTGAAGAACTGAATGATATGAATGAATGAATGATAGTTCCATTCACTATCATGGAAATTGCTACGGATAATTTAGTACCAATTCGCAACCCACATGGAATGAACTTGAATGAATAGATGAACTTTGACTATAAATGTATGTATTTCATGTATGAGTGTGCACTGTTATGAAAAAGCCTACTTTAAGGGTGGGTTGCACCATCTTACTTTAACTATAGCAAACATCGCACCTTCAGTTCGATGTTTGTTATAGTTAAAGTAAGATGGTGCAACCCACGCTTGTTAAAGTTATTGTTTGACAGAAAATGGGTTGTTCCATTTGACAATTTGTTAGCTGACGTCATAACTTTAACTGCAACTTTAACCCTCCACGCTTCGGTGGTTAAAGTTATTGTTAAATATCTGTCACTTCTGTCAGACGCGTCAAATCTCATGTCCCTGCTCCAAACTTTATCTTTTACATTTGACATAACGGTGCAACAGCAGGTAGTCATTCTATGGTCATTTTAACTTTGACGGAAACTATAACATAGCCCTTGGTGCAACCCATCCTTTGCAAAAGTTGTGAGAAAAAGTTAAATATCTTCAGGCTATTTTTGTGGGGATTGGCAAAAAAAAAACCGGTCAAGAGCGAGTCGGACTCGCACACCGAGGGTTCCGTTTCGATTTCTGAAAAAGTGTGCTATTTAGAGACGTCGTTTTATTTTTCCTGTAACATAAACTTATATCACATAGAATAATTTCAGATTTTTCTCTTTGCAAACTTCGGAGATAGGAGGGGGGGGGGACGGTATTTTTTTTTTTACATTTTTCATCAAAAGTCGACAACTATGGGCCCTAAAAAAATAAAAAAAAATGTTTGAGAATGTGCAAACAGCGTTCTTTCATATGACACCCCACATGACCTAGTAGCCCCACTTTAAATTTTTAAGATTTTCTTTCAGTCCCTGTTGCAAAAAAAATATAAATATTTTTATTTCTTTCTTATTTGCAAAATAGTTGGGTAAACGTCGTCTAAAACTATTCTAAATTTCAAGTTGATTAGTATTTCTTGAGATAACCAGCTGTGACAGACAGACAGACAGACAGACAGACAGACAGACTGAGTCACACCATAAGGGTTCCTTTTTTACCATTTTGGTACGGAACCCTAAAAAGAGAGTCCTATGCTCAACATTGGGTGAAGTCGGGCTGTGGACGATGATGGTGGCAATCGGCACGTCCCCTATTACATAACTCTGCCTAACCCTTCGGAGATAATAGGTAGGCGTGATGTTATGTTTGGTGAGATAGGGCACAGTTACTCAACAAGCTGTATATCTCTAAATAACTCACAATAACCCAACCACATTGACGCACCCCTAACTAACAAAGCCTCTGTTTACCAGAACTATTGGAAACTAAAACAATGCTTTTATCGGCGAAATTACCGAACTATTAATGGAGCCCGATTTAGTTACATCCTGTGTACCTATCCATTGTTCCGTGCACGATTCGCGGGGACAAATTGTGATGATTTATTTGGCCTTATTTCTGGAATTGCTGTATGTGTTGTGAATTAATTGGCATTTAATGGGTTATGGACTGTAGATGCAGTAAGTATTTTTCTAGAGCAGGAGCTCTACACACACAGGAGTTTGTGACCAGCAGCTGAGTATGGGTCACTATAGGCACTTTATTTAGATTTCTGAGATTCTGGCTCATGTCCAGCAGTGGACGTCTTTCGACTGAAATGATGATGATGATGAATAAAATAGAATGACCCAATGATCAAATCAACCTGTATTTCACTTAGCGCCCATACAATTTTTTTTTTTTTTTTGGAAACAAAATTCTTCGAAACCCAGTAAAATACTATATCAATCAATCATCAATCAATCATTTTATTATCAGACTGCTGAAAACCCATAGAAAAAATACACAAAATAATATAAACAACAATTATAAACTACTAGCTGCGCCCCGCGGTTTCACCCGCGTAGACCGGGATAAAAGTAGTCTATGTGTTAATCCAGGGCATAATCTATCTACATACCAAATTTCGTCCAAATCGGTCTAGCCGTTTCAGAGTGAAGAAGTAACAAACATACACACACACACACGCACACACTCACAAACTTTCGCCTTTTTAATATTAGTGTGATTACATATTACTATAATAACTATATCTATACACGCAATGTTGGTAGCGTCGTGTTTTTATACTGCACGTCTGCAATTTTCCGAAAAAGTAGGCCGAAGTACAGTTTTCTCCAGATATGTTATTATTATGTATATGAGTTTATGACCCATGTGAACTAACCTCAATCAATCTGCCTAGCCTTTTCCCAACTATGTTGGGGTTGGCTAACTGGAATTAGCTGAATACCAGTATTTTACATGAAGCGACTGCCTGTCTGACCTCCACAACCCAGTGACAGGGTAACCATGTGAACTAACCTATCCTAAATAATATTATAAATGTGAAAGTGAGTTTTTTGTTTGGTATGAATTCAGTCTAAAACAGCTGAACGGATTTTGATCAAATTTGGCACATTGGTAGACCATGACCTGGATTAGGATATAGGATACTTTTTATACCGGTAATACGTTCCCATGGGATAATTCCCGACTTCCACGAGAGCGAAGCCGCAGGTTACTTAACAAAAAGCGGCTGCAATTCCAGATCCTCGGTCTGCTACTGAGAATTTCCTTAACCCAGGAATACTTTGCCTAACCAAGGATAACCTGAACTACTAGGTTATCCGTCACATTTGCGAACACTACACAGACGGCCAGTAAAGCATATTCAGCAAAAAAACCAGGGAAAAATCAGGGAATCCAAAATAAATTATATACCTACCAATAACCCACGAATTATGGGAATGGTTCTTGATCCTATTAGGAACTTATTGGTACCCCAATTTCGTAAAAAGGACGCTAATCTACCGAAGTGAAATGTATGGTCCCACTTATTCGACCTCAGCAGAAATTTTCTGCGAAAATGGAATATAATATATTATTTGGTCCCTCGAAGTGGGTAGGTAATATTATTATCTTAATATTATATTTATAAGTAGTGACCCGTCTCTACTTTGTACGTGTGCAATATACTAATGTGGCAGCATGTCAAAAAATCGAGATTTCTTTGCTAAATCTAAGTTAATTTATTCTATGTTTTATATTCATATACACCGTCCAGAATAAATTCCCTAACCTAAATGATGGTGAAAACCACATCAAAATCATATCTAGTTTACAATAACTAAGCGATTACACACAGACACGAACAGCAACTTTATCTACAGGGTGTAAGGGACAGCCCTCCGCAAACTAACAGGGTGTATTCGGCTCCTCATTTTGAATTATATTCCACCGGAAATTTTCTCAGGAAAATTTTCGTCGTTTTAATAATTTTTTCAGTTACATTTTCATTATTTCAATGTAAAATTACATTGTGTGTTCGCAGCACTCCATTTATGTAAAAAAAACAGCAAAAAACAAAACTGAAAACAAAAAACTCAGCAATGGATGTAGAAATACTCTAACGAACGACGCGTGAAATCAGGTGTTCACTTTCTGTCTAGCTACAGAGTTCATCGAACTCACCGCATACCTTTTACCTACCCCTCCCTACCAGTAATAGACGCTCCGATTTGTGCACGAAAACACAAACAAATCAGGTTTATTGGATTCCCACAACGTTCCTGAAAAAATTTAATGTACTGGTCATCTTAGTATGACATACTGAATTCACCTTATCAGTTTGCGGAGGGCTGTCCCTTACACCCTGTATGTAACTTTTTTTTAAAAATAAATAGGTACTATATCGACTCTTTCCGCTACAAATGGTATATGGTATATTTATTTATTATTTATTTATAAAGACCATTTTGAGCCAAATTCACTTTTTGATGCAGTTTTACTTAGCTGACTTATCAAACACAATCAAAAACAATCAATTTTGTCTGCATCAAAATGTAAATTTGGCCAAAATGGTCTTTACGCCCTTTGTAGCGGGAACAGTCGTATACCTAATATACAGGAACACAGAACACAGAAGTCAAAAATGTAAATACTCAAAATGTCGTAAGGAAACCGGCATGTCCTAGAACTAAAAATTCAAAGACATGTAACATTTCCAACCCACACTGGTCCCGCGTGGTGGATTACGGCCCACTTCCTCTCATAGAGAGGAGGCCTGTGTCCCAGCTGTGAAAACATCCTATAGGCTGATTATGCTATGCCTGGAAGAACCATTCAGTCGAGACTTGAAAACTCCCAGGTCACAGACACACAGACTCCGGCAAGTATAGTCTTCTAATGCCTCATCAATACATCTGCTTAGCCTTTCCCCAACTATGTTAAGGTCGGATTCCAGTCTAACTTGATGCAGCTCTGTATTTTACATGGATCGACTGCCTATCTGACTTCCACAACCCAGTTACTGGGTACCCATTGGTAAGACTGGTTGTCAGACTTTCAGGCTTCTAACTAACCTTAACGACTACCAAAGATCTACGAATGACAGCCAGGACCAATGGTTTTCCAAGGCACATGATGATCACCCATCCAAGAACCGACCTCAGAAAGTGCTGCTTAACCTTGATGATCGACCCTTGTGGATGTTATTACTTAGCCACGAGCCCCTCGGATAATGCATCATCAATTGCAAAAGCCTTTTCCTTACCAAATGACGTATCACATCCAACATTGTTAGAAGCCATTACGTGATGAACATTCGCACATGTCATGTTGATCATATAAATATGACGTGTTGGCACAATGGGCGTAGATGACAGGGCTTTACTTACGGCTTTTGTACGGCAACAATGCAGTTGTGTGCCGTCACTGAGCGCGGGTAATGAAGCGCTAGGCTGGCTGCGAGAGTGCGACTGGTCTGTGCGATTAGTCTGTTTTCAGTAGGTACGTCAATTCTGTAAATTCAAACAACAATTCGCATCACTTCTTCTCACTTGTTTTTTTATTTGACACTTTGAATTTAGAACGCCAATCAAGAAACTCACAGTGGATTCAGTTTCCAAGTTTAGAATGAGGTCTTACAGAATCACACGGCAAGATTTCTTTTACGATTGACAGAGATATCCTACCTAAACTAAAGCCAACGAGATCATGTTCTGGGATTAAAAACTTTTACTTAATTGCGTATTTTCAGTTTCCAATGCAACTAAAATTATTTAAGCGATAGTTTTCAGGTTTCTGTACATCAAAAGGAAAAAACAGAACCCTTATAGGATCATTTCGTTGTCCGTCTGTCTGTCAGTCTGTCAAGACCCTTTTTCTCAGGAACGCGTGAGGGTATAAAGTTAAAATTAATATCAAATAATAATAGTCTATGGTCCCCAGAGAGTTCTAAAAAAATCAAAACTTCTGCCTCATTGCAATAAAAAAATATGGCCAGTTATGCGATATCTTTTGATACCCGCAAGTATATTAAAACCTATAGGTTACTTCCAGTTGACCTAGAATATTGAGGCAAGAAGCAAGGTCTCACAGCACAAGTAAAGGAAAAAGGCCGAAAATTGTTAATTTGTAATTTTAACACATTTTTTTTTTTTTTTTTGATATTACTATGTTGTTTGTTTTTGGGATAAATTCTTTTCAAATAAGGAACCCTTCATTGTCCGTGGTCCGACACGCACTTCTCCGTTTTTTTCATTCAAAAATCAACTTGCAATATTAAGTTTAAAGTTGATATTTGTATGAGTTGAAATTTTCTGTATTTATCTCATATCGCTAGCCTGAGTTTAGTTGGTATGCTGAGTAATTATTGCGATACACACTCGCAATTCCAATTACATTAACTTTGACAGTTCAAAAACAGTCATTGCGTTATTTACGTTGTCGAGCAGGTGAATTTTTTAAACATAATCAAGCACTGTATTATGAATTTTATTATAATTCCTTCGCATAGAAAGTGTGTTACGCAAAGGATTGGAAATGTAGTCATAGTTGGTATCTTGAGGTAACATTTAGTCTTTATTTCATTTGACGTTTTTACGACGAAATAATTACAACAATTAACTTTTGAACGAGTGGGCACTCGGTCAAAAGTTATTTGTTATTAGAGCTTGACTGGTATAATAAATATAAACAAAGTCCCCCCGTCGCGTGTGTCTGTCTGTTTGAATGCGATAAAGTCAAAAAGTACCGAACGGGATTCAGTGTATGATTCATTAAGGTTTTGTGTAAATTGGCTGAAATATGACGACGATTGTTACAGATGTCGGAAAAAATCATGCTGACTGGGAGCTTTAAGCCCACCATACACGACAACGATATATCGTAGCGTTTTCAGTTTGCACAGTTATATCGGACGGCCCTATGTTTTCTACTTGAACGTTCCCATTGGATATTTTCCGACATCCATGCGGGCGAAGCCGCGGGCAAAAGCTAGTTTCATTATAATTCCTTCACTTAGAAAGTGTGTTACGCAACACAAAACAAATAATAAAACAATAGTGATTTTATTTAATTTGGGTTATGAAAAACAAATAAAATAAAATCAAGTGTAAGGGCCGTTTGTCCACCGCCACGTCAACGGGACGTCAACGAGAACGAGATGACGGCGCCGAAGTAGCGATACATACATTGACTATGGCCGCGTGTCCACCGCATGCCGTCACCGAGACGTCACGTCGCGTCGTTTCGAATGATCTCGTTTCTCGTTGACGTCCGGTTGACGTTGTGCAGTGAACAAACAGTGTAAGGGTTATTGTGATTGAAATTAAATGAAATGAAATTGTTTATTCTGTAAACAGGATATCGGAATCACTTTAATACGTCATTATAAAAAAAAAAAAAAACTTTAAAATAAGCTAGATGAAGGAGACATTTCCCATCTGACTACCTTAAGAAGAAATTATTGCTATCTCTATCATATAAATACTGTTACTTCGTGATCAACACTACTTATCATATCAACATGATTATTACACAGGTTGGCTGCCACAATAGTGATTTTCGTATGAACTGTCCATAAATAATAGTCGTTATTATTACAACTATTAGTAACTCGCTTTTGCTCGCGGCTTCGCCCGCATGATGGTCGGAAAAATCCCACAGGAATATACTACCGAAATAAAAAGTCACCTGTGGCCTAATCTAGGTTATGGTTTATTCATGTGCCAAATTTCATCCAAATCTATTTAGTCGTTTTAGCGTGAAAGCGTAACAAGTTTGACTACAGATTTACCGAGATTCCTTTTAAGTTCAATGTGGTTTTTGCTCACAATTAAACAGAAAAAAAGTCGCAAAGTCGCAAGTAAGTCTCTCCCCTGTCAAAAAGCCCGTTGTTCCGCTCCAGGCACAGTTTTTTACAGGACGCTCGAAGATTAAATTCCTTTTGTTACCAGACACTTTGCATTGATTCAAATCTCTAGAATCGTGTTTTACTTACAAACTTGTAATATTGTAACTTTGTATTCTTTGTAGTAAGAGATTAAGATAGAGAATTAGTTAGATTGTATTGTGTCTGTTTAAATTGATTAGTGTGTTATTTATTTAAGGGTTAGGCAAGTTTATTCTAAAAACTTCTATTTATCTATCAAATATTTTAAAAGAAGAGTACTATCCTTTTCAGAGCTTTAAATCCAGGAACGCAAAGAACGTTTGTTTGCTCACACAACATACGACAACTAACCGTGAATGGGCACTGTGGCTTGCTCACTGACAAAGACCATAGTACACCTTCGCGACGCAAAAATAATGATGCAAAACCGCTTAACGAATTGCGCTGCGAAACGTCTTATTACATTATGTCGCGATTCGAGTAGCGGAACATCATGCGAATCTGTTGAATTATAACAATCGGAGCAAAATGTCGTTGATTTCGGCATGACAATATAGGTCTGCTTCGGACCTACTGGATTAGTTTTTCTGTCAAATCAACGCCTATTTTACAAAAAAAAAATGTTTCGCTTTATAAACTAGTCGACTGCGACAGATGCGTGCGAAACAAACGCGGCAACGCAAAAAAATTGCGGGCTGAACGTGGAGGTGTAGCCGGCTTCCGAACAGATTGGCGAAATCATGCGGGAACGGACAAGTCATGGCGGAACTACTGCGGTTTCGCTGCTATAGTTTCGCGGCTGAGGTGTGAATGCCATCTAACAAAAACAACTGGTAGTACATACCTAACCTAGACAGACACGGTTACAATACTGTACCTACCTGAATTTATAAATAGGTATTCAGATTTTATTTAAAGTAGCTAGTGAGCATCAAATAAAATATAAGTATACTTAGAATATATTTGATGATCACTAAGTAATTTTAAACAATTCGCCAATACAATTTTTTCTCGCACTTTACGTACATTATTGTGACATTTTGAAATGAAAAATGTCGGAGCCATCAGCATACAGCGCTTTCTCGACCTATCTCGTCGGGGACTTCCTTCCTCAAATCAAATCAAAATCAAATCAAATAATCTTTATTGCAATCCATAATGTGGTACAGGTGGTAAATAATACTTTTAGGAACAATTATGGACCCTGTCGGGCATAGCAAGCTTATAAGTAAGAGAGAGAGGAAGAGTGCTTTTATTATTTTCCTTTATTTGTTAATGATTTTAGTTATTTAAATTTAAATTATCACTCATTTATTTATTCTCCTCCTCGCTATGAAGTCCCTTCTCATAAATTGAAATATAATTGTGAAGTGAAACTTCTAAGGGCAGTATTATTGATCCGTAGTTAACTTAATCAATGGTTAAACATAATAAATTATGCTAGAATTTTGGCTAAATGTGAAAGGCTAAAAAGGTTAAAGGTAAAAAAATTGTAACAATGGCATTTTGTCGAACACATCTAGTCAAAATTCAACCATTGGTAACTATGTTTAACCAGTGGTTGAGTTGGCTCAGTCTCAGAATACCAGATTCTCAAAATACCAGATTCTCAAAACACCAGATTCTCTAAATACCAGATTCTCAATATACCAGAAGTACAGTTAAATAAAAAATTGTTTCAGGTAAATATGTATAATAGTAAAAATAAAGAAACAAAAATCAAATTACAGGTAGGTGCCTATTTGGGAAAAAATCTTTGAAATAATAGGCCCTTTTTTAAAACTAAATCTTAAATTGTCTCTGCAACGGCTGAATAGTTCGCCATGAATTCTGTACCAAAAAATATGTAATGACGTATTTCACAATTTGTACAGTTTTTTTTTCTTATTTCTTTTGATATTTTTAAACCTATATATTTATATAAAACAAAGTCGGGTTTGTTCGAACACTTATAACTCGGCGGGACCGTTTTACATCGTTTATGATTTGTTGTAAGTATATAACTCCGTCCCGAATAGTAACTAACTATTAAAAACATTGGAAAATTGACGAAAAAATAAAATAAAAGAACAAAAAATTCCAATATAAAATGTTCATGGGTTTCGTAACTGTCAAACATTTAATGTTCATCCCGTCGATACGGTAAACTCTCCCCTCAAATTAAAGAGGTTTCGAACCTGCCATAGAGTAATCCTGGCAATGCATAATATAAGGCTGGCTGCTTACACACGTTTTCCGTATTCGATTTCCGAATTCGTGTTCCGTATTCGGACATCCGAAGGCATGGAATCAGTAGAAAATACAACTGACGCACATGTTCGCTTTTTTTCCGAACGGAACAAATTCCGTACGTACGTTTTGAATGCAAGCCGGCGCGTTCGGAGAAACCTACTGGAAAACTCCTAATGACGTCATGCGGAATGCAGCGCTTGCATACATTTTGTTTGTGCCGGCGAACACGTTCGGAAATTTCTATTCAGTATCCCGCCCGCGCCGCACGCATTGGACGTATTCTTTGTATTTGTTTGTGTTATCCAAAATAATCTCCTGCAAGTATTTTGCTTTATTAATTTATCACGTATGCCATTATGAAGTTCATCAAAAGAATTTATTGACATCCTGTAGAAATCAAAGAATTTATCTGGATGTGCTCGTAACTTAGCTCTCTTCAGATAAAACGGATTCTCGTAGATTCTCCGAGTATTCAATGGATGTACCCAATACCGACGTTTCTTTTCTTCTTTATTATTAAGAGCCTATACTACCTCAGGTTTTTATCTCGCTCGCGCGATTCTGCGCGCACACTAAGTGAGAGCGAGACTGAGTGCGGTGCTGGGCGCCGATAGTTTAGGTAATTGCTTTTTACGGTGAAAATAATGGCAATTTAAAAAAAATAAAAAACATAAGACCTGCTTTATAGTTAGTTCAGTTAGTATGCAAAGTTTCATGACCTAATTTGAAGTACTTTTTGAATACCAGCGGTTTATTGTTCGGTTTAGAGGTAACTTTGGATTTTTTTTCTATCGAGAAAATTTTATGGAATCGTGTTTTCGTCTAACATAGTACTTGACATCAATCCTCAACTTTACCATATATTTATTTCAAAATTAATGCTGCAATAGTTTCGACATATCGGAGGATCATGCTAAGCCGTTTGAGGTAGTATAGGCCCTTAACAGAAATGCAATTGCTAATAAATCGTCGGCCTCCATCGTCGTGCGTTCACCACGCTATCACTATCTGTACTGTCGTGTAAACATTCCGAATGAAGAAATACGAACGTTTGCGCTAGTGTCACGGAATTCATTAGGAAATCGAATACGGAAAACGTGTGTATGCGGCCAGCCTAAGAATAAAATTAGAAGCGTGGCCGAGGTCTCCAAAACTAAGTTTCTATCCACCTGCCGACATAGTAGATACATTATTGTGTTTATTTTTTTATCGTTTTTAGACATCTTGAGTTTCGTTTGTCGGAGGATGGAGACCTAGGTGACTGATGATGTCACCTACCTGATGGTTTACTCCAAAGGTGGGTATAGGATATCAGTGACGGTACTACGTAGCACCATCGTCTTAAGACTCATTTGAAAGATCTCATGAAGACATTGGTGATTGATGCAAATTATACGTGAGAAGAAACCTCATTTCTGACGGTACGACACGACCCCCCCGCACCCGCACGTTTTTTTTATATTTTGTTTACACCTATTTATTTATTGCTCACATACAAATATACCAATATACCAATACATACATACATCCTAATATATGGTATTATATATAAAGAATAGGGTTTACCAGGAAACAGTGAAATATAATCGTAAGCATTTTATTGTTTGTTACTCGTTACTTTCCGTTGTGGGTTTTTAAAATTTTTAATTTATGTTTTTTGTTTTATGTACTGTACATACTTTTCATATGCATTTAGTAAAAAGCTGTTGACATTACAAACAGACACTTCAATTTTATTTATTTGTATAGATATAATAGATGTGCAATAGTTGCTGCAAAAAGTAGCTAGGTTTTTTTCATATCATGATAAATATTTTGATTGCGACTGTTCGAAATCCGATATATTGAGAATCTGGTATTTAGAGAATCTGGTGTTTTGAGAATCTGGTATTTTGAGAATCTGGTATTCTGAGATTGAGCCGTTGAGTTAACTACGGATCAAGAAACGCTGGATGGGGTTGGTCCGTGGATGTCTGAGTGGGTGACCATCTTTACATACTGAGACTCCTCCGTGCCTCGGAAAGCACGTTAGGCCGTTGGTCCCGGCTGTCATCGTGCATCTTTGACAGCCGTTACGGGTCGTCAGAAGCCCGAAAGTCTGACAACCAGTCTTACCGTATCGAATTACGCCGTCACTGGGTTATGGAGGTCAGACAGGCAGTCGCTCCATGTAAAAAATACTGGTATTCAACTGCATCTGGTTAGACTGGAAGCCGACCCCAACATAGCTGGGAAAAGGCTAGGCAGATTGATTAATAAACCTTCCGGAATAAATTCTCTAGATGATAGTGAAAACTGCATAAAAATCCGTTGTGTAGTTTAGAAGAACAACGGAGCCACACAAACAGACACGAAAAGCGACTTTATTTTATAACTTGCACTTCCCGCACGGTTTCACCCGCGTGGATGTCGTAAAATATCCCACGGGAAATCCTTCCTTATTCCTTGTCTACATTATAAAAGGAACCTCTTTGCAAAATTTCAGCTTTCTAGGTCCAGAGTTTGGGCTGGACGTTGATGAGTCAGTCAGTCAGTCAGGACTTCTCTTTTTATTTATATGGATAAGTATAGATTATATTATTATATTACCTAGCCTGAAAGCGTCCTACCCCACGTTTGCCGATTCGAGGTCCCTACTCAAGAACACTATCACGTGTACGATGCCGAAATAAAGCGAGTAAATCCCGAATGCTTAGCTAGTCTTACCCTTTTTTTTTTTTTTTTTTTTTTTTTTTTTTTTTTTTGAGGGTGGGAAATCATCAAATAACTTCTCCCGCTCTGGGTGGAGCGGGAGGGCGTGTCAGACTTTTACTGACTAAAACCCACCCGTGTTCCTTCAGTTGCCTATGCCAGGGCCGCGGTAACCCTTTCAGACAACCCGCGACCCCAGCGGCGTCGGCCCTATTGGGCCCCGTCACTTGCTGACATCTCTTTGAGGCGCGCGTGGAACACGACGCGCCGTCGACTCGGGCCTGGTCCTTACCGGACGGCGAGCTACCCGCTGCTCACCGTCCGCAGGCCCGCGCCTACGGTGGCCGGAAATCGCCCCGCGATTCCCGCCGCCCAGGGCGTCTCCTGCGGCGACTGAGGGCGTGAGGCTGCCTCTCCCTCACGCGTTCCGCCTCCTCCTTCGCGAGCATCACTGCTTCGCAGAAGGAGGTGACGGCCTCCCATGCACTCTCGCTCCGAACCATGGCCTGGACCAGGCTCGGACGCGAGAGATCGCCGCCGCCGATCGCCTCCGTGAGCTAGTCTTACCCTTAAATACGACGCGCGAACTCCAAAGTTTTTCGTGAGACTATGTTTTGCTGGAAACATTGTCGACGACAAGAGGTTCAAATATATGGGCGAAGTTCCTCGTTTATTGGCTGAACTTCGCAAGTAAGCACACTCTGATACTTATGATATGTTTTGGGAGTTATACGAACTAATATTTGGGAGATGCTATGTTAGATGTCTGAGAAAAGATGGCGGATGTTATTAATGACTATAGGTTCTGTCCGCGACTTCGTTTGTGTAGAAGGCGATAAAATACACCCCATGTTACACGCTGATAATGTCACTTTCTATAGGTGAAAGAATTTTTAAAATTGGTTGAGGAGTTTTTGAGTTTATCCATTACAAATAAACGTACAAAAAAAATCTTTTCTCTTTATAATATCAGTAGGTATGTATTTTGGTTGGCTTCTGTTGTAAGTTTAGAATTAATTATGTAAAATAGCTCTAATGTGCCAATGTAGGAACCTAGTCTGGCTGTCAAAATATTCTAGAAAAATACACTCACTCCCTTTGAGGGTTGGTTAGGGTTAACCTAACCGAAAACTCAGACAAGTTCCTTATATACCGCTCAGATCAACAAAAAAAAGGAAGATGTAGCGCCGCGAACATCAAAAGAAAAAACCAAAACCGTGCTCCTGCAAGTAAAATACACGCTCAACACACACATACAACTAAAACCATGCTCACCGCTCTTAGTACGTGACGAGTCGTCGTCTAGTTAACATAGTTTAAAAAAATTTAATTATGCCTTCCTGTGTAGTGAAAACTTGTAAAAACAATAGAAAATCACATAAAAAGTCTCAAGGAATCACTTTTCACTTGTAAGTACTTAAAATAACATTATTTTTGTAATAAATATAATATGAGTTTTAGGTTACTTGAGACAAGAAAAGAAACCTCAACGAACGAACGCAGTGAGATAAATGGAGGGTTGCTATAATACGATTTAAAATTTCCCCAATCGATTAATTAAGATAACTTACCCATACAATATTATGCCCCAAATTATAGGGAAACCATTTAACAAAATGGCAACCCTTCGACACACACGTAAATAAAAAGGTGGCTTCACTTTTCATGTTCACGGCGCTCCGTCTTCCTTTTTTTGTTGATCTGTGACATACCGTTACGATTTTATTATTCCTTTTAATTTGTCCCATTTTTTAAATAAAATATTACAAAAATGATTTCTTCCCTCCACCGAAGTTAATTTCACCACCAATCACCAAATCACCGAAAAAATTCCGATAAATCTACTCATCTGTATCTAAAACAGTACCCACTCAAGTCTTCTCCATTCGAGTAGAAACACCAATTCACGTCACTGGTAATGCTTCAATCGCTCGCTCGGGCAAGTCGGGTAGCGGCCCCAATAAAGGTCGGGTTCTCTCGTATTTTTCATTCGAACGTGACGTTGATACTAGCCGCGATTGTTTCCGCTACATCGACGCCTCGTTTCTTGTGATTAAGTGGTTTAATAATAAGGGTTATTTAACTAAGTGTTTAGTGCCAATCATTGCAGCGTTTGCCCTAATTGGATGGTGGTTGAATTCGAGTTGGATTGCTGTTGTATTTGAGTTGTCAGTGAGTCGACTGCAAAAGGTCAACGCAATGTTTTGTTTAAAACAAAACTTCGCGTTCCAGATTCGAATTCTCGACCATTCATTATTCATTTATTTATTTGTAGAACAATTGCTGGCTAGAAAAGTTCTCGATTTTCAAAAAAAGTGAGTTCTTTATTTACAAGGGGTTGGCAAGGGGGAGAATCTGTGTCCGCGCGACATGTTCAGTATGAGCCGTTCATAGTCACATGGCCGTCTCCGCAAACTAGTGCGCTTTCGACAATTTATAAGAATGCCGTGTTGTTCAGTGGTTTCTTGTAAAAATCGAAGCCAAAACAAAAACTATGTAAATCATGGAACCACTTTCCATAATGTAAGTACAAGTGTTTTACCGTATTTGTCTTTAATATCATGAAAGTGACAAAGGGACAAAGTGGAGACACAGGGTTCCGATACATTTTAACATACTGGGCACATCTTCGTTCTTATATCTATGCCTGTACCCTAATTGCGTAACACACTATCAATCGGAATCGGTTTCATTTTGACAGGTCAACAAAATTCATTGCGTTATTTACGTTGTGGAGCAGACAAATTTTTCGAACATATGAAATTCCGATTGATAGTGCGGTACGCAATTAGGGTGCGGGAGTGATATTGTGTTCCTTCAAAAATAAACAGGGATAATAATAATAATGATAAACCCACCGCCGTATCTCTGCGCAAGCCCCACCACGACGTTGACGGGACATACTTCTTCCATAGTTCAAGGTAACCAATCCACCATATCCACCCAAATCCATAGCCCGATATGTTTTGTTACCATGTTCTGCAATAGTCCTGCACCAACTGGAGGTTGTCCTTGGGTGCACTTGGCACCAACTGGAGGTTGTCCTTGGGTGCACTTGGCACCAACTGGAGGTTGTCCTTGGGTGCACTTGGCACCAACTGGAGGTTGTCCTTGGGTGCACTTGGCACCAACTGGAGGTTGTCCTTGGGTGCACTTGCATACTGCATACAGGGATAATCCTCGGCTGGTACAGTCAGCAACAAAAATCGATTAACACTTCAGTTTTTTAAATCTCAATTATTGAGCAAGATAGAATTAAAATTGGAACAGAAGTAAAATTTAAAGATCTACTAGACTCTTAGATATTTTAGGAAAAAGGGAGATAATGTTCAAATCATTTAGTATTAATTTACATGATGTGTAAAAAAGTAGCTGAGTTAATCGACTTATGCTGCTAACCGTACCTCCTCATCATTTAAAATTGTGTTAGGAACCTCTAAAAAAAAAACACAAGTACAAAATTAAAACGATGACAGCTGCAAAAGTATAAATTGTAACTGTGTGTGTCTACGAGTTGGCTTCGGCCCCTCGTACGTCTTCTAAAGGTCCGGGACCCCAGGGTCTCGAGATATGCCAAAGACAATTTAAATAATGATCACACTAATCACACTATCACACTAATATTATAAAGGCGAAAGTTTGTGAGTGTGTGTGTGTGTGTATGTTTATTACTTCTTCACCCTCAAACGGCTGGACCGATTTGGATGAAATTTGGTATGTAGATAGCTTATACCCTGTATTAACACATATACTACTTTTTATCCCAGTCTACGCGGGTTCAACCGTGGGGCGCAGCTAGTAAATAATAAAACTTTCTTTTAGAATATATAGGGCTACCTCGAATAACACTGCTATAACCAGTAAAATTGTTGCAGACTAATCCACGATGTTTCTGCCCACGTTACCTCTACGACACCCACAAACAGAGTGGGAGGTTATTCTAAGTGCCACAATATTTGTCCCAGTTTGCGTTGGAAGAACAACTTATTATTGCATCGCCCACACTTACTTCTTTTGCGGAGTAAACAAAACTTTAAGTGGTTGTAAAGGAGATCACACATTTTTTTCGGCGATTTGCGTTAGAAAAAATCGGCGGCCGTGGAATGAATAACATTTGAATGGTGGCAGTACGGGGCTACATTAGCGCGAGAATATACGTGTCGCGTTGGCGCGGTAAAATCATCGTGTAGGTACGCGATTTCACTGTCTACATTTAAGTAGTCAACGTGTTCGCCTGTTGTACGACCGACGGCGACGAAGGCGATAATTCTTGCGAAGTAAAATGGATGAAGTAGTGGCGTTAGAAGTATGTCGGTAAATTATTTTTTGATAATATTGTTATAAGAGTAACATTTGCAAAACACGAAAATTATGAAAAAGAGAAGTCCGTCCCGCTCAAAGTCTGTACTACAACTGAAATGGCGAAGTGTAGCCACGCAAGCGATTATTTTCGCGACAAAACCCTTTGATGCGCGCCAGTTTACCGACAGTGCAGACGAACAGACGCGATGCGACGAACTGCTGGGTGTGGCCCAGCTAACGCGAATATTCACTGTATCCCGCTAATGTAGCCCCAGCATATGGCGACAACGTTATAACGTGCAGAGCATCTTGTACTACCAAAATAATTAGGTAGGTACCTGTCGCTGACGTACTAATTCTTACCTGATATTATAGTCGTGAACAATTTGGAACCGGAGATATTATCTCCGGTTCCAAATTGTTCTCGACTTTGACGGCATAATAAAAAATAGTGCGTTCTATGTGTGTGTAGGTACTTTAATAATCTTACTATCTTTCTACTATTATAAATGCGAAAGTTTAGATGGATGAATGTTTGTTACTCAATCACGCCAGAACGGCTGAACGGACCTAGAAGAAATTTAGCACATAGGCTACTTTTTATTTTATATTATTTTAGACCAAATTTAAAATTGAAAATCTAGAAACGTAGCATAGATTATCTTGTTTAAGTATAAAAATTAATTATTGATGTCTGTTAGTATCGCTGAAACTCAAAACGGCTTTACCAATTTGATTTTTTTTTCTGTTTTATTCTCCTCTTTACTGAGGTGTTTTAAAAGAAAATGGGAAACATAAAGAAATTGAAATGTTGACAGGACAACGCCTGGTGTGTCAGCTTGTTACATTGTAAAATAAACTTTTTTTAATTCAAATAAAAAATACACTTCTTAGCTCTTTCATCTTACTCTTGGCATCCTTTCAAAATTTGACCTCAATATACTGCTTTATGTTCTTCACTACATAGTATAAAACAAAGTCGCTTCCCGCTGTCTGTCTGTCCCTATGTATGCTTAGATCTTTAAAACTATGCAAAGGATTTTAATGCGGTTTTTTTTAATATTAGGTCTTTACCTATGAAATTGCCGTTCTGCAGTACTGGCCATTTCAAATCAAAATAATTTTTGTTTGGCTAAGAATTCTAATTTCAAATTAATTTTATTTTAAAAACATGGATTTTTTTTTCCAAAAGTAGTCATTTGTTTATTGATTAGTGTTACATTTTCATCGCATTTCAATCTTTTTCGTCATCATGAATACGTTAAAAATTCGAGTAATTATGGAATATGAGTACCGTCGTGGCAGCAACGCGGCACAAGCGGCACGCAACATCAACGACGTTTACGGAGCTAACACTGCAAACCAACGCACCACCTGTTATTGGTTTGCTCGCTTCCGTTCTGGAAATTTCGACCTGAAAAATGAACCTCGCGGTCGTCCGAAGACTGGTCGACAATTACGAATTAAAGGCGATTGTGGAAGCTGATGATACACAATCTACGGCTGAATTAGCAGCAGCTTTCGACGTTAGCGTCAAAACAATATTGGTCCATTTGCGTCAAATTGGCAAGGTAAAAAAGCTTGACAAATGGGTGCCCCACGAACTCAATGATCGCCAGCGCGAAGTACGCGTCGAGACGTGCCTTGCACTGCTCAACAGACACACAAATGAAGGAATTTTGAACCGCATTGTTACCTGCGATGAAAAATGGATTCTGTTTGATAACCGCAAGCGCTCAGCAAGTTGGTTGGATCCTGGTTCAGCACCTAAACAATGCCCTAAACGAAAACTTACGCCTAGAAAAGTGATGGTCACTGTTTGGTGGTCTAGCGCCGGTGTGATTCATCACAGCTTCTTACCAAACGGGGTGAGCATTACTGCAGATGTGTACTGTGAAGAACTGAACACAATGACGGAGAAGCTGGCACATCTCCAACAAGCATTGGTCAATCGCTCGTCTCCGCTGCTCCTGCACGACAACGCGCGACCTCATACTGCACAGCAGACGGTCTCCAAGTTGCAAGAACTGGGGTTGGAAGCTCTCCGTCATCCGCCCCACTCACCAGACCTTGCGCCTACAGACTACTACTTTTTCCAGAATTTGGATAACTTCTTGGCGGGAAAAAAATTCAATACCCGAGAGGCAGTACAAAATGCCTTTGAAGAATTTGTTGCCTCCCGACCAGCTGATTTCTTTAAGAAGGGCATCAATAAACTGCCACTGCGTCGGCAAAGATGCATTGATTGCATGGGTGATTACTTCGATTAATACAAATAAAAAATACATGAAAAAAATTCGTTTAAATTTTTTCATACAAAACGGCAATTTCATAGGTAAAGACCTATTAGATAGAGTGATTCAAGAGGAAGGTTTATATGTATACTACATGCGCGGGCGAAACCGGGGGCAAAAGCTAGTTTACAATAAAAACCATACATATACTATCAATAGATAAAGCTGCATTCAGACAACATAAATAAATCATTATAAATAACTTTTACTATGGGACCAAACCTGCAAACGCGAAAAAAATTTAGCTGGTCCATTTATGTTCGCAAACTCGTCAAAATTGGAACTGCTGAATTTACCGCGATTTCCCAGGTTTGGTCCAAAGTAAAAGTTGTTCATAATGATGAGTACAATGACCCCTTAAGAGGTTTTCAGTTATAGCAATTGTATAAGGAGGATGCTTGATTTGTTGTTATTGAACGCTGTCACGGCAGCGGCTTCTTTATGAATGCTGAATAGAATGTGATAATTTAGGTAATTTAACCAAGTTGGGTTGAACTTTTGAGAAAGAAAGTGTCCAAATACATAATTATTATTATTTTTATCCTAAATTATGTATATTGGAACGACATCTTCACGTTATTGAACATATCGATTGATGCCATTTTTATAATACACTAGCTTTTGCCCGCGGCTTCGCCCGCGTGAATGTCGTAAAATATGCCGCAGGAACAAAAATATCGAGATAGCTTCTGCCCGCGACTTCTTCCGCGTAAAATTTCATGTTCCCCCAACCCACCCTGTCGCATCGCATTGCCTTCCCGCGCTATTACTTCGTTTTCGCTTAGCGTTCCTTCTCACTTTTTTTTGCTCGGCACTTAAGAGTTCTAGTGTGTTGTTAAATACGCCTATAGCCTTCCTTAAGAATTGGGCTGTGAAATGCAAAAATAATTATTAAAGTCCGACTGGTAGTTCCAGAGATTAGCGTGTTCAAACAAATAAAAAAAAGCGTGTATGTCAGCTCCGTCGCACGACTGGAGTTTACTCCTGTTTTTTGTGTCGTTCCGAGTTTCCAACTTTCTATTCTATTCAGTAATTTCTGTCGGGCTGAGTTTCTTTAATAAATCAGTGCTATAAAAAAAGCAACTTTAGGGTGTAAAGGCACTGCTCCTCTTCCACCTAATCTCCCTTTCACGCCTCCTCTCTCTCTAACCCCTACCCTCCCCCTCACTGCACCCTTTCACCTACCTCATCCTCTCCATCCCCCTCTCCCTATCACCCCCTCACCACATCCCTTTCCTGCTAATCTCCCCGCCCCCTCACACCTCTTCCCCTCCCCCTCTTCCCTTCTCCACACCCTTCCCCTCACTATGCTCTCCTATCCCTCGCCCCCCATCATCCTCCCCCTCAGCTTCCTCCTCACCACCCCTCCCCTCCCTCTCTCTAACCACACCCTCCCCTTGCTCCTTTCCCTCCTCACCACCCTCTCCCCTTCCCCTTTCCCTCCTCACCACCCCCTCCTATTCCCACTTTCCCCTCTACCCTTCCCTCGGGGGAAAAACTATTAATGACAAACTTTATTACCTGCTTAGGCAAGTATTTGTGCCAAGTTTCAACTTAATTAAGCAAATGAATAAGATTTTTCATATAAACTATATTCCCTGTTTTCACCCCCACAGGGATACAATTTTAAAAAATCGTTTGAGAGATTTCCGTAACTTAAAAGAAAGATTATTTACACCAGTTTTCGAGCTAAGCCCCGCAGTAAAACCTACCCTGTAAAATTGACTACCCCTTTTCAACCCTTTAGGGATGGATATTCGAAAAACCCTGTTACACGTCATTCGTAATTTTTAGTTTCAAGTATAAATACTGAGTTTCGAGTAAATCGGAACGCGCGTTAAAATTCCTACATACAAACTTTGAGACCCCCAATCCCTCCTGAGGGGGTAGTTTAGAACAACTAAAAATGACAAACTTTATAGTATAGTTAGATTAATATTCATGGCAAGTTTCAAGTCTATTAACTCAAGGAGTAAGATTTTTCATACAAATTTTGGACCCCCGTTTCACACCTTTAGGGGTTGAATTTTGAAAAATTGTTTCTTAGTGCACCCTTAGATCTCATAAGGAACCTACGTGCCAAATTTGGAGTCTCTAGGCCCATCGATTTGGGCTGTGCGTTGATACAAACTTTGACAACCCCCAATCCCTCCTGAGGGGGTAGTGTAGAAAAACTAAAAATTACAAACTTTATAATTTACTTAGATAAATATTTGTGCCAAGTTTCAAGTCTATTAACTCAAGGAATAATATTTTTCATACAAATTTTGGACCCCCGTTTCACCCCCTTAAGGGTTGAATTTTGGAAAATCCTTTCATAGTGCACCCTTAGACCTCACAAGGAACATACGTGCCAAATTTGGAATCTCTAGACACAGCGGTTTGGGCTGTGCGTTGATACAAACTTTGACACCTCCCAATCCCTCCTGAAGGGGTAGTTTAAAAAAAACTAAAAATGACAAACTTTATAAATTACTTAGATAAATATTTCTGCCAAGTTTCAAGTCTATTAATTCAAGGAATAAAATTTTTCATACAAACTTTCATCCCCTATTTGTCCCCCTTAGGGATGGAATTTCCAAAAATCCTTCCTTAGTGGATGCCTACACTGTATAAGGTATCTATGTGCAAAATTTCAAGTCTCTAGGTCCAGCGGTTTGGGCTGTGCGTTGATATATCAGTCAGTCAGTCAGTCAGTCAGGACTTTGAATTTTATATTTATATAATACATGATATTTTTTGCCATTTTTGGTATTTTTTTACGATTCGATGCCCGGTACTTACAGGTAAGCTAAGGTTTGTTTTAAAGAACCTTTAATTTAAAAACAAATACACCTATCAATAGAACCTGTATGCATGCGAGAAGAGTTAGAAGCACTAATTTTAATTCCACAAAACCAATATCCAATTTATTTTAGTTATCTATAAGGTAGAAAGCCTAGTAAACAGCCTCTCGATCCAAACAAACCTAGCTAGCGCAACATATTGGCATTCTTCCAAGTAACAAGCGTTTTCAATTAACTCCGAAGTCGGTTCATTTCCTGGTGCCACGTGGAGGGGCTTCCTTTTTCCACCCTCATGTCCGGTGTCTTGAGGACGTGTCGCCGCTTATTGGTGAAGGAAAAAATGTAGTGGATTGTACTTACTACTGCTACCTGAGTAGGTATGTGAGGAAGAGAATACCTAACCTCCAGAGTGCCCTCCAAAAGTAAGTTGACATTTTTTCACTTGAGCTTTGATGCCACATTATAATTGTCAAATAATATAATCAGGTAATCCTCAGGGATTATCCATTGATATATTAGAGGAAGATATGTTACGCGCATAACATCGTAATCACGTAACGTCATCGTAATCGTATCTAGACTGGGCGCACGACTACATGCACCGAAACTCGCATATCTGTGATCACAGTCACAAACCCACAGTTACCGATAGATAAGGACAGAGATAGGAGCCGGCGCTGTCGTTCAAGCGACGTAAAGCCGCCGAATGCAATTATGGCGAAGCCAACATTAAATATTATTATAATTTTCAACAAATTAACATTTTTGGCTGTATTTACGAGTGAAAAGTAATCCCATGGAACCTGTTTATGGTTTTTGAACTATTTGTACACATTTTGAAAACACATGAAGGCATTGCTCCTGCTTATTTATACGATTGCGGTAATTTTACTTAATGTGCTACACAAACGCCGGTTCGATTGTGACTAAGGTCAATTGTATGCGGATTACTCAATTTATGTGGTCCACGTCGAGGAGTGCGAACCTTATCTTCCTAATGTATACATCAATGGGATTACCTGATTATTTTTCTATGATAAATCATAGGTAGTTGAATTAGTCAATAAACACGTTATAGTATACAAGTGGAAACATTTGAAACTAGAATTTTATATTATTTTATTAGAGAGAGCTGTTGGATGTGTGTGAGAGGTATGTTGTGGAACACGGTATAAGACACAATGCCAAAAAGTTCTTATTTTTGGAGCAAATTCCATAGATAGTCTGTTTTCCTCCCATTAAACTAGCAGGTAATATCGGCCATATTGTAACCGCTGCGCTGGCATCAATTAAGATCTGCACCCTAATTGCGTAACACATTATCAATCGGAGTTGGTTTCATTTTGACAGTTCAATAAAATTCATTGCGTTGATTACGTTGTCGAGCAGACAAATTTTTCGAACCTATGAAGCAATGGATTAGCAATTTGCTTCAAAATGAAACCAACTCCGATCGGTAATGTTTTACGCAATTAGCGTGCAGAATGTAAAAATGGAACAAAGAGCATTGGCGGTTCGATGTTCTTTTTTTTATTTGTGACGCAACATTCTTGTCCATATTATATAGGTTTGCTCGTTGCACGTGTGAAGTGAAAGTGACGCTTTTTATAGCATATTGTCAGACATTTTATACGCGCAGACAAGTTGTACGCAGAAAGTCATCAATGTTCTTCGAGTTCAATACAAGAATGCATTCAAGATGCTGCTGGGGTTGCCACACTTCTACAGTGCGTCGGGAATATTTGTTGATGCGCACACTGATGGCCGGGGCAGCTCGAATAGTCTCCTGAATGTCATGGCCGGGTTTGATTGCAACGAATGATTGCCCGCTCGTCCATTTTTGTTCAACCTGCAGGTTAATGATTACTAATAAATAAAAATTATTAGTAGTATATTATTACTGTAGACAGGTAGGTACTTACATAATTAAAAAAAAAAACAAACAAAAAAGCTGTCAAGCCAGTTACTTTGGCCGACGGTTTTACGATAGTTAAACCATAGATAATCCAAATTAAACGAAACAGGTATTATAATGTTTTGGTATAAAACTTTGAAGAATTTTTAGAGCAACTAAATTGACTAAGTTTTAAATATCAGGCTAAAAATATTTATTTTCAAGACTTTAATCTATTTTTAAAAGTCAGTTACCTCTCCCTGTTCTTCTCTCGCTTGAAATCTTCTAAAGAATATTGAAGTTCCAATGATTTCATTATTTGTTTCTCTATTGTGAAATATTTCTGTATTAAATTGTAAACGAATAAAACTTCGTTTTAATATTGTATTGTAATTTCCGTCCTAAAAGTTATTTTCTGTAGAACGGTCTTTTCAATTAAATGATTATGAGTTAAAAGGGAGCATTGTTTATGCCGGTTGGGATTATAAATGGTGTAATTCAGAAACCTACATGCTCAAGCGACTTCCGTCTTACGACAGCGACTGCGGAGAAAACAAATGAAAGAAGTTGTATAGAGCACTAGCTTCTGCCCGCGACTTCACTTACGCGTGGAGGTCGGAAATTATGCCACGGGAACGTACAAAGACTTTTACGATTTTTGCATATTCTGGATGTTTCGCCTTAGTTAATTCTGACATAAAAATGTGATAAAAATAAAAGCTTTTAAAGGTTTTTATTGCGTAAAATATACAATTAGCAGTCTGTATTTCGGTCGTTAATGCATATATATTTAGCAGAGCTCTTCTTTGAAGCATATCCCATGCTATGCTTAACCCCTCAAGTGTCTGAGTTTGGCTAATTTTAGACCCAAAACCCCAGCGAGTGGGGACCAACCCTCCCCACTCGCTGGGGTTTTGGGTCTAAAATTAGCCAAACTCAGACACTTGAGGGGTTAAGCATAGCATGGGATGAGGGTTAGTTGCAAACCCCATAGGTTCACAACTACTGATGATGATATGTTTTCCATCGGATGATGTTTTTTTACGTTTATATATATGTGATCTAAGCTTATATACCTATTATGTAAAGTTTTGTCCTTTTGCACACTTGGGGTGCATTTGACACGGTGGGGGGTAGGGGGGGTTAGCTGCGAACTCCATAGGTTCACAACTAATGATGATGATTGGTTTTCCATCGGATGATGTTTTTTTACGTTTATATATATATGTGATATAAGCTTACATGCCTAACAAAAAAAGGGTTTTTCTTATGCACACATGGGGTGCATTCGACACTTGAGGGGTTAATAGGATTCAAGTCTGGCGATGGAGCAGACTCTGGAGCAGACTCTGGTATAAGTCTGTGGGTAGGCCGTTGATATTAGCTGCAGCAAGTGTGTTTGCAACAACTCTGGCAGTGTGTGGGTGACGTGCACTCATTTCATCAAATCATGTGCTTATTCACATAAGGACGGCAATAGCTATTTTATTTATGAAAGTGTTAATAACAAACAGAAACTTCTAGAAACTTGAAAAAACTTCTAGAAAACTCAAACAAAACCAAAACAAATCTTAAACATTTACGTGCTTATTCAAAACGTGCAATGTGGGGGTAAATCCGTGCACAAAGCGCCCCGCCGCGCCGTCCCGCATAAAAAGGCACGTGAAAATTTTGAAACAAAGTGAATATTTTAATGTTTTCAACGAGTCAACTTTTGTTGGCGTTTGCAGGACAAGCGAGGGTAATTTGAATAACGAATTTGTTAAAATGTGTTTTTGTAAGGTTGTTTTTCCGTTTTACATTTTTCGTGAATGATTGTTTGATTTTTGTAGTTGTGTTTTTACTTTTCAAGTTAATTTTGTGCAGAAAAAAAACAAATTGATAATCATTTTTATTTAAGACATGTATACTCCATTTACAATAAAACTAGACATTTAAACAAACCTTTTTTTAAAGCCCGTTCAACCGATTTTGACTTCTATTCCGTAAGCTTAAGGGTAGCATTAGTTCAAAAAAGTGGTTGCAATACCAATTGTTTATTGCAGCTGCCATTTGTCATGTCATCAACGCAATAGAAGATAAAATCGGTTGAACGGACTGTAAAAAGGTTTGCTTAAATGTAAATGGATCTTTTTTCAAATAAAACCACTAAAGGAGTATAGGCAAAGTGAATGCTTAGTAAATAGTTAATAGATTGTTTCTTATGTCCAGTTAGAAATACCAAGTTAGTAGTTTATCCCTTCAATAACCGGATTGATTTTAATACGCTTTATGGCTCAAAAAGGCGCGACACGCGATATAATCTAAGTTTACTTGCCGAGATACAGGTTTACATCTAGTTCGGCTGCAGATGCTCCCATTATGTATTGTTTTATAATAGCCTACTAGTTACCTATGAATATTCGTTTGTAACAAAACTTATTAGTCTCAATAAATAATTTTTATATTTTTATTTAAAATATTTTTTATTTTTATTGACTTTTTATGTAGTTTTAGGGGAAGAGTAATTTATGATGTGGCTTGCATCAGACAAATAGAAATTAATATTTAATATTATAATTCTGATTACAATACGCTTGCAATCGCTTGCACACACACACATAGTTTATGCAGTGCATGACTGTATACAATTATAATAATACTTATGTTTCTTGTTACTTTATTACCTACATTTATAATAATTATGTCATTATTATGCACCATAAAAGCATGAGTGGCTATAAGTGAGATTATTTAAGTACTAGAGTGCAATGAAATGGAGTGGAAATAAAAAAAAGCTAGCATAATCATACAATGTTGTAATCACCAAGGTAAATTAACATAAAGATTTTATTTAGTAGTACCTTTTATATAACTAATAACCTGTTTCGCACGGATTTTACTTGACAAAACATCGCGATTTCTTTGTTACATGTTAATATTGATGTATTAAACATAATAAACCTTCCAAAATAAATTCTCTAAATAATGGAGAAAAGCTCATTAAAATGCATTCCATAGTTTGGAACAGCAACGCGGTCACAAGATAGACACGAAAAGCGACTTTAGTTTCTGTTAATACAGGGTGTCCCGTAAATAATGGATAATCTCTTAAGGGGTCATTGTACTCATCATTATGAACAACTTTTACTATGGGACCAAACCTGAAATGCGAAAAAAAATCAGCTGACCAGTACATTTATCTACATCAAACTCGTCAAAATGTAGGGAGCAGCTCATTTTTTTTTCGCGATTCCAGGTTTGGTCCCATAGTAAAAGTTGTTCATAATGATGAGTACGATGACCCCTTAAGAGATTATCCATTATTTACGGGACACCCTGTATGTATTACAGATGTTAAATAATATAAAAATATGTAATTAGGGTTCCGTACCTCAAAAGGAAAAACCGGAACCCTTATAGGATGACTCGTGTGTCTGTCTGTCTGTCTGTCCGTCTGTCCGTCTGTCACAGCCAATTTGCTCCGAATCTAATGGACCGCTTAAGTTAAAATTTGGTTCACATATGGATTTCTGTAACCCAAACACGTACAGCTAAAGTAAATATATAAATTTTGAATATGAGAGTCACTTATAGAAGGAAAATAAGAAAATTAAAAAAAAAAGTTTTGTAAACTGTACCGAGTGACATATCAAATGAGGGTGAGGGTCTCAAATATATTTTTTTTATAATTTTAAAATTTATTGTTTTAAAGTTATTTAAGAAAATAGACGAAAATTGACCATTCCCCCCCCCCCTTATCTCCGAAACTACTGAGCCTAAAATTTTGAAAAAAATATAGAAATTAGTTCTATACCTGTAGATTACAGGAAAACCTATAAAAAGTATGTAGTCTTAAAATAACATGGTAAATCTATATATATAAAAAAATCAAAGTCCTGACTGAGTCACTGACTAATATACCAACGCACAGCCCAAACCAATGGACCTAGAGACTTGAAATTTTGCATATAGATACCTTATATAGTGTAAACATCCACTAAGGAAGGATTTTTGGAAATTCCATCCCTAAGGGAGTAAAACAGGGGATGAAAGTTTGTATGAAAAATCCTATCCCTTGAGTTAATAGACTTGAAACTTAGCACGAATATTCATCTAAGTAAATTATAAAGTTTATCATTTTTAGTTTTCCTAAACTACCCCCTAACGAGGGATGGGGGGTGTCAAAGTTTGTATGGAGGAACTTTAACACGCGGTCCGATTAACTCAAAACTCAGTTTTTATACTTGAGACCAAAAATTAAGACTAACGTGTATTAGGGTTTTCCAAAAATCTACCCTTAATCCTCCGATATACAATTAACTTTTCACCCCGAAAAGTTAATTTTATAGCGGAGGATTTTATTGTGGGCTTGATTAACTCTAAAATTGATGTAAATAATGTTTGAGTCAAGTTATGGAAACATACCAGACGATTTTTGAAATTCTTTAGGTATCTGTGTTCGTAAATACAGAGATATAGTTTATATGAAAAATCTTATTAATTTGGTTAATGAACTTGAAACTTAGCACAAATACTTGCATAAGTAAGTAATAATGTTTGTCATTATTAGTTTTTCAAAACTACGCCTCAAATGAGGTTTAGGGATGTTAAAGTTTGTATAGAAGAATTTTAAAGCGCAGTCCGATTAAAAAAATTGTACTTTGAGTCAAGTTAGGAAACTTGCCAAACAAATTTTCACCGATTTTGACGGCATATAGCTGATGTTTTAAGGAGTAACTTAGACTATTTTTAATTTAAAAAAATAATTAGGGTTCCGCACAAGAAAATTAAAATCCATGAAATCAGACAACCACGTACAGCCCAGTACAAACTTACTAAGCCTCCGCTGTCTATTACGGCTATAACAACAAATAATAAAAATAAAGCAACGTTAAAAATTTAAGGGGTCGGTCCCCATACAATAAACTTTTCATTTTGAAAAAAAAAAAAAAAAATCTAGCATGTGGGGTGTCATGTTATTATTTCATCACCGCTGCTCTCAAAACGGTGAAGGAAAACATCGTGAGGAAACCGGCATGTCCTAGAACCAAAAATTCGAATACATGTGACATCTACCAACCCGCACTGGGCCCGCGTGGTGGATTACGGCCCACTCCCTCTCACCGAGACCTCCTCTCGGTGTCTGTCTCTGCCTGTGTCCCAGCAGTGGGAATATTATAGGCTGATTATGTGTTATGTGGGGTGTCATCGTCTAGAACTCATCGAGTAGAGTACAAACATATTTTTTTTTATCTTTTAAAATTAAGAAATAGGGGGCCGTAAAAGTTGTAAATTTTAGACCATTTTTGTACGAGCTCTAGCGCAACAATTCAACAAATTAGGAATTTGAAACTTCTTTATACCATGAATACTGAATTTAATCAAAAATACTGAAAACGGCGATTCATAAGGTATTTTTTTAAGCATGGGTGATTTTCTGCAACTGCAAAAAATAACCTCGTAATTCACAGTATCATTATAAAATAAGTAAAAAGTTTTCTTTGCGATTGTTAAACATATAATATGGTACGGAACCCTTCGTGCGCGAGTCCGACTCGCACTTGACCGGTTTTTTTTAATGATGATGCCAATTCGTAATTAATTCAGGTTCTACAAATAAATGTTATTCCACGATAAAACCTCTGGCTGTAACAAACGTTTAATTAGCAATAAAATGATGCACATTAGACACAAATGTCACTTACGTGCTTATTGCGGCACGGTCTGAAACTCTGTCTGGATGGCAAACAGTTGTTCTGACAGGTGTGTGTCGCGAACGGATTAATTTGGCAAGTTAGCAGCAGTATACACTTGTGGAAAACTTTAGATTTTTAAGATTTTTAATTTGGCAAGTTAGCAGCAGTATACACTTGTGGAAAACTTTAGATTTTTAAGATTTTTAATTTGGCAAGTTAGCAGCAGTATACACTTGTGGAAAACTTTAGATTTTTAAGATTTTTAATTTGGCAAGTTAGCAGCAGTATACATTTGTGGAAAACTTTAGATTTTTAAGATTTTTAATTTGCCAAGTTAGCAGCAGTATACACTGGTGGAAAACTTTAGATTTTTAAGATTTTTAATTTCCGTTTTTTTTTATTTACTGAATTATTAATTAAACTAGCTTTTGCCCGCGGCTTCGCCCGCGATTGTTATACGTAAAAAACTTCCCCTTGAATCACTCTATCTATTAAAAAAAACCGCATCAAAATCTGTAGCGTAGTTTTAAAGATCTAAGCGTACATAGTGACAGACGGACAGCGGGAAGCGACTTTGTTTTATACTATGTAGTAATTATGAGCAACCAAGATACTCGTATCATATCAGCCAGCAACTAGTCGAATTAAAAACCTTCTTATTGTTTTTTAAAGTTGAAAAAAAAAGCAAAATGTAGGTGCAGCACCATTGCAACACAAAACACTTATTGTTATGCTTTTAAAACCTACAGGGGAATTTTCAGTTCTACCTCTACTGCGTTATTTGAGAAAAACGTGAATGATCTACAAAAACTGGCCAAGTGCGTGTCTGACCACGCACTATGAAGGGTTCCGTAGTTGGGATGAATTGATCCCAAGAACAAACTTACATTGTAGTTGAAATACATGTTCTCCCATACATTCCAACAGTAAATGTAAGTTTGTACTCACAATATTGAGAGATTTACCATGTTATTTTGAGACCACAGACTTCTTATAGGTTTTTCTGTAATCTACAGGTATAGAACTATTTTCTGTACTTTTTTCAAAATTTTAGACTCAGTAGTTTCGGCGATAAGGGGAGAGGAATGGTAAATTTTCGTCTATTTTCTTAAATAACTTTAAAACAATTTATTATAAAATTATTTAAAAAAATGTATTTGAGACCCTCATAGTAAGCCCTTTCATTTGATATATCACACGCTACAGTTTGCAAAACTTTTTTTTAATTTTCTTATTGGCCCCCTAAAAGTGACGTGTGAAGTGAAGTGAGTGTTTACCCGTACGTGTTTTGGTCACAGAAATCCATATGTGTTCAAAATTTCAACTTAATCGGTCCATTAGATTCGGAGCAAATTGGCTGTGACAGACGGACAGACAGACAGACAGACACACGAGTGATCCTATAAGGATTCCGTTTTTTTCTTACGTACGGAGGTACGGAACCCTAAAAATTGCGCGTGCAGTACAAGTACATTTATCTTTCTTCTCTCTCATGTAGTGACGCGTCCTTGAAATTTCAAACTCAATTCTCATCCAATTATCAAATCGCCGCCTAGGCTGTTTGTCCACCGCAGCGGGAACGAGACGACAACGAGAAACGAGATTATTCAGCCATAATAAATGTACTGTCGCTACTTTTAGGGTTCCGTACCAAAATGGTAAAAAAGGAACCCTTATGGTGTCACTCAGTCTGTCTGTCTGTCTGTGTCTGTCTGTCTGTCTGTCTGTCACAGCTGGATATCTCAAGAACTACTAATGCTATCAACTTGAAATTTAGAACAGTTTTAGATGACGTTGACTTAACTATTTTTCAAATAAGAAAGAAATTAAAATATTTGTATTTTTTTTGCAACAGGGACTGAAAGGGAGTCTTAAAAAATCAAAGTGGAGTTACGAAGCCATGTGGGGTATCATATGAAAGAGCGCTGTTTGCACATTCTCAAACATTTTTTTTCTTTTTTTTAGGCCGCAAAGTTTTCGACTTCTGATGAAAAATGTAAAAAAAATACCGTTCCCCCCCCCCTTATCTCCGAAGTTTGCAAAGAGAAAAATCTGAAATTATTCTATGTGATAGAAGTTTATGTAAAGATTACAGGAAAAATAAAACGATGTCTCTAAATAGCACACTTTTTCAGAAATCGGAACGGAACCCTCGGTGCTTCACCGGTTTTTAACCGACTTCTAAAAAAGGAGGAGGTTCTCAATTCAGATGTTTGTATTTTTTTTTTTTTTTTTTTTTTATGTTTGTTCGCGCATAACTCCGTCGCTTGCCAACCGATTTGAAAAATTATTTTTTTGTTGGAAAGGGTATACTTCCCAAATGGTCCCATTTTTGTCAAAATCCAGTTCTGATGATGGGATCCTGGAGAAATCGAAGGAACTCATCAAATATTATAGGCACACCTATAGCGATTTGGGTATTTTTTATAGTAGCTCGTGCATTTGCTCTCGGAAAGCACCACTTAGTGAAGTGAAACTGATGATGAAGACCACAGATGGCTACCGGAACTACTCAATGATAAATATTTCACGGGTTGCAATTCGATTACTTTAATATGGTTGCTAAGCAATTTCCGCTCGTCACACAATGCGTGTGGTGAGTGGTTGTTGAGGAGTTCCCCTGGTTCTTACCAGCAGAACTCCTCAACAATTAACGTCCCAGCATCGGGAAAAGCAATATTTTGTAACTTGTGATGAGCAATTGACATTAGACTATTGTAACTTATACAAATCATAAACAAACCCACTAAAAAGCGAGAAATAAAAACTTTTTAACAAAAAAAAAAACCGACTTCCAAAAATCACTACAAAGTGAAAAATAACTTTGATTTCGGAAGTCGGTGGCAAAAAAAAGAATTTAAATAAAAAACGAAAGACACCGACTTCCGAAATCAAAGTTATTTTTCACTTTGTAGTGATTTTTGGAAGACGGTTTTTTTTTTTTGTATTAATTCTCGTTGAAGTCCCTTTCCCGGTGCGGTGGACAAACATTCAAGTGTAAGAAGTTTCACTTCAAAATGTAGTTATTTTTAGTCTAAGATAGAGACACACTGCCTACTTCATACCTGCAAAGGACTAACTTAAAACTTACGTAGGTAGTGTGAGCACTCCCTAACATCTGAAAGAGCTTAGATTGTCATGTGTTACTTCAGCCCGAATATAATATTATTTGAAGCTCTTCTACGACAGAATATTTTAACTTTAAAACAATGTTTGTTTTCTTAATTCCACATAACTGTGACAGCCGAGTTCGTAATTAAAATTCAACATGACAACTTTTTACTTCAGCGGATTTTGCTCGCACATTCTCCAAATTAAATTTTGTACATGTAAGATTATAAGAAATTCCTTGAGTATTTTAACTTAGGTACGCAGTACACATTTCTAGTTGTAATTTTTTAAATATTTTAACCTGTCAAGCCTTGAATAAGGAAAATCAATGAAATCTACAACATTAGTTTTGTTTACACTAAACCCGAAAAGGGGTCATTGTACACATCATTTTAAACAACTTTTTCTATGGGACCAACCTTGAAATCGCGAAAAAAAAATCAGCTGTTCCATACATTTTGTCGAATTAAGTGAACACAAATGTATGGAACAGCTGACTTTTTTTTTCGCGATTTCAAGGTTGGTCCCATAGAAAAATTTGTTCAAAATGATGAGTACAATGACCCCTTTTCGGGTTTAGGGTAAACAAAAACTAATTTTGTACAAATTGTTACCCCCGTTATCCTTCATCAATAAGTTACAGTCCACGAGGCGTAAGCTGAGCTTTGCATTTGTGTGAGTGCACATAGATAGTGTAGGTATGACGTCGGCCTAGAGCGCCACGCGTCCTTTGCTTGGTTTAAAACCGCTTTATACTGCTTTTTGGCATTCGGCCTGAGGCGCGCTGCGTCCATTGCGCGACTTTTGGTGATCACTCACACAAAAGCAAAGCTCAGCTTAGGCCTCGCGGACTGTACATACTTTCTTAGAAGTATTACTGCAATAATGAGGTTTAGCAACCGTGCAGCCACGAGTCGAAATAAAAAGTAAAAAAAAAAATTTTCAACATTATAAAAGTTAGCTGAAAACTTGTTGCTAATACTCTACACATAAACGAATTTGGTATTTATGCTTGAATAAATTAACGATACTTTACATACAGGTCAATTCCTGTATATGAAGTAGGTAGTTGATATAGTATCATTATTCTCCTGCCCTTATCCCAATTTCGACGACACGGTTGGCGCAGTGGTTGAGTGATTGACTGCTGCGCAGCATATTGATATTCAGTAGCAGGTTTTACACAATTAAACACGAACTATAATTCACACTCAGTCTGTATTTGCGCAGAGAAACGTCCTTATCACTAGTTCACAATATAATGCCTCCTAAAAATGATTTGCCGCCCTTTTTATACACTTAACCGCCATATTCAAATCAACTGTCAGTTAATTACTCAATATGATAGGAAATACTAAATTATTATTTTAAAAATCAAATAAATGACTTATCATGGGAAAAGAAATATAAAAATATTATTTAGACATTAATGAGAATATTTGAAAGTAATTTAGGAACAATTAAGCAACTACTACGTCATAACCGTCGAGCATCTATTTGGTACTTGTTAACACTCGGCCATCCTGCATAGGCCGTGTCCCACGGCCCTCGTTGCTTCCTTCAGCGGCTTGCCCGACGTCCTGAAATAGAAATAATGTACAGCAGTAACTTGTTGTTTGTGAAATATAATTATTAATAATTATGTTTCAATATATTAGTTAATGATCTTGGTTTATGTTCTTTTATTTTCCACTTCTTATCACACAGCCTTAAGATTTGTTTATATGTGTCCAAATAATATCTTACTTCCTTTAGAATATAGGTCAGATCTCGCATTTAGAAGTATTGCACAGCTATCTTTACAAGTGAAGCCTTGGTCACACAGCTAAAATATGGACTTGGTCACAAAGCCGTCCTTGTTATGGACTTGGTCACAAAGCCGTCCTTATAATGGACTTGATCGCAAAGCTGCCCCTGTTATGGACTTGATCACAAAGCCGTCCCTATTGATCACAAAGCGGTCCTTATCATGAACTTGTACACATAGCTTGATCACACAGCGCAATATTGTCTCTATTATTATGGACTTGATCACATAGCCATCCGTATAAACATTAACTAGATCACACAGCAGTCTTTTTTACTAATAAATTTTAGATCACATAGCCATAAAATATACCGATGGACTTGATCACACAGCTGTCCTTATCTACATTGTATCATATCGTTATACATATAAGTACGTGGATTTGTTGCCAATAATTATTGTCACACAGTGAAATTATAAAATGATATTAGTGATAGGTAAAATTCAGAGAAATTCAGAGTAGGTACTTATTTTTTTTTTTTTTTTTTTCTAGGAAACTTTAGTTACACTTTTGGTTAATTAAACTTAGCTATAAGATAATACAAGATTAAAATAATGAAGAATCACACATCTGTAACGATCAGTATAGGTATTGTGTTAGTTAACTTTCAAGAAGATCAATCAAATCGTCTCGGTCTACTTCTCGGTCACTGCCTGAACTTTCATCCTCAGATATAGTTGGTTTGTATGGCCGAAGAGTTTCTCCACGAACTACTGCGCTAAACTTTTTGTAGCCTTTCATACCCTTTATACTCGAGATTGTATATCAGTCCAACGACTGTTCGGCCTTAGATATTTTGTAGGGACCTGTATATCGCCCAATAAGTTTTCTAGTAACCCCAGTGGTTGCATCTCTAGCTACACCACCTTTCCAAAGAACTAGTTGACCTACGGTGTACTTAATACATTTCCTATGTTTTTTGTCGAATCGCGTTTTCATGGAAGTCATATTTCTATCGATACGGAGCTTAGCAGTTTCCCTATTCGCCTGCAGTTGGTTCTGTTGAGTTTCAGAAGTAGAGGGAGCGTCAGACGGGAAGGATGGATACCTAGAATTAGTATGACCGAACATAAGGTTGAATGGCGAAAAACCAGTAGTAGCATTGGGTGTATTATTGATTCCCCATACTATATCATCTAGCTTATTATCCCATGTACATTCGCTTTCGGACATAGTATTAAGACCATTTAATAATGTACGATTTACTCGCTCGACCTGCCCGTTGGAGCGAGGACTGGCTATAGCATTTAATATATGTTTGAATTGATTTTCCTCGGAAAATTGTTTGAAGTATCTACTCGTAAAAGCCTTACCTCGGTCTGTTATTATTCTAACTGGATATCCAAACTGCATAATAATTTCTTTTAGTAATCGAATGGTTTCTATTGAACTGCAATTTTTAGCTGGTCGGGCAAATACAAATTTAGTAAAAGCATCAATAACTACTAAGATATAAGTAAATAATAATAATAAAATAAATATCCTTGGACATTTCACACAACGCCATCTACAAATTTAGTAAAAGCATCAATAACTACTAAGATATAAGTAAATAATAATAATAAAATAAATATCCTTGGACATTTCACACAACGCCATCTAGTCCCAAGCTAAGCAACCTAATGCTTGTGTTATGGTAACGAGATGGCTGATAAACTACTTATATACATTTTTTTTTTTTTTTGTAAATACATACATATTATAGATAGAAAAACACCCAGACTCGGAACAAATACTTGCAGGTCGTACAAATATTTGTTCCGTGCGGGAATCGAACCCGCGACATGCTGCGCAGCAGTCAATCGCTCAACCACTGCGCCAACCGTGTCGTCATAAGTGTTTCCTTTACGAGTTTTGGCAAAAGGACCTAAATGGTCAGCATGCAACGTATGCATAGGTATGGCTGGCTTGTTAATTGGATATAATTCACCCTCCAACTTACCATAGTTTCCCTTATTAAACGCACATTGTAAACAAGAGTTTATATATTTTCGTATAAATCTAGTCATGCCTTCGAACCAAAATTGAGCCTTAATAGAATTTTCACATTTTTCAAAACCGGGGTGGCCTATCTGATCATGAAGTTTTTGTAGTAAACCGTATTTAGCTAACTTAGGGATGACAAACCGCTCTCCAGCAACAGTTTTCCTATAGAGTATATCTTCTTTTACTATATAATTTGCAGATAAATTTGAATCGGAGTTATCACGAAGTCTAGAAATAATGTTTTGTATATTATCATCTTGTATCTGTAGGGTTATTAACCAATCGGAATTTTCAATCATAAGTATTGCATTAGTCGCGGGATTCCTGCTTAACGCATCTACGTGCCTCATGCGCTCCCCTGGCCTATATTCAATCTCAAGATCAAATTCTTGTATTGCGAGCCACCAGTGGCGTGCACTCCATACATGCAAATAAGCTCTGCATACCCTGTAGTCCCATAAATACATGTCCCTCTAAATGATTAAAAAAAAAACATGGTAGGTATTATATGAATCTAATTTAAAATCCGTCATTGAATTCCCGTGTTTATAATGCGATTCCGCGCCATCTATTACTTTTTTATGGAACTAACTCGTTGGAGCGAGCGGCGAACTCGCGCCACCGATTCACCACGCAAGCAGCGCTCCCATGTGAGCAAAAGCACTACTATAACTTGCTTATTTTTCATACAACGCATCTCGTGAATTCTCGTGTAGTACACAGAAAAAGTGTGACTGTGTGCGTGAAAATGTGTGCGCGTGTTGGAGTTTTAGAAGCAGAGCTTACATTGCAAACCGTCCAAATTGAGAAGCCGTAAAAGCACCGCTTATTTGTTGATTGTAGAGGATCAACTTTTTTTAGTCGGATTAACCAATTTATTTGTTCGTATTAGTTCGTAATTGCTATGTTTTTCGACATATTTATTGTTTCGATTGATTTAATATCATTGTTCGGTTGTATTTCTGGGCGGAAGTGAGTGATTGTATAAGTAATTATTTAGTAAGTTTATTGTAAAAAACTAAAAATTATACCCGTGACAGCTGTGCTGGCCAAGTGTGTTCATTCAAATAAATTAAAATCTGCTGCTTTTTCGACGCTATCTTTTGAGGAAGAACACAGAGTACATTATACTATAAGAAGTTAAATTATTTGCTAAGGGGTCCGTGTGTATCCGGGGATTGGTTTATCACAAAAAAAAAGCTAATGCTACTTACTCGTTATTTACTTAAAAAGTATTATGATAATTGTTACTGGCTAACAGCTAACGGTTGTGTACCTACACACAAACATATTGTATTGTTTACCTTGCATTTTATTTACAAATCAACATAAAAATTATTTATTTGGATCTACATGAAAC
Organism: Cosmia trapezina; assembly: GCA_905163495.3. Lineage (NCBI taxonomy): Eukaryota > Metazoa > Arthropoda > Insecta > Lepidoptera > Noctuidae > Cosmia > Cosmia trapezina. The sequence continues at coordinate 8,146,149 of LR991022.1, read as the reverse complement.
GGATGTTCAGATTTAAATAATTTAGATATTTGTGGTGGTCGCAAACAAACGCCATGCGAAGCCAATGGCGCCGTGTGGTAAGAGTCGGGTATGTAGGTAACTAGGTACTGGGTAGGGTATCTAGTTGGTGGGACTCCGACCGAAAGAAGCTGAAATTGGTACTTAAGTTTTTTATTTTATTTTAACCGTGCATAGAAATCTCTGTGCACGCCACTGCGAGCCACCAACGAGCTATGCGCGGTATTAAATCTCGTTTTACAAGAGTTGTTCCTAATGCTGAGCAGTCTGTAATGACTTTAACTTTAATCCCCGTTAAATATATTCGAAATCGCTTAAGAGATTCAACGACAGCAAGCGTTTCAAGCTCGTAACTATGGTAGTGCTTTTCTTCTTTACTTGTCACCCTACTAAAATAAGCAATTGGTTTTAAACTATTATCAGTTTGATATTGCATAAGGATCCCACCTAAGCCTATTTTGCTGGCATCTGCGTGCAATTCAGTCTTTGCATCAGAGTTGTAAATAGCTAAAACTGGCCTTTCAATCAGACGCTGCTTGAGACCTTGAAATGCATTTTCTTGAGCAGAACCCCAATGCCACTTGACATCCTTTTTCGTGAGTTCTGTTAAGGGGCGAGCAATTTGGGCAAAATTTTGAATAAATTTTCTAAAATATGACGTCAAACCGATAAATTGTCTAATCTCATGTACATTCCGCGGCCTATTATATTCTGCAACACATTTTATTTTCGCTTGGCCTGGTTGTATTGTCCCAGCTGAAATTTCATGGCCTAAGTACGTAGCGGTACGTTTAAGAAAAGAACATTTACGTAAATTTAGTTTTAAATTTGCCTGGGTCAATAATTGTAATACTTTCTCTAAAAGCACAAACCCTTCCTGAATTGATTCCGTAGGTAACATGACGTCATCAAGATACAGGGCAATGTTTTGATCGACTCTACCTAGCGTCATTTGAATTAAACGAGAGAATACTGCCGGGGCATTGGCCAGACCAAAGGGCATTTTCAAAAACTCATACTGGCCTGATGGAGTAACGAATGCAGTCTTCGGTATTGAGTCTTCATGAAGGCTGACTTGATAGTAACCTTGGGCAAGGTCAAGGGTGGTGAAATAGAACTTGCCCGATAACTTACTAACCTGGTCTTCGATATGCGGTAAAGGATACCTATCTTTCACAGTATTAGCATTTAATGCCCTATAATCAACACAAAGCCTGTAATCCCCACCCTTCTTCTTAACCAGTACCACCGGGCTAGCGTAATCAGACATTGACTCTCTAATGATACCTGCTTGTAATAAATCTTTAACTTTTCCATTAACAATTTCACTTTCTTTATGCGACAATCTATAGGGTTTGCAATAAACAGGCTGGTTATTCATTGTACGAATGTGCATTTTTATAAGATCAGTACAGCCTAAATCTTTAGTACTTCTGGCAAACGAGTGAGCATACTTATTTAAAAGCTCTAATAATTGTTTGTTTTCATTATTACTAAGGTGGCCCTTATCAATATCTGTTAAGCTAATTTGTATATTATCCGTGTCTGTACTATCTATGGCTAGTACTCTAGACTCACTACTAAATGCTGGTATTGTTACCAACTCCGCTCTAGCTATCAACCTATGAGACTCCCAAACGACATCAACATGTCCTAGGTTTAAAACTTTTAAATAAGAACGGTTTGAATCAATAATAGCTGAAGGTATTAAATACGTTAAATTACCTAATTGCATCCATACTGTGTGCGTTAAAAATGTGTGATCTTTTCCAATATTTTGTCTGCAGTCAACATAAACTTCTATATATAATTGATTTTGCTTAGGTATTATAATATTATCCTTTATATAAACTGGAAATTTTTCAATAAAATCTGTTGCATGTAATTTTATATCCGTAAATATATCCTGTATAATTTCACTTGGAACAAAACGTACAGAAGAAGCAGAAGTGACTAGACTAACATTCTTACTATTAATCATTGTTTGTCCAATTAATAGCTCAATATCTGATGTAATATAATTAACTATTTCGACTATTCCATCTAATTTTACATTATCTATCAAAACACTTAGGCAACATGAACCGAGTGAGTTTACACATGCTCCTCCAAAACCTTTCATGACAGTTGCACTAGGCTCCATTTTAATTTGCAAGTTTTCAGCTTGTGTGAGACAAAGCATGTTGATTTTACTGCCAGTATCTATGTAAGCTCTGAGCTGCTGTCCATTTACCATCACAGTTCTTTTGTAAATATCAACATAAATATCATAGGTAATATGCAGCACTTGACTAACCTTTTGCGGTTGCTGTCGCGAACCCCCGGCGCAAAACCAGCAATCCGCCGTCGTGTGCCCGCTGCGCCGGCACGTCTCGCAGCGCTGCCGCTGTCTGCAGTCCCGCGCCTCGTGGCCCGGCCGACACGTGTAGCATATCTTCGGCTGGAGCTGATGACCCGATGTCGAGCTTGGCATGGTACTGCTCGCTCCTCTTCTCCACGTACCAGTCGATTTCCGCGCAGTATGTGTCTCCATCACTCGTTTGAAATTTTCCAATGAAGATAGGTAGCCATAGTATAGTTGTTCAGGAGTTTCACAACTATATGCTTTGGCATTAGCTCTCAATTCAGAAGGTAGTCCACGTATTATGCAGGAAATAGCATCTCCACCGTTTATGTTGCATTTCTTTAGTAGGGATAATTTTTCGTGATAATACTTCGTCATCGTCTCTTTATCTTCCTTTGTCCTTGCCATCATACGTTCCAATTTGTCCACGTAGTCAGTCGATCGAGGAAAAGCGACCTGAAGCATTTCCTTCCAGCCATCTCATGTCAAATTATAGTTATCAAGGTCGTCATACCATTCTCGAGCAGCGCCACGCAACCGCAGTTGCATGACAAATGTTCGATCGGTGTTGTCCCAGCCATAGACATCGCCAAGTTGGTCTATTTTGTGGAGCCAACCTATAACATTGCTGCTGTTGTCTTCGGGTCGAAATTTAGGAATAACTTCGGCATCACTGGGAGCAACATGTCGTTTTTTGTGCGACTTGGTCTTATGAAGGTCTTCAGACAAAAATTTTTCACTATTTTCATCTTCCGAACTGGTTGACTCACTGCACTTTCGTTTGCGTTTCCCCAAGCCGCGAAAATATGGTCCTGACATTTTATCAATATCCCACTTCTGAGATGATATTCAGTAGCAGGTTTTACACAATTAAACACGAACTATAATTCACACTCAGTCTGTATTTGCGCAGAGAAACGTCCTTATCACTAGTTCACAATATAATGCCTCCTAAAAATGATTTGCCGCCCTTTTTATACACTTAACCGCCATATTCAAATCAACTGTCAGTTAATTACTCAATATGATAGGAAATACTAAATTATTATTTTAAAAATCAAATAAATGACTTATTATGGGAAAAGAAATATAAAAATATTATTTAGACATTAATGAGAATATTTGAAAGTAATTTAGGAACAATTAAGCAACTACTACGTCATAACCGTCGAGCATCTATTTGGTACTTGTTAACAATATCGCGGGTTCGATTCCCGCACGGAACAAATATTTGTACGACCTACAAGTATTTGTTTCGAGTCTGGGTGTTTTTCTATCTATAATATGTATGTATTTACAAAAAAAAATGTATATAAGTAGTTTATCAGCCATCTCGTTACCATAACACAAGCATTAGGTTGCTTAGCTTGGGACTAGATGGCGTTGTGTGAAATGTCCAAGGATATTTATTATTATTTATTTATTAATTTATTTTGGGGTCGGCGTAACATTGTCTTTTTCTTTCATCCTTCTCTATTAGTCGTCATCTAGGTAGCACAATATAAATATGGACAGTAGGGAAACTAACTACGAACAAACGTACGAAACGGCACGCACACAGACGCGCGTGTTAGATTTGATATAATATATAACTAAAACTATCTATAAGTGTATACAGGGTGTTTGGCGCATGGACCGACACAATTTTTTGGGGGATTGGGGGGGTCATTTGCTAGGTTTCACCTAAAGACCTCCATGTCCTAAGTGTGACGGTAATTGAGATATGTTTTTTTTTGTGCTTTCTTTGAATTACCCAAAATCTCGCCTTTGAATCGATATATTTTTTTTGTTTATGGTTGCAATAGAACAAAATAAATTTTATAATAGTCTGCAATGTATTTTTATTCTAAATAAATTATTATTTGATGTAATTGATCAGTAGAAAATGACTTACGTGCTTCCAAAGTCTTAAAAATGTTTAAATGTATGAAAAGTTACTACTCTTAAATTCATTTTTTTTTTTAAATAAAGCCATTTTGACCTTATTTTTATCTCAAAAAGTTCTTTAGCTTGTACCCTTTCTAAGGGTATGCTACACGCTATGAAAAACAATTCAAATGTAGTCAAAATACTAGTTAGAGAGTCAGTTATGGAGTGTTTTAAGAAAAGACTTATTACGGTTACCATATTTTTTTATTTTATTTCGAATAAGAATACATTGTAGACTATAATAAAAATTATTTTGTTCTTTTACAACCATAAACAAAAAAAATATATCGATTCAAAGGCGAGATTTTGGGTAATTCAAAGAAAGAACAAAAAAAAAATAAAACTATTACCGTCACACTTAGGACATGGAGGTCTTTAGGTGAAACCTAGCAAATGACCCCCCCAATCCCCCAAAAAATTGTGTCGGTCCATGCGCCAAACACCCTGTATAGATACTACACAAATATCAAACCTTGAATGTCAGGATGGTTATTAATTATTATTGTGTATTAAAGTATTATTGTTTACTGTGTTGTACTGTGTTCTATGAATCTGGTGTATAAGGGAAAGGATTTGATAAACAAAAGCACAGAAAGACAAGACTAGGTAGGTATTTATTATTTCAATTAATCTTGTCAATAATTATTCATCTTTAACGAGAAAGCTATTGTCCGTTCGCAAAACTAGGTCTTCGTGGAGAAGAACGAACAAGAAACTCCACGGAAACAGTATTTAATTATTCTATCAACATATTTCTTACATTTCCATAAATTATAGTTTTCTCAAACAGTTCAGAATAATAGCAATATAATAACAATAATTTACGTGACATCTGGTACGTCTATTTCACATCACAACGGCACTAGCACTTGCCACTTGAACATCCACCGAGCAACTGCCTCGATAATGTCATTACAATCCTTTTTATATCCTACTACCTACCCCCTCTTTCCATCAAACGTGAACTGACAGTATTGTACCAATCGTTTAAAACAACCTATTATATTAAAATAGCAATATAATTCTAAAATATATTGCTGGTACTAGTAAATATTACGAATTTATTTACAACAATAACATCTATACGATATTTACAAGATAAGAGTCGTATATTTTATAAACACAATAACTAGTCAAATTAGATACTTCTATATTGGTTCTAAGCTTCGTAAATGTGACAGATGTCACTATACAACAAACGAAGGTGGTTTTACAATGATTTTATGGTTTAAATCACAACCGAACCAGCTTCTGGAATCAAGGTAATCTCAATTTTACTTAATAGTTAAAAATATAGTGCTAAAAATTATCAAAATAATCATCAAATATAACACGCGCATCTACGAGACCTATAGACTACAGTAAATATACTGAGAGCACCGCGACAATCGCTTCGGGCCTTGTCGGTGCTCGCGTCTGGTTGAGTGTGCCGTTTCGACCGTTTGAACGTAGTTTCCTTAATCCATATAATATTTATTGTGTCTACCTTTCTATCCATGTCATCTTTCACACAGTCCATCCATCTTTTCTTTGGTCTAACCCTACTCATAAAACCAATTACATTCATACTCAAAACTCAAAAGATTGTTGTTGCCCTAGGCTCTAAATCTCAAAAGATTATTGTTGACTCTATTTAAAATTGGCGTCACGTGCCATACATTTTTATAAACCTAAAAGTCTTGACTGCGAATGAGGGTAGCTGTCAGGTAAGTACTTCTGGAATGTCGTTACGTCACAATAGACCAGCTTCGACCCTACCCAATGGCAAACGCTTAGCTGTAGATTCTAATATTTCTAGAGCATACTCAACCTGCTTGGAACACGTATTTTGTTAACTGTACTTTAACTTCTGTTTTCTTGTGGTCCCAAAATACTACTCTAAAATAATAAAGGTGGAATCTGGGACCGCGGTCCCGGTCCCGAAAGCCCTACGACCCCAAAAGACAGTGCAGACACCAAATAATACGAAAGATCTGCAACTTCTATAAACAAGATGAACACGAACATTATTGTTGAACATATTATTATACATAGTAAAAGTTTTTGTATCGCAGTTCAACATAAGGCCAACAAAGAGACGCGGATTGTGAAATAAATATTTGTTTGTGAGATGTTTCGAGATGCATAAAGACGTTCGTTCCTTAAACATGGGATACGTTTTGCTTTGAAATGGGATTTAAAGTTTCATGTTTCATTTTATGAAAATAGCAAAATAAACCGATGTTGTCTAGGACATCTATAAATATGTATATCTATAAAAATAGTAGTAAAATAACTCTAACGGCTGGAGCGATTTTGATGAAATTTTCAGGCGATCTTCAGATTAGGGGCGTGTGATCCTGTGAAGTTTGGTAGCGATCGGGCTTCCCGTGCGAAGTTGGGGTTTCGGGGTGGAGAGAGTGGTGTATGTTTCGGATTGGCGCAAAAACGGCTGAATGGATTTGAATGAAATTTGGCACACAGATAGTTTATAATTTCGCGGTTGGCAGCGTCGCAAAAGCTGTTAAATAGGTATTTTGTTGTTTTTAATTTATTTGTCAATTTATAAATGAAATATTTTTTTTTTTAATCTGAGATATATATTTCAATGTAATATAAACATAACCTATAAATAACAAAATTATATGCTAACTAAAACTACCTATTAAAAAACTAAAATATGGCGTCGAAAAATTCCTCCGCATCGTTGTAGACTGGTAGAGTACCCAAGAGACTGGCGGCATTGCCACGTTGTATGGCAATGCTAAGCCTCTGGCCAAGGTAAAAGCCAGCCCTCGGGTCACGGGAAGTGTCAACCAGCCGTTTGGAGATTACGTTAAATAAATCAAGAGCACTTGGACCCCACGGCCCAAGGGTTTCAACCCCAAACGGCTCGAAAATATAATTACCGATAAGATTACTTATTATATTTCCGCCGCTTGAGGTTTTCCGCAGCCGCAGCAGCAGTGCCAGCACAGCACGCCGAGCCAGGACGATGGGATGGCGCAAGAGTATCGACTCACGTTGCGTCCCACACTAAAGGCCTTCCCACCTTCCATGGAAATAAAGACATCCCGTCCGGTCTCTTGCCATCGTCGCGTGCCAAGCCATTGGGTTCTAATACAGCTGGAACGCCGACGGTGAAATATTGAAATATCGCTTTGTATAGTGCACTGAAACATTGATTAAGAATTGCACTAATTAATATCGTGACACTGAATTTTAGATGTAAAAAAGCATTTGGAAAGTGTCCAAATAATGCTTTTTTTTAAGGCCAGTTAAGCCAACTCATTGTACCTACTACCTATGCACATGCAATGAAATTCTTATACCAACCATTGTTTTACTTCAATTTCAGATTTAATTGCTACTATTGTCAGTTAAACTCCATTTACAATAAGATTAGACATTTAAACAAACCTTTTTTACAGTTCGTTCAACCGATTTTGACTTCTATTGCCTTGGTGGCATGACAAATGGCAGCTGCAGTAAACAGTTGGTATTGTAACCACTTTTATGCCTTTAATGCCATCCTTAAGCTTAACGAATAGAAGTCAAGATCGGTAGAACGGACTGTAAAAAAGGTGTGTTTAAATGTCATATCTTGTTGTAAATGGAGTATACAGGGTGAATTTGAATTCATGGGCATCAAACCTGAAATCGTGAAAGAAAAATCAGCTGTTCAGTACATTTATGTTCGCATAATTCTCATTGTGAACAACTTTTACTATGGGACCAAACCTAAAATTGCGAAAAAAAATCAGCTGTTCAGTACATTTTGACGATTTATGCGATCATAAATGTAGTGAACAGCTGATTTTTTTTTCACGATTTCAGGTTTGGTCCCATAGTAAAAGTTGTTCGCAATTATGTGTACAATGACCCCTTAAAAGGATGCCCATGAATTCAATTTCACCCTGTATATCATCATAGCTATGTAATAGCAATGGTAGTTTGTTTTCGGGAAGACGTTTTTTTTGTGCAACTTTAACACAGTCAGCGATTAAAGATTTCTATTACAAAAAATCGGTTCCGAAATCTCTAGAGAGGCCGAGGATTGCACGGGTTCCCAGATATTGCATAGCAATGTGAATTTGAAATCCGCATTCTTAATCATCCTTCTTCACGGTGGTCGACCCCTGCTGACATAAGGATAAGACTGTAATCTCCGTCGAAAACACCGGCATCCGTTCTGTGGGACGTCCCGGAAGATATAAATTCGTTTCCATTTCAATCATTTTCTTCGGTATTGTCCGCAAGAGGTAGGTGGAATTCTATTGGCAGATCTCAGCATGAAATACGATGTAATCTGTCGATAAGTATCAGGACAAAAATATTACTTACAGCCAATATTATTGTACTTTTATAGCAGGCCAATATTTGACAAAAAAAGTGCTATGTGTATTTTGAACAATATTCGCGGTGCAAAATTATATTATTAGGACCTGTCATCATAACCTGTCCTGTCTAACTGCCCTGAAAATGGTTTTAACCTGTTATGACCTGACAGGCCCAGATATTATTTGTGTTGTTCGGACGAGGCGTAATTGGCACTGTGATTATTTACCAAAAACATTATTTAGCAACAACCAACATCAAAGTAGGATAAAGGTCCAACATCTCTTGGAATTCTATTGGAACATATTAATTGACCTATGTTCCAACGAAATTCTATTGGAACATATTAATTGACCTATGTTCCAACGAAATTCCAGATGATTGAAACATGAGAATAGACGCGACTATGAATAAACACGAACTTACTTACCCTCCGGACACGAACTTATCCGGCGATACCTTTCTACAAAGCTGTGAACAAGTATTTACACCGTGTTTTCAGTGTGAAAAGAACAATTTTATTATTACGTAACAAAATTGTTCTTTTCACAAAATTGTTGTTTGAAATTCTTTTAACAATCTCCTTCATTTGATATGTCCCACGGTACAGTATACAAAACTTTGTTTCTTCTTCTATTATTTCCAAAAGTGAACCTCATATTCGAAAGTAATTTATTTACGTTACACGTTCGTATTTGTGTCACAGAAATTCATATATCTACCAAATTTCAACTTAATCGGTCTTGTAGATTCAGAGCAAATCGGCTGTGACAGATGGACAGACAAACAGACACTCGAGTGCTCTAATTAGGGTACCGTTTTCTTATTTTGAAGTACGGAATCCTAAAAATACAAAGTAAACAAGGAAGACATTATGAACGCAAGTACTTCCAACCTTTGTGATAGAAAACAAGAGCCGAGATAATAGAAATAGATAACAAACATGTCTCCTTTGCAATATACAACAAAACTCTGAGCCGTCAAAAAAGTCGGTTCCTACCATCCTATCTTTCGAATGGTCCCCTTGGTGTTTGGGGAATCTTTTGTAGTACAAGAAGTAAGTTTACAGCGGTCTATAGAAGGGTTTATCAGACCCTAAATTCTTCTTAACTCTAGAAGGAAAACCTGCATCTCTGAGGCGCCTGCTACGAAAATATGTCGCCGTATCTTTTCACCTAAAATGCTTACAAATTTGAGGTTGTCAGCCAACTCTGTTATCGATCTGCACTTTCGAAGGACTACTGACTATCCGTCGATTGCCATCGTTTCACAATACCAACACAATACACGTGAAATAAACGAATTTTACCGCCACCACCGCACCACCATCAATCCATCCACCACCATCATTGAATCAGTTATAATATAACTGATTCAATGTGGGATCGGTGGTGCGGTGGTGGCCGTAAAATTCGTTAATTTGACGAGTACAATATAAATAAAAATAAATAATAAATAATAATCTTTATTTATATAAAACAGATTGTAGAACATGTAACCTTTTTTAACAAAGTGGGTAGTGTTGAATCTCTAACAATCACGTGGGTGACGTGCTGCTCTCCTAGCTAGACTATGAAATAGCCTGTATTAAGGAGTAACAGTGCCGATCCCCTATAATAGTTGTATTAATTTAATAATATGATTATGCCACAGTATTTGTAACTGGAGATATAAACATCGACATAATGTCACCAACTTAACAACAGAAACGCAGATTATCTGTATAATACTTACATCTAGGAGGAGCCACCCTCGTGGCCGGTCATGAGACAGCAATATAATACTTTTTCTAATTTATTTGGTATGAGAAATGAAGTTTAACGTAAGAAATCTTCCATATTTTGGACTGAAACATGGGTTTCAGTCCAAAATATGGAAGATTTTCAATACATACGCACAATGCGAAAAATGTCCAAAAAAGTTAAATTAATCGACGCAAGATAAATTTTCTAACAGTAAAAGCACTTTGTTTGGCTAACATTCAAAAGTTCGCCAAGAAAAAATACGGCCCCCCTAAGATGCAGAAGATACGATGCTTTTTCTCCATTTTCCTATTAATTTTGTATATATGTGTCTCACTTCCACACTTCACACTGTAATCATAGCAACGTCTAGAGGTTCAATGTCTTTGTGCTATAATATGATGAACGCAGATTATCTGTCTCCTTCTAGCAATAACTAACCAACTAGAGCAAGTACTTGTCTAGACTATTGTTTTATTATGTCCATAAACAAAACTTTGGGAGTAATTTATGAAAATGTTCTATTACGGATCATGACATAGCGATGGCTATGAAATGCCTAACAATCAAGGTTTCTCCTCCAGACCCAGATGGAAAAGTTAAATAGACGAAGAAGCCGTTGTCGCCAAGATAAATGGTTTGTCTTGGACTGAACTCTTTAGCCATCAATGTCCGAACCCTGACGCTTTTATTGAAATTGAAATTCTGAAAATTCAGAGCTTCTTAATCAATGTTTAGAGACATTAATTAACAACCTCTGTAATTGAATTTTCTGAATTACGTTTTTCTAGTAATTACATAATTATTTTTATTTGACAATATGGTGAGTAATTAAAATGCTAGAAAAAAAACTAATTTTGTAATGTTTTATAAGCTTTATGTACTTACCTTAAAAACAGACTGTTGAATTTTGTTACCAAAGTTCTAGAGACTTGTTTATGAGTTATGTAACTTCTTCGAAATAGGTTATACAAATGTATTTATTTTCTAAAACGAAAACTAAACATTAAAATGTAAGACGATAGAAATATAATCCAGGGTTAAGGGCCCACACACGGTTGATTTTGTTGGTCAAATGTGGTCCGTGTGAATTATGGTCGGACTTTTAATTAGCTGCAGTAAACTAACACTTCTAATGTCATTTTATCTGTCATTTCGCTATCAAATGGGAACATTTTTAACGAAATGACAGATAAGAAGTGTCATTTTACTGCAGCTAATGTCATTTCGCTATCAAATGGGAACATTTTTAACGAAATGACAGATAAGAAGTGTCATTTTACTGCAGCTAATGTCATTTCGCTATCAAATGGGAACATTTTTAATGAAATGACAGATAAGAAGTGTCATTTTACTGCAGCTAATGTCATGACATTGGCAGAATTGTCGACATCGGCACCATTGCCATAGTGAAAAATAGAATAGAATAGTCATTTCGCTATCAAATGGGAACATTTTTAACGAAATGACAGATAAGAAGTGTCATTTTACTGCAGCTAATGTCATTGCGCTATCAAATGGCAACATTTTTAATGAAATGACAGATAAGAAGTGTCATTTTACTGCAGCTAATGTCATTTCGCTATCAAATGGGAACATTTTTAATGAAATGCCAGATAAGAAGTGTCATTTTACTGCAGCTAATGTCATGACATTGGCAGAATTGTCGACATCGGCACCATTGCCATAGTGAAAAATAGAATAGAATAGTCATTTCGCTATCAAATGGGAACATTTTTAACGAAATGACAGATAAGAAGTGTCATTTTACTGCAGCTAATGTCATTGCGCTATCAAATGGCAACATTTTTAATAAAATGACAGATAAGAAGTGTCATTTTACTGCAGCTAATGTCATTTCGCTATCAAATGGGAAAATTTTTAACGAAATGACAGATAAGAAGTGTCATTTTACTGCAGCTAATGTCATTTCGCTATCAAATGGGAACATTTTTAACGAAATGACAGATAAGAAGTGTCATTTTACTGCAGCTAATGTCATTTCGCTATCAAATGGGAACATTTTTAACGAAATGACAGATAAGAAGTGTCATTTTACTGCAGCTAATGTCATTTCGCTATCAAATGGGAACATTTTTAACGAAATGACAGATAAGAAGTGTCATTTTACTGCAGCTAATGTCATTTCGCTATCAAATGGGAACATTTTAAACGAAATGCCAGATAAGAAGTGTCATTTTACTGCAGCTAATGTCATTTCGCTATCAAATGGGAACATTTTTAACGAAATGCCAGATAAGAAGTGTCATTTTACTGCAGCTAATGTCATTTCGCTATCAAATGGGAACATTTTTAAGGAAATGCCAGATAAGAAGTGTCATTTTACTGCAGCTAATGTCATTTCGCTATCAAATGGGAACATTTTTAACGAAATGTCAGATAAGAAGTGTCATTTTACTGCAGCTAATGTCATTTCGCTATCAAATGGGAACATTTTTAACGAAATGCCAGATAAGAAGTGTCATTTTACTGCAGCTAATTAAAAGTCAATACTATCTGTTTCCTTCAACCTTGACATTGGCAGAATCATCGTTAAAACGATGGAGTCACTTATATAAAATTGGAATTGGAAAAGTCCGAGTATTAATTTTCAAACAAATTACGCCCGTCCACGTCGTCGTGTTGTTGTGGTGCGGTTGTGCTACATTTGGTCTGACCCTAAATCTTTACAAAAAAAAAACTGTCACCGTATTCTCCCTCCAAATCTTGTAACATAAACCACTGAAAAAGCAACAGCAAGTGTTGAAAAGGCTTCAGTTGATCCCGTCCTTAAATTTACTCTCTATACATGGGAACCTCTCCCGTTATTCACGAGGGTTGTACGTCCATATGAAAAAGGGGCTTTTTTGTGTGTCTGTCAAACGGAATCTCGGTAATTCTGATTAAATTTTGTTGTTTTGGGTGTTTTATTCAATTTTATTTAGAGGAATGTCTACGGGAAAGAGTTTGCATTTTGAAGTAGATTTGGCACACTTGTTTGTACAGACAACAAAAGAGATATCTAGGCAGGTCATATTAACATATTTTTATGTGTATTGCTTCATGTTCAATTGTGTGGCAATACACAACTTTGTGTTAGTGTGTTACAATGTAGGACTAATGCAAAAAAAAAATTGGTACCTATATATAAAATTGAACATGAAGCAATACACAATATAAATATGTTAGTGTGTCCTGCCTAGAATATATCTCTTTTGCTGTCTGTACTTTACGATTAATTACATACATAAACTCTTGCCTTCTTTCCACAGTAGTCAGCAGAAACTACAGAACGCCACCTGCTGCGATCCTTACATACTCCTTTTGCCTCGTTTACATACATCCATACATCTGGCCATACACGCAGGCCGCTTGCGAGTACCGCACCTGACCTAAAAAAAAATTTGATGATGATGATCACATGAGTGATCTAAAATTCTATGCTATGTCTGAGAAAATTATTCTCGATACACCTGGCTCGAGTGAAAATAGAATTATTAGAGGAATCAAATCTGCAAGCACATAAAACGACTTTTCGAAAATGTTCAGTGCCGATATTATTGTAGAAGAAAATTGTTTCGGAATTTTTCCTAATTATTTTACACGTGACTACCCACTATAATACTCATAACCACCCCACCTAACATCTTGAAGCAGTAACACTAAAAATAAATGTCAAAAATAATACTTTGCCCTATTCTACTTATTTTTATGCAACAAAGTTACGTCTCCATTTATTTGCTTCACAAAAATTGCGTTTTCAACAAAACCCGAGACAATTGAACGTTTTGAATCAAAGTGCATCCGCCGAATTTTCTAGAAACAAAATCTTTCAAGCGCCCGGCAATCTTTGATTCTCATATTTGAATATGGAAAGCGGAACGCGAAATTCAAATTCGTTTCGAACGAATTTCAAAATTCATTCGATATTTGTAAGGAGGTTTTATATTCATGGTGGATCTTTCGGTAAATTACTATTGGAGTAATCAAATCTGATCTAGTCAGTCGATTTTATCCTTGTTGTACAAAATAAGTTAGATTTTTTTTCGTTTGTATGCGAATACAAACTAAAGAAAGCAGTATCCGACCCTCATCCAACCAATGGTTTTAAATAATCATAATTGTTTTTGTTTGCCGAGACTCTCAGGAAAAACTGCCATGGCAGGCCATTCTAAAAAACGGGGAAATATGGTACTTACGTAAATCGGTAGTAGCGTGCTATCAAATTTTCGCCGACTTTAAAACTATTCAGGCATCTATAATGTTTGTTTCGCTGTTTCACATTCAAAATTGATGATAGGGTAAGAGCCATACCTCACCGGGATGCCCACACCACGGCGACGTCGCCAGGTCGCGCTGCCAACTAAGTGTATTCTGCTATGTGGGTGGCTCACCTGGCATCCGCTTGGTTACTCAACCAACCATACATTTTGTTGGCGACGTGACCTGGCTGCGCCACCACGCCATGACATCCCAGTGAGTCAGGGCTCTTAAGATCTTCCCCAAATAAATATCTGAATGAAATTCTCACGATATTTTCAAGTTCATTCATAACTTTTCTTTCCAAAATTTTACCACGTCCCAGCATTTTCAGTGTGAATGTATTGGTCAAATTATTTTTTTCAAGACACGCCCTGAAGCGTAGGCAAGTACTTGTAACTTTGAGGCGAACCACTCTCAAGGGAAGGTTAAAAATATTTTTCATAAGATGGAAACAAAGTATTATGTAATTTATTTATTTATTTATTTAAGATATACGTATACAACTTAACAGATTTAAATAAATCTAAGGCGTTGTACAGCAAAATTTAACAAAATAATACAATTAAAAATAAAACAACATAACAAATAGAACACGAGAAATTAATAAAAAACAAAGTAGAAGTTACATGCAATCAACAAAAACTAAACAGAAAATTATTACTTATTTATCTTTCATTCATCATCTCACAGAATCTTAAACATTCACGACACACATCTATCCATCTCCCTGCAAATAAGTCACACTCCGGTGTTGATTTCAAAAGAGCATTAAGCATCGTAAGCGCCCGAACGAGGGGCGAGTTAGCTCGTGACACTGTGCGTGCTGAAGGTACGGCCAATAACGGGTGTCTTCGCGGCCTCAGTTGGTGTTTGGGCACAACAGGAATAAACAACCTCATCAATTGAGCCACAAGTGCTGGACAATCGGACTCACCGCGCATAATACGGCAAGCTGAGACAAGCAAGAAGTAGTTACGCCTCACTTCAAGAGAATTAAAATTTAGTACACCAAGTAAAAATTTTGTAGGGTAAAGAAAAGGGTAGTATCCTAAGAGTTTTTTGTAAAGAAATCTAAGAAAGGCCTTTTGGACTTTCTCAAGAAGTAAGGCGTAAGTGCTCTCATGGGGATTCCAAATCACTGCGGCTGATTCTAGCTTACTCCTTACTAAGGCCATGTAAACTAGTTTAATGGCCAGTGGGTTGGTAAAGTCTCGCATGTTCCTAATAACAAAGCCTAGTTTCCGGTACGAATCAGCTGCAAGTGCCCTCATGTGTTCGTGAAAAGTAAGCTTCGTGTCAAATAGTACTCCGAGATCTTTGACAGAGTTGACACGAGCTATCGGTTCCTCTCCTAAGAAGTATTGAAAATGCTTGGGTTTATGTGTACGACTGAAAGACATAATACTGCATTTGTCAATGTTAAAAAGCAACTTGTTATCAACACTCCATTGAAGGACTGAGTTAATATCCTCTTGGAGTGTTGTTGAGTCAGCATCCTCTTCCACGCCATATATTAATTTAAGATCATCGGCATAAAGCAAGCACTTGGTATGTTTCAGAACCTTCTCAAGGTCATTCACCATAACTCCGAAAAATAGTGGTCCCAAAATCGTTCCTTGGCTTACCCCAGACCGAGTGTGATACGGTTCTGAGACAAAGCAACCATGCTTAACATATTGCTGACGATCCCGCATATAACTCGCAAAAAATTGGAGTAACTTTGGTGAGAAGCCAATGTTAGAGAGCTTGGCGAGCAAAATGTCATTATCCACTCGATCAAAGGCTTTTTTGAAGTCGAAATAAACAACATCAACTTGTATGCCTTTGTCCAAGTGCTGGGATATGAGATCCACAAGCGTTAGAAGGTTTGTACTAACAGATCGGTTCGATCGGAAGCCGTGCTGAGCATCGCAAAGAAATGGCTGTATCTGGTAGCTGATTAACTTATGTAATACAGATTCAAATAATTTAGGGAGGGTTGATAGTATAGCTATGGGTCTGTAGTTTTCAACTTGTGAAGTGTCATTAGATTTGGGTATAGGTTGAACTCGTGAGACCTTCCAACGCTGTGGATACTGCCCTGTGGACAGAGCTAGATTAAAAATGTGGTGTACTGGTGATATTATGTGCTCTTTACATCCTTTTAGGATATAAGCAGGAATATTATCAGGACCTATAGCAGAGTTAGGTTTTAGTTTCTTAATTGCCTGTTCTATATCTCGCATTTCAATTTTATCAATATGCACAAAATTGGAACTATTGTTCTGATTGTTATTGGTATGATTACTATAATCGAGGAGAGGAGCGTACGGCAAAAATACAGTCGAAAAGAAGTTGGAAAAAGCTTGTGCAGCTTCACTACCGACATGCTCTGCCCCATTAAACTTTACCCTGGCTTCAAAGCCGCCTCTGACTTTAAAGCTATTTATATGCTGCCAAAAGGCACGGGGGTCACGTTTAAGTTTATTTTGAATGCGCTGAATGTATTCGTCGTAAGCAAGAGGAACTCTTTTTTTAATACTGGCCCTAAGACAAGAGAATTGATTGTACAGATCACGATTTTTTGTTGACTTCCATTTACGGTGCAGTTCAGCCTTACAATTAATGTCATTAATTAATTCTGCGGAGAACCAAACTGGAAAACGCCTACATGGCTTCTTCAACCTGTGTTTTTTGGGTACACTTTCATCAAATATCCTATACATGGTATTATAGAAATATTTTACAGCAGTGTCGACATCACGAGCAGAGAACACCCCATGCCATGTTTCTTCCGAAATAAGTTTATACATGGCGTCGTAATTTCCTTTGGAAAAATTCCAGTCCCGTTGTGCGTCAACGTTACTAGGGCCAATTTTCCTAGAACTAAGTCGGCACATTGGGTCCGTTAGTGCTAGGCATACCTCTAAAGGCGGATGATAAGCGTCTCGTCGCAGGACTAGACCTCCCCCATCAATCTCTGCCACGTTAACACTGCTGGTGCTATCTGACACCAACACCACATCTAATTTACTTCCATACGCATTCATCACCTCATTCCTCTCAGACAGGCCACAAACAGTTAGAAAATAACAATAGTAACTTAAAATATTATTTGAAGTGCGATTAGCATTTAAATTTAAATCACCAACTATAATTACGGCACTTTTTAACGAGTCAACAATGGACTCCACTTTTTGAAACCAACTCATATATACTTCATCGGAAGCTCTTGGATGAATGTACACAACACAAACATAGAACGTAGCACAAGTCGTTGTGAAACGTGCCCACAGATCCTCGCCAGCCGGAGTTTCCAGATCACAGCATCGCGTCATTGTAATACCGGGTCGAGCAGCGAGTAGTACGCCACCGCCGACACCAGTGCTGCGGTACCGACGTAAGACACTCCATCCATGGCTCGTAACCTCCGAGTCCAATACTGAACTAGTGAGGAACGATTCTGTTACAGCTATTATGTCACTGGCGAGCGTCAAGAGGTTATTATGAAAGAATTTCAGCTTAGTGTTCAGGCCTCTAACGTTTTGGTACACTAAGCTGATAAGCGGTTTTGGTTTCAGGTTAAACGTTGGATACAAATCGCGCTTGTTGGAATTTGCTTGGTTGTCTTCGAAAAAACCATTCCTTTACTCTGGCATTAGTAGGCCATATATCAGCTGAAATAGCTTTTTCAAAAAATTCTTCGGGTACTCCGATCTTAAATGACTTGTAATCCCCTTTAGGTTTAAGTTCTTCCACGGTACAGTTACCCGTAGGACATAATATATCTTTTGGAGGTAACATAGAATATCAGTGGCCCCGGACATCATACGTAATAGGTATAATGTATGTTGTCTGCATTATTTTAGACGCAGTTACTGAAAAAAAATAAATGTGACCTTCTCATAGTCCTGAAAAAAAATCTAATGCTTAAAAATTCAAGTCAAAAAGTAAAAAAAGTAGTTAGTTGCCTGCATAATATGTCTGTTCGTTGCTGTTGCCGTCGACTGTACTTACATACAATAAATTGTCACCGTCCCTTATGATTAAGTAAATTTTAATAAAATTGAGTTTCGCTTACCTAATCTGCTGTAATTTGTTTAACCCTTTCACCGTCCCATGAGATGGGTATAATTAATCTTCTGTGACGTAGTGACGTAGGTAAACATTGCAGACAAATTAACCTAAGTTTTGATAAAGATTTCACACTGTCTGATTGTTAGCCCCTTTGCTTCGGCAAAAAATAAGTAGCCGACAAACAAAGATTTAAATCATTAGATTCGCCTTACCGCGTGAAAAGATGGTCACGTTTCTATTTCGTTTTGACACCTCAGTGACTTGTCTTGACTGCCATGGATACAGCTACTAGGGGATAGTGAGCTCACTCAGTATTGATACATACTCAATTATTTTTAGGTTTTTGATAATTGATGAGATTTATTTTGAACAACGACTAAGATGATTACACGAATGGATAAGAAATTTGTACCAACACAAACCTTTCATTTAAAGTAAATATTATTTTGATTATATTGTCTACTGCTGTACTAAAACCGAAACATGATTACTTGAAATTATTTCGATAGAAAGAAATTTCAAAGTAGCACCGTCTATTTTCTGTTTTATACGATTATACGTAAACTGTTCCTTATTGTGCAGTAAAATTTGCTTTAAATCTAAGATATTTAAGAAGAAGAACTTACTACGCTAAAAATTGATTTCAGTATAGCATTTTGTCATAAATCTACATTTAAACGAAGCGCGTTTTGTTCCGGTGCGCGTGAGAGTCCTCTATCTCGCTCGTCAAACTAGACAGCCATTTCACTTACACACCGTGCTTGACCACGTTTCGATGTATCCTCTTAACGACCAGCAGAGGAATGCTATAGCCTGATAATTATTCTAAACAAGTGATCGTAGGTGTACGATCAGTAAACCTTTTTTTTTGTGGATAGGAAACCATAAAATTACTTCTCCCGCTCTGGGCGGAGCGGAAGGGCGTGTCAGACTTTTACTGACCAAAACCCATCCGTGTTCCTTCAGTTGCCTGTGCCATGGCCACGATATCTCTTTCGAACAACCCGCGACGCCGGCGGTATCGGCCCTAAACCCTAAAAAAAACCCCTAAAAACATTAATATAGTAACCTACACTTACAAATTTATGGTAACCAACAGTCGGTTGACATGCCAATAATATGAAAGTTCTACTGTTTTACTTACGAAACTTTAATTCTGCCCAAATAACCTTAAATTTTCTCGGAACAATGAAACTTTTGTAAAACATCAAACAATTTAAGAGTTCCTTTGGTATACTTTCCAACTTTTACAAATTTCAATTGTGTAGGTACCCACAATAATATTCACCACAGTGTAAAAGATTTGAATTTTTGCATGAAAAACTTTTGTAACTAACCAATTCTTCTTTCCCTGGAAAGTTAAAAAATATTATGAAGCCATAAATAAAAACTTTTAAAACTTAGTTTCCTTGAGAATATGGGTCACAAAGGAATACTCAATCACAGAGTCAAAATGTCATTGAACAAAGTTGTTTGAAAACTAAAGAGCTTTTATACAAGGTGTAACTTAAATAACGCAAAACTTCTTAAGGGATCATTGTACTTATCATTATGAACAACTTTTACTATGGGACCAAACCTGAAATCGCGAAAAAAAAATCAGCTGCTCCCTACATTTTGACGAGTTTGATTTAGATAAATGTACTGAACAGCTGATTTTTTTTTCGCGATTTAAGGTATGGTCCTATAGTAAAAGTTGTTCATAATGACGAGTACAATGACCTCTTAAGAGATTTCGTGTTTGAATACATACATTATAAATGCACCTGAATTTTGCACTTTAATGTATGTCACTTTAGCAAGAGTCGCTATTTATTTAAATGATTTTGCGGAGTGAATCTTCTCCTATTTTTCTTGTACTGTTATGTATTTTGTAGCCAAGGTAACGTTGTTGTGCTAAATCACGTTTACAGATCTCGACCTTAGCCCATAACCAAGTACTTTCCTTTTAACCGACGAAAAAAAGGAGGAGGTTCTCAATTCAACGCGTAATTTTTTTCTATTTAATATTTTTTTCTATTTAATTTATTATTTTTATGTTATTATTTACTTTTTTTTTATAAATAAATAAAAAATAAAAAAGTAAATAACAATAATAAAAAGAAAAAAAAAAAACAAAAAAGTAAATAATAACATAAAAATAATAAATTTTATTTATCATCACTGTAATTTTCAACACAATTTTTTTTGTTATGAAATAAATCACTTATGACTTACTTACTTTATTTTCCGGTCCTAATAAGGGTGCGCCCACATTCTGTGTTTACGCGCGTAGACACGATGGATGACGGCATCTGTGTCTCCAGCGTACCGTTCCAGTTACTTCTGACATCCAATAACAAACTTGTTGATGGATCGAGAAGAAACCGTTACCTACCTAAAGGAGAAAATATTTTTTCCAACGTAAATAACATTTACCTATGCCTAACACGTGTGGAAAGAGAATGTTTCGAAAGATACATTTAGGGATTTTATATTTTAGGCATTGCCTAATTACAAGTGTAGTAAAAAAAAACCGGTCAAGAGCGAGTCGAACTCGCCCACCGACGGTTCCGTTCTGATTTTTGAAAAAATGTGCTATTAACAGACATCGTTTTTCATCAAAAGTCGAAAATTATGGGGCCTAAAAAAAAGAAAACAAATGTTTGAGAATGTGCAAACAGCGCTCTTTCATATGATAGGTACCCCACATGACCTAGTAGTTCCACTTTGAATTTTTAAGACCCCCTTTCAGTCCATGTGGCAAAAAAATATAAATATTTTTATTTAATTCTTATTTGCAAAATAGTTGAGTAAACGTCATCTAAAACTGTTCCAAATTTCAAGTTGATAGCATTAGTAGTTCTTGAGATATCCAGCTGTGACAGACAGACAGACAGACAGACAGACTGAGTGTCACCATAAGGGTTCCTTTATTACCATTTTGGTACGGAACCCTAAAAACGGTTCAAAAATTTAATCTGGACAGGAAATTCTAGAACGGACTTAATTGTTTCTGAAGAAGTTTTATACGGAGTTTAAGCTCTCAGTAGCTATTGATTCGACAAAAATTATCTATTTAATCGAATTCCTTCCTTATGATTGGTTTTTGTGGTCCTCAAATAAGTCCTTGATACTAATTCACTCGACTTTTAAGTTAAATTCTTCATTAACGAAGTGTTCAGAAACACCATTTCGAACCAATAATCACTATTGAATGGATAAACTGGGCATTATTCCTGTAAGCAATGAATATTATACAGGGTGTAAGGGACAGCCCTCCGCAGACTGATAGGGTGAATGCAGTACATCATACTAAGATGACCGGTACATTAAATTATTTCAGGAATGTTATGGGAATCCAATAAACCTGATTTGTTTTATTACATCACACGCAATGTATCGCTACCGTGGCAAAACGCACGTAGCGAACGGCAGCGCAGCACCTACCCGCCGCGGGGTCAATTCTCGCCACACGTGGTTTAAACGAGCAAGAGCGTAGTGGCGGATCGCAACTTAGTTGAGTAGGTACTTACGCGCAGGTACAGCAAAGGCGACAATAATTTAAGCTCCATTTAATTATTTTTATAACTGAAAGTTGCTTGAATGTTTTAAGTGGTGTATGGCCACCTACTTATTGGTCAGTTTGTCAAGTACGGGTAGAGTTCAATGAAAAATAACGTTAGTTTCCGCAATGAAACAAACAGTTAGGTAATAAAAATAAAAAAAACTACTGGCAAGGCAAACATGCATTCAGGTACTTCATTAGCCATTCCCTTTTACACAGCGGGAATTCCACTTTGGTAAAACGAGTAAAGATAACAAAATAATAAAGAATACAGTTAATTTTGTGCGAAACAATAGCTAAAACTAACGTCGAAGTAGATTTCCCTTTTTTACGGAAGGTTATTGTGTACCTTAAGTACAATTATTATTACATACAAAATTAATAAAAATCAATCAGTCAATAGGTATCAATCAGGCTGTAATTGATAGTGCGTCGTGCACAAAAAATAATCCTACCTTAGAATCACCTGTGACCTCCACCGAGACGTTCACACACATTGGCACGGCACAGGGTCTAATCGAGCTGCAGTGCGTGTGCCTTGGCGTGGATTTTGAGGGACAAAATCTCTCTAAAACTCTTTCTTCAGTTGCACCGCGAAGTGGTCTTCCGGCGCCTTCCTCATTGGGAACTATGGGTTGGTTATCTAGCACTCGTTGATAGGCATTGGTAATTATCCGGGAGTCTGATGGATGCCGACGGTCAGGATACCTATCAATGTAATTTCTGAACGCTTCCCTAGCATTTCCCCGAGCTTCCTCGTAGCATATTATCATTTCGCCATACTCACGACCACTAAATGTAGCCATTTCTCACAAACAACACAACAAAAATACAATCCAAATGGGTACGTACCCTTCACAACGCGAGCGACACACCGACATGATGCGCGTGCGACAGTCACAAGACAACTGAATTGTACATAGTACACGAACGAAAAATCACACACAAAAACACGGTGTTGTCAACTAAGTCGAAAAAATTTCCATGTTTGCAAAAATGTTGTACAAAAAAATACCACTATTTTAAGCTTGACTAAATGGATTAAAAGTTGGCTGTTATTTTTTGTGGAGAAATGAAACGATTAATTTGTCAATTTAATTAAAATTTTAAGTTAAGCAAATTAAGAGTAGTGAAAGCCCAGTGTGATAGAAGACTGGGCTTCCATTGCAGAGGGCTTACGTTCGATTCCCGACTCAACAATCAGTCGGTAGCTGTCGTAAAGCCACGTAAAAGACTCTTGGTTGGCTTGGAAACTGGATCCTGTGATCGCTTGAAAAGTAGAATTAATTAAGTAATTCGGTAGCTACGTACCACGAATACTCAAGGGCACATTATGTGCGATTTTCCTTTAGAAATTAAGTGCACGAAAAGATTTGCATTTAACATTAGAGGAGTTCTTATGTGAACCAAGTTTGATCTAACATTTTCGTTCACAAATTGAGGTTTATTAAGTTGGCAATACTGTTGCGACTCGGTAAATCGGAGCGTCTCGCTTGTCTCTATTGTATTGTATGCAAGTAGTATGCGGTGAGTTTGATGAACTCTGAAGCTAGGCAGAAAGTGAACAGCTGATTTCGCGCGTAGTACGTTAGAGTATTTCGACATACATTCCTGTTTTTTTTGGATTTTAGCTGTTTTATTTACATAAATGGAGTGCTGCAAACAGAGAATGTAATTTTACATTGAAATAAAGGAATATTAGCCGAAAAAACGTTAAAAAAATGAAACTTTTCCTGAGAAAATTTCCGGTGGAATATGATTCACAATAAGGAGCTGAATGCACCCTGTTAATTTGTGGAGGGCTGTCCCTTACACCCTGTATACATTATAACCTGTCATAAAACTACAAGTCGACTTAATATTACAGCAACATACAATCAATCTGCCTAGCCTTTTCCCAACTATGTTGGGGTCGGCTTCCAGTCTAACCGGATGCAGCTGAATACCAGTATTTCACATGGAGCGACTGCCTATCTGACCTCCACATCCCAGTAACTGGGTAATACGATACCCCTTGGTAAGACTTGGTTGTCATACTTTCGGGCTTCTGACGACCCGTAACGACTGTCAAAGATCCACGAATGACAGCCGGGACCAACGGCTTAGCGTGCTTTCCGAGGCACGGAGGAATCTCTGTATGTAAAGATGTATAGTAACATACATAACATTATAACATCACGCTTGTTAACCCCGAAGGGTTAGGCTGAGGTGTACGAATAACACAAATATTTGTACGAGCTACAAGTATTTGTTCCGAGTCAGGGTGTTTTTCTATCTATAACATGTATTTATTTACAAAAAAAAATAAAAATGTATAAGTAGTTTATCAGCCATCTCGTTACCACAACACAAGCATTAGGTTGCTTAGCTTGGGACTAGATGGCGTTGTGTGAAATGTCCAAGGATATTATTATTATAAATTATTATTATTATACGAATAACACACCCACATTTCGCCACTATGTTTAAGCCATGTAATAGGGGGCGAGCCTATGGCCATTAACCGGGCACTAATCCAGACTACTGAGAAATTCCTGATAAAAAAAACCCAATAATACTTTTCCCGACTTGGAAATCCAACTCAGAACCTCATCATGCTCAGGAGTATTACTTGCGACCTCTAGACTTACGAGGAATTAAGTAGAAACAATATGGCTGCAAAAGGGATGATGACTAAATATTTTGTTTTTGTAAGTCATAAGGGTTGGGCCAACCAACTGACGTATCTGACATTTTGAACTAAGCCGATACGATAGCCGACCTAACTATAGTAATTTGATACATTTTCCAAGTCGAATCGATCTGTCTAATCGGCGTATCTGTACCTATGCCTTACGGTCCCCATGATAATGCAAAAATCGAGACCGATATATCTACAGTTTACAGAAAAAAAAATTAAATTAAAAATTTAAAAAACCCCCAACACAAAAAAGAAAAGCGAACATTTAAAAAGTCTAAAATAATACCTATCGTTGAGCCATTAAATTCGATATAGTAATACCTATATATATATTTTAATTACAGAAATTGATGGAAGACACGATAAGGTTTGCTCATTGAATTGGCGCTATAATGTCGCGGCGGGGTACCGCATATGTAGATAGTCAATCAAGTGAAGGGTCTGACTTACTTATGCGGTACCCCGCCGTGACA
This sequence comes from Cosmia trapezina, assembly GCA_905163495.3. Lineage (NCBI taxonomy): Eukaryota > Metazoa > Arthropoda > Insecta > Lepidoptera > Noctuidae > Cosmia > Cosmia trapezina. The sequence continues at coordinate 8,120,780 of LR991022.1, read as the reverse complement.
TTATAGCGCCATTTCAATGAGCAAACCTTATCGTGCCTTTCATCAATTTCTGTAATTAAAATATATATATAGATATTACTATATCGAATTTGATGGCTCAACGATGTGGACAGGGTGTTAGTGTAAGCAGTGGCAATCTTTTAAGGGTCATTGTTCTCATCATTATGAACAACTTTTAATATGAGACCAAATCTGAAATCGCGAAAAAAAATCAGCTGTTCCCTACATTTTACGAATTATGCGAACATAAGTTTTTTGAACAGCTGATTTTTTTTCGCAATTTCAGGTTTGGCGGTTCTATAGTAAAAGTTGTTTATAATGATGAGTACAATGACCCCTTAAAAGATTGCCACTGTTTACACTGTATTATTTAAAAAATATTGGATACACATTTTTTATTTTTTTACGTAAGTAATCAAAATTTTACGGCGATACACACACATGCATGACGTCACGTAGCTAGATTTTATATGTAGAAGTGACGTAGTGAACCCCCGCTTCCGAACTTTAATGCGTGGATAAATCTTAGTATTTTTTTATTAATACCTACGATAAATAAAAAAATACGTGTCTAAATTTTTTTTATTATCTGACTGACGGACTAAATAAAATTTCTTTTTTTTACCCAGGCATCATCCATGTACAGAAATTAATCACAGAATCCATCTTCATTAGGTACCTTTAAGAGTATATTTTTTTTCTTTGTTACCCATTTTTAATACAAAGTTACCAAAATAAGGTCTGTTCATTTAATGAATAAGAGAGATTAGGTCCCATCTCCGATGATTTCTCTCGGGATCGTTATATTCTAAACAAAATTGTATTTAATTAAATCAGGCCCACCGTCTGTCTTACAAAGTTTTGCTACGTTGAAGAAAGAAAAATGGCGTCTTTTGAAGTGGACTATGGACTAAAATAAATTGAATTTCTATGATAATGTCATAAAATTTATTTTTTAAAGAGCAAGTGTTAAGCAACAAATAAAGGTTTCTTTGAATTAAAAAAAAATAGTCGTAGTCATTAGAGATGCCAAAACCACGGACCAGTGGTTCCCACTCGAAGCAAAGCAAAACTCCGAAAATAACTCTCTGAAATGCTTTTGCAAAGAAACTGACACTCCATATATCTTCCAAATGAATGAGAATATACACGAATATGGAACCGAGTCATATCAGAGTGAATCTTTCAGTGCACTCCAGTGTACAGTGCATCTTATCACTCAGCTGAATACATCGCACTATCGTTCCCCAGAACCACCTCTATATACACTGTAGTGAATACGTAGCACTAGCGTTCACATAATACACTGTAGTGACTAGGTAGTAGGGTAGAACTGACGTTCACTCCACGTACCCACGTCAAGGATTTTAGTAAACGGAAAATATAAAATTGATTCTGTATTCTTTTGTTTGAAGGAAAGTCGGTAACCACGTATGAAAACCTAGTGCTTCAAACTAAATTTTAAAGGACCACAAAAATATAAATTGTCTGCAAATATATTATTTATATTGTTGTTTGTGTTGTGTTGTTGTGCTGGTTGTTTTTATTGTTTATATTTAAAGGCATTACATAGTCTTTACCAGAAGAGGTCCTAATATTGCGTGGGTATGCGGGCTTGGGGATGGTAAGTAAATGAAAGTCAATGATATTCTCAATGTAAACGACGTTCTCCCAGGTACGTAAGCGCGTGCGCAAATCCTTCACCTCACGGCACTGCCAGGGTTAGCACCCTCATTAGTAACATCACAATCTCAATAATCAATCCCACCGGCTTTTCTATAAATCTACCGCAATATGCTTAGCTTTCCCAAAACTGTTAGCGGGCGGCCGCCTTCCTAGTACCTGGGATTACGTCAAGTTGACAGCTGTCATGATCGTTCTAAAATCAACTTCGTCGTAAAACTTTTAGACGCGCCGTCACGGCCACCCTGACTATCACACGTCCTCGTGTGCTTAGTCATCCTGATAATATGGTCTCTCTGAAATACCAGAAGCAACAACATTCCAGTTGCATCAGCTCGTCCATTCCTGACATGCTACGTAAGGATCTCTCATTTAGTAGCAGCACAGGCTACACACAGCGATTACACATTGCTTGGGCTGGGCGTGCTAGGCCCCACCCCCAACCACCAACTTACCATGCGGTGTGGACCGGGCGCACAAGGCCCTTTCGACCAATCACCAACTCTATGCGGCGTAGACCGGGCGTACTGGGCCCTTCCGACTAGCCACCAACTCACTATGCGGTGTGGACCGGGCGCACAAGGCCCTTTCGACCAACCACCAACTTCACTATGCGGCGTAGACCGGGCGTACTAGGCCCTTCCGACTAGCCACCAACTCACTGTGCGGTTTGGACCGGGCGCACAAGGCCCTTTCGACCAACCACCAACTTCACTATGCGGCGTAGACCGGGCATACTAGGCCCTTCCGACTAGCCACCAACTCACTGTGCGGTGTGGACCGGGCGCACAAGGCCCTTTCGACCAACCACCAACTTCACTATGCGGCGTAGACCGGGCGTACTAGGCCCTTCCGACTAGCCACCAACTCACTGTGCGGTGTGGACCGGGCGCACAAGGCCCTTTCGACCAACCACCAACTTCACTATGCGGCGTAGACCGGGCGTACTAGGCCCTTCCGACTAGCCACCAACTCATTGTGCGGTGTGGACCGGGCGCACAAGGCCCTTTCGACCAACCACCAAAACAACATGCGGCGTGGACCGGGCGTACTGGGCCCCTTCGACCAGCCACCTAAACAACATGCGGCGTGGACCGGGCGTACTGGGCCCCTTCGACCAGCCACCTAAACAACATGCGGCGTGGACCGGGCGTACTGGGCCCCTTCGACCAGCCACCTAAACAACATGCGGCGTGGACCGGGCGTACTGGGCCCCTTCGACCAGCCACCTAAACAACATGCGGCGTGGACCGGGCGTACTGGGCCCCTTCGACCAGCCACCTAAACAACACGCGCCGTGGACCGGGCGTACTAGGCCCCTTCGACCACGCATAGCAAATCCTACACAAACACAAAACATTTGACTTCATGCAAACTACTCGTAACACTGGCTAAGGCGTCCCTTCGACCAGCCGTCAACTCCTATGACGACTTGAACCGGACAACCTAGACCTTGACTAGGCATCATCTCATATGACGACACCTAATAGGAGCTGACCCGGACAACTGTAATAGGCATCCCTTCGACCAGTCGTCATCTCATATGGCAACATGGACCGGACAACCTATCAGCATCCCTCCGATCACTCACTAGTCTCACACATTTCTCAATTGATCTCATAGCCTCTCAGACTATACGATCGGTGCAATAATACGATCCGGAACATCGGCCTGCCTTAGCCTGTTCCTTAGATCATCCAATCGACGTCCGCTACACACACCATAGGACATCGACTCGCATGAGCCAGTCCCTCTAACACACACACACACCATAGGACGTCGACCCGCATGAGCCAGTCCCTCACACTTATACACACACACACCATAGGACGTCGACCCGTATGAGCCAGTCCCTCACACACACACCATACACAGTTAATCTCACACATTAGTAGCAGTGTTACCTTTAATTACGTTTCTTCACTCTTCACTCTTCACTCTTGGAGACCGAGAGGGTTCCAGAGCTGGCATTATCGTAAGTGAACTACAAATTGACAAGGTATCACTGTCATTACCAGATGATATCCGCTCCGCTGCCCAATGGAGGACCGCCGTCTTGGCCTCCTTCAAGTTATTAGTTAAGGTAGTGGCTATATTTACTAAGCCTTCATAGCCCCTGGGTACAGCACTGAGAAAATCAAGATAAACAACAAAAAAACAAACATCACCTTGGCCAACACAGGGGTCGAACCCTGAATCACACGCTCAGCAGCCGTACCAGCGACCACCAGACCAATAGGTAATAGGTAATACGGGCTGGTATCCGCAACTCCACGACAGTGCGCGTATTTTGCGTATGGGTGGGGAAATTGGTTATTCAATCCACCCCAGCTCCTCAAAGAAGGCCAGCAGCGCCTTGACATTACTGACAACCACCCAGATGGTACCTGGGTTACCGAAATACTTTGCCCTTTATGCGGCGACCACCGGGCAGTTTAGAAGCACTGAGCTGCTGTCTCGTCGTCCTCCATGCAGGCCCTGCACAGCGGACTGTCTGTGACTCCTATGACAAAGAGGTGTTTATTAAATGACCCATGGCCAGTTATAGCAGCTGTAACTATACGCAGCTGTTGTTTAGTTAGTCGAAGAAATTGTTTCGTGACGCGGCCATCAATTGTAGGGAGTGCTTCCTTAGCCTGCCTACACTCACCTTGGTCCGACCATAGTTTGTGATGCTGGTCCCAGGTACGTTTCCTTACCAGAGTGCGCAAGTACCCGAAGGGGCGCGGCACTATGGGTTCAGGTCCCACTGGTGCCATGCTCGACCCCCTTCTGGCAAGTTCGTCGGCTGCGTCGTTGCCTAGCGAGCCGCTGTGTCCCTTGACCCATTGAATGGTTATATTATTGAGTCTACCCACCTGGTTGAGACACTGGTGGCACTCGTTTAGTAGCCCAGAGTCCACTGTGTGAGTATTTAGCGCTCGGCAGAACAGCCATGCTATCTGAGAGTATGCGGATCGAGTGGTCCTTAACTTCCCTGGCCATGATGGTAGTAGCGGCCAGAGAAATGCCCATGCACTCGGCCTGGAACACCGTGTTATGGACCCCCAATGGTGTAGCTATGTGTATGTTGAAGTCCTCCGAGAAGATTCCAGCACCTGTGCCACTACCTGTCTTAGATCCATCCGTGAAGATGCGCAGCTCTGCGGGGCACAACCCCTCGCATTGACGATCTTCGTGAAGCTGGATCTTGTATTTTTATCAAAAATAAATTGTTTGGGTACCCGGTCATTTACAGCTTTCGTAATAGGGAACTCCTTATTGAGTCCCTCAAGTAGCGCGGTGTGTGGTGAGTTAGTCTTACCCCAGAGATCTAGTGCATTAAGAAGTACCGCCGCCATCGTTGCTTCCTGCTGTATGAACAGGTGAAGAGGTGGTAAACCCAGTACCTATGGCTTCAACTGCTGCAGTCGCAGTAGTCCTCATGCAACCCGTAGTCGCCGTGCAGGCTAGTCTTTGCATATGTTGTAGTTTATTGGAGGCTGTAACAAGTTTGGTGCGGGGCCACCAGACCACAGCCCCGTAGGTGATAATGGGGCGGATCACTGCAGTGTACAGCCATAGTATAATTTTCGGGGATAGGCCCCACTTCTTACCTATCATTTTCCTGCACCATCTTTCTACAATACGTAGCGCTTGCTGAGTGGGGTTGCAGATCGTTCCTGTCACCTTCCCCGACACAAGGATTGCGAGATCATCTGCATAACCTATTGTATAATAGCGGCTGGCGTTGAGTTTGGTGATAAGGTCGTTAATCACTAAATTCCATAGCAGGGGCGACAACACCCCGCCCTGGGGGCAGCCTTTGGCTATCATGGCCAACTGCTGCTCACGCTCAAGGCGAACCACTCGTTTACTTAACATGTTTGTAATCCAGTCCGTTAGTACCTGTTCTATTCCATGTCTGGAGATGGCGCTGCTGATGCTGGAGAAGTTGATTTTGTCGAAGGCTCCTTCAATGTTTATGAACGTGCCCAGGCAGGTGCCTTTCTGGTAAATTGCTTCCTCTATCTGTCCGACCACTAAATGTAGAGCGGATTTGGTCGACTTACCCGAGCTGTATGCGTGTTGATTACCGTGTAGCAGTATCGTTTTCAGAGCGCCGTCCCTCAGCTCCCTGTTACACAGCCTTTCCATAAGAGAAAGGAGGTCAGGCTGATTGGTCAACCACCAGACCAATGAGGCAGTCAAACAATTAAGAATCACACATCAAACATACAATCATCACTATTAATTTCAACAGGAATACCCGCTGAAACACATATCTGCTTAAGATTATTGGGTAATTAATAGTGTGATCAGGCACAAAAATTAAAGATTTTAGTGACAAGTATCATACCTGGAATTAGAAACAAACTTGAACTTGCGATTTACTGTCCTCTAAACTTGTTCCCAGTTGATGTTGACAGGATGCTTCAAGCTTGATATCCGTGATATCCCAACTTGATTCCACAATACTGATCACTCCCAATGACCCATGTGTCATTAAGTTTAGGCCTATTTTTTAGATTCTGGTTTTTGTTTGAAAAGTATTGGAATCCCCTCGTAGTCTCTTCAAAGAAACTAAAGAGTTGAGCTAAAGAGCTCAAAACATTATTTTATTTCAAATAACTCACAGACAATTTTAAATTATCAAGGTCCAAGTAGAAATGATATGTGAATTTAATTATCTTGATATAGCTTTACTTACTTTACCATTGTAAACGGACAAACATGATAAAACCCAAAATAGTTAAAATCAATATTGATTATTCCCTCCATGAGGGTCACATAGCAGGTTGAGATGCTGTTTCACTATTCCTTAGCCGAAACCTTAACATTTCATTAAAATAATTCTGAATCTGCATGGGGTGTGAAAACTTAGCAAGTAGAATTTCTTTAAGTAATTACTGGTCATAAAATAATTCTGAATCTGCATGGGGTGTCCAAAACTTAGCAAGTAGAATTTCCGTAAGTAATTAGGTACTGGTCATGTTAATATTTCTTTAAGTAATTACGGGTCATGTTAATACTGATTCCTAGTTTGCTTAGCAAAGAAACAGCGTATACCTTCAAGGAAGGAATTAAATAAGGCCAGTAGGGACCTACCTAATATATCAAGGCCACACAAACTTCTACTAGCAACAATAATTCCAATCAGTCAATGTGTGCTTTGGAATTTTCATAATCAAACCAAGTTTAATGAAAGATGACTTACATGCACTGCTTCAAGTGTTGTACTTACAAAGATTAAGCGTTTTATGAATGCCCATTTCCGAGGAATTCCCGGTAAGTACGTCTTTATTGGCAACTTGCACTGATCACTGGTTGTTTTATGTTTAGTTATTTCACCCCACTACCTTGCCCTCGTAATCCCACTTCGGATAAAGGCATTACATAGTCTTTACCAGAAGAGGTCCTAATATTGCGTGGGTATGCGGGCTTGGGGATGGTAAGTAAATGAAAGTCAATGATATTCTCAATGTAAACGACGTTCTCCCAGGTACGTAAGCGCGTGCGCAAATCCTTCACCTCATGGCACTGCCAGGGTTAGCACCCTCATTAGTAACATCACAATCTCAATAATCAATCCCACCGGCTTTTCTATAAATCTACCGCAATACGCTTAGCTTTCCCAAAACTGTTAGCGGGCGGCCGCCTTCCTAGTACCTGGGATTACGTCAAGTTGACAGCTGTCATGATCGTTCTAAAATCAACTTCGTCGTAAAACTTTTAGACGCGCCGTCATATTTATATATTGTTTGTGTTGTTGTGTATAAATTGTTGTTGTTGTTTGTATTGATTGTTGTGTGTTGTTTGTTTGTCTGTTGTTGTTGTGTGTGTGTTGCCTTTGGAAAGTTCTTGTGTTATTTTTCTGTTTCTTTCTTCTTGTCTGTTTATATTATATTATCTTCTGCCATGGACTACGTCCGCGTAAAATTTCTCGTTCCCCGCCCACTCCGTCGCATCACATCGCCTGCTCGCGCTATTACTAACTTTGTTTTTGCTTAGCGTTCTTTCTGACTTTCTTTCGTTTTGCTCGGTTTCTAATGGTTGTAGCATAATGTTCAATAGCCTATAACCTTCCTCAAGAATTGTGCGTATCTCCGTAAATATCTCCGCTATTAACTTTTAACATAGGTGTCTCCACAATTTCATGGGACTTTATTATGAAAGCCTCGTTGGTGTCAAGTGCTACTGCTGAGCAAGAGGTTCTGGGTTCGATTCTCGGGTCGGGCAAAGTGTTGTTGGGTGTACATATTATACAGGATATTTTTTTAAGCAGTACGCAAATTTTCACAGGGTGTTCTACCCATGAATATGAACAACTTTTACTATGGGACCAAACCTGAAATCGCGAAAAAAAAATCAGCTGCTCCCTACATTTTGACGAGTTTGGTGTAGATAAATGTACTGAACAGCTGATTTTTTTTCGCGATTTCAGGTTTGGTCCCATAGTAAAAGTTATTCATATTCATGGGTAGAACACCCTGTGAAAATTTGCGCACTGCTTAAAAAAATATTCTGTATGTAGGTACACCTCTGCCTAACCTTTCGGGGTAAACAGGTGTAATATTATGAAGAGTACAATGAAAGTAATGTTTATGAGAAAAAAACTTTTTTTTTTTTTTTTAATGTCCTTTACTAGGTTTTGGTATGGAGCAGCTGAAGTATACGCTAAGATATAAAGTTTTTTAAAAGCACAGTATAGTAATGTTACAGTAGTTTATATTCACAGAAAACGGCCGAAACAACGCAAAATCTCTGCTAACAATAACAACAACACCAACAACAACAACAACAAGTAACAGCAACAGCAACAGTAAGTCCGTCCGTCCGACTAACATAATGATCCATCAAAACAAGCGTAAAAGTTAAATTTTCGGACGGGCAAAAACACATTGGGAGTAGGGACAACTGTCAAATCGTATTGTCAATCATACTTCGTTCGGGTCCCGAACCAATCATAGGAAGCGCCCGTAACGAAGGCCGAAACTACGTGCTTAGGGAGTATACCCCCTTCAAGTGCGCGGCAGTTACGCACCGACGGACGCATATTTATCTACCGAGTGGCTGTAGGTAGTTAATTCATGGTCAGTGCTCTGTTATACTACTGTAGCTTTATTATTCTGTGAAAAAAGTTACAGTCAGCCACAGCATTAACTGACCCATCTTGCATAAATGGTTGAGATTTTTTAGAAAACGAATCGATATAATTTTATAATTCTTTTATATTTTATTAAAATACCTATAGTAAATAAAATAGAAAAGAATGATAAAATTCTATCGATTCGTTTTAAAAAAAATCAGCTACTGTTGTGGCTGACTGTACCTATTTTTTTATACGAATTTGAAGGGTCAGGCGTCGTGGGATTTGTGTATTGTAATTTTTGACGTATGACTGACTCTCGGCCCGTTTTGAATAAAAAAGATTTCGTCAAACTATTTAAAAACAAATAATTTTCTCCCACTTTGCTCGATTGGTTTTTTAACTTTTGAAGCAAATGTTATAATTTCGACTATACATAATGGTTCTAATATATAAATAATAAAAGCAAAATAAATATAAGCATTTTCTTTTGTATCAATATTTGTATTTTATGTAGGAACAGTTGCCAACTTTTGCAGGTTGACATAATAATAACACAGATAGGGAAGGCCTAAACTACGTACACGCTAAGAAAAGTCACCGGGACTACCCAAGAATTCGTGTCATTTCTACACACTATAGCGTAATTAAAGCCACATAAATCACGTTTAATTTTGTTACAAAAAATTAAAATATAAAAAAATAAAACTGTACAAAAAAAATAAAAATGTGATTGCTACTTACCGAATTTTCCAACGTAATTGATAATAGAATTTAAAAAATTTTGAGAAAAATAGTATTAAATAAAAATGAAGTATTCTTGTAACAAATCGATCGGTTAAATTTTAGCCGTGCTCTTGTATTGAACTAACTTAATTGAAACGCCCTTTGCCCTAGCCCGTAAGATTGCAATCTCCAAAGTTCGACCGTTTAAACAGACACTTAGTAATATCATTAATAAAAGTATAGCAAAAGATTTATACTCGATCGAAGACTAAAGGTAAATTGTATTGAACAGTGAAGTTGATTAATTATAGGTACAGGAGATAGTAAAATAAGAAAAAAAGTTGATGTAAGATTTTTTTTAAATGGGCTATCTGGTGGTCGTCCTGGTATAGAATGCAGATGTCGGGACTGAAATCACCCAATTAGCTGAAGTTCTTGATTTGTGGGTAGTAAAATAACATATTCCCCTTGGTTACTTCTGACGTGGCATACCTAGGCCACCGGGCCCGGGTGAATCCAGAAAACTGGCTCGATATCTTCCTAAATTAAAACGAAGGAATGAATATGAAGACAAGTATTATGAAGTATTACCAAAAGTGTAATTATCCAATAATACTTTAAACTAATTATATCAAAATTAGTAAAAAAAAGTGAGCGGCAACCAAGTACCCGCACATTCCTCAAAAAAAAAAAAAAAATATTAAAACTAACCTAAATTCTACGAAAAGAAATACGACTTTCGTCTCCAAATAGAACCAGGCTGATTGATCACGAACGGCTGAGACTAATAGCCCTTAAGGTTAAAGCACTCACAGTTTATTATTACTATCTAAACATTTATCTTTTACTAATTTGTTTTGATTTCCACGAAAAACAGATCGAAATGCGTAAGTTCAACTGTATTGATGAAATGTTTTTGTTTCGCATTGTTTGACATTTATTATGACTTAGACACGAGGAGCTCGTGGCTAAGTAATAACAGCCGCACGGGTCGATCCATCAGGTTAAGCTACGCTTGCCGGGGTTGGTCAGTGGATGGGTGACCGTCTTTACATATCGAGATTCCGCCGTGCCTCGGAAAGCACGTTAAGCCGTTGGTCCCGGCTGTTATTCGTGAATCTTTGACAGTCGTTACGGGTCGTCAGAAGCCCGAAAGTCTGACAACCAGTCTTACCAAGGGGTATCGTATTACCCAGTTACTGGGTTGTGGAGGTCAGATAGGCAGTCGCTCCATGTAAAATACTGGTATTCAGCTGCATCCGGTTAGACTGGAAGCCGACCCCAACATAGTTGGGAAAAGGTTAGGCACGTTGATTGATTGTTTGACATTTATTATTTGCTAAAACAGATTGAAAAAAACATGTTTTATTTTTAGAAAATAGTCGATGCTCATTTAATTTTAGGTCCGTATTACAGAAAGAAACTCAAGCACTGATCTTTGTTTAAATCTAGTTTTCAACCAATCAAATGGCTTGTATCTAGTTTTAAGTAATGCTTGAGTATTGAGTGACGTTCTGTAATACAGACCTTAGTCTTGTATCGTTGATTTTTGTTTCACATGTTTGACTTACTGTGTTGTGTACGTTTGTATGAGAAAATAAATAAATTTAAATAAGCTCAAACTAAAGAAATCTTGCTGATTATTTTATGACAAAGTTATATTACCTATGTGGCTAACCATCCCTATCTTATCGAGGTAAGTGCATACCCTTCCGAAATCGATTACTGTGACGTCATCAAGACCCGCGGCTGACTCGGTGTTTCACGATAATGATTAATTGCGTCAACACTACGTCATCATTAAAGCGTCTTGATTAATGATTGCGTATTCAACCTTCTACAGCGATGACGTGGCAATTTTTATCGGTGAAATTGATAAAGTTTTTGTGGAAAATGTATCAAAATAAATTAAGGTTGTTTTTATCTACGGTGAGTAGTTTTAGATTTATGAAATCAAGTGCATAGGTACCTACGCTGAAAAGAAATGATGTTCTTTCTGAGTTGTATGCGTGTACCACAGAATACATAATAGTACAAGTACAGAAGATTCTCTCCGCAATATAATTTAAATTAATAGCGACTCTTGCTACGACACAATAAAGTGCAAATTCCGGTCGCACGGCGTTAATATTCACCTAAAAGTTGCTTCTCTTTCTATCGCGAAACTCTTATACCTCCTGACTCATTAGGATTTCTTTTACTACGCGGCGTGTGAGCGAGTATCGAACTAATGTGTGAGCCAACCGGTGCGCGGCAGCCTACACTAAATTGTGTCGACAAGTCGAGCCCGCCGCGCCAAGCGCATTCTGCATTATAGGTATGAAGCTACAAGTATTAACTTGTAGCTTCATACCTATAATGCAGAATGCGCTTGTCCTGCTTATAACTCAAAGCAATCTAGGGGGTAACACCGCTAATTACAAATTTCTACATGCAGTAGGTACATAATAGCATTAAAAAGGTTTTCAAACAAGTCGAATTAAACCATGCGAAAAACTAAGAAAGTCAGACGAAACTCGACTACACAGTAACAAACGCCCAATACGGGTTAAAAAGTAGTAGTGTTACATTTGTATGAGATAAGAAGAACAGCCACATGGGTCGATCCAACAGGTTAACCTACGCTGGCAGGGGTTAGTCCGTGGATGGGTGACCATCTTTACATACCAAGACTCCTCCGTGGTGTCCTGGCCGTCATTGGCGGATCTTTGACAATTATTACGAGTCGGCAGAAGCCCAAAAGTCTGGCAAACATCAATAACAGTCTTACCAAGGGGTATCGTGTTACCCAGTTACTGGGTTGTGGAGGTGAGACAGGCAGTCACTCCACGTAAAATACTGCTATTCAGCGGCATCGGGTTAGACTGGAAGCCGACCCCAACATAGTTGGGAAAAGGCTAGGATTAATTTCTATGAGATAAAATCTCATTAAAATAAAATATCAATCCCTGCTATAGTAGCAGGGATTGATACATGCCAACCACGTACGGTAGCAGGGATCCATTGTAAAATAAGAAAACCTTACAATTCGTTTAGCTTTAATTCGAATGTTTCTTTTCTGTTGTTGGTACGTTCACTATAAGGAGCTAAATTCACAGCCCACAGTGTTAATCAGTGAATTCACTTAATTATTTTGTTCAGCTTGGTAGGCGGTCTTGTAATCGGAGTTTTTTTAGGGTTCCGTACCTCAAAAGGAAAAAACGGAACGTTCCGTACCTCAAAAGGAAAAAACGGAACCCTTATAGGATCACTCGTGTGTCTGTCTGTCTGTCCGTCTGTCCGTCTGTCACAGCCCATTTGCTCCGAATCTAATGGACCGATTAAGTTAAAATTTGGTACACATATGGATTTCTGTGACCCAAACACGTACAGCTAAAGTAAATATATGAATTTTGAATATAAGAGTCACTTTTAGGGGAAAAATAAGAAAATTAAAAAAAAAAGTTTTGTATACTGTACCGAATGACATATCAAATGAAAGGGCTTAGTATGAGGGTCTCAAATATTTTTTTTTATAATTTTAAAATTTATTTTTTTAAAGTTATTTAAGAAAATAGACGAAAATTGACCATTCCCCCCCCCCTTATCTCCGAAACTACTGAGCCTAAAATTTTGGAAAAAATATAGAAAATAGTTCTATACCTGTAGATTACAGGAAAACCTATAGGAAGTCTGTGGTCTTAAAATAACATGGAAAATCTATAACATAAAAAAAAATCAAAGTCCTGACTGAATCACTGACTAATATACCAACGCATAGCCCAAACCAATGGACCTAGAGACTTGAAATTTTGCACATAGGTACCTTATATAGTGTAAATATCCACTAAGGAAGGATTTTTGGAAATTCCATCCCTAAGGGGGTAAAACAGGGGATGAAAGTTTGTATGAAAAATCCTATCCCTTGAGTTAATAGACTTGAAACTAAGCACGAATATTCATCTAAGTAAATTATAAAGTTTATCATTTTTAGTTTTCCTAAACTACCCCCTAAGGAGGGATTGGGGTGTCAAAGTTTGTATGGAGGAGCTTTAACACGCGGTCCGATTAACTCAAAACTCAGTTTTTATACTTCAGACCAAAAATTAAGACTAACGTGTATTAGGGTTTTCCAAAAATCTACCCCTAAGGGGTGAAAAGTAAATTTTATAGCGGAGGATTTTATTGGGGGCTTGATTAACTCTAAAATTGGTGTAAATAATGTTTGAGTCAAGTTATGGAAACATACCAGACGATTTTTGAAATTCTTTAGGTATCTGTGTTCGTGAAAACAGAGATACAGTTTATATGAAAAATCTTATTAATTTGGTTAATGAATTTGAAACTTAGCACAAATACTTGCATAATTAAGTAATAATGTTTGTCATTATTAGTTTTTCAAAACTACGCCTCAAATGAGGTTTAGGGATGTTAAAGTTTGTATAGAAGAATTTTAAAGCGCAGTCCGATTAAAAAAATGGTAAGTACTTTGAGTCAAGTTAGGAAACTTGCCAAACGAATTTTCACCAATTTTGACGATGTTTTAAGGAGTAACTTAGGCTATTTTTATTTTAGAAAAATAATTAGGATACCGCGCAAGAAAATTAAAATCCGTGAAATCAGACAACCACGTACAGCCCAGTACAAACTTACTAAGCCTCCGCTGTCTATTACGGCTATAACAACAAATAATAAAAATAAAATAAAGTTAAAAATTTAATGGGTCGGTCCCCGTACAACAAACTTTTCATTTTGAAAAAAAAAAAAAAAAATTTTAATATAGCATGTGGGGTGTCATGTCATTATTTCATCACCGCTGCTCTCAAAACAGTGAAGGAATACATCGTGAGGAAACCGGCATGTCCTAGAACCAAAAATTCGAAGACATGTGACATCTACCAACCCGCACTGGGCCCGCGTGGTGGATTACGGCCCACTCCCCCTCACCGAGAGGAGGCCTGTGTCCCAGCAGTGGGACCATTATAGGCTGATTATGTGTTATGTGGGGTGTCATCGTCTAGAACTCATTGAGTAGAGTACAAAATATTTTTTTATCTTTTAAAATTAAGAAATAGGGAACCGTAAAAGTTGTAAATTTTAGACCATTTTTGTACAAGCTCTAGCGCAACAATTCAACAAATTAGGAATTTGAAACTTCTTTATACCATGTAAGTACCATGAATACTGTATTTAATCAACAATACTGAAAACGGCGATTCATAAGGTATTTTGTTTAAACATGGGTGATTTTCTGCAACTGCAAAAAATAACCTTGTAATTCACAGTATCATTATAAAATAAGTAAAAAGTTATCTTTGCGATTGTTAAACATATAATATGGTACGGAACCCTTCGTGCGCGAGTCCGACTCGCACTTGACCGTTTTTTTTAAAGCATTTAGCTTTTCATTTGCCTTTTGGTAATACCCTGTTTTACTATTTACATACCACAGTTTCGCATTTTCTTCTGACAAAAGCCGATCGATACTGTAAAAATCTCACTGTGAAAACTTAGGTGAAGTGAGCTTGAAGTGTGCTGTCAAATGTGTATATCCTTAGTATCTGCCGATCTATTCTGTAAAAATCTCACTGTGAAAACTTAGATGAAGTGAGCTGTCAATAGATCTATTCTGTAAAAATCTCACCGTGAAAACTTAGGAGAAGTGAGCTGTCAATATTGTCCATCCCTAGGATCTGCCGATCTATTCTGTAAAAATCTCACCGTTAAAACTTAGGAGAAGTGAGCTGTCAATAGTGTCCATCCGTATTAGTTATCTGCCGATCTATTCTGTAAAAATCTCACCGTGAAAATTTAGGAGAAGTGAGCTGTCAATAGATCTATTCCGTAAAAATCTCACCGTGAAAACTTAGGAGAAGTGAGCTGTCAATAGTGTCCATCCCTAGGATCTGCCGATCTATTCTGTAAAAATCTCCCCGTTAATACTTAGATGAAGTGAGCTTGAATTGGTCTGTCTTTAGTGTCAATCCCATGACAGCTCACTTCACCTAAGTTTATACGATATTTTTTTTTAAGATTATATCGTCTTATGAAATGACAGCTCTTTTCAAGCTCACTTCACTTGTTTTCACAGTGAGATTTCACAGAATAGACCGGTGAACTCAATACCAACGTGATTCAAGCCACACTTGGCAGGCTTTTATTCTACGTCAATTTCCATTTTATTTCCGGGGCAGGAAACAAAATAATATTATTGCTGTCCCATGTATGTTTTATTCGATTTGATGGCAGTCTGATTCGAGAGCAACCAAAATAAAGAGAAACTTGTTTTTGTTCTCCATTCTGTCATGTATTTGTTTACTTTTCCACACAATTTGTAGCAGGCTTTATTTTGTATTGTATTTAACCGTATTGGCAATTGAATTTTATCTGAAATGAATGGTCGTGCTTTCACTGTATGAGAAGAAAGAGGCCTTTGCCCAACAGTGCGGCAATAATATAGGATGGTATTCTAAGTACAAACCTTTTTTCCAAAAAAAAAAGACTAGGTACTAAGGGCCCTCGCTCACGGCGACGTTTTGTAGCGATGCAGTAGCGATGCTGTCGCGCGTCCGCATCGATACAGTCGCGAAGCGGTCGCTAGCTGTGTGCCCTCGCCCACGGGCCCAGATTCAGTCGCGATGCAAACGCGACACTGGTGCGCTTCTGTCGCGATGCAAACGCGATTCAGTAACGGCACAAAAATACCTGCGATCGCTACAGTTGCAAGATGGACTCCGTTGAGGCAACATTCGTCACGTTGTCTTTGGTGCTGCTTTTACGTAAGCAGCCGAAGCGTAGGCAACGAAAGCTCGGTTCTCCACTCACGCGCCACCCTCCCTCTGTTCTCTCCCCGATGTCGTTCGACACGGTCGCGCGTTTGCATCGATACAGTCGCAATACTGTAGCGCGTTGGCATCGCTTCTGTAGCGCGTTGCAAATGCGACTAACGCGCGTTAGTAGCGATGCAGTCGCGCATTTCGTAAACGCGCGACAGCATCGCTACTAAAAGTCGCCGTGGGCGAGGGCCCTAAGTGAAAAATAACTTTTATTCCGGAAGTCGGTGTCTTTGGATTTGTATTTTAGTTTTATTTCACTTTTACTATGGGACCAAACCTGAAATCGCAAAAAAAATGTGCTGTTCTCTACATTTATGTTTGCATTTAACTCGTCAAAGTGTAGGAAACGGCAGATTTTCGCGATTTCAGGTTTGGTCCTCTAAACCCTTACCCTCTTACAAATAAAACACGGAATAAAGGAATAACCATACATTTTCATGGGTTTAAATTTGGAATAACTTTATTCTGTGTTTATTAGTAAGACGGTAAGGCTGTATGTAAGCTATGTACTAATATATAAACCCTTTGGTAAGGCTGGTTATCAGACTTCCGGGCTTCTGACTATCTGTAAGGCCTTGCCCCCACTGAGGTAAAAAATTGCGCGAAATTTTTATCACATTTCTGTAACACATGGTACGTATCTTACGTAGCTACACGCACTGTTGATTTAAAACTCTGTGGTTTGATGCAGATTTGACGCGATGTGGTGCGAATTTAATTCGCGCGAATATTTTGTGGAGTACCTACGGTGTTGTATGACGCTCCTCGCATAGCGAAACAAAAATCGTGCGAATGGGTGCTCACCGCTTAGTAGTACACCGCTCCTATACATAGGAGACCTCCCCTGTGGGACTTGATGCGAAATACCACGATAAGATCATTAAGGTAAGGTTTTGGGAGGAAAGGAGATGTTTCGAAATGGGCCAGGTCTATGTACACTACTTCAAAAAAAAAAGAGAAAAATCCGTTGAATTCGGGAAAAATACAAATAATTCATGTATACTGTTGTGGAAGTGAATTCATGTCTATCAATTAATTTTATCGACTTTCAACATAGCGTCTCACCGATTTAATTACTCTGTGCTTAAAAAACAATGAAAGTGCCATCAGTCACTTTCGACCGTCTTTCGACCATAGTACTTCCACCTCTGACCTACACACAACTACGTACAATTATAGAGGTCAGTGACTTCCATGCTTTCGACAGAAATAAACATGTCAAACGTCATTAATCAATCAAAATGACAGCTTACCGCCATGACGGGTTTTTGTTGTGTGTTGTAATTTCAAGTGTAATTTCTTGCACTTTACCAACTAACAAAGTCATGTTATTGGACAGTTGAGAACTTTTTTAAATGTATTTCCTTATTTCTAAGTATAGTGTAGAAGGACCTGGCCCAGGCTCCATACATTTTGGAACATCTCCTTTATAACTAAAAGAATATATTTTATACAATATTTATGGGTTACTTGTTGACATGCGTGTCTACCGAGTTCTAATGGAACTGACAAAAATCGCGAGATATTTTATTCGCAATGAGTCTTAGTTGCAATTCTGTAAAATAAACATAAACTGCGCGAATAAAAAGCGCGTGGTGAGATTTCGCAGTGCGGGCTAGACCTTACGACTACAAAGATCTTCGGAATGACAGCCGTGAGCAACGGCTTAAGGTGCTTTCCGAGACACGGAGGGGTCTCGGTATGAAATGGGGTATCTACGGACCGATCTTTGCAAGCGTTGCTGAACCTGCGATCGATCGATTACCTTAGACACGACTCCCTCCTTAAGTTATTTGTAGTTTAATAGATGGAAAAATAAAGAGTGATAGAAAATAAGAGAATTGGTGGCCCTGTGGCACCCAGCCCTGGCAAACCCAGGGGCGCTTTTCTTCGTGTAATTTATTTCACCAGTGCTCTCAAAACGGTGAAAGAATACATCGTAAGGCTGTTCTAGCACCAAAAACGAATGTTATCGGCTGATTATGATACTAAGCTAGATAGAAAAAGCTAAACGTTATGATAACATTCGCAGTATTCACATCGCTTATAAATCCTTCACATGTCCTTACCTATACCAGAAAAAACCGGTCATGAGCGAGATGGACTACTGTTCCGATTTCTGAAAAAGTGTGCTATTTAAAGACATCGTTTTGTTTTTCCTGTAATATTATTAAATTAATATATCTCTATGCAAACTTCGGAGATAAGGGACATCGACATTTTTTTAAGTACCTACATTTTTCATCAAAAGTCGAAAAGTATGTGGCCTAAAAAAAAGCAAAATGTTCGAGAATGTGCAAACAGCGCTCTTTCATATGATGCCTCACGTAGCCCCACTTCAAATTTTTAAGACTCCCTTTCAGTGCCTGTTGCAAAAAAAAAAATATATATATGCGAAATAGTTGGGCAAACGTCATCTAAAACTGTCCCAAATTTCAAGTTGATAGCATTATTAGTTCTTGAGATATCCAGCTGTGACAGACAGACAGACAGACACCGAGTCTCAATATAAGGGTTCCTTTTTACCATTTTGGTACGGAACCCTAAAAAACGTTAAAAAAATCCAGCTAACGTGCTAAAAGAGCGCTCGGTGCGAAAATTCACGAAGGTTTCAACATGTACATTTAACTTTATAACAGGATTGTCGCCCGTTGGCATCGCTAATGGAATGTGTAAACTATTCGAATAAAGTTATACTGTTACTTGCTTTTGTACTTTTAACCTAACTAGCTTTCGTTCGTACATTCTGTAGCATGCTACGGAAATAGAGCTACAATTTTTCTTTTTTCTTTTTAATCGACTTCAAAATACGTAGACCAATTTCTCCGTCAACTGTGGACCGATTTTGAAAATTCTTTTTAATTTGAGTATGCTCTCGACGTAATCATTGTCACCAAGTCAGAATCTGATGAGAGGATCCCATGGAAATTGAGGGAAACCCTCACATTTTATAGGTACTCCTATAGAGATTTCAGTATTTTTGATAGTAACTCGTATCCCAGACGACAAAAAAAAATCTTTAAATTCGTATAAATATCCTACACCTACGCAAGATTTAAAAAAGCTATTTTTATATATAATTTATGGTGTCACAAACATAGTATTATCGAAACCATGTTATCATGAAATGTATCTTTTCTCAAAGTTATACAAGGTGTAAAATAAATAACCCACAACCTCTTAAGGGGTCATTGTACTCATCATTATGAACAACTTTTACTATGGGACCAAACCCCAAATCGCGAAAAAAAAATCAGCTGTTCAGTACATTTTGACGAATTATGCGAACATAAATGTATTGAACAGCTGATTTTTTTTTCGAGATACCGCGAAAATTTTTTTGTAATGTGTTTGTTTTTCGATGTCGAGTATGTGGACGAAGTTCTTGCAGTTAATTTTTTTACATCTAATATTATAACTTTATTATAACTGTTATTTTACGAATAAAACGCTTTTGAATTTTGCGTGCTCGTGGCTACACTCACGAAACAAAAAGGACGTTATTTTTTTTTCTCTTCAACATACCTACATTCTTTTTTATTTTATAACAATTTTACTCGCCAAACTTTTAAGTATGTGTGCAATTTGTGCATTTGCCCACTTGTCACCTTTTCGAAAGTCGTTTATTTTATTCATGATATTTTCAGTACGTTGCGCGTTGTAGGAATATAGTCACAGTCATGCACAGTGCAAGTAAAAACTTACAATTCAATGTTTTTTTTTAGATACTGAACTCATTAATTACTTAAAAAGTTTGTAATATAAAAAAATGGTCTGTTATAATTTTATAACAACCAACGTTTGCCAACGATCAACCCTTAAACTCAGCCGTACTTAGCCACACCTTTGTACCAAAACTGAAAGCTTTCTCAAACTTAGTCCAGAACCCAAGACCTCAATTAAGTAAATGTCTCAACAAGTGCAGTTAATGTAATACTGAAACAAAGTACATTAGTGCAATGAAGTTGTATAAGCTATATCGGGTTAAGACTATGAAACGGGTAAAGGACGGTTTATGTACCTGTCGGTTATGTAATCCGCCTCGCTCGGTTCGGTACCCTCAACCAAGTGGCCGTTCTTTAATTTTTATTTTGTTTTGGATATTTTTAAAACGATTATCGTATTTTTCTTTCACAACCTCCCTTGTTTTTCATTATTTTTATTGGATGTTCATCCGTGTGATGTTAAGATACAAGTGGCTGGGAAAATGCTACATCTATGATTGTCACAATTTTTTTGTTGACTTTCAAGTTCAGTTTGTCAGTGCCGCCGGGGTCGCGGGTTGTTCGTTCGTGGCCCTAGCACAGGCAACTAAAGGAACATGGGTGGGTTTTAGTCAGTAAAAGTCTGAGACGCCCTCCCGCTCCAAGTCATTTGATGATTTCCCATCCACATAAAAAAAAAAAAGTTGTCAGTGGTATCTTAGCTTACTTTTATTCTAAGGTGCCTACCCTAGTGGGGCAGCAAGATTTTAGAGTAGTGGAATCTACCCACCAAATCAAATTAGTGGGGCAGATTCCACTGCAAAATTATAGGCATTCCGCTTTGCCCCACCAGTGGCCACCCCACTGGTGGGGCAAAGCGGAATGCCTATAATGCCTCAGTGGGGCAAAGTGGAATAATTAATTTTTGCTGTGGCATTTATTTTACTTATCTCATAAACAGATCATAATACTTATTAGATAAGTACAGCAATGTGTATTAATAATTACATATTAAATTAATAGTAATAGTAATAGTAATAGTAATCTTTATTAATATTATTAATTAGTTCGCCGATTGATTACATTATTCAAAAAAACATCTTTTCATTTAACATTCTTAAAAATTAGGTACCGTGTGAGCGAGAGAGGTGACAAAATGCGACAGCCTTCTTAAATCATAAGAGGATTGTCTGCTAGACTTGTCAGTAAGTTATAAGTCTACCTCAAAATATACAACAACTTTCAAGTGTTTCCTTCACAATATTACACATACTTTACCCATTTCATAAAAAACGGTCAGCAAAAGAAGTCGGTTAACACTGCTATTTTTTGACATCATCTAAATTTACACAAAATTATACGATAACCTGCTTCTTAGCATGTCATTTATTTGATAGGAGATAATTTTCTTTAAAATTTACATCTGTTCCGATTTTAATGAAGATTTTTTTAAAATAATTAAGATTTAGAAAACTCTAATGCTAATCGACTTGTTGCTGACAGTACGATAAGATCTGTGATTAATAGCTAGAAAGTAATCCTTAAAGTAGATTTTCATTAGGTAATGAATCCGCACATCTAGTTCGATTAATTCCGGCTCGTTTGGTAATCCTCTCGCCTCGCTGCAGCTTACCACATCTGTGAGTAGTGTAGACTAGCTACTCAAGCTGGGTGGTGCACATAGTAGTAGATAGGTACTGTACTCAAACTCAAACTCAATGCATTTATTTTAATTAAACCAGTAAAAGCACTTTTGAAATGTCAAAGAGTTGGTCAGTTAGTCAGAAAATTGAAGCTAGTCACCCTATCCAAAACGTAGTTAAATGAACGGTGCTTTATGGAGGAGAACGGGCAAGAAACTCCACGGACACTCTTTTAAATCAAGATAAATAATACAAAATCTAAATATTAAAAAACGGAAGTAACTGACATAGCTTGCAGAATAAGCAAACTGAAGTGACAGTGGTCTGGCCATGTTTGTCGAAGGACCGATGGCCGGTAGAGCAGACGAGTCCTGGAGTGGAGATCGCGTATCGGTAAGCGTAGTGTGGGAACTGACGACTTATTGAAGGTGGCTGGGATAGACTGGATGCGGAAGTCAGAGGACAGGGTGTTATGGAGCAGCCTGGGAGAGGCCTACATCCAGCAGGTGACTGCGATAGGCTAAGTTTATTGATTGTTTCTTTTATAAGTGAGAACAATGTAAAAAAATATTTAAAAACAATTCAAAATGTAAGATTAAAGTAAGTTCTGGCAGTTAAGAGATGACCTGTACCCTAATTGCGTAACACATTATCGATCGGAGTTGGTTTCATTTTGAAACAAATTGCTCATCCATTGCTTCATATGTTCGAAAAATGGTCTGCTCGACAACGTAAATAACGCAATGAATGTTGTTGAACTGTCAAAATGAAACCAACTCCGATTGTTAATGTGTTACGCAATTAGGGTGCAGTCTCAAATGACGGCGCCCGTTCACGAACATGACGCATGGATCAGCACCATCCAGCTCAACCATTTTGAAGGGAACCACCGAATAATCCATCAGACGTGACACCATCAGCGACACATATAAGTGAGCATGACTATCGACATGGATTGTAGTTCGATTTGATTGAATACGTAAGTCAGGGAAATTAATTGCTTATGAAATGGAGACAAAACGTCAATTTGTGTGTGTAGCCATTTCATACAACTGTCAAAAAATTACAGTTGTGATTTTAATGTACAGACAATTTGGCAGCCAATTTGAGAAACAATTAATTACCCCGCCTTAACTTAAATTAAGAAATTGCTTGTAAGATTATTTTTTTATTTGCTGTTGAATTTTAGATTATATAGATAACACACAAATAATTGCCCGTGTCATCAATATGGCTTAATCTAGGCTCTTGTGATACATGAACTCCTAGTACGTGAACCAGGGCTACAAAGATATTTGTAACTTTGAATTGCACGCGGCTTTACCCGCGTAGAGGTTGGAAATTATCCCACGCGAACATCTACCCGGATAAAAAGTATCATGCCATACTTAACTTTGTATACTTGAATTTCTTGTGATTCTTGTTTTGCCCCTACCCTTCTTTACATAAATTAAAGTCAGAAGTCAGTTCTTTCTGATAGCGATCTCTTCTCCAGAGAGATGTATGTGCCGTATGCTTTGTATCATTTAACTGGTCTGTTCGTTCATCTTTGAGAGCCGAATTTCCCTACGGTGTTCAACTGGAATAGAATGGCATACTATTCGTGTAAAACCTGATAATCGAGTTTTAAAATGTATGGACATTGGTTGTTACGCTTTATTTTAGAAGTAAAATGGAACTTATTTTTAGTAGGTAAAGTGTATTTTTCTGTCATCTGTACAACATTAGTTTTTGTTTACCCTAAACCCGAAAAAGGGTCATTGTACTCATAATTTTGAACAACTTTCGCTGTAGGACCAACCTTGAAATCGCAAAAAAAAAATGAGCTGTTCCATACATTTTGTCGATTTAAGTGAACACGAATGTATGGAACAGCTGTTTTTTTTTCTGATTTTTTATCGCGCCGCCACCACATTTTCATCACATTTCAAAACGGACTGAATTAAAATATCTTCGCAAAGTTGGTATACCCGAAACCGCATCGTCAAAACTGCAATGCAGTCATCAAATTGAAAGAACGTTTCCTTATATTTCCTAACCAAATATTAGGGTACCCGAAACGAATTAAATGGAGTCACGTTATTTGACAGCACCACAAAATTCAACCTTAACTTTACCTTACAAAGTCCAAATTACTTTGGTGTAACAAATTCATATATAGACGTAATGTCTGCCTAGGGAAATTTTATACTTTTAAGGGGAATATTGTAGAGGGCCGCATTCGCGAAATGAGGTACTTATACCGTTATTAGCCAGTAACGTGCTAATTACAATCTTGAGAATATAATTGCCTTAAGAAAGAATTAAATTCTGAGTGGTACACAGGTTTTATGATTTTTGAAGAAATGAATTTGTAATAGGCCCTTTTATTTTTTATTTTATTTTTTATTTATTCGGAAAAACAAACGGTTACACATAATATATTACAAACTAGCTGCGCCCCGCGGTTTCACCCGCATAAGTCTCGTTCCCGTAGGAATATCTGGATAAAAAGTGGCCTATGTGTAAATCCAGGGTGTCATCTACCTCCATACCAAAGTGTATCAAAATTGTTAAGCCGTTTGAACGTGAAAAAGTAACAAACATACACTCACAAACTTTCACCTTTATAATATTAGTGTGATGTGATAGTGTGATAAATATATTGCAAATAAATAGACCATACATAAAAAAACCGGTCAAGAGCGAGTCGGACTCGCCCACCGAGAGTTCCGTTCCGATTACTGAAAAAGTGTGCCGCTTAGAGACATCGTTTTATTTTTCCTGTAATCTTTACATAAACTTCTATCACATAGAATAATTTCGGATTTTTCTCTTTGCAAACTTCGGAGGTAAGGGGGGGGGAATGGTATTTTTTTAAATATTTTTCATCAAAAGTCAAAAACTATGCGGCGTAAAAAAAAATAAAAAATAGCTTGAGAATGTGCAAATAGCGCTCTTTTATATGATACCCCACATGCCCTAGTAGCCCCACTTTAAATTTTTAAGACCAACTTTCAGTCCCTGTTGCAAAAAAAATGTAAATGTTTTTATTTCTTTCTTATTTGCAAAATAGTTGTGTAAACGTCATCTAAAACTATTCTAAATTTCAAGTTGATAGCATCAGTAGTTCTTGAGATATCCAGCTGTGACAGACAGACAGACAGACAGGCAGACAGACAGACGGACAGACAGACAGACAGACAGACAGACAGACTGAGTCACACCATAAGGGTTCCTTTTTACCATTTTAGTACGAAACCCTAAAAAACAAAGACAATATTGATACAGTAAAAGTATGACTACGAATAGATAAGTACACATAAATTACAGCAGCAAGGAACACTAGAGAGATCAGATAATATCCACATAAATGTTTGATTGTGAAGCAACATGTTTCGAAATCCAACGGATAAAGCAAATAGATCCAAGTTTAAGAAAAACTTATTGAAATTGCCTGTGAGGCGACGTAGAGGTGCCCCTAGCCTCCATTCGTACGACCAGGAGTGACGGCGAAAACAGGTCGTGTCCCTGAATGGTTCTAGGAACAACATAGCATAACTTGTTACAAATATCCATACGATCATACGAGTAGTTACACAGATAGTATAGAAACATTTAACGAATTGAACATGAATTTATTGCCAAGAAAAAATTAAACATTGTAGTTGAAAAACATGCTCTCCCATACATTCCACCTGCAAATGTAAGTTTGTACGTTACCATGTTATTTTAAGACCATAGACTTCTTATAAATTTTCCTGTAATTCCTCTTAAGGTATGGAACCCTAAAAATTAAGGTTGACTGGTAGAAAATGCCTCAGGCTTTAAGTCCGCCTTTGTACAGCATTTTTTACTTGTGCATAAATAAAGTTTAAATAAATAATTAACTATAGGTGTACCTATAAAATTTGAGGGTTTCCCTCGATTACCATGGGATCCCCTCATCAGATTCTGACTTGGTGACAATGGGATGGGTGACAATTGGGGAAAAAAATATATATACGCGACGAATTGATAACCTCCTCCTTTTGTTTTTGAAAAGTCGGTTAAAAATAGCTTGGAACACAAAGAAAACGTACGTAGAAAAAACGCAGCTGTACTATTTACGTGGGCACATTTAAAGCTCATTTGGAACACATTTCTTATTACGACACTCTAGAGACATGAATAAAATTGATTTATTTACATCCCAAACCCAGGCAACTCATTTGGAACACAAACCCTAAATAACCTTATTTTTCGTAAAATATTTGTTATTCAACGAGGGATATTAATTGTTTATCAAATTGACAAACTACGTCAATTTACCGTGTTCTATATAGGAAAAAAATGTGTTTATTGATATTAGAACAAAAAACACTTTATTAATATGAAAACAGAACGAAAACAATGCTTAAAATGTCAAGAGCCATGCAAATATGAAATGGCTATATTATATAGCCATTTCATATAACTGTCACAGAATGACAGTTTTCATTTAAATATACGGAAAATTTATATTGGTAGTCAATTTGATAAAGAATAAATTTCCTTGCGTCTTTTTACACTTTTTATTAGATTTTTTTATTATTATTATTTTAATTTGCTGTGTATTATTTTGTGTGCTTTTAGTCTGTGCTACATAAATGTATTTTATTTCTTTCTTTCTTTTCTTTCCCTGACTTTACCTATACAAGATGTATCAGAAAGGTGTGGTCTTACTGACCATCAAACTGAACACCTTTCTCCGTGGGACCAACATCGTAATCGAGTAAAAACGTTTCCTATACCAATATTATACGGAGGAAAGATTTTTTTGTTTATTTGTTTGTTTGTACCGAATAGGCTCTGAAACCACTGGACAGATTTTAACCATTTTTCCTCCAATAGAAATCTAAATTATCAGGAAGTGACATAGGCTATAATTTACTTTCATACAATTTAGAGATCCTTAAGAAAATTTCAATAATGTAACCCAAAATAGCAAAATTTTGTCTATAAAATTCATTATTTGGCGTGCGCTGAGAAAACTATTGATGATACATAAAAAGTATGTATGTGAGGGGAAGGGGAGGGGTTGGTGAGGGGAGGAGGGGGAGATGGAGGGGACGAGGTGGTGAGGGTGGGAGAGGGAAGTGGAAGTGGTGAACGGGGTATGAGAGTGGGTGAGAGGGGCAGGGAGAGGTAGCGGGAAGGGGATACGGTGAACGAACGTGTTAATCTCTGGAACTAACAGACTTTGAAATTTGTTTTTTGCATTCATTGCGGAGCTAAAAGAAAAAAGGCAGAAATAACGCTAAGTGAAAACGAAATAATAGCGCGGGCAGGCAATGCGATGCGACGGGGTGGGTCGAGGGAATAAGAAATTTTACGCGGACGAAGTCGCGGGCAGCAGCTAGTTACAAATAAAAAGAAAACAACCGACTTCCAAAAAAAAAAAAAACCGGTCAACAGCGAGTCGGACTCGCGCACCGAGGGTTCCGTTCCGATTTCTGTAAAAGTGTGCTATTTAGAGACATCGTTTTATTTTTCCTGTAATCTGTACACAAACTTCTATCACATAGAATAATTTCAGATTTTTCCCTTTGCAAACTTCGGAAATAACGGTACGGTATTTTTTTTTTAATTTTTCATCAAAAGTCGAAAACTATGCGGCCTAAAAAAAAAATAAAAAAATGTTTAAGAATTTGCAAATAGCGCTCTTTTATATGATACCCCACATGCCCTAGTAGCCCCACTTTGAATTTTTAAGACCTTCTTTCAGTACCTGTTACAAAAAAATATAAATATTTATATTTTTTCTTATTTGCAAAATTAGTTAGGTAAACGTCATATAAAACTGTTCCAAATTTCAAGTTGATGGCATTAGTAGTTCTTGAGATATCCAGCTGTGACAGACAGACAGACAGACTGAGTGACACCATAAGGGTTCCTTTTTTACCATTTTGGTACGGAACCCTAAAAACACTACAAAGTGAAAAATAAGTTTAATTTCGGAAACCGGTGTCTTTAGATCTGTATTTTGGTTTCCGAAATTAAAGTTATTTTTCACTTAGTACCTAGTGTTTTTTGTTGGAAGTCGGTTGCTTTTTTTTTTTTAAAGTTTTTTATTTTTCACTTTTTAGTGGGTCAGTTTGGTCACTAACCAAAAGCCAAGACAAGTTTGGTCATTTGATTAGGTTTTGTTTGGTGGATCATTCATCTAAGTTACAATAGCCTAATGTCAACTACCCATCAGCTTTTACAAAATATTGCTTTTCCCGATGCAGGGATGTTAATTTTTGAGCAGTTCTCCTAGTAAGAACCAGGAGAACTGCACCCTGCACCATACCATACGCATTGTGACGAGGTTAAATTACTTAGCAACCGTATTAAAGTAATCCAATCGCAACCCGTGAAATACTTAGGTATAATTGAGTAGTTCCCATGGCCATCTATGATCTTCATCATTAGTTCCACTTTACTAAATGGTGTTTTCCGAGAGCAAATGCACGAGTACTATAAAAGTGTAGTGTAGTACTATAAGAGTACTATAAAAACATCCAAACGCTATTAGTGTGCCTACAAAATTTGAGGGTTCCCCTCGATTTCCATTGGGTCTTCTGAATTGGTTACAATGAGATCACCTCGAGAGCATCAAAATTTCAAACAAAAAAAAAAAAATTAAATCGGTCCATAATTTTACGGACGGAGACATCGCGTAACAAACACACAAAAATAAATACAGGTGAATTGAGAACCTCCTCCTTTTGGAAGTCGGTTAAAAAATTATCAGCTGTCCCGTACAAAGCTTCATTCTACTCGACGGCTGATGATTTTTTCTCGATAACGATTTGACCACAACTTTCTGATTTATTTTTCATTCCACTATAGGAAACAAAATACGATCCAAATCCAACATCGATTCTTCAAAACGACTGACAAATGGCAAAACCTATGTAGGACATAAAAAGCTCTCATTCCCCATTTCTACTAAACATCTCATCGCAAAAGGTAAGCATTGGTTCGTGATAATTTAACGAACCTCATCGAGAACTGAATGCCTGAAGGTACTCACAGGATAAAGCCCATCTAAAAAAACGATGTTGGCATATTTTTTCCTCTTCAAACAGAAATGGGAAAATACAGGAACGACGCTCCCCGTCAATATGTAAAAATGGTGAGTAAAACCTTCAATGTCCACAAAAAAAGATGAAAGAAGGGAAAGCAAAATAAATATTTTTGTGTCCGATATCCGTGTCATTCTATAGAAAACGCTAGACCCAATTTGTATGAAAACGTAGCAACAATGACTAAGTGACAATTTCACCAATGAAACTGAACGCGTTCAAGAACTTTCAGTATTGTCAACATTCTACAACAATGATGACACTGACAGCTAATGAACACAGTTTAGATGTGCTCATCGTGTTCAGTTTCAGTGGTGAAATCCGACCCAAATCGTTTGGCGACGAAAATAGGCAAGGTCATGAGTTCAAACGGGTGCAGCTGAAATTACCGATTTTCTGCCAAACTAGACTATGGTTTTAGAGGAAATGCTTGTTCGTACCTACTAGTCTGCATGAAACAGGTCTTTGTTTTGTAAAGTGACAATATAAAATAATAAATAAAAATAATAAATATCCTTGGACATTTCACACAACGCCATCTAGTCCCAAGCTAAGCAACCTAATGCTTGTGTTATGGTAACGAGATGGCTGATAAACTACTTATATACATTTTTTTTTTGTAAATACCTACATATTATAGATAGAAAAACACCCAGACTCGGGACAAAAACTTGTAGGTCGTACAAATATTTGTTCCGTGCGGGAATCGAACCCGCGACATGCTGCGCAGCAGTCAATCGCTCAACCACTGCGCCAACCGTGTCGTCAAAACTACCTACATACTACCTACATAATGCCTAAAAAAGTGGTAAAAAAAAATATGCAACTGTATTTAAAGCGCCACTTAAAAACCTCTCAAATATTTTGACAACAGAGATGTCTTTCGCACACACAAACGTTCACACACAAACAGCAAATTGACTCGTAAACTTCTCAATTAATTTAAAACTACTTCAAAATAAGAACACATACATAAACTCATGCCTTCTTCCCGTAGGCAGAAACTACGCCACCTGCTACGATCCTTTAAAATACTGCTTTTGCCTCGTTTACGTTGACATCTGAACATACACGGCCGCCCGTTGGGAGTATTAAGCACCTGACCTTTCTGAAGAACATCACAAATAATGTCACTTTGTTCTACTAGGGCAACCCCTTTCACTCACATCTGCCTCGTTGTATCTTTATCAAAAGAATTCCACTTAAAATAGTTCTTTAGATTGTAAGCGACGACAAGAATATATATAGACGATCACATGCCTTACAACCCATTTAGGGGCTGTACCATCACATAAAAATGGTGCCGCCCATTCCTGCTTGTTGTATTATTTTGTTTTGTAAGTGCTTGGATTCCTGGTCAACTGTAAATTTACACGTGTATCAATTTCTCAACTTATAATAGTGGGTTCAATTCCTGCTTGTTGTATTATTTTGTATTGTAAGTGCTTGGATTCCTGGTCACGGCACCATTTTTATGTGATGGTACAGCCCTATTTGTGTTACTGAGCCACGTTACCCGGTGCTCCTTTGTTCTAAACTCAGCCTATCGTAGTCGCCGCTGGATATGCAGTCGCATCCAGGAGTAGCTGAAATAGTCCGCACATGAACATATTAGATTAGTATAATTATAAGGTCCCATTAAAATAGATGGACAAATCACAGGGTGTTCTTCTCATGAATATGAACAACTTTCACTATGGGACCAAGCCTGAAATCACGAAAAAAAATCAGCTGCTATGCATTTTGAAGAGTTTGGTGTAGATAAATGTACTGAACAGCTGATTTTTTTTTGCGATTTCAGAGTTAGTCCCATAGTGAAAGTTGTTCATATTCATGGGTACACAACACCCTGTGAAAATTTGTCCATCTATTTTAATGGGATCTTATAACAGGTGGGCCAAAAGAAGTCATCCGATGTTGTTTGGCTCTTATTTTTTTTTAAATGAAGAACTTCGATTCTGTTTTTTGATTACGTTTATTTGAACCTTTAGAATTTTATTGTTCAAGTCGAGAAGATGATATCGGCCAAATGGGTGCCGTCACAATTGATTGCCATACGGGTTCGTTTTATGGCATTTTTCAGCACTTCGGCGACAACTTCGGGCGACAGATTCTCGCACTCGTGTCGAATGTTGTCCTTGAGGGCTTCCAGGGTCTCAGGCTTGTTCACGTAAACACAAGGCTTCAAAAAACCCCACAAAAAAGTTTGGAACGGTTAAATCGGGCACACGTCAGTGCAAATTATATGTCAGTACCGTCACCATAATAACGACTTCCGAATAAAGTAAAATGGAACTCGTAGCAAACCTTTAAAACCCGGTGCCACGAACGCAAAATATAACTGCTGTTCAGGCTTTTAAGCAAATGCATTCCGGTTGCCAGTCAGCTTTGTCAATATTCACCTGAATTGAATGGAAATTGGAATGTTCCTAGTACGATCAGTAAGCTTTTCAATATCTGAACGTATATGTAGGTGAGGCTCAGCTAGTTTGCACGGAGGGAATGTAAAATGGCTCCTTTTCTCTCCTTTGTGAGGGTTTTTTATTTGGTATTTTTGCATTATATTGGTGAAAAATGGGGTAACGTGGGCAAATTTTAGTAATGGATTCTGAAAGCAATAAGAACGCTACTGTTCGTCTGTTGAAGTTTTAAACTGTTTTTATTAAGTTTCAGTTTAAATAACATTATGGGCCTATTTCACGATGTCCGAATACTCTTAACGGGTAAATTTAAAAACTTTTTCCCAAAAAAATTCAACCGACTTCCAAAAACAACACTACAAAGAGAAAAATAACTTTAATTTCGGAAGTCGGTGTCTGGTTAAATGTATTTTCGTTTTTTGCCATCGACTTCCGAAATTAAAGTTATTTTTCACTTTGTAGTGTGGTTTTTGGAAGTCAATTGTATTTTTGTGTCACTTTTTAGTTATACCTACCCCACACAAATCCTAATACCACTACCTGCAAAAGAAACTAGAACTTCATCCATATGAAAGTGGTGAAGAAATATGTATAATTGAAGCTAAATTCAAAAAAACTTTTTAACAAAAAAAAAACCAACTTCCAAAAATCACTACAAAGTGAAAAATAACTTTGATTTCGGAAGTCGGTGTCTTTCGTTTTTATTTACTTTCTTTTTCTTTGCCACCGACTTCCGAAATCAAAGTTATTTTTCACTTTGTAGTGATTTTTGGAAGTTGGTTTTTTTTTTGTTAAAAAGTTTTTATTTCTCGCTTTTTAGTGGGTCTGTTTATAATTTGTATAAGTTACAATAGTCTAATGTCAATTGCTCATCACATGTTACAAAATATTGCTTTTCCCGATGCTGGGACGTTAATTGTTGAGGAGTTCTGCTGGTAAGAACCAGGAGAACTCCTCAACAACCACTCACCACACGCATTGTTTGACCAGCGGAAATTGCTTAGCAACCATATTAAAGTAATCGAATCGCAACCCGAGAAATATTTATCATTGAGTAGTTCCGGTAGCCATCTGTGGTCTTCATCATCAGTTCCACTTCACCAAGTGGTGCTTTCCGAGAGCAAATGCACGAGCTACTATAAAAAATACCCAAATCGCTATAGGTGTGCCTATAATATTTGAAGAGTTCCTTCGATTTCTCCAGGATCCCATCATCAGAACTGGATTTTGACAAAAATGGGACCATTTGGGAAGTATACCCTTTCCAACAAAAAAATAATTTTTCAAATCGGTTGGCAAGCGACGGTGTTATGCGCGAACAAACATAAAAAAAAAAAAAAAAAAAAAAAAAAAAATACAAACATCCGAATTGAGAACCTCCTCCTTTTTTAGAAGTCGGTTAAAAACTAGCAAAGTTAATAAATTTTATATGGGACCAACATTGAGGTATCCTATCGAATAAAACAATTCTTTTTTTAAATCGAACGACTCATTAAAAAGTTATGCGTGGTCATATATACAAAAAAACCGGCCAAGTGCGTGTCGGACCACACACAATGGAGGGTTCCGTAGTTGAAAAGAATTTATCCCAAAAACAAACTTAACATTGGAGCCCAAAAAAAAAAAATATGCCATAAAATTACAAATTCACAATTTTCGGACTTTTTCCTTTACTTGTGCCGGGAGACCTTGCTTCTTGCCAATTTTCATTGTTCTAGGTCAACGGGAAGTACCCTATAGGTTTTGATTTACTTGCGACAGTTGCGAGTATCAAAATGTGTCGCAAAAAGGCCGTATTTTTTTATTGCATTGACTTAGAAGCTTGGGTTTTTTAGGACTCCAAGGGGCCACAAACCTACTTACTTAATATTAATTTCAACTTGATACCTCCACGCGTTCCTGAGAAAAAGGGTCTTGACAGACTGACAGACTTGAACATTTTTTTTATGTGATAGAATTAAAAATTAACAATTTTCGGACTTTTTCCTTATTTGTGTTGTACGACCTTGCTTCATGCCAAATTTCAGGATTCTAGAACAACGGAAAGTACCCTATAGGTTTTGATTTATTTGCGAGTATCAAAATGTGTCGCATAAATGGCCGTATGTTTTTATTGCATTGACTTTGAAGCATGAGTTTTTTAGGACTCCAAGGGGCCACAGACTTACGTATGTAATATTAATTTCAATTTGATACCTCCACGCGTTCCTGAGAAAAAGGGTCTTGACAGACGAACAGACGGACAAACAAGTGATCCTATAAGGGTTCCGTTTTTTCCTTTTGAGGTACGGAACCCTAAAAAAATAAAAAATATACGTGTCGAATATTGAACCTCCTCCTTTTTATTCCGTCGGTTGAAAAATGGAACAGAATTTGTATGAAATTATCTGACAAGTTAATCGGAACTTAATCGTAGGTGGTGAAACAGGCCCTTATTAACCTCTTTAAGACAGCACTAAAACATGTAAATTAATAATAATAATAGATTACATACTAAGTAAGTACTATAAACAACCGAATCTGATATGTACCTGGAAAGAGCGAAGCCGCTCACTGTCCACCAAACCGAACCAAAACCAAACCAAACCAACCAAACCAATGGCTGGAAAAGAAGGTTATCTTTGAAAATCTCAACCCGTTTCAATAAAAATCCAAGCACGTTGAGATAGCACATTCATAAAACGAAAGCCAAGACCTCATATGGCTATACCGGTGAGTAAAAACGCGAGCAAACCGCACAGCACGCCAATTCTGCTAGGATTGCCTTTTAAACCCCCACGTTACATGCTGCTTAATATCTGCGCTTCGCTGTGTGGCGGCAGTGATAGAGGGGTAAGTTGCTCATTATGTAATACAAAAATACAAAAATACAAAAAATACAAAAATGTTTATTTCATTACCATTAATTGTTAACATTTTGTTGGTGAATGGCGTCTCCTTTTAAGCAGATAATGCCTGTGTTAGAAGACGCCGCTCTTTCTTAGGTAGGATAAAAGATGATAAAAAAAATAAATAACAAAAAACTACTTAAGACAACATTTTACAAAAAATAGTAGGTATGTGTGTTCGCTTGTGAAGTAGGAGAGGTGTGGGGTGTGATGTGATGTGATGTGATGTGAGTTAAGTGGTGTGATGTGATGTGATGTGAGTTAAGTGGTGTGATGTGAAAGTGACTGACCTCCGTGAGTGGTGTGGGGGTGTGTGAGGGTGTGGGGGTGTGTGTGGGGGTGTGTGTGGGGGTGTGTGTGTGTGTATGTTAGTTCATGTGTTGTAGGAGTGACTCAGTATATGTGTATGTAAAGGGCTTTATCCAGTCTGTTAGTTTTTTTTTACAGTCATATAGTTGGTTGGGATATATGTATATTTGTTTGTTAACCCTATTATACAGTTGAGCAGATCGATGTTGATATTGCATAGCCGCGAATTTCGTTTTAGTCGGTGGTACTTGTGCAATCAGGTCATTTCGCCTTTTCAACATTACTTTTGGATCATATGAAAGAGTTTTAATACCTAATTAATACTACTAATTATTTATTATTTTACTGTTTGATGGTTAGGTGAAGAGAGCAGGAGTGTCTAAGGGAATACATCAGTAATTTTGTGTTTTAAAATTCCTATAAAACTAAATAAATCTGCCTAGCCTTTTCCCAGTTATGTTGGGGTCGGCTTCCAGTAATAACCGGATGCAGCTGAATACCAGTATTTTACATGGAGTGACTGCCTGTCTGACCTCCACAACCCACCAACCTCAATGGGCATTTGTGGACAAAAAGTTTATAAAACCCCATTGAAGAGGATTGTCAAAGGGGATTTCGGGAACAAGCCCAAAATCTCCAACGCTTTTTTTTTTTGGAAATGCTCATGCATGCACAACCACGGGGAGATAGTGCAGTTATGCGGGACTCTAACCCACTAAAACTCCACGGTGTCCTCCTCTCTGCCGCTTACAGCGGGAACACGGGCATGCCGCGAAAATCTCTACCGCTGCAACTCAAACCCCACATACGCTATCCAAGTTGTTTCAGCTTGGGGTCAAACAATCGATTTCATCCGATAGATGGAGGGCTTTGAGCCTTTCACAGACTAGTTCGAACCGGATTTACGAGTATCAATCTATGTTGGCTTTTGCTTTACACTACGTTAGATAAGTTTGGCTTACGGATTGAAGTTTTAAAAATGGCTGGGTGCACTGCAGATATGTGAAATTTTTTGTGCTTGTTAGAAAATGCTTACGAAATTCCATCATGCTTATAATGGGATATTTTACCAAGACCCCTCTGTGCTTCGGAAAACACGTTAAAACGTTGGTCTCGGCTGTCATTCGTGGATCTTTGACATTGACAGTCATTACGCATCGTCAGAAGGCAACCAGGTACCCAGGTCTCAAGGGTCAGGTACCCAGGGATATCGTATTACTCCGTTACTGGGTTGTGAAGCACAGATATGCAGTCGCTTCATGTAAAATACTGGTATTAATTTAACTGCATCCGGTTAGACTGGAAGCCGACTTCAACATAGTTGGTAAAAAGCTAGGCAGATGATGGTTTTAATACGGTATGTTACCTTATGCAGTCTATGATAGAGTCACTATTCGAAGAGAGCAAAAAAGTTGGCCTAGAAGTTAACGAAACAAAAACGAAACTGATGACAAACAAATACAAAGCACCAGTCATATGTTCATCTGCAAACCTAGAATACGTAGAGGAATATATATATCTAGGACATCTCATTGCATTTAGAGATTGCACTGACAAAGAAATAGAGAGAAGAATCAAATGCACATGGAATAAGTACTGGACACTGAAAGAAATATTTAAGAGCAAGATACCGACTAAACTAAAAACGAAAACCATGGAAACATGCTTACTCCCCACACTCACATACGCCTGCCAGACATGGCCCCTTACAAAACGGAATTTAGAAAAAATTAAAATATGCCAAAGAGGACTAGAGAGGAGCTACATGAATCTCAAGCTAAAAGACAGAGTGAAAAACAGTAAAATCAGAAGGAAAACCAAAGCAAAGGAAGTGGCGGAGAAAGTGCTGGGCTTAAAATGGAAGTGGGCTGGACACGTCCAACGAGTACCAGACGACAGATGGACAAAAATCACCACGAACTGGTATCCAATAAATATAAAACGCAAACCAGGTAGACCACACAAAAGATGGAGCGATGATATTGCAAAGATAGCAGGCAGAACATGGAGCAGAATCGCCAGAGACAGAACAGCTTGGAAACGGCTGGAGGAGGCTTTTACCGCTATAGATAGTGGTCCTTGTGCACCATAAAAAAAAAAAAAAAAAAAAAAAAAAAAAAAAAAAAAACCTGTTAAATATTTTATTTGTTTATAATGTCAATTATGGCATAAGTACTTAGTGTTAGATAATAAGGAAAGTGTGCAAGAACAATAAAGCTATTTTATTTTATTTTTTTATTTATTTTATTTATGTTACCTTATTGGTAGGTTAATGGTTAAAGTTTTATTAAGTATGGCGTGTGGCGTATAAATAGGTATTTTGTAAAAAATCATAACTTAACATAAGGTGACAGGACACATTTCGCCAGTAATGTTATAGTCCCATATTCAGACACAGACAGCACAGCCTACACTAATTATCTAATTTCTCTTGAATTCTCTATGTCTCTATTTCAGTGGTACAAAAAAGGGGCTTTGATATTTACTGCCACTGTTTTAAAAAATTTACTGCCTCCTTGGGCTTTTGGTTACCATTGAGAGTACTGAGTCCTTGGTTTAATTCCTGGATCGGTCAGGAGTTTCGAACAAGACAATAGCAGGACATTCTCAGTAGACTGAGAATAAAGAAATAAGTAACTCTGCTTATAGATAAATTAATCATGCTCAAAAGTAAGAAACTTTTCAATTCGAGACCTGAATGTGCCCAAATTTTATTCATAAACCACCTATTTGAATTTTTGCCTCCATTGTGAAAGATCATGACTCATGTTTATTGCATGCGAATCGAGAATTAATTGGTAATGTCACTTTGATTGAGTCTCGAATGGAATTACGTAGGTAAGTGGGTTTAAAATTAAATGTTGACATTAAGTCAATATAACTAGCAATTTATCGTATTATATCGAAGCGTGGTATAACTGAAATGGCGTGTAAGTGAAATAGCGTTATGGGTGTCTAGTTTGACGCGCGTGCTATACTTAAATTAATTTTTAGCTTATTAAGTTCTTAAAATATTTAAATACCTTCCTTTGGTTGCAAATTATAATGCACAATAAGGAACTGTTTGCGTATAATCGTATAAATTAGAAAATAGACGGTGACTTTAGATTTTTTTCTATAGAAAAAATTTGAAGTTTTGGTTTGTTTTGGTTTTAGTACAGCAGTAGAAAATATAGTCAAATAACACATGCGGAAAATCCAAACGATGTAACCATATAAATTTTGTTTTATAAGAAGCGCAGAAGAGCAGAGGCAATGTATATGGACAAAACTGACAACTCGGATACGAGGCTTTTGCCTACATTGCACGTGTGTATTTTGTATTTTTTTTTTTTTTTGTATTGTGTGTTTTATTTGTGCAGAAGTAACAATTTTTCTTCTTTCTTCTTTTTTATATGTATCAATCTTGTTGAAACCTACTTTGTAATAATCATAACACTGGCCTGTTTAGAAAGATATTTTAAATATTATTTTGACTTTTCTATTCCCTATTGTTTTACTTACTGTCTTGTCAATTGTGGTTAATACATGTCTGTGCATCTGGGTTTACCTGTTTTTATCTCATTAAACCTACCTTAATACTTCTGCGACTCTGTGTGGGCTTCTTCTAAATTCCCACAAATCTGCCTAGCCTTTTCCCAACTATGTTGGGTTCGGCTTCCAGCCTAACCGGATGCAGCTGAATACCAGTATTTTGCATGGAGCGACTGCCTATCTGACCTCTACAACCCAGTAACTGGGTAATACTATACCCCTTGGTAAGATTGGTTGTCAGACTTTCGGGCTTCTGACGACCCGTAACGACTGTCAAAGATTCATGAATGACAGCCGGGACCAACTGCTTAACGTGCTTTCCGAGGCACGGAGAAGTCTCGATGATGAGATGGTCACCCATCTACGGACCAACCCCGGCAAGCGTAGCTTAACCTGATGGATCGAACCGTGCGGCTGTTATAACTTAGCTACGTGCTCCTCTTTTTTATATGTATACCTATACTAATTATAAATTGAAGTCGCTTTTCGCTGTCTCTCTTTGTGAGTTGAAACCGCGTTGTTCTTCTAAACTTCGCAACCGATTTTGATGCGGTTTTCAAAATAATTTAAGAACTTATCCCGAAAGGTTTATGTGTATAATACATTAATATTGAACATACATAAAATAAAGAGAACCCGAAGTTTCTCAAGTCGTAAAAACCACGCAAAGCAAGGGAGGGTCGCTAGTAATACATAAAATGTACATAGCAACAGTAATCAATTACCTGCTTAAGAAGAAACACATTATTTGGTGTTCCATCCAATTTTAACGAAAAACATTCCATGGCCGTAAATTTTTGTAATTACTTCATTCAATTACAGTTATCCCACGCCTTATGAACTGTTCTATAAATGTACTTATATATTTTACTAGCTTTTGCCCGCGGCTTCGCCCGCGTGGATGTCGGAAAATATCCCATGGGAACGTACATGTGGAAAAGATAGGGCCGTCCGATATAACTGTACAAACTCAAATCGCTACGATATATCGTTACCGTGTTTAGTAGGCATAAAGCTACCAGTCGGCATGATTTTTTCCGACATCTTCAACAGTCGTCGTCATATTTCAGCCAATTTACACAAAACCATAATGAATTACACTGAATCACTCCGTCCATTGGAGAAAACCGTATGAAAATCCGTTCGGTACTTTTTGACATTATCGCATTCAAACAGACACACTTACGCGGCGGGGGGACTTTGTTAATTACTTAAAATTTATTATGCCAGTCACGCTCTAATAACAAATAACTTTTGTCCGAGTGTCCACTCGTTCAAATAATTTCCTCGTAAAAACTTCGAATGAAATAAAGACTAAATGTTACCTCAAGATTCGAACTATGACTACATTTCCAATCCCTTAAATCTCTTAAAAAGAGATAGTTACACAAACATTTGTCAACCCCTATTGTACCCCCTGAAAAACGCTGTACCACATATTTCTTTATTTCGTACCAAATAAATTTGAATTTTCATATCCCTACCTTAAGAAATGCTGGGTTTCCCATCTTTTATCCCTTATATCACCCCTTGTAGTATTGTTTTTGAAAGTTTTCTGTGTCCTTTCCCAAGATGCTATATAAAGCCTTGCCAAATTTTGTCGAAATCCGTGCAGTTTTGTAAATTTTAAAATCAACCCCTATTTTACCCCCTAAGGGGATGATTTTTCAAAAACGCTGAACCGCATATTTCTTTGTTTCCTATCAAAAGCATACATTTTAATTTTCACATCCCTAACTTAAGAAATACTGAGTTTCCATACAAACTTTCATCCCCTATATCACCCCCTGTAGGATTATTTTTAAGACAAAAAGTAGTTCATGTCCTTCCCCAGGATGCTATATAAAGCCTTGCCAAATTTTATCGACGTCCGTGCAGTTTTGTAAATTTTAAAATGAACCCCTATTTTACCCCCTAAGGGGATGATTTTTCAAAAACGCTGAACCGCATATTTCTTTGTTTCCTATCAAAAGCATACATTTTAATTTTCACATCCCTAACTTAAGAAATACTGAGTTTCCATACAAACTTTCATCCCCTATATCACCCCCTGTAGGATTATTTTTAAGACAAAAAGTAGTTCATGTCCTTCCCCAGGATGCTATATAAAGCCTTGCCAAATTTTATCGCCGTCCGTGCAGTTTTGTAAATTTTATAATCAACCCCTATTTTACCCCCTTAGGGGATAATATTTCAAAAACGCTGAACCGCATATTTCTTAATTTCCTACCAATAGCATGAATTTATTATCCCTAACTTTAGAAATACTGGGTTTCCCTTACAAACTTTCATCCCCTATATCACCCCCTGTAGTATTGTTTTTGAAAGTATCCTATTTCCTTTCCCAGGATGCTATATAAAGCCTTGCCAAATTTTGTTGAAATACGTGCAGTTTTGTAAATTTTAAAATCAACCCCTATTTTACCCCCTTAGTGGATGATTTTTCAAAAACGCTGAACCCTATATCACCCCCTGTAGTATTGTTTTCGAAAGTATCCTATTTCCTTTCCCAGGATGCTATATAAAGCCTTGCCAAATTTTGTTGAAATCCGTGCAGTTTTGTAAATTTTAAAATCAACCCCTATTTTACCCCCTTAGTGGATGATTTTTAAAAAAAGCTGAACCGCATATTTTTTTTATTTCCTATCAAAAGCATACATTTTAATTTTCACATCCCTAACTTAAGACATACTGATTTTCTCATACAAACTTTCATCCCCTATATCACCCCCCGTAGCATTATTTTTTAAGACAAAAAGTAGCCCATGTCCTTCCCCAAGATGCTATATAAAGCCTTGCCAAATTTTATCGAAATCCGTGCAGTTTTGTAAATTTTAAAATCAACCCCTACTTTAACCCCTTAGGGGATGATTTTTCAAAAACGCTGAACCGCATATTTCTTTATTTCCTACCAAAAGCATACATTTTAACTTTCACATCCCTAACTGAAGAAATACTGAGTTTCCCATACAAACTTTCATCCCCTATATCACCCCCTGTAATATTATTTTTGAAAAAAATAGTATGCTATGTCATTCCCCAGGATGCTATATACAGCCTTGCCAAATTTTGTCGAAATCCGTGCAGTTTTGTAAATTTTTAAATCAACCCCTATTTTACTATATTTTACCCCCTTACGGGATGATTTTTCAAAAACGCTGAACCGCATATTTCTTTATTTCCTATCAAAAGCATACATTTTAATTTTCACATCCCTAACTTAAGAAATACTGAGTTTCCCATACAAACTTTCATCCCCTATATCACCCCCTGTAGGATTATTTTTGAAAAAAAAAGTAGCCTATGTCCGTCCCCAGGATACCATCTATAGCCTTGCCAAATTTTATCGAAATCCGTGCAGTTTTGTAAATTTTAAAATCAACCCCTATTTTACTATATTTTACCCCCTTAGGGGATGATTTTTCAAAAACGCTGAACCGCATATTTCTTTATTTCCTATCAAAAGCATACATTTTAATTTTCACATTCCTAACTTAAGAAATACTGAGTTTCCCATACAAACTTTCATCCCCTATATCACCCCCTGTAGGATTATTTTTGAAAAAAAAAGTAGCCTATGTCCGTCCCCAGGATACCATCTATAGCCTTGCCAAATTTTATCGAAATCCGTTCAGTGGTTTAGGCGTGAAAAGGTAACAGACAGACAGACAGACAGACAGACAGACAGACAGACAGACAGACAGACAGAGTTACTTTCGAATTTATAATATTAGTATGGATTACCAACACGATTTGTATTTAGGTATGGTTCGAGGTTTTAATTCTATAAATATTACATAGAATTTAAACCACGTTATTCCCCACGCCCACGAAATTAGCCTAAATAATGTTTTTAGTAACAGGCAAGAATAGACCGTAAATGACACTGAATTGAATATTAATACAGACACCATTATTTATTTTTAGAATAGTGTTACGCCTGAAGAGGAACACCTTTATCACCCCTTTTGGGTTATTTTTGAGACAAAAAGTAGCCTCTGTCCTTTCCCAGGATACTGTCTCCTGTCAGAAATGATGGGGTCCCATAGGGACGATGCCGCCGGGGTCAGTGATACCGTGGCCCTGGCATAGGCAACTGAAGGAACATGGGTGGGTTTTAGTCAGTAAAAGTCTGACACGCCCTTCCGCTCCACCCAGAGCGGGAGATGTCATTTGATGATTTCCCATCCACAAAACAAAAAAAAAGGATACTATCTCCATGCCAAATTTTATCGAAATCCGTTCAATACTGTCGTGTGTAAAGTACATTCAATACTGGCTAGGCTCTAAATCTGAATAGCTGTTTCCTAACTTCTGAGGTTTATATCAAAGCTGACCCTCGACCACATCATTGGTTACCTTCAAGTGAGTTATAGGTCAAAGGCAAGCCGATAAAATGCTAAATATAAAACTAAAAAAAAAACAAATGCTAGCTACAATTCTTTTTATGAATGATGCGAATCCGTATCTTTTGTTTTTGAGGAACATATTGATACAATGACGAATTGTGAATGATTGCTTCTGAGTTCCGAATGTTCTCGAAAAATGGCCATTTTTTCCATAAGGACGGGACTATTAAACGAACTTAAATCGATACACGTGAACGGATTCCACCACGCATATAAACTAAGTACCCACTTACTTATTACGTATTTATTGTACCTGTATACGTACGCAAATATTATACCAAAAGCCTTTAGCTATAAAGATTCCAACCCAAATGCTCTCTGGGGGCCGATTCGTTACGTTTCATTAGACAGGTAGACGGTAGACCCTGGAGGTGGTAACTTAGAAACTACTTGGTCAGTTTAACTTAAACAAAAGCCCAAGTTGTACAGGTAAACTTAGCTATTACTTATGAATTGATATTTGTTAGAAAGTCGTTTGCTTATCGTATTATGCGGGTTGAGTCCGATTGCCAGGATCTGGTGGCGCAGTTGGTAAGGCTTTTTTTTGTGCCTTATCCTTCGCGGCCTGAGTATGGAATTTCAGGCTGCGAAGTCATCGGACGAGCTAACTCACCCTTCTTTCGGGCCCTCACAATGCTCAATGCTCTTCTGACGTCAACACCGGAGTGCTACTTGTTTGCTGGGAGATGGATTGCGTAGTCGAAAAAGTTACATTAATGCAGTTTGAACATGTTTTTTAACTATAATGTCATCCCACGGAACCCTTCATTGTGCGTGGTCCGATATGCACATGGCCGCTTTTTTTTTGTAATATGATGGCAAACACGCCGAAGGTTCACATGCAGGCCTATTCTTAAAATTATCACGGGACTCATAGCTCACTTCACGCTCACTTCACCTAAGTTTTCACGGTGAGATTACAGAATAGATTGGCTGATATTAGGTGGTCTCCACCGTCTGTGGACAAAGTACATCTGCCATATCAGAAGCATCGCATATACGTTGCCATCCTATAACACAGGACGTGCTACTGTCACTTGACAACCTTTGGTCACCTCCTCTCCTTACCTCCTTTGAGGATGCTCCAACCAGACGGGTGTTATGTCTGGTGGGTAACTGATGTTGTATATGCTAACTGCGCGGTAAACTGCTTGCGCGATGCAAGAATAGGCGTGACGTCAGTATGATGCGTAACGTAGTTCTCATGTGCCGATGTAGATGCCGCCACACAAGAAAACACTAACTTACCAATAACTTCTTTAATTGCCTTTCTCCATT
Organism: Cosmia trapezina; assembly: GCA_905163495.3. Classification (NCBI taxonomy): domain Eukaryota; kingdom Metazoa; phylum Arthropoda; class Insecta; order Lepidoptera; family Noctuidae; genus Cosmia; species Cosmia trapezina. The sequence continues at coordinate 8,077,232 of LR991022.1, read as the reverse complement.
CTAAAAATAATACCGTAAAATTACCTCGCTCATCCGTAAATAAACTTCGATCGACAACGAACGAGGACTTGATAGTCATTAATTCTTAATAACTACGTCAAACCGTTTCAATATACATATAATATATATAGTTTCTAACATTACCTTGACTGTGGAATGAAAGGAAACGAAACGAAAATAACATAATTCTCACGAAATAAAAATATATTTATTTGACCATCGAGTTTCGGATCAGTAATGGGCTATTACTGTCTCAGGTTGGGACAAGGGTCTGGGTAAGGCTAGGTCAGAATATAAGCGAGGAGTCATTAACTTTTCGATGCTTAAGATAGATCCACAATTACCTGGTATTTTAAGCCGTAGACCGTTTTGATGTACTGGGCTTAGTGGTAAATATTAAAGTCTGTTTTAACTTGGTTTTAACCCGACTGACCCAGAAAGAGGGAGAGAGAGGGTAATGTTTTTCGCGCTTATGTATGTATGTTTGTATATCCGTTCCATTGTGACCTCCTGTCGCCTAAACGGCTTTACCAATTTTTAAAAGTTACTATGTAGACATACCATGAACAATAATTGCCGCCCTGAAGGCCAACATAACTCGCATTCTTCATTAAATTCCCAGAGAGAGTCCCATTTATGTGGAGATATCGTCTAAAATTGGTCCACTGGGTTACGACACCTACAGCGCAGCCACGGCGGCCATTTGGGCGAAATTATATCCCATACATAATGTCATCGAATCTCCTTTACAATAAAATTAAAACTCAGGCAATACACAAGTTATTTTATTACATTTCAAAGCAGAAGCGCTCTTAATTAAAGATCCTGTAGTATTTACAAGTTATACAAACCTTACTTTTCAACGTAAAAGCCGCAAGGCCGGATGCATTAGAAATTGATAAGGCCTCTCTTTTGCGATAGCGTTTTTGACACACAGCTGTCGCATGACACAAAAATTCTCGGTATTGTGAATAAGTAATCAAATGTTAGGCTATTTTTGGGCTCGACCACTACAACGAGTTTTGTGAAATATTTATACAATATTTTTCCTAGAAAATGTGGGTGTAGGTATATTTTTTCATAACTGGAAAAGTAGAGACTTAAATATTTAAAACTGATTTAATTTTTCCTTGTGTCCTTCATGGATTCTTCGAAACTTTATAATCAGCTCAGAATACCTATTTATAAAGAGAAAAGCATGTGGTGGCCCAATGGAAACAGCCGTGAAATACGAGTCGTAGGTCGTAGGTTCGAACCCAGACAGGTGCATTATTGGCATAATCAGCTTATAACGTTCCCACTGCTGGGACACAGACCTCCTCTCTGTGAGGGAGTGGGCTGTAATCTAGAGTAGACAGGCGCATTATTTTGTGTAAATTATTTCATCACTAATGCTCTCAAAATTCCACCATGCTTATAATGGGGTATTTTATCAAGACCCCTCTGTGCCTTGAAAAGCACGTCAAGCCATTGGTCCCAGCTGTCATTCGTGGATATTTGACAATCATTACGGGTCGTCAGACGCCCGAAAGTCTGACAACCGGTCTTACCAAGGGGTATCGTATTACCCAGCAACTGGGTTGTGGAGGTCAAATAGGCAGTCACTCCGTGTAAAATACTGGTATTCAGCTGCATCTAGTTGGGTAAAAGGCTAGGCAGATGATGAGTTTTATAAAACCAATAATCCAACACGCAGATTAATTAAATAACCTTTCTATTTTCAATCCTATTTTAAAAAAACCGGTCAAGAGCGAGTCGGACTCGCGCACCGAGGGTTCCGTTCTGATTTCTGAAAAAGTGTGTAAGACATCGTTTTATTTTTCCTGTAATCTTTACATAAGCTTCTATCACATAGAATAATTTCAGATTTTTCTCTTTGCAAACTTCGGAGATAAGGGGGGGGGGGGGGGGACGGTATTTTTTTTAACATTTTTCATCAAAAGTCGAACACTGTGCGGCCTAAAAAAAAATAAAAATATGTTTGAGAATGTGCAAACAGCGTTCTTTCATATGATACCCCACATGACCTAGTAGCCCCACTTTGAATTTTTAAGACCTTTCAGCCCATGTTGCAAAAAAAATACATATATTTTTATTTCTTTCTTATTTGCAAAATAGTTGGGTAAATATTATCTAAAACTGTTCCAAATTTCAAGTTGATAGCATTAGTAGTTCTTGAGATATCCAGCTGTGACAGACAGACAGACAGACTGAGTCACACCATAAGCGTTCCTTTTTTACCACTTTGGTACGGAACCCTAAAAATGGACAAACGTATCGGTTACTGAATGTTTTCTTTCACTCTTGAAAATCTTTTGAACGGTTTACGTGTGTTTTCATTAGACGAGTTCATTTGAGCCATGTATTTCTATGCTCAGTATTTTCAGACTCAGTATAGATTAACTGGTTTGTTTTAATACTTTCATTTGTATTACAAGAACTCGGGTTAAGTTCTTTTGAAATCTGATTTAGATGTAATAAGGCTTTGAGCCTTGAATACCCACAGCCACACAATCATTAAGGAAAAGTAGCTGCTCCCCTCGGTTTCACCCGCGTAGACCGGTATAAAAAGTAGCCAAGTATCTACATAAAAGATACCAAATTTCATTTAAATCGGTTTAGCCGTTTGATCATGAAGAGTAACAAACATACTAACACACACACACACACTCACAAACTTTCGCCTTTATATTATTAGTGTGATTAACTAAGTAAGTAGGTACATATAAGTTTTTACGTTGCAACTGTAACTTGTCTAGTGTTTGCGCTACTAAATAGTGCTTGTTAATATCCTTAGAAGAAAACCCAAGTGATCGCTATTCTATTTTGCAAAATGGTAAATTTTCGTCTATTTTCTTAACCCCTTAAGTGTCTGAGTTTGGCTAATTTTACACCTAAAACACCAGCGAGTGGGGAGGGTTGGGGGTTAGTTGCGAACCCCATAGGTTCACAACTACTGATGATGATATATGTTTTCCATCGGATGATGTTTTTTTACGTTTATATATTATATATGTGAGCTAAGCTTATATACCTATTATGTAAAGTTTTTTCCTTTTGCACAATTGGGGTGCATTTGACACGCGGGGGGGGAGTGGGGGTTAGCTGCGAACTCCATCGGTTCACAACTAATGATGACTATTGGTTTTCCATCGGATGACGTTTTTTTACGTTTATATATATGTGATATAAGCTTATATACCTATTTTTATAACCTTAAACAAAATTTTATTTAAAATTATAAAAAAAATATATATACTTGAGACCCTCACAGTAAGCCCTTTCATTTAATATGTCACACGGTACAGTTTGCAAAACTTTATTTTTTATTTTTCTTATTTGTCCCCCAAAATTCATTTATTTGTGTAATACGACCATGTTCGGATCACAGAAATTCATATGAGTACCAAATTTTAACTTCATTGGTCCATTAGATTTGGAGCAAATTAGCTGTGACAGACAGACAGACACACGAGTGATCCTATAAGGGTTAGTTGTGATGAATATAAATGTTGATGGATGGGGAGCGAGAGGAAGACCAAATAAATGATGAATGGATTGTGTGAGGAATGATATGAAAGAGAAGGGAGTGAATGACAGCGTAACGGTTGACGGAGAATGGAAAGAGAAAACGTGTTGCGCCGACCCCACGTAACATGGCACAAGGACAGGAAGATGCTGATGACCCTATAAACTATGAGCCCAAAATCGCTGTTCATCTACAATATGACCAATCCCTACTCTTGACTACACTATTCGAAGCAGAAAGTCGAGTGGAAAGTTAGTAAATTTGTAATCTTCTGTCAAGTGGCCTCTTCACTCGTCACTTGGATTTTTGGTCATTGTCCTTTCTTGCTCACTTCGAGGCCCTTTTTGTCCCACTTCGAGGCCTTTTAATAAAGTCTGAAGAGGTACTTTATCAAGTTATGTATCGAGTTGAAGCCTTAAAGGGGATTATAAGTGTTGTTTGTCAGTTATATTAGCAATGCCACTGTATTAACGTTCTTGAGACTTGTAGATCATTGGCCTTAGGCTCATCTTTTTCTTCTAAAGGATTATTATTTATTATTATAAATTAAAGTTGCCGATGAAGTTGAAGTTTTAGATTTGTTGCTGACTCGGCTAGAAAGTACTATTTCTGTGACTCTTTTTACGGCAGGATAATTTTCTACAATGTTTTGAAGAAACTGTCGTATTAGAATTAAATTGGGATATTCCGTTGCTTTAGGCGCAGAATGCCTAAGGCCCTGCGCGTACTGCCGTACGTTTTTCTAACGCATAATCTGTGAAGTATGGAGTCTCTTTGAAGTAGGTACGCGCACCGCGGTGAGAAAAACGCATGCGTTTTAGTCACCGCAGGCACCGCAGGTGCGACAGAACCAACGCAACGCATTCCACCGCACGGCAGTGCGCGCACGGGCTTATTCTCAAAATGGCAACGGAGTCTTTAATGGACTAACTCTCAAAATGGCTAATTCTATAGGGTGACTGGTAATTAGTGACCGATACCTAAACACATGATTGTGCTCATGATAACAAACAACTTTTACTATGGGACCAAACCTAAAATCGCGAAAAAAAAATCTGCTGCTCCCTACATTTTGACGAGTTATGCGAACATGAATGTATGGGGCAGCTGATTTTTTTTTCGCGATTTTTTGTTTGGTCCCATAGTAAAAGTTGTTTGTTATCATGAGTATAATCATGTGTTTAAGTATCGGTCACTAATTACCAGCCACCCTATATAAATGACTAATTCTCAAAATCGAATTATAGGAGAAACTAATTTTCTCAGTCAAACGTCGAAACTCAATTTAATGAAATCGAGGTTTGACCAGTCAAACTTCAATTAGGTATTAGAATGTCTTAGTTCGTTAGATTGGCAGTCTGCAGGGTTTAAAGGAATCTCGAAGTCCAAACCGAACCTCGGGGTGCCCTGACGTCGACGTCGGGTTGTTAGGGTTAGCGGCAGCAGGTCGACGACGTCGACGTTTGACTGAGTCTGCCAGTCGCTTCTAGGATCGACTAGGCAAAGGCCGAAGCAAATTATGTTACTTTCCACGTTTGACTGAAAAGTTAAGAACTTCTAGGTTTGACTAAAAATACTTTAATCCAAGGCCGAAATTGGAATTTATTTGGGGGTTTGCCCGAAGGCTTTGGTCAAACCTAGGATAAACCAGTCATTCCGGGAAGAGACTGCATATCGACCTTTGCCTATGATACACATTAAGTGGTAAGTACTGTTCCCCACAGATGGGGACAACAATTAATCATCTCCTGTGTGTCCTGATACCAGCCCATTATGGGAACTTATGTTCTAAGGATTTGGTTTCCGCACTTAATCCTTCATGTAGACCATTGTGCCCGTATGGGAACTTATGCATCCTACGGAGAGTGCCAAACTCGGAGCTACAAAGAGACTATACAATTAGTGTAAGATAATAAAATACATAACCATCTAAATGACAGAAGGAAGTAACAATCAGTTTAACACCAGATATAAAATTCAATGTAACAAGAATAGATTTTTATCGCCGTTTTATTGAGCTTATCCATTACAGCTTTCTTATCCTTAAAGAAAATCGTCTTAAGATAAGCAAATGTTCCATTTAAAGAGCACAAAAGACTTAATTGAAAATTTAATAACGGCAGATTTTGTATAAAGCTTTTACGAACAGTAATATTACTCTATTGTTACGTGTGCTGTAAAACTATTGTTGGCTGATTTAATGGGAATTTTTTAGTGTTCAGTAACGCAATCTTGTTATATTGATAACTTTGTTGTAACTTGTATTGTTAGTTATCGGAATAATTACCGATTATTCCGATAACTATTGCAATAAATTAATTAAGTGATAATCTGTAATCACATTATCGCATTGGGTGTGGACCTGTTAAGATAGTGTAAGATTGGATAAATAAATAAACAAATAATAATAATAAATAATTAATTAATTACGACACTGTCAAAGGTCCACGAATGACAGCGGAACCAACGGCTTAACGTGCTTTCCGAGGCACGGAGTAGTCTCGGTATGTAAAGATGGTCACCCATCCATGGACCAACCCCGGCAAGCGTAGCTTAACCTGACGGATCGACCCGTGAGGCTGTTATTACTTAGCCACGAGCTCCACAGATGATTATCAAATAGAAAATATTTATAGTTATTATTTTCATATAATTTTCATGCCAATACTGTAAAATCTACGATGAAATAACTTCTTTCAATGCTAGCTATCTATTTCTAGTTTGCTTAATAGGCTTATTTTTATAAGATATTATTTTGATAAACAGTTTTTTCAGGTTTAAGGAAAAATTGGACAATTTTTTGGGTAGGTACCTACTCAGTAAATCTTATTATCTTATTTTTGGGAACGTAAACATTTTTTAAAATTAAAATACCGTTGTATGTACCGTATAGTAGACCTCGTCATTACTTTCCTACTTTTAAGAACAATACCCTGTAAAAAAAAAAAATAAGTTACATTAAAATTGCTTATTGTAGGCTAGATTGTAATTAATTATTAAGAACCTGTACCCTAATTGCGTAACACATTATCAATCGGAGTTTGAATCATTTTGAAACAAATTGCTAATCCATTGCTTCATGTGTTCGAAAAATGCGTCTGCTCGACAACGTAAATAACGCAATGAATGTTGTTGAACTGTCAAAATGAAACCAACTCCGATTGATAATGTGTTACGCAATTAGGGTGCTGGTTCTTTTAAATAAAGGATAAAAAAAAAATCCCTGTAAAGTTAAATTTAACTTCACTAAGGTTGAAAATATCTGTCACATAGACTTGTCCACCGCCACGTCAACGGGACGTCAACGGGACGTCAACGAGGAGATGATGGCGCCAAAGTAGCGATACACATATGGCCGCGTGTCCACTGCACACCACCACCGGGACGTCACGTTCGATTCGATTCTCGTCGACGTCTCGTTGACGTTGTGCGGTGGACAAACAGTGTCAGGCTGAAATTATCCATCCACAGTATCATTACTTTACTTTGTTTGACTAGGTATTAAAATAATCTATGAGTTCTTACCTCCATAAGAAATAAAAACTTCGTGATTATTAATTATCAGTAGTTGTGAACCTATGGGGTTCGCAACTAAACCCCAACCCTCCCCACTCGCTGGTGTTTTGGGTCTATAATTAGCCAAACTCAGACACTTGAGGGGTTATATAATAACTGCCTTAGATGTTGTTTGTATTTTATTTTTAAACCGATGGGGATTAGTGATCGTTTTGTCCTCAAATCCCCATTGCTGGGGATTTGTGGTACAACTCCTAAAAATAAACCTTTGCGAAATTCAGCTTAGCAACTTATCCATTACATCACAGTAAGCTGACGTTCGCACGGACGTAAAAAAGTCGCGGTGGGATTTTATCGCGCACTGGATTTTCAACTCTCGGTGTTGAGCCGAGCTTCGAGAATACAACCTAACAAAAACAGAGTGCATCCCAGCGCGAAAAACACACTGTTGGATAGTCAACTACCGGCGCTAAGCAGGGGGCCTACGCCCTAAGCATGAAGCCCGTAGTTTCGGCCTTCGTTACGGGCGTTTCTTACTCCGTATCACCTACGGATGGTTGATTGGTTCGGGCCCCGAACGAAGTATGAATGACAACATGATTTGCCAGTTGTCCCTACTCCCGATGTGTTGTTGCCCGTCCGAAAAATTTAACTTTTACACTTGTTTTAATGAATCGTAATGTCAGACGGACGGATAAACGGACGGACGGAAAGACGGACGGACTTAGGGAGTAGGCCCCCAGATCAGAGAAGCAGATTTTTTTACGCCCGTGCGAACGTCGGCTTACACACCACAATTTTGTTAAGGCCCACGTACAACCTGGCAAAATTCAGTCGTATATTTAGCTCGTACCGCCTAACGGCGGATATGGGCGATACAAGTAGATCGTGTAATAGAGTGCCGTGTGTGGCATCGACGACCCCAATAGGTAATCTACTTTGGTCTTCGACTAGCGTTCTATTATGTGTTAACTACACTGGACAGCAAATAAACCGGGCCACCCGCTACCTTGGAACTCTGATTCGATTTTCTCAAAAAGTATATAACTTACAACTATCAAAGTTATACCTACAAAAAGTGCGTTCCATGATTATTCAAATGAAAGAAAACTCATTGGGATTAATCAATTTTTTAAGTGTTTATTAAGGATTTTACAAAAAAGAATTTTCCAGTCATGTTAATCGTTAGTAATCACAAACTGAAAAAAAAAAAATTAAAGCCAGAAACAAAGAAAAAATTAAAAATAAAGTTTTGGTTTTAAAGGTTTGGTTTCACTTCACTTCTGAGCAGAATAAGGGGCAGTCGCAATAGTATCCTGAAGGCTGTGGCGGCAGACACTTCCTCTGCGATAATAAGACAGTTTGTGAGAAGGCTGATACCAGTGTCCATTTCTTGTTGTGTAGGTTCAGTCTTGTTATTGACTGTCTCTTTGTCTGTATTTAAATTGTCTTTAGCTTAAGTTACTAACAATAGTGTTTTAAGTTCTAATTTTGTTACTAACCATTTATGGATCTTTAGTTATCTGAAATAAAATGATTTTATTTATTTATTTATTTTTATTTTGGTTAGTATTCAGTATTCCCTCCCCTTGCTCGGATAACTGCCAGCATCCTCGTATTCATCGACCTCACGAGCCTGACGATGAAATCTTGAGGAATTACATTCCACTCCTCTTCAATTGCGATTCGCAGCTCTGGAAGCCCTGTTGGAGCAGGTACCCGGGCTCGAACCCGACGTTTCAGCTCATCCCATAAGTGTTCTATCGGATTCAAGTCCGGGCTTCGAGCTGGCCAGTCCATTGAACGAATGCCAACATCGCGTAGATACTGGGTCACCACTTGAGCAACATGAGGCCGTGCATTATCATGCATCAACTGCATATCTTGCCCCATATATCCTGCGTACGGAACCACATGGTCTGCGAGTATTTCAGTAATGTAGCGATGAGAAGTCAATCCACGTGTACGGCCCGTAGGTTCGATGAAAACTAACGCTGTATGTGCAGTTAACGAGATACCGCCCCAGACCCTTACAGATCCTCCTCCATAAGCAACAGTTTCCTCGATGCAACACTGAGAATAACGTTCTCCAGGACGACGATACACTCTCTGACGTCGATCACTTCCATGTAGACTCACCCTGGTCTCATCAGTGAAGAGTACATTACCCCACTGCTCTAACGTCCAATCTCTATGCTCTCGAGCAAATTCAAGTCGTGCTCGACGGTGGGCTACCGTTAATGCTGGGCCTGTTGCAGCTCTTTTTGGAGTCAGGTTCCGTTCTGCAAGTCTCCTTCTGACGGTATCTGAACTTATGACCACTTGGCGTACGTCACGCAGACTTTGTTGGACTTGAACTGCGTTGAGGCGGCGATTTCGGAGAACAGTAAGTTGGATATAACGATCATCTGCCGCTGATGTAGCCCTATGTCTGCCCGTACCTGGACGGCGATCGAATGCTGCAGTCTCTAAGTATCGTCTGTAAACTCGTGGCACCGAAGATCTGCTGATTCGAAGTCTCCGAGCGACCTCACGTTGCGCAACGCCTGCTTGAAGTAGTGCTACAGCTTGAGCTGCTTCCTGAGGTGTCGTATCCATTATTGACCGAAAAAAGTAGCAAAAATACACGCGTCTGAGCAAACGATGGACAAAAACTAAAGAAATGATAAGAAATATCCGACTACCCTCACTGTAGAAAAAATGAACGCTAATCGTGAACTCTAGTCAAAACAGAGCAAATCGTTAGCATTGTGTTTGTTGCTTGATTACAATGTGAGTTGACGGTACTTTAGAATAAATTTATAGTCATTTTAATAATCATGGAACGCACTTTCTGTAGGTATAAATTGATAGTTGTTAATTTTATACTTTTTGAGAAAATCGAATCAGAGTTCCAAGATAGCGGGTGGCCCGGTTTATTTGCTGTCCAGTGTATGTTGTTAGTGATTATTTTGTATTGATGTATAGGAGAATTGAGTGGCTTGAACTGAATTACTTTTGGTTATTTTTATCAAAATATTTGATATTGGTTTTATTTGTAGAATTTTTTTATTTGTCTTAAAATGTAGAGTGGTTAATGTAGTTCTAGTACATTTCTGGTACATTTCTTTCATATACAAAATATTCAATTCTGCAGCAATACACCCGTCATCCGTACTCACACTCTCGATCTAATGAGATTTTAATTTTGCACTATGCATTGTAAGCAAGTCATCCGTATAACGCAATGAGAATTGGAGGGGGGCTTATAGTTTTGATTATTTTATTTTCCATCACAAAATATCTGAGTAAGTACCTGTGTAACGTTGCGCCTTGCGAGTTACAATTGAAAATAGTTAAGTCTATGAATCTTTATTAATATCAAATCTATGTACACTTTAAACTATAATATTACACAAAACTTAAAAAATAAACTAGTACTATATATGTAATAAACTATAACTAGTATAATATCTAAAAGTAAATCTAACACTTAAATACTGTTACGACGGGTGGCCAGGTATTATAAATAAATAAGACGACCAGACTATTTTATGTATCGTGTATTCAGCCATTACATGACGAGCGATCGGAATCGGTGACAAGACAACAGGATCCGGAAATACCACAGATAATACATATTTTATAAAGACTGATACACATACGTAACATCTCCCTTATTAAGAAAAGAAAATGGAATCATTACGTGGAACATGGTACGTAAGTATACTCTTTTTTTTTTTTTTTTAAACATTAACAAAATTCTTATATACTAGTAGACTAAGTGGAACGGAACATCTCTAAGAAGTGACAAGTTGACTTGACTGACATTTACATTGCGACAGTTCTGACAGTGACGTCTATCAAATTGACTTAACGAAGTTTTGACAGCTACTAACAAAACAAAATTAGGTTTGACAATGCTTGTACAACAATACATTTAGTAAATTAAATTAAAACTAAGTACAAATTAAGAACTTAATCTAGACCAATTTTCAAAATCTTCGGGGCTTTATTATTGCTCTACCGAATGAAGAATAAGTTGTGTGTTGAGTTTGTTTATTTGGTGTATGTGATGTGTTTGTTTTTGTTTCAGATTCTTGGACAGGATTACTTGTACAAGGAGATTGATAATTAGATGGAGATGACGACGGCAGTATATTGGAAGGCGACGGTGGATCAGTGTCTAGTGGAACTGATGGGGATTGAAGTGAACTTCTTCTACTAGGAGCGGACTCAGTTGGTGAATGTTTTGGCTGTAGGATATGTTGGCGATTACGGCGAAAAGTACCTTCCGGGGAGACAATAGTATATGATCTAGGCTGTGGACCTATGTCTGACACAGTACCAGGTGTCCAAATACTGTCTGGCTGTTTCTGGAAGTAAATTTTATCACCAATGTTTAGGGAAGACAACGGTTTAGTATGTTTATTATAATAAATCTGTGATTTGTTCACTTTTATTTGAGTTTTATTTGTTAGAGACCTGTAGTTAGGTATTTTAGGTTTCAGAGTTTGTTCTAAGACTGGAAGTTTAGTTCTGAGTGTCCTGGACATTAGTAATTGGGCAGGCGAATACATATTTTCTTTAGGTGTATTCCTATACTGTAATAATCCTAGATGAGGGTCTGTATTATCAGTAAGACATTTCTTTAATATGTTTTTAACCGTGGCTATGGTTCTTTCTACAAGACCATTAGACCGTGGATAATAGGGACTTGATGTAATATGTTGTATTTGCCAATCTAAAGCAAAATGATTAAACTCTTTTGAGTTAAATGGGGGACCATTGTCTGAAATTAGAATGTTGGGTATTCCATGTCTGGAAAATATAGACTTTAGGTGACTAATGACAATTTTACTAGTAGAACCACCTGCTAGCTTTACAAGCTCGACATATTGGGAAAAATAATCTACGACTATGACATACTTGTTTGAATTGAAATCAAATAGATCAACTCCGACTTTATTCCAAGGGATTGGTTTTACCTCATGGGGCTGTAGTGACTCTTTGGAATTGCTGCGTCTGTTAGTGAGACAGTTATGACAATTATTAACATATTTTTCTATATCAGAGTACATATTGGGCCAGTATACTAGATTTCTTGCCAATCTTTGGCAACTATGAATACCTTGGTGACCTTCATGTATTTGTTTCAAAATGTCTTTTCTCATGGCTACTGGTATAATGACACTGTTGTTTTTGAAGACAATACCATTAATTATATGTATATCGGTTTTTAAAGGAAAATAAGGCCTAAGTATGTCTGGAAGCAATTTTTTATGTTCAGGCCAACCTGTTATGCAATATTTACTTAAGAGTGACAATTCATTGTCTTGGGAAGTCTGTTCTTGAATAGATTTAAGTTTATTTGGACTAACTGACAGTGATCTAATGACTAAATTGACATGTAAATCTAGATCAGAATCTAGATCATGTAATGACTGTTCTGGTAAAGCTGCTCTAGACAGAGTATCAGCTACATAAAGATATTTACCTGGTTTGTAAGTTACGTTCAGGTCATATGGTTGTAATCTTAGCATTATTCTTTGAAGACGGGGTGGAATGTTATAAATTGGTTTTTTATACAGCGATACTATTGGTTTGTGATCTGTTTCAACTAAAGTGTGGCGACCATAGACATATTGGTGAAACTTTGTACAACCAAATAGGATTGCTAACAGCTCTTTCTCAATCTGAGAGTATGACTGTTGACATGAGCTTAATGAAGCTGAAGCATATGCTATGGGGTGTTTATCATGGCAAATCACTGCACCCATGGCATCTTTAGACGAATCAACTGACAGTGTAATTGGTTTATTTTGATCATAATATGTCAAGACAGGGGCTTTTGTTATACATTCCTTTAATTCATTAAATTCTACATTATGTCTCTCTTGCCAAGACCATTCATTATCTTTAGACAGAAGTGTTCTTAAATTAGAAGTTTTATCTGACAAATTCTCTATGTATGAGCCTAAGTATGTAACCATACCTAAAAACCTTTGTAATTCTATGACATTTTTTGGTGGTGGCATACTGCAAATGGCTTTCACTTTGTTTTCATCAACTCTCACACCATCTTTAGAAAAGATGTGTCCTAGGTACTTGACTTCACTTTTACATATATTAGACTTGTCTTTATTAAATTTTATTCCTATTTCTCTAGCTCTATCTAAGACTTGTTTTAACCTAAAATCATGTTCTTGTTTAGTTTGACCGTAAATTAGGAAATCATCCATCATGATTTTGACTCCTGGAATATCACTGAATCTATTTGTCATGATGGAATGAAACAGTTCTGGGGCTGCATTTATCCCGAAGGGAAGTCTTAGGAATCTATATCTACCTTGAGGTGTGATGAATGTACATAGTTTTGAGGAAGCTTCATCTAACTTTAGCATATAAAAACCTTTGTTTGCATCTAGGGTAGTGAAATATTGTGAACCAGAGAGGCTGGATTTAATTTCATCAATAATTGGAAATTGATAATGAGGACGCATAATAGCTTTATTAAGTTTTCTTGGATCAATGCACAGGCGTAGTTTACCATTTTTCTTTGATGCAATTACAATTGAGCTTACCCATTCAGTAGGTTCCTCGACTTTGACTATAATTTGATTTTTTTCTAACATGGCTAATTCTTCTTTTAATTGTTCTAAGAGACTGAATGGAATTCTACGACAGGCATCTATAGACGGTACAGCATCAGGCTTCATTGACAAATGACATTCATAATCTTTAAGACAACCTATTCCTGAGAAGAGATCTTTATATTTGTCAAGCTGTGATACACTGAGTGACTCATGAAATTGGACATTATGGACTCTTTTAACTAATTTTAAATTCTCACAACTGTTGCGACCAATAATATTCCTACAGGGTATATCTATAATGTGGAAATTAACATTGTATAGTTTGTTGTTATGTGTGACAGACAGAATGCATTGACCTACAGTCGGTAATACTTCACCGCTAAAGGTTGATAGTTTGTGACTACTTTTCTTTAAACTACTCAATGGCAAATTAAGTTTTTTATAAGAGTTAAATGATAAAATGTTAGTGTCAGCACCTGTATCAAGTAAAAAGTCTACATTCTTACTATTTATGGACAAAGTTGTATGATAAGGGTTTTTTTGGCTGACAGAAATCTCATTAGTGAAAAGACTATTTAGAAAATAAGTATCAGTACCCGTACTTTCTTCTTCTTCTTCTATGGATCTCACATGTTTGCTGCGGCAACACTTGGCAAAGTGATTGGGCTTGTGGCAGTTGTTACAGATGACTCCTATGGCTGGACATTTTGTTCGGTGGACTTGACCACATCTGGAACAATTCTTGGTTGACTGTTTGGATTGAGGTTCTTGACTGGACGATGCTTTACTTGATTGACGACTTTGACTTGTTTGAGACTGATGACTTTGACTTTCTTGACGGCTATGACTTCTTTGACGACTGTGACTTCTTTGACTGTGACTCTCTTGACTACGATGTGTTTGGCGACTGTGATGCGATTGACGACTGGCAACGACACTTACTTCTTGGCTTGATAAAGCTTTAGCCTGTAACCTAGTATTTCTTAGTGTTTTAGCGAGACTGACGGCGGCATCAAATGTTGATGGTTTCTCGATCAGGATACGTTCTCTGATGTACGAGCAAGATGAATTTAAGTTCCATGAGAATATGTCCTTTACTATATCATCGGCAAGACCTTCAAAATTGCATTGGATACTTAGATTCTTGAGATCCGTGGCATATGTCTCAATTTCTTCATCTGGACCTTGTTTTCTGTTGAACAGCTTATGTCTTTCGACGGAAATATTGACACGTGGTGTGAAGTAGTCTTCAAATTTGGCGAGTAAATCCTTATAGGTGATCTTGTCAATTTGTATGTTAAACGAGTAAAATATCTGAAGAGCGTCTGGGCCTATGATTTGTAGTAAAATGGCTACCTTTCGTTTGTCTGGTTGTTCTTCTAAATTGTTGGCTATCATGTAAATCTCTAGACTTGTGTTGAAATTTCTCCAAGCCAATGGCATGTTCGAGTTGTTGATATCTAAGCTGAAATTACTCGTCGGCAGGGGATAACTTGTATTATTTGCGTTTTTATTTTCCGGCATTTTAGGGGTGGACCACGCGGCGACGTTTTACTCGAAATTTTTTTTGACTGTTTGCGGCACTTACTTTTGTGGTTTTTTGTGACTTCTTTTTCTTCTGTATCTTCTGACACCATGTTACGACGGGTGGCCAGGTATTATAAATAAATAAGACGACCAGACTATTTTATGTATCGTGTATTCAGCCATTACATGACGAGCGATCGGAATCGGTGACAAGACAACAGGATCCGGAAATACCACAGATAATACATATTTTATAAAGACTGATACACATACGTAACAAATACTATATTAAAATTAAAGGATACGGAACCTAGGGTCTTCGTTCTAAGCGCTCGCGCAACTCTAAATCGATCATTGCCGAGCGTCGTCGGGGAGTAGCGATTCGGTTGAGGTCGGTAAGGACCATAGAGCAACACGGCCCCCGGTGAACCGGAGGGGAGTAGCCATAGAGTTCTTTCCCGATACAAAACTTTCTGTCATTTTTTGCGGGGGTGAAATCTGCCCCACGCACACTTTTACAGACTCCCACACAAAAACAATCATCTGTCACTACGAGACTCACACATAACAATTAAAACAATACACTAACAATTTCATACACACATAGATACATTCTGTGTCATAACAGTGTAATGAAGTGACGCAACTACATTGACAAGTTGCGTACAGCCGTGGCTGTACATCTGTCGATACGCATTGTCGATAAGTTCGACAACTCAGTTAGGGAAATCAGGTTTAAAAATTGATACAAAGATGGATATTATAATAAATATAGAACTTTATTTATTACTACAACTTATTATCATTTATCAGATATGTAAAAAGTGAACTGGGCGGGAATAAGAAAGTGACGGAGTCAATTACTTCCACATGCGAAAAAAAGAGAGCGCAACAATGTGCTGGAACCAAAATAAAAGCGCGAAATCAAATAAAAATAAAACATTGTTTAAAAATAAATTAAGCTTTAAAAAAGTATAAAAAATGTTTTCAACCAGAATTTTCAATTACCTAATGCGCACATTTTTTTAATGCAATTTTGCAATGAATTTAATTATTATTTTACTTACAGAAAAAAATATAAAATAGTAGAGGTCTTTTCGGTATTAAATACTATCGAAGATTAACCCAATTGTATTTTCTTTCAGTCAGAGTACTAATCAAATACTTAGTCAATAAACTTAATTCCCAAAATTAAATCCATACATGCTGTAATAGCGAAATAAATGGTTACGAAAAAGCTCCGAATTAATTTTGGTATCGCCCTAAGGCGAAATGGGTCCCAAAGAAGGTATTTTGACGTATTTTGGCTGCACACAAAATCAATTCTGTCCTCAAAAACTTCAAATTTGCCTTATTCTTTTTCATGATTACAAAATTTGAAGATGTTAGTGAGTAAGTTAGTGTAGTAAATTATGAGGGCCAAAACACGAGTGACACAATTTGGCTCGATACAAAAAAATCTCAAGGTTTCCTCATATTTAGCATTTTGTATGAGAAAAAACTGTTTTATTCGATTGTATGTAATTAAAGCAATTTCAATTGAATTTCGTCTACATGTAGTACATCACAGACATTAGGGGATTATAGGTTTATTTTAATCTAACAGAGAATATTATAGAATATTTTTTTTTTTTAACTTTATGTGCTCCGTTTGGCCATATTAATGCTGCAAACCCCGTTACTATACCATTTCGCCTTAACAAATAAACTTAATGTTTATATCATTTTAAAAATCAGTGATATAATACTATGTATCACTGGTTTTTGAAATGGATTAATTTTGAATAAATATGACGAATACATTTTTGTGGGTCTGCTTTTTTTATTAAGAAAGAAATTCTTGTATCAGTATATTTTTCCATTAATAATCTTGCCAGTTCTGCCAGTGGGAGTCCAGGTAAGTCTGTTACTACAAAAGTTCTTCCATATATCCCTTAAACTCGGATCTTTAGGAAACCTGCAATAAATACATTTAAAAAAAATGTAACTCGTCAAAGTTCACACTTAATAATTTTAATATAATGAATTAACGCTAGTAAGTATTGTATTTTATTTTAAATTGTCGCAATTTTAATGTTGAACTATTATTAATATAAAGCTAACACTAAACATAATTATTAAATAAATCAAAAAACATAATCGCGAAAATGATTATAATATGCACGACCACGAGAGACATGGCTGTATAGACTCCTTTGCCTTTGCCATTTTTATCGATACCTAACTACAAACCGATAACAACACTGTCGCTCGGTGAAAGCGACATTATCGGATTATGACTCGGATCAGTCGCTCGACCGATACGCATATTGTATGAGGGCGAGCGGTCTGTGTTGGTACACAAATCCGAAACAACACGATCGTTATTATCGTAAATTTTAAGTTTAAAAAGGAGTAAATAGTAATAATATGATCTAAAATTACTTACATATGAAAGGTAACGCCATCTTTTTGTAAATTTGACGTGGTAGATTTTTTTTTGCAGCATAAAACTGAACAATTCGGCATTTTTGTAGGACAACGATGCACCCGCGCAACTGGATTTAGTCTAGTGAGCAGTGCGGCTGCAACTAGTTTTATTGTTTGCTTAGGCTTGCGTTCGCCTGTACTTTGACAGAGGGGAACGCCTGCGCATGGCTACTCCCCTCCGGTTCACCGGGGGCCGTGTTGCTCTATGGTAAGGACGATGACTAGTCCAAAGAGTAAAGTAAGTATAGAGAGACTAGTCAGCTGTGAGCGTTTTGAGGTGACGGCTGTGTCACTCGCTCTGACAACACCTAACTAATTTTTGACCAAATACTCATTAATACTTCGTGAAATCCCTCTAGGGTAAGTTTTCATGTATTTCCTTAAAAAGTGCTTATGTAAGGTGTTTCTAGAATTTCCTAAACTAGCTTTCTGCACTATATCTTCCTCTCTGGGACACTGTGACCTTTGGACCTACAAACATGGTTCCGACAGCTTGCTCACGCCTCCATTCTGTCTG
Source organism: Cosmia trapezina (assembly GCA_905163495.3). Classification (NCBI taxonomy): domain Eukaryota; kingdom Metazoa; phylum Arthropoda; class Insecta; order Lepidoptera; family Noctuidae; genus Cosmia; species Cosmia trapezina. The sequence continues at coordinate 8,059,099 of LR991022.1, read as the reverse complement.
GATTTCCAGGATTTTTTTTAACTACCCCTATGACTTCTCGCCACGTCGTGGTTCCAGCGTAGAAGAGGACGTTTGGAAGGAGATCCTCGGCTGCAGAACACGTACCTACACTGAGTCACTACTACATAGACCAGGATCTGGAACTGGAGCCGTCAGTTGCGGGCAGAGGCTGGATCGGGACCATCTTCGATCTGGAGACGGTTCAGGCCAGTGTTCCTTCCCTAATCTACCTCTAAAAGTCAAGATTTGATGCGGCCACGGAAGTTTGACAAATAAATGATAAGTGCCTACCTAGTACATCTTATTATTTAAGAACTCCCTCTTCCCTACCTGCTGACAACCCCCTGCTAAGGGTAAGTGTCACACCTGAATAATAATTTTTCACAGTACAAGACGAGTACCCACTGTTTTTAATTTCCTTCTCAATCATTTTGAAAAACTTAGATGTGCAATTTATTTAACTTCTACAGTTCTTTCTTCTACACTTCATTGTTATAATTTGATAAGTAGTTAGTTTAGGGTATGTTTCACCAAGTTCGAGTACGATTAATTTACTTGGCAGATAATTTCATACAAATTCTGTTCCATTTTTTAATTTGTTCGGTAAGTAGTGGCTTTTCGGATATCGTGAAATAGGCCCTTAGTGTTATATTTTACCTATCCTCAATATTTACACACGCACTTCAACATTTTACATCGACTGTCACAAAATATAAAATATAACAACTATGTAGACCTCTCCGCTTGAGATTCCGTGAGGTGAGCGAAGCTCAGTCGATATTTTAAAATGGAAATCTAAAAATATTGGCTTCCATCTTATTGGAATGCCACGCCACGAAGATATTGAGTTATCGAAGAAGTTTTTATGAGTGGAGTGTTTTGTTTTTACTGCTTGAATATTCTGAGTTTGTTTCGGTCTTTCTTCTCCTGCTCTTCACAATAAATCGGCGATGATCGTTAATCGTGTGATCGTCATATTTGGCACGATCATCGTTCGCCACATGTTCGTCGTTGATCGTCTGTAGTCATTATTTGAGCGGCAAGCATCAAGATGGAATTGGAGTCTATTGCTGATGGCTACCATTTATTGAACTCATCTAGTTTTGAAACATAATTTATTTTTGACGTGTAAAGTGTTTGTAAGAAATATTATCGTACCTAATGGGGAAGGCAACCGTCAAAATGGCGCTGTCGTAGCTAGTTCCCAACACAGATTAATAATACAAGGCGTGAAGTGGTTTTATTTTATTTTTGCGAAAATAACGCGTTGTTGTGATCCTAAATGCTCCGAAATTTGAGTCCAACATTTCTCGAGATACCCTAAAATTAGAAGATTAAAAGAGATTTAATTTTACTCTCTTTCAATCTCTAATATTAGAATGTGATTACGAGGAAATATTTAAGGTTTTAAACTCCGACACTCTCCATGTCAAACACTTGATTAAAAATATTTATTTATTTATTTATTCATTTATCACAAACACCAATATCGAAATAGGTAACCGAAAATAACGAAACAGTGAAATAAAACCAAAATCATGAATGAACGAAATGACAAATTTACTAAAAGCCTTAGGGACCTAGCTATGATCACGCCATCTGCAATTAGCTTTGCCCGACCTTCCGCATTCGGAAAAACGTACCACATATGGAGTCACCTCGGCATCTGTCTATCTGTCTCATGGAACTTATTTTTCTTTTTACGATTAGGAAGTGATTTCTCCCAAGAAGCAAATGAACGAGGTTATGATATCTACCTTCTATCTATTCTATAAATAAAAAGAGAAGTCCTGACTGACTGACTGACTGACTCATCAACGCCCAGCCCAAACCCTTGAACCTAGAGAGCTGAAATTTTGCAGAGAGGTTTCCTTTATAATGTAGACAAGGATTTCTCAATTGTACGTTCCCTTGGTATATTTTCCTAAATCCACGCGGGCGAAGCCGCGCGGGAAGTGCTAGTTATAACTATTTCTGAAGCGGGAACTGGAAGTTGTTACAGAGTAAGGATTTTAGACAGATTATGTTTTGCGTGTATCAGAAAGTTGTGTTGAAAGTTGAAAATTATGCGCCCCTTTGGAATTTTATATTTTTCACTGGAAGTAGGTTTTTCCTTGAATTAAGTTTAAGCACGATTTTTAAATGCAGTCGTAATAAAATAAAAGTTACCAAACCTGCAGTGCAGGTAAAAACTTATGTCGTGTTTACTTCAGAACAATTGAAGCAGTTCTGAATTTCGTGAATTAAAATTCATTTGATAACATGAAAACAGTATATCTTGCTGAACATAAATCAACTAGTTGATTCTCATGATTTTATTTAACTTTTTAGGTACGGACATAAAAACCGATTTACATATTTTTATTTATGTTTTTTTATTTATGTATTACGATATAAATATGAACTTCGTTAGTTACCTATTAACAAATGAAATCCTTTTCCAGGTCATGGTCTACCCGTGTGCCAAATTTCATCGAAATCCGTTCAGCCGTTTTAGCGTGAAAGCGTAACAAACAAAAAAACACACCAACAAAAACTCACTTAATATTACTAGATTTTGGCCGCGGCTTTACTCGCGTGGTGGTCGGAATTTATACCACAGAAACATACCACTGAGATAAAAAGTATTCTATGTCCTAATCCAGGTCATGGTCTACCCATGTGCCAAATTTCATTCAAATCCGTTCAGCCGTTTTAGCGTGAAAGCGTAACAAACAAACAAACTCACTTTCGGATTTATAATATTAGTTTCGAAGTTAGGATATTATGGTAAGAGTGGTTTCGCACTACGTCCGATTCGAATCCGAATTCAAGATCCGAGTTCAATCCGAATTGGGAATGTTCTAAATTCGGACGGACAGAGTTCGGATCTAGTGCGCAACCCTTCATACAAATAGTACTGTGGCTACTTCGGACCGACATTTCTCGGATTCTAATCGGATGCAGTGCGCAAACACTCTTAGGATGAGAGCTCCAGGTGAACATTACGTAAATGTATTAAAATATCTTTTTATACGAAAAAGTAATAGCAATTCTCTTCCCTATCAATCTGCAGAAAGCATTCGTTGAAATGTCAGTATAAAACATTTTTTTTTAAATCGCAACCGATCAGTTCAAAGTAAGTAGGTAAATTCTTTTGATGCCGACTGTACAGTGACATCATTGATGTCGTCATTAGCTAAATTAGCTGGCACCGAACAAAGCTAATGGTGGATACATTCGTGTCACCGTCGCTCCTCGCCCACACTTTCAGTGAACGTAAAATCAGACTTTTTTATAGAATTACAATGATGTTGAGTAGCTGGAAGTGTCGGGTTTAAAAAGTAATAATAATTAGCCTGTATTTTCTCACTGAAGGGCAAAAACCTCTCGTGCCTTTTTCCGCTCAACTCGATCTTGAGCCAATATGGACCAATCCCTTCAATACGCGTCAAGTTTGTTTTTTGTTTTTTTTTTAGTTTGTTTTGTTTGTTGTTTTGTTTGTGTGTTGTTTGTTTGTTTGATGCCTGGGTCTTCCGCAATGCCGGTGGACGTTTTCAGGAACCCATGTTGTGGCGGTCTCAGCCCACAATGCATCCGACTTGCGGAAAACGTGTCCGGCCCAATCCCGTTTGAGCTTGGCTGCTTTCTGAGTGACGTCTGCGATTTGTGACTTAGAGCGCAGTATCGTGTTCCGTCGTACGGTCGGACGGTACGGTCCGGTCGGTAAGTCGAGGATACTGCATTCCATCGCTCGCTGGCAAATCTCGACCTTGGTCCTCTCCTGAACTGTCAAAGACCAGGTTAAAAAGTAATACCTATCAGTAAATTTGAGGTTTTGATCATGTTTGAGTGTCCCCGAAAGACGTACGAAGAGCCAGCTCTTATACCAACATCGCTAAAACTACGGTTTCCTAGAAGAGCGGTGGCCGCCATATGACGGGGGTCATGAAAATGTTGGGTTTGACTTTACGGTGTCAAAAACGCTCTCTAGGAAAACACACCAACTTACTTTCATAAATAACGCTTTTGTGACGTCATTGGACGATAAATTACGGGCGCTATGTGGCGGCCACCGCAGTTTAAGGAAATAAATTTATTTTGATCACATTAAATAAAAATAAACATTATCTACCAACAACTGTGTGTGTGTACAGTTTTTAACAAATAATTGTTAAAAAAAAACGTAGGAAAAGCCACTGAATCTGTTAAAATCTGTCAATCAAGTGACGTCACAAGGCCATTATAAATAAACAATTTGTCGATACATTACGGGATTAACGATACATTACCGGATTAACACGAGCTCGTTTAAATTTTTGTAGTTCCGTAATCAAATTAAGTAAACAGGAAAAGTTTTTAAGCAGTGCGCTTTTATCTGGGAATTCTACCCATGAATATGAACAATTTTCACTATGGGACCAACTCTGAAATAACGAAAAAAAAATCTGCTGTTTCATACAAACGTTCAATACCTACTCGGTCAAAATGTAAAAAACAGCAATTTTTTTTTCGTTATTTCAGTTGGTCCCATAGTGAAAGTTGTGAATATTCATGGATAGGACACACTGTGAAAATTTGCGCACTGCTTAAAAACTTTTCTTCTTCCCAGCTAAAGCACTAGGAAGTGGTGAAGGGAGGGTGTATAGGTAATTTTGACATTTAAAAAGTGCTGATTCTCAGCCTAGTTTGAATAAATGACTATATTTTGACTTTTCGAAGAGGATAATGACTAACAATAATGGTATTTTAATTAATAATATTTGAGAATCATGCAAGACCTTGTTCGTGACTGTAGTATCTGTGTATGTCTCGTCTGTCGTGTAGTTCGCATCTATCGCGTTGTTCGTGTCTGTTGTAACTGTCGCGTCTGTCGCGTCGTTTGTGTCTGTCGTTCGTGACTGTCGTAACTGTCGTGTCTGTTGTGTACTTATGTCGCGTATGTCGTGTCGTTCGCATCTGTCGCGTCTGTCCTAACTGTCGCGTCTGTCGTGTATGTCGCGTCTGTCGCGTCTGTCGTGTCGTTCGTGTCTATCTTAACTGTCAACTTTGATCGTTTGGATAAGATGCTTTTCTTAAAAGGGTTTCCTCTACTTATAGGTACGGAACGCCAACAACACAAGGCCCTATTAGACAGGGCCGAATTTTTTATGATATTTTTAACAAGATTTTTTTATGAAATCAATTTACCTATTAGTGTTTTGTGTCATTTTTTAACTGTTGCTGTCGATCAAATCGAGTTTATTAGGGTTCCGTACCAAAATGGTAAAAAAGGAACCCTTATGGTGTGACTCAGTCTGTCTGTCTGTCTGTCTGTCTGTCTGTCTGTCACAGCTGGATATCTCAAGAACTACGAATGATATCAACTTGAAATTTAGAATAGTTTTAGATGACGTTTACCCAACTATTTTGCATGTAAGAAAAAAATAAAAATATTTATGTTTTTCTTGCAACAGGTGCTGAAAGGGGGTCTTCAAAATTCAAAGTGGGGCTACTAGGGCATGTGGGGTATTATATGAAAGAGCGCTGTTTGCACATTCTCAAACATTTTTTATTTTTTTTTAGTCCGCATAGTTTTCGACTTTTGATGAAAAATGTAAAAAAAAATACCGTTCCCGAGCGTTTTCACAAAAAAGTGTACCCCCCACTTTTCGTTTGTCCCTTGTGTTTGAAGTATTATTAACAAAATATGATATTATGATCTGGTGAATATTTTAATAACTGTAAGCACTAAACACATTTTAAACTAGTAAATGAAGAACCACAAATATGAAAAAAAAATAAAGCAATTAAAATAATGACCAATTTTAATCAGCAAGAAGTCAGTTTTTGACGTGTCCCCCACTCGAATTTCTCGATGTTAAAAGCTATTCTGAAAAATTTTTGTACGCGATACATTGACTTTTTGGTACGGTTTGAAAGAACTCTGAGTATTCTATCGTCCGTGGTACTTTTTAATTTAAACCTAAAACACGCATTTCCACAATTCAATTTCCAACAAACATGTAAAAAGTGGTGCCGACCGGACAGGTTTGTCACGGCTAAAACTGCTATTTAAATAATAAATAAGGACTTTTTCATTTCTAAACTGGCAACATTAACCTTACAATCCACCGTTCGAAATACAAAAAGAACCAGTTGTGATACGAAACTGAGTAAAACAACGTGTGTATTTGGTTGTGTCACGAACGTCAAGATTTCTTGTGTCGGATTTGAGACACAATAACTGCTGATTCAGGTAAGTTTACATCATTTCACGATATTTAAAAGATTAATAATTTAATAATGTAATCGTAATATAGTTAATAACAAATTTAGTGTAAATGTTTATGTTAGAATACAGTTCAGAATATAATAAGGGAAGAGAACGTCACGTCAGGTTTGCGACATTTTATCATATTATATCACAATTAAAATCTGACAATAAATTCGGTCATGGTACACTTTATTTTGAAAACGCTCTCCCCCCCCTTATCTCCGAAGTTTGCGAAGAGAAAAATCTGAAATAATTCTATGTGATAGAAGTTTATGTAAAGATTACAGGAAAATCGGGATGGAACCCTCGGTGCGCGAGTTCGACGCGCTCTTGACCGGTTTTTTTTGCTTAGGTACACATAAGGAAAAACAAAAAAACGTTTTATTTTGATACACAAGAAATATTTGGGGTCAAAAAAAAATCTGTTATACTGCCCGTTCACTTCGAGCCCTACGACGCGTCCCATTTCCCTACCTCTAGCACCCGCTTAGTTACGACAGCAGCGTGCATCAGAACTGAGCGGGTAGGGAAGTGGAACGCGAGGTAGGGGCATTCTCGAAGTGAATAGGGTAGTACTTCAGTACGTTTCGAAGATAGAATAAAGTAAGGTAGGTGTTGCATAAAATACAATAATGAGTAGTCCAGTCAGTGAGAGATGTAATTCTTAAAACAAAATTGTCTTACTACAAATCAGACGCAACATTTACAGAGTTTATCGAATCTCAAGTCAAACAAAAACAACAGATATTGGAACATTTCGGGTTGTTTAACCTTTGGACTATTTTAGAAACAATTTGGCCAATGTTTTAGGCAGTGTAAAATAAAGTTTGGAACCATTGTCGTTCTATAATCAAACCCACATCATCGCGCAACTGATACACAATACTGTTCACTATTTTAAACGTCCCATGTTGTGCATCTTTACCTCGTAAAATGTATTGTGTTGTTGTGTGTTTTTATGAACACTTGTCCTATAGGGGTGTATGTGTAAAAACTTGACTGAAATAAATGAATTTTATTTTATTTATTTTTTTATTATATCTGTCCTTAAGCCACTTTCATAGCCTCGACATCTTTGGCACAACGTTCCCTTGCGACAATGACAAATCAATGGGGAGTCTGATTCGCGGATGAAATATGAGTCTACTCAGGGTTGCCTCCAACGTAGAATTTGTCTTCATTCACAATGTCTGCATTCAGACTGGCAGCCACTAACTTTTTAACTTTAAAATGCCATTTGTAAAACGTCAGAATATTCTAGGGAGTCTGTTAGGATAGGGCTTTATTTTAAAGAAGTAGGGTTTTGTGAATATAATCCTTTTTTAGGGTTCCGTACCTCAAAAGGAAAAAACGGAACCCTTATAGGATCACTCGTGTGTCTGCCTGTCCGTCTGTCACAGCCAATTTGCTCCGAATCTAATGGACTGATTAAGTTAAAATTTGGTACACATATGGATTTCTGTGACTCAATCAAGTACAGCTAAAGTAAATATATGAATTTTGAATATGAGAGTAAGTTTTAGGCGGAAAATAAGAAAATTAAAAAAAAAAAGTTTTGTAAACTGTACCGTGTGACATATCAAATGAAAGGGCTTACTATGAGGGTCTCAAATATATTTTTTTATAATTTTTAAATATATTGTTTTAAAGTTATTTAAGAAAATAGACAAAAATTGACCATTCCCCCCCCCTTATCTCCGAAACTACTGATCCTAAAATTTTGAAAAAAATATAGAAAATAGTTCTATATCTGTAGATTACAGGAAAACCTATAAGAAGTCTGTGGTCTTAAAATAATATGGTAAATATATATATATAAAAAATCAAAGTCCTGACTGAGTCACTGACTAATATATCAACGCACAGCCCAAACCAATGGACCTAGAGACTTGAAATTTTGCACATAGATACCTTATATAGTGTGAACATCCACTAAGGAAGGATTTTTGGAAATTCCATCCTTAAGGGGTAAAATAGGGGATGAAGGTTTGTATGAAAAATCCTATCCCTTGAGTTAATAGACTTGAAACTTAGCACGAATATTCATCTAAGTAAATTATAAAGTTTATCATTTTGAGTTTTTCTAAACTACCCCCTAAAGAGGGATTGGGGGTGTCAAAGTTTGTATGGAGGAATTTTAACACCCGGTCCGATTAACTCAAAACTCAGTTTTTATACTTGAGACCAAAAATGAAGACTAACGTATATCAGGGTTTTCCAAAAATCTACCCCTAAGGGGTGAAAAGTAAATTTTATAGCGGAGGATTTTATTGGGGGCTTGATTAACTCTAAAATTGGTGTAAATAATGTTTGAGTCAAGTTATGGAAAAATACCAGACGATTTTTGAAATTCTTTATCTGTGTTCGTGAAAACAGAGATACAGTTTATATGAAAAACTTATTTATTTGGTTAATGAACTTGAAACTTAGCACAAATACTTGCTTTTATTTATAACAATGTTTGTCATTATTAGTTTTTCAAAACTACGCCTCAAACGAGGTGGAGGATGTTAAAGTTTGTATAGAAGAAGTTTAAAGCGCAGTCCGATTAAAAAAATGCTACTTGCCAAACGAATTTTCACCGATTTTGACGGCATATAGCTGATGTTTTAAGGAGTAACTAAGGGTATTTTTATTTTAGAAAAATAATTAGGGTTCCGCGCAAGAAAATTAAAATCCATGAAATCAGACAACCACGTACAGTCCAGTACAAATGATAAATGATAAATGATAAATGATTTATTTTCTGTAAGTAGGTTTGTACAAACACTTTTACACGTCAAACATATTTTTTTTTAAACTAGATGAGTTCGACGTTTCCTATCTGACTACTCTGAGAAGAAACGCCGAAACAAACTCAGAGGTCACAGTCTCTTTTAAAGTCCAGACATAATCTTGGTCAGATCATGTGAAGACCATGTAGATTGCAGTCTGAAATGGTCTTTTGATGAAAGAACCACACAGATTGAGTGGACCTGTCCAGTCAGTGCACGCATTTGTCAGTAATCGTACAGCTCAACTCAAAACTTAAGGAGCTTAACGATTCGACGAACAATACCAAAGAAAAGACATTTGGGTAGGCCGCATAAATTACTCAAACTGTCAGACTGTAACTAAAACTGAGAAAAGGATAAAATAAATAAAAAACAATGATCCACGTAGTCTTCACATTCACAATAATTAAAAATAGTATAAGTAATACTTTACAAAGTAAATATTCATGTCATTGTATAGAATATGTAAAAAGGTATTTAAATCAACATTAATAGTGTAAATTTATTGGAGCAGCTCAATCCCAAGCCTTTTTGTCCTCAATATAGTCTTTGACAGTATAAAAGGCTTTCTGACAAAGTTTCCGCTTTATACAATTTTTGAATTTATTAAGGCTTAGTTCTTGAATGTGGCTAGGTAGTTTATTATAAAAACGTATACATTGGCAACTAAACGAACCACTTATTTTCTTAAGCCTGGTTGTAGGAACAACAAATTTGTGTTTGTTTCTAGTATTCACATTATGGACGTCACTGTATTTTTTAAACAAATTGATATTTTTATGAGCATACAAAAGATTTTCATAGATATACTGAGAAGGCACAGTCATTATATTAATTTCTTTAAATTTATCTCTGAGGGAGTGTCTGGGACTTAATTTGTAAATTGAACGAATTGCCCTTTTTTGTAAAACAAAAATTGTCTGAATATCGGCGGCATTTCCCCACAACAGAATACCGTACGACATCACACTATGAAAATAACTAAAGTAAACTAAACGGGCTGTCTCTGAACAAGTTAAATCACGAATTTTCCTAACGGCGTATGCTGCAGCGCTAAGCTTTTTCGACAATTTATCTATATGGGGGCCCCATTGAAGTTTGGCATCCAAAGTTATGCCCAAGAACACTGTGGTATCTTCGGGAATCAACTCTTCACCCTTTATGAGAACACTAGTTTTTACTTGTCTAACATGAGGTATAGTGAACTTAATACACTTAGTTTTTTTCTCGTTAAGAAGTAGGTTATTAACATTAAACCAGTTAACTACTTTTGCGAGGGCGCTATTTACATTGTCAGTAACCAGCTGCTGACGTTTGAGTTTAAATAAAAGTGAAGTGTCATCTGCAAACAACACTATATCATGATTATCCTTTATGAGGTAAGGCAAGTCATTAATATAAATAAGAAACAAAAACGGGCCAAGAATTGAGCCTTGGGGGACCCCCATTGTTACTACGGATCCGGGTGATCTTTTCCCGTTAACATCAACTCTTTGAATCCTATCACTTAAGTAAGAAGTGAGAAGATCCAGAGAGGCGTTCCGGATTCCGTAGTGATGCAGTTTCCTGATTAATGTTTCATGAAGAACGCAGTCGAATGCCTTGGACAAATCACAAAAAATGCCCAAAACATCGCATTTATCCTCCCATGCATTATAAACATGACCTAAAAGTTCAACACCGGCATCAGTAGTCGAACGACCCCTTGTAAAACCAAACTGTTTGTTATGTAATAATTTATGTTTATTAAAAAATCTTTGCAGTTGATCTAAAATAACTTTTTCAAAAATTTTACTAAAGGTAGGTAGCACTGAAAACAAACTTACTAAGCCTCTGCTGTCTATTACGGCTATAACAACAAATAATAAAAATAAAGCAAAGTTAAAAATGTAAGGGGTCCGGTCCCCATACAGTAAACTTTTCATTTTGAAAAAAAAAAAAAATTAGCATGCGGGGTGTCATCGTCTAGAACTCATTGAGTAGAGTACAAACATATTTTTTTTATCTTCTAAAATTAAGAAATAGGGGGCCGCAAAAGCTGTAAATTTTAGACCATTTTTGTACGAGCTCTAGCGCAACAATTCAACAAATTAGGAATTTGAAACTTCTGTATACCATGTAGGTACCATACATACTGTATTTAAGCAACAATACTGAAAACGGCGATTCATAAGGTATTTTGTTTAAACATGGGTGATTTTCTGCAACTGCAAAAAATAACCTTGTAATTCACAGTATATAAGTAAAAAGTTATCTTTGCGATTGTTAAACATATAATATGGTACGGAACCCTTCGTGCGCGAGTCCGACTCGCACTTGACCGGTTTTTTTTTTAATCCTTGATTTACATTATTTTTGCTTGAATTTCATGATTTTAGGGTTCCGTACTTCAAAAGGAGAAAACGGAACCCTTATAGGGTCACTTCATTTTCCGTCTATCTGTCAGTCTGTCAAGACCCTTTTTCTCTAGGACACGTGGAGGTATCAAGTTCAAATTAATATCAAATACATAGGTATACGGCCCCTTGGATCTCTAAAAAAGTCAAGCTTTTATACAACGAAATAAAAAAATACGGCCATTTTATGCTACATATTTTGACACTAGCAAGTAAATCAAAACCTATAGAGTACTTCCCGTTACCTAGAATCATGAAATTTGGCAAAAAGCAAGGTTTCACAGCACAAAAAAAAAGGAAAGTCCGAAAATTGTTAATTTGTAGTTTTAACACATACAAAATTTTTTTTTTCGATTACATACTTAAATTTTAAATTTGCAGTTGGAGAATGTACCAAGACGTATATCAATGTATGGAAGAACATGTTTTTTAACTACAATGTTAAGATTGTTTTTGGGATAAATTCTTTTCAACTACGGAACCCTTCATCTGAGTACACGCACTTGGTCGGTTTTTTATTGTGCACTGGATTTTTAGAAAGTTTGTGAGTGTGTATGTAGGTATGTTTGTTACTTCTTCACGCTTAAACGGCTGGATCGATTTGGATGAAATTTGGTATGTTGATAGCTTATACCCTGGATTAACACATAGGCTACTTTTTATCCCGGTCTACACGGGCGAAACCGCGCGGCGCTGCTAGTAAATGAATAATTACATTTACGAGTGATTTCTTCATCCGTATAATTACTTATGTACAACTTGTAAAGTGTTAACATACAACATACGTCTCAGTGTCCTAAACAATTAGGGTTGGTTCCTAATCTGGCCGGCAATCAGGGATGTGAATAGATGGGGCCGGTATTAGGGTCGAAGACTCAATACGTTTAAAGGGTCCAATCAATTACCTGCTGAAACTCTCCATCGATTATAGACGGGAATTACCGGCAATCTAAAGACGTCCTTTGATTAATTATCATCGAATTCCGATATCCGGTACTACTTGATGCATAATATAGAAAAGAGAATCACATTTCAAATGGATATTACAGTTTATTCCTACTTTATTTCAAGTATCGTATTAATAAAACGATTGGCGTATTACGATTACTGTCATGGATTCGACTGTCGTAAACAAATTAATAATGTGAGAGTTAAGGGACAGTTCCTTGAAAAAAATTATCGCAAAGTTATTGTGATAAAATTTTCAAGCGCTGTTATGATCGGTCGAATGATTTATAAACAGCCAATCGCAACAGTTTACCCACGCTTGACAATTTGGCCACTAAGCGCTGAGCAGACATATAGAAATCCTGGGAGTCTATTTTTAGTTCTACGTGTGCTTTATTGCATATATTACCCTGACGTTCTATTCTGTCGTCGCGGATAGATTGTCCGCGGTCAAATAGATCCGATGGCTAAAAATTTTTTTGGTTCGTCGTCATGTAGTTTAATCAAAAATATTGGACAAGTATTTTTTTATTTTTTTTACGTATTTTAAATATGACTGCGATACATTGAGTTAAAATATGGCATTACGTCACGCCTAGCTAGATTTAATACGTAGAAATGACGTAGCGAGCCTCCAGTTCCCAACTTTAATGTGCTATCTAAGTAATTTTTAGGGTTCCGTACCTCCAAAGGAAAAAACGGAACCCTTATCATCACTTCGTTGCTCGTCTGTCTGTCTGTCTGTCTGTCAGTCTGTCAAGACCCTTTCTCTCAGGAACGCGTGGAAGTATCAAGTTGAAATTAATATCAAATACATAGGTCCCTTGGAGCACTAAAAAAATCAAGCTTCTAAGTCAACGCAATAAAATAAATACGGACATTTATGCGACATTTTTGATACCCCCAAGTAAATAAAACACTATAGGGCACTTTCCGTTGACCTAGAATAATTAAATTTGGCAAGAAGCCAGGTCTCACAGCACAAAGGAAAACGTCCGAAAATTATTGATTTGTAATCACTATCACTTCCAACCAACTCGACGAAGAGTCCCCAACATTAACGGACTGCTGACGCCCTCGAAGATAAGAGGAAAACCATTCCAATACCTCCGGAGAGACCATAAGATAGGAAAGGATGGATAAAAGGACTTCGTGACTGACGGTATTAAAAGCATTGGAGAAGTCAATTAGCACTAAGACTGTAACTTTAGTGTCTTCCATACCCCGCCTTATATCGTCAGTCACTTTAAGGAGAGCTGAAACGGTACTGTGCCCGGGCCTGAAACCGGATTGAAAGGGACTAATGAGGGAGTTGTGGTAAATAAAGTGGGAGAATTGTTTATGAACACAAGCCTCGAGCACTTTAGACAGAAAGAGAAGGATGGAAATTGGGCGAAAGTGACTGGGAAGAGAAGAGTTGGGTATCTTAGGCAGGGGCCGAACAAGGGCTTTTCGCCATAGGGAGGGGAAAACACCGGTGTAAAGGGAGAAGTTTATGATGTTGGAGATTGCAGGAAGGAGTTGGTGAAGAGCCGTTACGATCATATGGCGGCTGATATTATCGCAGCCAATGGCTTTGGATTTAATGGAAAGGATAATCTTTCTGATCTCGCCTGGGTCGACTGGGGTGAAGACAAAGGGGTTAATATTGGGACGCGTTAAACCAGCAAGGTAGTCGAGGGTTTGACATTGGGTTAGACTATCTAGAGTGGGAACAGTGCAGAAATGGAGATTTAGATCGTCCAAGCCAATTGTGTTAGGAAGGTCTAAATGTCGCGATTTGTCGATGCCTAGAGTTCCAAGGAACTTCCAAATATCGGCAGGAGAAGAAGAAGTGATATTATTAAAGATGTGGCGGCGTTTAGCGTTGCGTATCATCTGATTACACCGATTCCTAGCAGCCTTAAAGAATGACCAATTTTCATCCGAGCGATCCCTTTTAAATTTCCGAAACGCGCGGCCCCTCCGACGCATTGCCATCCGAACTCCTGTCCATGGTTTTGATTTATGAAAAAATCATCCCTTAAGGGGGTAAACTAGGAGTTGATTTTAAAATTCACAAACACTATTATAATGTTTGTGTAAGTACCTCTTTTTATGAGATTTAAGGGATTGGGTAGTTCGTATCTGGAAGTAACATTTAGTCTTAATATTTTTTTAATTCCCACGGGATAGGGAATAAAGATGATTTATATTTCCGCTTTAAAGTTGCTTTCAAAGGCATGCGTTGGTAATTTTCCGATTACTATTGTTTGTTTCATGATTTATTATCCTCCAGCAATCATATATCAATCTGCGCGCCGCTCCTCGAGTACTATATAAGCAGAGCGAGAAGATATTTTCAAGACGTTCGCACGGGCGTAAAAGTATCGCGGCGATTTTTTTTCGCGCACTGCATTTTCAACGCTCTGCTCTGTTGTGGTTGGATTCTCGAAGCTCGGCTCAAAACCGAGAGTTGAAAATCCAGTGCGCGATTAAATATCGCCGCGATATTTTAACGTCCGTGTGAACGTCGACTTACTTGGATTAACACTTAGGGTTCTAAGTGCACGTTCCCGTGGGATATTTTCCGACATCCACGCGGGCGAATCCGCGGGCAAAAGCTAGTTTTATAACATAAAAAAAAAAAATTTTTGGGATTACAATGTGAAGTTTGTTTTTGGGAAAAACTATTTTCAACTACGGAACCCTTCATTGTGCGTGGTCCAACACGCACTGCGCCGGTTATTTTTTAGTCTCTGACTGACGGACTAAATAGAATTTCTTTTTTTTACCGCCTGGGTATCATCCCATCATCCCATCATCCATCATCCATCATCTGCTCAGCACGTTAAGAGTGTAAAGGCAGACAAAATACACGAGAAATTGGGTTGATTTGGGTTGATTTGGGTTGATGTTGTTTTCTTTCATGAAATAAAAAAAAACCGGTCAAGAGCTAGTCGGACTCGTGCACCGAGTTACATTTTTCATCAAAAATCAAAAACTTTGCGGCCTAAAATAAAAAAATGTTGAGAATGTGCAAACACCGCTATTTCATATGATACCCCACATGCCCTAGTAGCCCCACTTCGAATTTTCAAAACCCCCTTCGCAAAAAAAATGTAATTGTACTTTTATTTTTTTCTTTTTTGCAAAATAGTTGGGCAAACGTCATCAGACTGAGTCGCACCATAAGGGTTCCTTTTTACCATTTTGGTACGGAACTCTGATAAAAACAAAAACAAAACTGCATATAAAAATGGCAACCCTATTTCTGGAAAAATGGCAGTCCTTAGTATTGGCACATTTTCTTGTCCTTCACAAGGCGAATCGCAATGGTTTGGTAAATCTTCCCCGCCGTGGATCTGATTGACGAACAAAAAGTAATTTTCTCAAATTCCCATTCTTAACAAAATTGTTCTTTTTCCTGTGCGTTGGAATGAATGATGGGTGTAAAAATTGATTTATTTGCGGTCGTTATGTTCGGGAAATTGTTTTTGTTCGGTTTGTTTATATATCTTCCCAGTGTTAAGTGTGCCCCACTATCACCTTCTTGTCAAGTTGTTGTGTAATAGTTATTTATGCAACTGACGTATTATAATAAGGGGTATTTCGCCTCGTGTGATAATAGTATCACATGAGTGTTTTAATACCTAATTATGTACAGTTGCATACAAGACTTTATCTACATCCATGTTATCAATCCTCTATAAAAGGTTCTGAAACAGTTTTTTGCAATACTAATACTCGTATCGAACATGGCGGCCGGCGTCATAGTATAGGACGTGAATTCGAATAAGTTATTTTTTTAAATTACGGCGCTGTTGTAGTGAAACGCGCGTGCGTTACAATGTTCTTTTTAGGGTTCCGTACCTCAAAAGGAAAAAAACGGAACCCTTATAGGATCACTCGTGTGTCTGTCTGTCTGTCCGTCTGTCCGTCTGTCACAGCTAATTTGCTCCGAATCTAATGAACCAATTAAGTTGAAACTTGGTACACATATGTATTTTAGTAACCCAAACACGGAAATGTAACGTAAATAAATGAATTTTGAATATGGGGGTCCCTTTTGGGGAGAAAATAAGTACAATTAAAAAAAAAAATTTTGCAAACTGTACCGTGTGACAAATCAAATGAAAGGTATGAGGGTCTCAAATATATTTTTTCTATAATTTTAAAATAAATTGTTTTGAAGTTATTTAAGAAAATAGACGAAAATTGACCATTCCCCCCCTTATCTCCGAAACTACTGAGCCTAAAATTTTGAAAAAAATACAGAAAATAGTTCTTTACCTATAGATTACAGGAAAACCTACGAGAAGTTTATGGTCTTGTAAATCTATATATATAAAATTCAAAGTCCTGACTGACTCATTGACTGATAATAATCAACGCACAGTCCAAACCACTGCACCTATAGACATGAAATTTTGCACATAGATACATTATATAGTGTAAACATCCATTAAGGAAGAATTTTTGGAAATCCCATCCCTAGGGGAATAAAATAGGGGATGAAAGTTTGTATGAAAAATCTTATCTCTTGAGTTATTAGACTTGAAACTTAGCACGAATAGTCATCTAAGTTAATTATAAAATTAATCATTTTTAGTTTTCCTAAACTACCCCCTTTTTTTGTGGATGGGAAATCATCAAATGACTTCTCCCGCTCTGAGTGGAGCGGAAGGGCGCCCGTGTTCCTTCAGCTGCCTATGGCAGGGACACCCACGCTATCTCTTTCGAACAACCCGCGACCCCAGAAGACGGTGGTGGGTGTCAAAGTTTGTATGGAGGAATTTTAACACGCGGTCCGATTTACTCAATAAGTTTTTGTACTTGAGACCAAAAATGAAGACTAACTAACTTGTATCAGGGTTTTCCAAAAATCTACCCCTAAGGGGTGAAAAGGGGTAGTAAATTTTACAGCGGAGGATTTTATTGGGGATTGATCAACTAAACTAAAAATTGGTGTAAATAATGTTTGAGCCAAGTTATGGAAACATCCCAGACGATTTTTGAAATTGTGTGTGAAAAGCCTGTGGGTGAAAACAGTTTGTATGAAAAATCTTATTAATTTGGTTAGTGAACTTGAAACTTAGCACAAATACTTGCTTATGTAAGTAATAAAGTTTGTCATTATTAGTTTTTCAAAACTACTCCTCAAAGGGAGTTTAGGGATGTTAAAGTTTGTATGGAAGAATTTTAAAGCGCAGTCCGATTAACTTGACACTCAGTATTTATACTTTTGGTATAAAATAAACAATAATAAGAAATTAAAACCCATGAAATCAGATATCCACGCGGGCGAAGCCGCGGGCAGTCTAGCTAGTATCTCAATATTGTGCGTACAAACTTACTAAGCCTCCGCTGTCCGTTCGTCCGCCCGTCCGTCTCTCACAGGGCTGTATCTCATGAATAGGTAGACAGTTGAAATTTTCACAGATTGTGTATTTCTGTTACGACTATAATAACAAATAATAAAAATAAAGTAAAATTAAAATGAAAGGGGGCGGTCCCCATACAAAAAAGTTTTAATTTTGAAAAAAAAAAATTAACCTGTGTGTGGGGTGTTATTGTCTAGAACTCATTGAGTAGAGTGCAAAGATATTTTTATTTATTTTATCTTCTAATATGAAGAAATAGGGGCCCGTAAAAGTTGTAAATTTTATACCATTTTTGTACGAGCTCTATTATATAATGTACCTTATACTGTATTTAATCAATAAATACTAAAAACGGCGATTCATAAGGTATTTTGTTTAAATATGGGCGATTTTCTGCAACTGAAAAAAAAAACCTTGTAATTCACAGTATCATTATGAAATACAAAGTTATCTTTGCGATTGTTAAACATATAATATGGTACGGAACCCTTTGCGTGCGAGTCCGTCTCGCACTTGGCCGGTTTTTTTTGAAAACGAGTTGCATTATGAAATTCAGTACAACATTAAAGCACCCGTTTGGATGCTATTATGGTTACTATGACACTGGCTGTTTTAATGTTGGCAATAAGATAACTGTTTCAGAAACTTTTATAGAGAATTTATAGCATGGATGTAGATAAAAGTTTTTAAACAACCGTCAAAGTGTCAGCCTTGTCAAGAGAAGTGTTAAGTGTTACCCTGTGACTGGGTTGTGGAGATGAGATAGGCAGTTGCTCCATGCAAATAGGTATCCAGTTAGACTGGAAGGCGTCCCCACATTGTTAGGAAAACGCTAGGCCTTGATTGACACACTACTTACTTCGATCATCAATCTACGTGATGATCGTCTGACGCGATCGTTAGAGCATTGAGATGCCCATTATTAAAGCAGTTGCGGCGGCATCTACATCGCCACATACGAACTACGCATCACAATGACATGACGTCACGAAAATCCTGCATCACGCAATCATAGTTTACCGTGCGACTAGCATATATACAACGTTCTGACATCAACCGTCGGGCAGTTGCCCACCACACAACACCCGTCTGGTCGGAGGATCCTCCCTTTTCTATGGAGGATGAGTGAACTTTACACCCTGTTCCTCATACTTCTATACAGTGATTACTGACGGGCTGATAATGACACCATAATTATGTTTGCGTGATTACCTGATTATTTACCTTTAGTTACACCCCCCCACTATGTCAAACTACCCAAAGTACAAACTTCAATAAACTAGGCACATTCCATTAGGTACATTCGGAGTGCAAATGATAATGTTTTAAGCGTATCTTTGGTCCTATTATAATTGAAATCTTGCTTGGGTCCCAAGTTAATTAAGACAGGGTAGGTCGGCCTAACCCTGCCGACAAAAGGATTTGGTAGATATTGTAATTTGTAGATGTAAGCCCGGTAGAAATGTCCTGCTACTGATTTTACAGGTGCGATATTTTTGGTAGATGGACGGATTTTTGTTTTAGTGTTTGTATTGATTTATAGTATTAGCATTTGCCAGCAGCTTCGCCCGCGTGGATTTCGTAAAATATCTCACGGGAACGTACTACCGGGAATTCATTCCTTGTCTACATTATAAAGGGGACTCCTGTGCAAATATTTCAGTTTTTTAGGTCCAAGGGTTTGGTGTCAATCAGTCAGTCAGTCAGGACTTCTCTTTTTATTTATATAGATAGATAGATTGAACTCTTTGAACATCGCAAAAAGTCTTAGAGAATAGATTTATCGAACATTAACAAAAAAAAGTGTTCAGACATTATTATTGTAATAATAATCTTTACTTTTTGGACGGCAAAATTACATTCTTATGTAATTTTGCCGTCCAAAAAGTAAAGATTATTAAGTAAGATATATAGACTGTCTTCAGTTCCTCAAAAACTCCCACCCTTCACCACTTCCTAGTGCTTTAACTGGGAGGATGAAGTCGCGCAACAAACTCCCACCCTTCACCACTTCCTAGTGCTTTAACTGGGAGGATGAAGTCGCGCAACAAACTCCCACCCTTCACCACTTCCTAGTGCTTTAACTGGGAGGATGAAGTCGCGCAACAAACTCCCACCCTTCACCACTTCCTAGTGCTTTAACTGGGAGGATGAAGTCGCGCAACAAACTCCCACCCTTCACCACTTCCTAGTGCTTTAACTGGGAGGATGAAGTCGCGCAACAAACTGTCCAGCAGCACAGCTGTCTCTCTGTTCAGTTAGAAGAACTTGATTCTACAGGATGTAAGTGTAAACAGTGGTAATCTTTTAAGGGGTCATTGTACTCATCGTTATGAACAACTTTTACTATGGGACCAAACCTGCAATCGCGGAAAAAAAAATCAGCTGTTCCCTACATTTGACGAATCATACGAACATAAATGTACTAAACAGCTGATTTATTTTTTGCGATTTCACGTTTTGGTCCCATAGTAAAAGTGTTCATAATGATACAATGACCCCTTAAAATGTTGCCACTGTTTACACTTACACCCTGTACACAATATTAAGCAAAGTAATTAACATTACGATATACAAAACATTAAATTACATTATTTGCCATAATGTCAGCTGGTAATACGCCAATATACCAACAAAATCATTGAAACTATTGAAAACGAACCATACTAATTAGTGAGACTGACAGTGGCATGGCCACCATCAGGGATTTTAATTTTAATAACACAAAAAATTTATCGTTCAAGTACTGATTCTCAAAGTAATTTGATAAAACAACTTTCTATCCTGATTTTTATTTTGCTCTGTTAGTAAGATTGTAAAGGATTCATGAAGCCTCTTTTAATACACCCCATATTAAAGCACCGAAGTTTATAAGTTTGTAAAAACTACCCTCCTTTTGGGGCAAGCGGCAAAATCGAATCTCCCAAAATTCTCATAGTCATCCCTATACGGTCACAGTAAAAACCCTAAGCACTCTAAGTTTCAGAGGAAAAACATTACTATATAGTCGTTTTTACACAGACATGGTCCTTGAAGCCTTTGGTCCTTGTTGTGGGTATTATTTATTAATGAACGAGGTGGACGGACCATGTGTCGGTGTTTTTGTGACGGGGACTAATCTGAGGTCCGGCAAAACCTTAATGTAGACGAGTTGGGGTACGGCTTGGGGATTAGACGCTCGCTGGTTTGTGCTCTACTCTAAAGTTTCTGGAGTAGGTTTCAGCGTGTTTTTTTTTTTAATGAAAGCTTCTTTAAAGTCTAATTATTAATTCACTGGAGTAATCTGACGTTTACGATGTTACCATTTTCTGATGAAAAGAAAATAGTGTTGTGACAAGAAGATAGTCAAAATTGGGAGCGCCTTAAAGGACTTTTTGAAATAAAAATAATTAATTAATTAATTAAAAACTATATTGAGAAACGTGATACAGAATCGGATGTAAGTCACGAACTAAATGCTAGCTAACTCTAACTTAGACTAAACAATCATCATTTTGCCAAGCTCAGCGACCACACAGATCGTCCTGGGCAAAGGTGCTTACACCCGCAGAATCTGTAAGGGCTGTGGTTCCATAACTAGATTGACATCAATCACTCGCACATTCGTTCTCGTTACGTTCTAAATCAAATCACATTATTTTATTTATTTTAATAAGAAATCTCCCAGCCTAATTTTGGTTAATCGATATAAAAATACTAGTAGTACCCTTAAAGGCCAATTGATGATGACTTTCAAAAAGCGAAATATATAAAATGAAATAAAAATGCATTGAATGTATGTAGGTATACTTACAGGGTGTAAGTGTCAACAGAGGCAATCTTTTAAGGGGTCATTGTACTCGAACAACTTTTACTATGGGACCAATCTGAAATCGCGAAAAAAAATCAGCTATTCCCTACATTTTGACGAATTTAGCAAACATAAATGTTCTGAACAACAGTTTTTTTTTCACGATTTCAGGTTTGGTCCCATAGTAAAAGTTGTTCGAGTACAATGACCCCTTAAAAGATTGCCACTGTTTACACTTACACCCTGTATTTATTATTACTTTTTATAATAAATGTTCCTATTGACTTTGTGTGAATGAACTGAAGCACAAGGAACGGAACGCATCATTATTACAATAAATAGGGCACCATTATTTTACAAAGTGACATTAGCATCTGTCAGTTTACTCCAGTGAATTAATAATTAGACTTTAGGTGCGTTGAGCGATTTTTGGTAGGAGATACGGGTTCACGTCACCGCGACACTTCGACAGTTTTCACTTCTATCGGCAGTATGGGGACTGACACTTTTTTTTTGGTTCGGGCTAGTCGTTTAATTGTGTGTTCTGTTCGTGCATAAGACCCTCCCTCATTAAAGTCACTTATACTCCATCGGATTAGGCAATTAAATAAAGGTAAACAAAAAAAGCACGTGTCTGGTTAACCGATTAAACGTACCTACCTGTCACTTCAGTTGTCATGCAACGACACAGTTTTACTTTTCAATTTAGCAACTATATGCAACGAATTATATAATCTGTGTCATAGCATGACAACTGAAGTGATAGGTGACGTTTAATCGATTAACCAGCCACGTGTTTTTTTTTTGTTTACCTTTATTCAATTACCTAAACCGATGGAGTGATAGGAGTGAGTGAGGATGTGTGAAACATGGATATATAATTAATTAATCAAAAATTCTCATACAACCCATTACAAAATCTGTAACTAAATTATTATATATGTAGCTAATAACATTGAAAAAACTCATCATAAAGTAGGTTCTGCTTTTATTCAACTCTTAATTTAAATAAAATAATCTAGTGTTCAATGCAAGGACATCAACTAGAATGCGCCCTTGTCCCACACAGTAACGTTTTTGTCCGTCGTAACTTATTTACTTACACGTATACGGTTGAGGTCTATGCTACTTCTATTAGAGCCAAATGAATATTCATCGGTAAAAAGTTTTATGAACGTTTTTATAATTGCTCTATGAACGTTTTTCCTATGATGTAATGTCTGGTCAATCTCTATCGATATTCCCCAATCATTATTGTGAATACTTGTATCATTATTATAATCCTACTTAAATTAATTGAAATTGTAAAGCATTTCGAAAATCACGGCTTCATCCCAACTCTCACCGATCCCATCTCTACACGATTATTGTGTATTAAAAAATTTAAGAAAAAGTCGCAGGAAAAAAACAAAACAGGAGTCGTACAAAAAAAAAACAAAACACTACAGTTGTTTTATCTCACGAAAGTGGGTGAGCCATACTTGTAGATGTAATGCGTATAGACACGCGCTTATGTGTGCGTACCTGCAGGTAGCGCGCTCCCGAGCTTACGCACACAAAGACTATGTGCATGTATGTAATATTTACACATACAAGTATGGCTCGCCCGCTTTCGTGAGACAAAACAACTATACACACAAACACATCATATACTCGCTTTACCCGTCGAAAAGTCTCTTAAAGATCACAAAAAGGACACTTCAGACTGACTACAAGCACCAACTGTAAAATGACTAAAATACTGCGCAATTTAATCGAAAATTTATAGACAATGGGTTTCTGCTAGACGCGGCAGCCGTTGCATTGGACACTTCCGATTGTATACCAAGAGTGTCACAGTTTACTCGCACTACGACACAAAGTAGGGGGGGTGACCTAGAGAAGATCGCGGGGAAGAACTAGATGAGACTCACACAGACCAAGGTAGCATGGCACAAAAAGGAGAAGGCCTATATACTCAGCCGTGGGTGGAACAAGACTGCCAGTGATGATGATGATGATGGTACGGTCAACAACAGAAGTCTGTTAACACTGCTACCTTTTGACATCATCTAAATTAACACAAAATTATACGATAACCTGCTTTTTAGCATTTCATTTATTAGATAGATAAGAGGTAATTTTCTTTAAAATTTACATCTGTTCCAATTTTAATGAAATATATTTCTCAATAATTAAGATTTTAAAAACTTAAGTGATACTTTTGTTGCTGACTGTATAAATGACGTAAATAAATAAAATTTAAAGATCTACTAGAAGACTCCTTGATATTTTAGGAAAAAAGGAGATAATCAAATCATTTTGTATTAATTTACATGATGTGAAAAGTAACAGTATTAATAATCGACCTATGTTGCTGACCGTACCTACAACGCACTTTCAGCGCCAAGAATTTTGTAAGTACTGCCGTTTCTAAACGCTGCCGGCGGGCGGCGCTTCGGTTCATTGCTCTGTGGTCTCTAGCTTCGTTAATATTTAACAAAGTGAAGCTCCCCATTGCCTCCGTCGCCGGCAGTTGTCTTCGAAAGATGAAAGCGTTTGAAAATTTCATCAAACGACTGCAGCGACATCTACACAGAAGGTTTTAAGTGGATAAATGCAATACAAGATTTTGTTAAGAAAATAAATTGGATTTTTTTTATGAATTAGTTTTTAGTATTCCGTACCTCTAAAGGAAAAAACGAAACCCTCATAGGATCACTCGTGTTTCTGTCTGTCTGTCTATCTATCTGTCTGTCCGTCTTTCACAGCCAATTGCCTCCGATTCTAATGGACCGATTAACTTGAAATTTGGTAAACATATAGATTTCTATATATCAAACACGTACGGCTTAAGTAAATAAATTAATTTTGATTTTGGGGTCACTTTTAGGGGCAAATAAGAAAATAAAAAAAAAAGTTTTACAAACTGTACCATGTGACATATCAAATGAAAGGGCTTACTATGAGGGTCTCAAATATATTTTAATTATATTTTTCAAATAAATCGTTTTAAAGATATTTAAGAAAATAGACGAAAATTGTCCATTTCCCCCCTTATCTCCGAAACTACTGAGCCTAAAATTTTGAAAAAAATACAGAAAATACCTCTATACCTGTAGATTACAGGAAAATCTATAGAAAGTCTGTGATCTTAAAATAGCATGGTAAATCTCTCAATATTGGGAGTACAAACTTTTATTTACAGTTATAATAATAGCTCTTTACCTATGAAATTGCCGTTTTGTATGAAAAAATTTAAACGAATTTTTTTCATGTATTTTTTATTTGTATTAATCGAAGTAATCACCCATGCAATCAATGCATCTTTGCCAACGCAGTGGCAGTTTATTGATGCCCTTCTTAAAGAAATCAGCTGGTCGGGAGGCAACAAATTCTTCAAAGGCATTTTGTACTGCCTCTCGGGTATTGAATTTTTTTCCCGCCAAGAAGTTATCCAAATTCTGGAAAAAGTAGTAGTCTGTAGGCGCAAGGTCTGGTGAGTAGGGCGGATGACGGACAGCTTCCAACCCCAGTTCTTGCAACTTGGAGACCGTCTGCTGTGCAGTATGAGGTCGCGCGTTGTCGTGCAGGAGCAGCGGAGACGAGCGATTGACCAATGCTGGTTGGAGATGTGCCAGCTTCTCCATCATTGTGTTCAGTTCTTCACAGTACACATCTGCAGTAATGCTCACCCCGTTTGGTAAGAAGCTGTGATGAATCACACCTGCGCTAGACCAGCAAACAGTGACCATCACTTTTCTAGGGGTAAGTTTTCGTTTAGGGCATTGTTTAGGTGCTGAACCAGGATCCAACCAACTTGCTGAGCACTTGCGGTTATCAAACAGAATCCATTTTTCATCGCAGGTAACAATGCGGTTCAAAATTCCTTTATTTGTGTGTCTGTTGAGCAGTGCAAGGCACGTCTCGACGCGTAATTCGCGCTGGCGATCATTGAGTTTGTGGGGCACCCATTTGTCAAGCTTTTTTACCTTGCCAATTTGACGCAAATGGACCAATATTGTTTTGACGCTAACGTCGAAAGCTGCTGCTAATTCAGCCGTAGATTGTGTATCATCAGCTTCCACAATCGCCTTTAATTCGTAATTGTCGACCAAAGTCTTCGGACGACCGCGAGGTTCATTTTTCAGGTCGAAATTTCCAGAACGGAAGCGAGCAAACCAATAACAGGTGGTGCGTTGGTTTGTAGTGTTAGCTCCGTAAACGTCGTTGATGTTGCGTGCCGTAACGTATCCATGATGACGAAAAAGATTGAAATGCGATGAAAATGTAACACTAATCAATAAACAAATGACTACTTTTGGAAAAAATATCCATGTTTTAAAAAAATAATAATTTGAAATTAGAATTCTTAGCCCAACAAAAATTATTTTGATTTGAAATGGCCAGTACTGCAGAACGGCCATTTCATAGGTAAAGACATATGGGAGAACATGTTTTTCAACTACAATGTTAAGTTTCTTCTTGGGATAAATTCATCTCAACTACGGAACCCTTCATTGTTGTTGGGATTTAAGAACGCAACCATTTCTATTTTACTGTTGGCTAAACCGCTGCACAGTTTAGTGCCTTATGTTGGCAATTTTTTTCCCTTTTATGTTCTCTTGTCAATGTGTAAGCTTTGCAATAAATACGTTTATGAGTATCTTTCCGAGTTTTACATAATTTTCCTATTAGATCCACCCAAAATATCAACAATTGTTCGTGGTCCAACACGCACTTGGTCGATTTTTTTTATCCTAACTTATTACGAATAACTTCATAATACGTTAGTTTCTAATTTAATAACATTAAAATGTTCAAAGACTGATAGAAAACAACACAACAGGGAGATTAAATTCTCATTAAATTAGAGCATAAAATATGGAAGCAAGCTGTAAGATCCCGTGAACTAAGGAAAATTTGATGCAGAGTCCCAAAGCGATGCCACTCTAAACTGTGAAGTTGTTGAACAAGTTTTGAAAGCAAATGATATTAATATTCATTGACCAATATCTTGGCAGGTTGTTACCTATTTTAACCAAATTAACAGTAGGTAATGTTTTACCTACTGTTAATTTGGTCAAAATTGTTTAGAAGGCCGAATTTCTGGTCTTTCAGACGAGTTTATTTAGGCGTTAATTGAGGCCGATAAAGGATCAGCTTGTTGATCAGCAGAGTTTGCCAGAGAGCTATGGAACGGAGTATTCTGAGTATCAAACTTGTGGACCAGGTTAAGAATACAACAATCCGTTCCGACACCAAAATAACTGACGTCACTCGGAAAGCTGCCACGCTTAAATGGACACATCTGCCGCATGTCAGACGATCAATGCGCCAAGATTACGACCCAATGGGTCCCGCTTAATGGCAAACGACTTCGCGGCAGGCCCAGACGGAGATGGCGGGATGAGCTGGCCTCCTGATAAAGATTGGTCCTTGGCAGCTCTGGACAGAAAGAGGTTAAAAGAGAGTAGGAAGGCCTTTGCTCAGCAGTGGCACAATTAAGGCTAGTAAAACAAAAAAAAAAGGATCAGCATGTCCACGAACACGGTGATCATCGATATTTTACTGTATAGTCTCATTTTGGGATCAAAGTTTCATAGTGAGTTTGTTATAAGCGTATGAACTGTGGGATGTTGACGTGTAATACTTACAATGTCTTACTGATCATCGCCGTGCGTACAGGGCCTTATAAACGCGATGCTAACGTCACGCCCGCGTCTACGCGACGCTAGTTCAGCGAATGCATTTACTTAGCATCTACGCGTGCGTAACACCGCGTAGGCGCTACGTAAATGCATGTGTGTGCAATTTACTGAAGATAATAAGCTCATTCTAAAATTTATCAACTTCATTTTAAGAAGTCTTTTGTCGCATCTAAAAGCATTTACCTTACATTCTATTTTGATACAGAAACCTTTTTAATAATGTGTGTATAGGATTGGCCCAAACATTAGAAATATAACTCAGATATGGCAATACACAAATTAATTCAATCGAACAATCAGTTATCAATTTAGAAAATGTAGAAATATAGAAATGATATAAAATTAATTAAATAACTAATAATGGTAGTGAAGGCGGTCACATAGGGCAGTACTGACTGTCAGAGACAGTGGTCCACGCACCCACCGCAATAAGGACAGTACTAACTGTCAGAGACAGTGTTCCATATCCAATAACCGGGCAGTACTGGCTGTCGAGAGACAGTGGTCCGTGCTCCAAGACGCATCCGTACGAAATGCTCCCCGACTCCACAGCGCAGCTCCTCATAAAGGCGATCGCTAGTGGTGGAAAAACTTCACGATATTTTACTGACTGACTTCAAGTCCTTTAAGCCAAATGCGTCTGGTGCAAGTTCCACTAGCGCCATCTAGTCGCCGTCTCTCGTAGCTGCTAAACAATATGGCTGCCGTCATGTGCAAAAATATGTCCAAAACAAAGGATATTGCTTATCGTATATTCCAGCCCACACGTAACCTCTATCAATCACAAAACTTTCAAACTTATCAACCTATATCACAAAAAACCGGCCAAGTGCGTGTTGGACCACGCACATCGAAGGGTTCCGTAGTTGGGATAAATTTATCTCAAGAACAAACTTAACATTGTAGTTGAAAAACATGTTCTCCCATACATTCCAACTGTAAATTTAAATTTGTACTCACAATATTGAGAGTTTTACCATGTTATTTTAAAACCAAAGACTTCTTATAGGTTTTTCTGTAATCTACAGGTAAAGAACTATTTTCTGTATTTTTGTAAAATTTTTAGGCTAAATAGTTTCGGAGATAAGGGGGGAATGGTCAATTTTTGTCTATTTTCTTAAATAACTTTAAAACAATTATTTTAAAATTATAAAAGAAATATATTTGAGACCTTCATAGAGCGCATTTGATATGTCACACGTTGTTTGCCCCCCAAAACTGGCCCACATATTCAAAATTCGTTAATTTACTCGTCCGTGTTTGCGTCACATAAGTTTATATGTGTACCAAATATCAATTTAATCGGTCCATTAGATTCAGAGCAAACTGGCTGTGACAGACGGACAGACAGACACACGAGTGATTCTTTAAGGGTCCCGTTTTTTCCTTTTGAGGTACGGAACCCTAAAAAGATAAATCACAAATATTAGTTAAAGTTTTCCAAGCTGAAAATGACTGGCTGTACTCTCGGGATCCGATTCAATTTAAAGTTCCATTCCCGGTCTATTATTTTAATACTGCCGCGTTTGCGGGATGCTTGTCCAATGTTAACTGTGTTGTTTACTGTGCCGTGTTACTAGTTTTGATTGCCAGTTTTAGACTTTTGTTGCTGTTTTTAGTTGAAAATGTTTGGGAGGATTTTTATGTAGATAATAGTTTCGGAGTGTCTGGAATATAACACGATTTGCTGGGTTTTCTTTCCAAACACGACATATTCGAAGCAAAGGGCTCGTGGCTAAGTAATAACAGTCGCTCGGGTCAATCGATCAGGTTAAGCTACGCTTGCCACAACGGGTCCTTAGACAGGTGACCTTGTTTACATACCAAGACCCCGGAGCGCCTCGGAAAGCACGTTAAGCCGTTGGTCCCGGCTGTCATTTCTTTCATTCGTGGATCTTTAACAGTCGTTACGGGTCGTCTACCTCCATGGGAAGAAGGCTTAAGTTTATACAGGGTGTTTCTTTTAAATTGTCAAGCCAGTGCTAGCTGATAGAAGAGTACCATACCTATCGATTTAACCCCCATGTATGTTCTACGATTTTTTGTAGTTTTCGAGTTATAATTTTCATTTCGTTATATTTCCTGATTCAACGAGATGATGGCTTTAAACAATTATATCTCTTTTTTGGGTCAACTTTGATCAAGAATGTACTAAATAAATAGGGCATTATTTGCTGAAATCGGTCGTTGAAAGTGGTGTATCTGAAATCTTGTGATTTTCATATTTTATAATTTATTATTATCTTTGCATATATAAGCAGAGCTTAGTTGATAATAAAAACATAAATTTTATACCTATATACTATCCGTAACCACTACCATTGATATGAAATGAAGGATCCAAAATAACTCGAAAACTACAAAAAATCGTAGAACATACATGGGGGTTACATCGATAGGTACTTTGCTATCAGGTCGCACTGGCTGACCCCTTAAAAGAAACAACCTGTATATGTATAGTGTATTTTTACAGTGGCTCTGTGCACTGGGAAGTTGGCCAGGCTAGTGGGTCATCCCAAATATACGAGTGGTTAGTTGATATTTTATTTAGACCAACAAATACACACGGGACGGGGTCTAGTCTTCTTCTAAACACCTCAGTCATCTTGATTCCTTGACCACAAAAAAAATCTATGTCACTGTGCTAATTTAAAAGTTAAATAATCCAATGCAAACTGAATAAAACTCTGAACCGATTTAAAAACATGCGGTCTTTAAACTCAAATAAATACAATGAACTCGGTCAAAACCATTTGTTTATTTAACGAGAAAACATTTTAAAGATTGTGAGAAAATATTTTAAAACACATTGGGAAGTGTAAATTATTGGAATTAATGAATATGTAAACGGTAGATAGCACCATCGATCATGTTCGGCTAAAATCAAAATATATTGTTTGATTCTCGAGAATTTCCTATTTCGGACTTTATCGGTCTAGCCACTAACTCATATCTAAACCGTATTAAGGGAGCCGTGAGATACTTAAAAGGTAAACAAACCATAAAAGTCCGTTCAACCGATTTTGACTTCTATTGCGTTGGTGGCTTGACAAATGGCAGCTGCAGTAAACATTTGGTATTGTAACCACTTTTTTGCCTTTAATGTCATCATTAAGCCAACGGAATAGAAGTCAAAATCGGTTGAACGGACTGTAAAAAATGATTGTTTCAATGTCTCATCTTATTGTGAATGGAATATAGGTAGGTGCTTACTGGGTTTCCAGGCTAACCAGTTATTGCAGAGTTCTCTCCGATCATTCAGAGCATCCCATTACTTTATCTTAGCAATATTGACCTACTGTAAGTAAGGTTAGGAAAAAAAAATGTCATTTAAATTATTCATTTATCTTTTAAAAAAACAACAAAAGTTAAGCTTAAGTACTTTAGCAACTTTATAAAAAGTATTTATTTCAAGGGTTTTTTCTCCCTAAAGGCTTACTTTAAAACAAAAGTTGGACCAAACTCATCGACATTGATTGGCATTTGTGACAACTGGGACTAAAGCTACGGTTTCCTATAAGAGCGGTGGCCGCACTTAACGGCTGGCTGGCATGGCTGTCATGAGAAATGATGACAGCGGTAAAGATTTAAATCTTTAGATTCGCCCTACCGCGTCAAAAGATAGTCGCATTTCTGTTACATTTTGACATCGCTGACAGTGACGCAGTGACTTCACTTGATTATCATGGAAACGCTGTTTAATAATGTGTGAGCTCACTCTTCTCAGTTTGAACACTTTTTCTTGTGAATTGTGACTTAGTACGCTGAGGGCAAATCTAGCGATTTAAATCTTTGAAGGCCCTGACTATTTATTACTGGGGAAAATGACAGATTTTCATGACTGCCATACGGCCACTTTCCTGGGAAGCCGTAAATTAGGGGCAAAATGACCATCCTTTTGAGCCAATCCGTATCATATTTTAATTACCTAATGATATGAGATCGACTTTCGCTTGCTTGGTTTTTGCTAACCATGAGGAGAAAAACTTCTCATTAGCCGTGTTGTTTTAGCGCAAAAGCTTATGAAACAGAAAGCATTGTAATGAGAAAGGATTACGTCTTTAAAACCCGACGTCAACGGAGACAGTTTTTTAACAACTTGTTATGTACTGGGACTTAGAGTAGGTTACCACAGAGGTCGAAACCGCAGCGCGCCGGCTGGAAGTGACTAGAGTCACCATGACGAATAATATTCGTGTTTAAATTTGGCGCAACTGAGTGCAAGCTAATTAAGGGGCAAAATGACCATCATTTTGAGCCAATCCGTATCATATTTTAATTACCTAATGATATGAGATCGACTTTCGCTTGCTTGGTTTTTGCTAACCATGAAGGGAAAAACTTCTCATTAGCCGTGTTGTTTTAGCGCAAAAGCTTATGAAACAGAAGAAACAGAAAGCATTGTAATGAGAAAGGATTACGTCTTTAAAACCCGACGTCAACGGAGACAGTTTTTTAACAACTTGTTATGTACTGGGACTTAGAGTAGGTTACCACAAAGGTCGAAACCGCAGCGCGCCGGCTGGAAGTGACTAGAGTCACCTTGACGAATAATATTCGTGTTTAAATTTGGCGCAACTGAGTGCAAGCTAACTGTCACAGGGCATTGTTAGAATGTTTGTCTACCGCACAACGTCAACGGGACGTCAACGAGAAATGAGATTATTCGAACCGAACGTGACGCCACGGTGGTGGTGTGCGGTGGACACGCGGCCATATTAAAAGAATGTATTGCTACTTCGGCGCCGTCATCTCGTTCTCGTTGACGTCCCGTTGACGTGGCGGTGGACAAACGGTCTTAGTATTGTCACGGGCCGTCAGTCTGTATGAGAAAATGATGACGTTCACTGACACGCTTGGTTTGTGTGAAAAGTGATGACAGTGTCGCTTTGCAACAGCCGCCCCGTTCTTTGTATCTATCATTCTTTATTTATTTCTATTATTATATTCTTTATTTATATCTTTCTGTGATAAATACCTAAACAGCTGACAGCAAATATTTTTATCACGGAGCAACTCTCTTTCTCTCTCTCTCTTGCTCGCTCTTATAACTTACACTTTCAAGCAAAACATAAAAAAAAACCTTATTTGGTTTATCCAAACCTTAATGCAATTAGTAATATCAAACAGCTGCATCTGACAGAACGATTACCCACCGCAAAATTCAACAAACTTTATGTACTTTATCAGCATAAAAACAGCTTTTAACAAGATTTCTGAGCGAGTACAGAACATAGATTTATGGTTGGCAAGGTTCCAATTCAATAGATTGGTTTGCAAAAACCAACATCTATCATCGGTAGCGCTGTACCGTGTCACCGAAGGATGGAGGCAGGGACGAATTGGGGAGGGTTTTATGAATGATTGGATTATTGAGTTAATTTTTAAGTGAGTCGGGATTTTTGCGTTGTAGGTGGTCAATGGACGTAGGTAAGAAAGCTGCCTGGCTCAAAAATACGATTGCGAGGGTCAGCCGCATGCATCATGGCCGCTGAGCAGAAGTTTCCACAGAATGGGTGCCTGAAGTTGGACGTCGCCACCGAGGCCGGACCAGAAAAAAATTCCAAAAAAAGTTGGTGACAATGTTAATGAACAGATTTGCTGTGATTGTGAGACTGACTTACCTCGTAAAAACGTCGGAAATAAAACTAAGACGAGAAGAGAAGAGCGTGAAAGCATCATTAAGTAATACCCACTGAATTCGTCGTCACGAAATTTTGGTGGTGGGTGGGAATGGGTATTGGGTGTGGTTTCCCGACTTTGTCATTCAAGTGCACCATTTTAAGTGGGCCATGGCCACCGTCACTTGTGATTCCGTGCTCACCTCCCTCCAGAGTAGATTAGTCTCTGGGTTAGGGCTTTATCTCTTCTTATGAGATAAAGCCGTAGAAGTAGTGGGAAGCTGTAATAGGTTGATACGTAGTATTTACCTACGTTGTACACACGGCTACACAGATCAAGCTATACATTTCCAGTATACCTAAGCTGATCTTACACTGCATAGGATTTCCTTACAATAAGAGATCAGTGTAAACTGGAAATGTATAGCTTGATATGTAGCCGTGTGTACGTGGCTGTTTTTTGTTTTTTGTCGAGTTTTTTTGCTATAAAATTAAACTCAATTAAAACATTGTAACGTCTTGAATAAGGCTGCTATAAATTCACTTTAAGTATTACTTGAATCATCAATTTAAATTCAAAGTTACAGTTATTGTAATATTAGATAGCAGACATTTTGGCACCTAATACAATAGCTAATCTTCATTGTTATGAAAATGAAAATTGATGAGTACATTATTTAGTCTAATGAAAAATAATTGCTAACTGCTAGATTACTAACAAAGCTTAAGAAATCCCTAGGTTCATGTCTTAATGGATAATTTTATATACCTAAGGCATCCTTCGCTAAATGGCTATATATATATCTATCTATCTATCTATATACGTATATATAAAACGCAAAAGTGATTGACTGATGTATCAATTCACAGCCCAAACCGCTTGGTCTAGAGGTTCCTAATTTGGCATGTAGGTTGCTTATGGTACTGTTTCATGGAAAAAAAGATATTAGGTACACATCAATATTAATTACTAGTTTGTGCCCGTGACTTCACCTGCTTTGTAGTCAACTATACTATAAAATATACCCTATGACAATGAAAATAGTGTAGCTTTCTGTCAGTGAAAGAACTTTCGAAATCGGACAGTACTTCCATAGATAACTTCCTACATAGAAATTTACAAACTTTATTACTTTACCTTATCTATGTGTGTTTTTATTGAAAGTTGTATGTGGAAATTATAGATTTATTTTTTTTCCTTTTTTATTTTTTACCTTGATGTTTTATAAGTTTAGAATGATATGAAAGTTATTTTTTCAAAAGAAGTCTTCTGTTCCTAATTCCGACCCTGTACAACCGTGCAAGACGTCGTCGCTCATAAAAAATACGAAAGAAAAGATATTTCATACGATTCCGCCTTTTAGGAAAAAATCTATAAAATATGCGCACTAATGTTATTTGCATTACGGTCAGATCTAAACCTAACGTGTTCTGCTACAAAAGCGAATTTATATTATTGGTTTTTACAGAGAAATGTACATGTCAAATGAATTTAGTTTTTAGTTCAGATATTTTATTTAGATTTCTGGATGTTCTTTAGAGTTTTCACACAGTTTTCTTTTTGAAACATAACGGTGGAAAACCACAAACAAAAGTACCAAAAAATAAGTTACTGGATTTTCTATATTTACAATTTTGATAATGCTGTATACCCAGAAGCATCCTGTGGAATACCTGGGTTGTTCCCAAAATAAAACCAGCCTTATCTAGGTTTTGCCCACGTTGGCAACAATGTCGTCCGCCCATCTCGCCGACGGACGACCGACATCTCGTCTTCCAGTCCTTGGACGCCACTCTGTCACTGCCTTACTAGTAGGATATTATTGGGCATTCTAATCCCACCTGCCGTTCCATCGGCTCACTCTGTTCGCCTCGTCACTCTCGGTGGGATTGAATGACCAATAATATAAATGAAATCCTACGTAATGCAGTAAAATACTGGTTCGCCGCGTATTCCACCGATCGGAAGGTGAAATATGAACTCCTACATCATATGGAAGTAAAATAATGGAACGGCGCCTACTCCACTTCGGCGCCTATTCCTCGCGATGAAACAGAAATATTTTTCAGTGTGGTTTGGGCGCTACTCCGCATTTTGAATCTCGTATAAATGAAATCCTACGTAATGCAGTAAAATACTGGTTCGGCGCGTATTCCACCGATCGGAAGGTGAAATATGAATTCCTGCATCATATGGAGGTAAAATAATGGAACGGCGCCTACTCCATTTCGGCGCCTATTCCTCGCGATGAAACAGAAATATTTTTCAGTGTGGTTTGCATGTAATACATTAATTGACTCATTATTATTAGCAGGGAAGATGAATAACTTATAAATAATTGATCGCAGTAATTTAACGCTACATTCGATCTTTACTACTGTAGTGAGAAGGTTGAATTATCACGAAACCAAATACACCTGTCATAACTAAGTTAACTACAATGCATAATTCAGTGAAATCTGATTTAGAAGATATTTGTAATAAACTTATTATCAAGAATTCTAGTGGCGAGGTTATATTTATTCAAGATTTGCAAATTGGTCAGAAAAATACAGATAACGGTTCTTCAAAACACCAGAACAGCTATACAGCCCAAACAGAAGATTTGTTCCACCGACAGATACAAGATTCCGTTAAATCTAATTTAGAAAACACTCACTATCTTATATTGAAGGACAACCATGGTAAGGTTGATCGTACATTTGCTCGAGTTAGCGACAATGAGTTATAAATGTCAACGTAATACAATAATTAACTCATTATTAATATAACCGTTCAAGCAGTCGTCATGAAATTTGTAAAACAACCACAATCGTTACACGTAAATAAGCTTTGTGTTCATTCTCAGGAGACTGGTTTACGTCATGGAGAATTATTACCTAAATCGGTACGATGCATCATTTGTGGACCGTCAAATTGTGGAAAAACTAATTTATTAATTGGTCTTCTTATACACGAGAATGGCTTAAGATTTCAAAATGTTTATGTTTATTCGAAAACCTTGCAACAACCCAAGTACGTTTTTTTAGAAAAAGTCTTGCAACGAGTACCAGGCATTTCATTTCAGAAATATCATGAAAATGAGCAAGTACTGAGTGTTCAGACCGCAAAACCGAATTCAGTAATTGTATTTGATGATGTTGCTTGTGAAAATCAAAGTAGTATGCGTGATTATTTTGCTATGGGGAGACACAAGTTCATCGATTGTTTTTATCTAAATCAGACGTATAGTAAAATCCCTAAGCAGTTAATAAGAGACAACGCAAATCTAATCGTACTGTTTAAGCAAGATGAAAGAAATATGAGACATGTTTATGAAGAACACGTCAACACTGACATGACATGGATTGAATTTCGTGAAATGTGTTCTAAAATATGGAGTATACCTTTCAATTATGTTGTAATTAATAAAGATTGTTCCAAAAACAAAGGATGTTACAGAAGTAAATTTGACACGTTTGTAGTCTTTGACTAAGAACACGAATACATATAAAAGGCTGTTACCTGCTTGACATTATTATTCAACTTACGACACTACATCAATAACACACAACCACAATCATTACAACCTATTTTACCAATATGGAAAAATCCTTGAAACGACAAATTGTTGATGCGGCAAAAGCTGTAAAGATAAAAGTACGAAAAATGAGAGATGCTGAGATTAACAATAAACAAGCACTGGAGTCTGTTTTCAAACCTGTAACAGAACCTCTAAATCTAATTGCTAATGCTAGTAAGCAAACTCCTCTACTGCGTGCTAGTGATGATTTTGCTGATGTTCCGTTTATTAACGAAACTGTGCAGAAAGAAGGAACCGGTAGCGCAGAAAGTAACGATAATAATGGTGATGAAGACAAATATGAATCCGATATCAGCAGTGCCTCTTCTTATGAATCAGTAGTTGACAGGAATCAAGATTGTGATACGTCATCCTGGTCATTATCTTCAGAAGCGTTGGTAGATATTCCATTTGGGGTTAGAGCAGAGCGCGGGAAACTGATGTTAGGTTCTGCTTTCATAACGATCAACGATCAATACATCACCGTGGCTGGATGTAAATACCGAAATACACCTGGTTTAAAACAGTTATTGCTTAAGAAAGATGTAGACTTAAGTTTGGTTACAGATAGTGATATGCAAAATTATAAGTCGATGCTAATTGATACAAATGCACATCGTCGAGACTATGAGCCAAGTAAGCCAATAAAAAGTAATAAAGGTCAAAAATATTTGCAAGTTATTAAACCTCTTTTTCAATTGAAGAATGCAGTTCAGGGAAAGGGTCTACCGTTACTAAAAAAGTGGAGAAAAAACGTTGATTTAGTGTACTGGGATGATCCTAATGAATTAGTGGAAAGGTTGAAATTATTAATTGCATCTAGAGATGCTGGCAACACAGGATTAGATAATGAAATTATATCTATCATTGAAGAATTGCGTGAAAGTAAAGTTATAAATAAATAAAAAAATAAAAAATGTGTTTATTTTACTATCAGCCTCTCGATACAATACACCTTAAACATGAACGTAGACAAATTCGGACACTACATTCACAAAAGACTGCGTTTATCAGAGATATTTGAGTTTAATGAGAATGCATTGTTAAAATCCGAAAATGGAGATTTTGATTTAAAAACATCAAGACTGAGAGGAATTAGATCTCCAGTAGAAGCAGACGATGCTGTGAACAAGGATTATGTAGATCGAATGATTGCTAACACGTTAAAAGAATTTAATAATCTGGCTGTGAGCAAGGATTATGTAGATCGATTGAATGCTAATACAATTAAAGAACGTAATAATCTGATTGGTGCATTGCGTTCTCAAATCATAAAAGATGCAAAGACGACAGTTCAAGCTACTTTAAAAGATAAGATACCTGAGGTTTTAACTCATTTGCAAGATAAGTTTTATACTAAAGCAGAGTTACATAAATTACCTCAAAAAACCCCGTAATGGTAAAACAGCAAATTGTAAATGAAATACACAAAGCTGCACGAAGAAATTTCTTTCGACGTTCTGTTATTCTGAAAGGAATCCACGACTTATGGCAAGCAGATTTGATGGATATGCAAAACCTGAAAAAGTATAACAAAGGTTACAGTTTCATCTTAGTTGTGATTGACTGCTTCTCAAAATATGCCTGGGCTGAACCGTTAAAATCAAAAAATAAATTTGATGTTACTCGTGCATTCAAACATATACTGCTTAGTAGTCGTAATAATCCTGTTAACTTACAAACTGATATGGGGACAGAATTTTATAACATCACTTTTCAAACACTTATGAAAAAGCACAACATTAACCATTACTCGACGTTTTCTACTAAAAAAGCATCAATTGTAGAGAGACTTATTAGAACGGTAAAAAATAAATTATATAAACATTTTAGTCTCATTGGAAACTATAAGTGGTTAGGTCTACCATTGAAAGATACATTGAAGAGATATAACAACACAAAACATCGTACTATTCAATTTAAACCGGTTGATGTGAATAAATGTAATGAACAAGTAATCAAAGAAAATATAAAAAAAATAAAAAAACATGATTTAGTACAGTGGAAGCCTAAATTCAAAGTTGGTGATTGTGTTCGTATAAGTAAATACAAACATAGTTTTGAGAAAGGTTACACTCCTAATTGGTCAACTGAATTATTTATTATAAAAAAAGTAAATAAAACTATACCAGTAACATATCACATAGAAGATCAACGAAAACAAATCATATTAGGAGCTTTTTACGAACAAGAACTGCAAAGATCTAACTATCCTGATGTTTATTTGATAGAAAAGGTTTTGAAAAAGAAAGGAAATAAATTGTATGTCAAATGGTTAGGTCTAAACAGTGCAGAAAACAGTTGGATTGAAAAAACTGCAATAATGGACTAAGATATTATATAACCATTTTTCATTTGAAATGCTATCATTATAATTTGAATTATGCAAGGAGGTGGACTAGTTAACAGCATAATTAATAATCTACCATTCGAAGTTCATTTGCCAGGATACAATTATTGCGGACCGGGAACCAAACTTCACAAACGCTTAGCGCGAGGTGATCCAGGTGTAAATAAGCTAGACGAAGCTTGCAAGCAACACGACATTGCGTATACAAACCATACAGACTTAGCAAATCGTCACAAAGCCGATTTACAACTACTTAACATGGCTAAACAAAGACTTAAATCAAAAGATGCCGGGAAAGGTGAAACACTAAGCTCTTGGCTAGTGAACAAAGTTATGAAAGCGAAACTAAAGTCTGGATTAGGCATCAAAACATTTAAAACCTTAGTTTCAAAAATAAAATCAAAAATTAAGAAACTCAAACGCAAAGATAATAAGACTTTAATAAAAGCAGCTTATTTAACCGCAAAAAAGTTATTTTCAAACACTCATCATCGAATCCGAGTACCCCGAGTAATACCCCTACCAAAGACTGGAGGAATTCTACCTTTAATTCCAATTTTCGCTGGTTTATCGGCTTTAGGAACTTTAGCTGGTGGTGCAGCTGGCATTGCAAAAACCGTCAATGATTACAAAGCAAGCAAACAAAATTTGCAAGAAACAGAACGACATAATAAAGCTATGGAGGCTTTAGTGTTGGGCAAGGGTTTATACATTAAGCCATATAAAAGTGGTAAAGGATTGTTTATAACATCTTCAAAAAACTGAATAATATGCTACCCAATCGCCCTCTAACTAATATAGACATCCGAAAGTATTCAAGAGACATCCCATATTTTCGTGGGGTCTACATGAAGGATCAACTACCTCGGAAGCCGAAATGTATTGAATGTGGTATCGTTAACTTAGACGATTCTAAGAACGAAGGAACGCATTGGGTAGCTTATGCTAAAGTTTACAATCACTGTGAATACTTTGATAGCTATGGAAATTTAAAACCTCCAATGGAATTGATGCAATATTTCAAAAATTGTAATGTGTTTTATAACTACACAAGATATCAAAAATTTAACGCAATCAATTGTGGTCATTTATGTTTAAATTATTTGTCAACTTTTTGGAATAAAAATGTATTATAAAATATATGATTTTCTTTAATTTCAATCATTTGCAAGATTTCGCTCACTTTGTCTATAACTGGAGACTCGTCAGTGTTAACTACATACTATCCTAATACGTTGCAACTAGATGGAGAGTATGAGTGTGCTTTATTGCACTTTTCAACTTTTAATTCTATTCCAAACATTGATAAAAGTAATAATAAGTTCTATTATGGTTTTAATGAAGTTATTGAAATACCGGAAGGCACTTATGAATTGCAAGATATCAGCGATTATTTAAAATCCGAAATAAAAGATGCAGCGATCAAACTACGGTGCAATAATAATACTTTAAAAGCTACAATATTCTGTACAAAAGACATTAATTTTATCAAAGAAGACTCTTTTAGAAGACTATTAGGATTTAACAAACAAATCTTGAAAGCAAATAAATGGCATGTGTCACAGTCTCCAGTCAACATTCTACCTACGACCGTAGTCAGGATTGAATGTGATATTGTAAGCGGTTCATATGTAAACGGTGAACCAAGTCATATTATTCACGAATTTGCACTTAATGTACCACCTGGATACAGGATCATAGAAATTCCGAAGAACGCAATATACTTTCCAATCAATCAAAAAAACATAAGCTGCATACACATCAGGCTGATAGATATAAACAACAGATTAATTAATTTACGTGGTGAAGAAGTGCAGGTATATCTGCATCTCAGAAGAAAAAAATGATTGATTTCAATAAAAATGTGTCTCAACAAGTAAAGAATATCAGTTCTGTTCGAGCTACTTATCAAATAAGACCTGCCTCTAAGAAGAAAATAAAATTAACTAAAGACAATAAAGCATTCCTTAGAGCGATCGGATTGTTAAAATGAATATCTTAGACGTTTTATCCGCTCCGAATTACGATAATACTATAGAAGGAATCGAATTTCATTCCTACAAGCCCTATACAGGGTGGCCGGAACATTGACGTCCAAAAATAAAATTTCGGTCCCTCGTATCGTGGGGTATTCGAATCACCCCCATGTATGTTCCGCGACTTTTCATAGTTTTCGAGTTATGAATTTTTTTCTGAATGTTTGAAAATTTTCGACCTGACCAACCTAAAAAAATTCTAAAAAAAAAAGTAGAGGGTTTTATCGAGTTTCTTTTTTTGCAACTGAATTTTCATAAGTAGTACTTTTATGCATAAAATAATCAGCTTCGTAACTGTGATGAAAGTTATGAAAATGTTGATCTAAAGTGAAAAATTTACGTTCGGTAAATTATGACTTAAATTTTCAACTTCAAA
This sequence comes from Cosmia trapezina, assembly GCA_905163495.3. Lineage (NCBI taxonomy): Eukaryota > Metazoa > Arthropoda > Insecta > Lepidoptera > Noctuidae > Cosmia > Cosmia trapezina. The sequence goes on along the minus strand of LR991022.1, from coordinate 8,017,957 downwards.
TTAAAAATCTAAACAGGTGACTTCATGGTTCTCAAGTAGGCTTCAAGAATGCGCCAGACTCTCAGCTTTCATAATCATTAAAAAACGTAGGACTTAATGGGGCTAACTTTGGCCTTAATCGGCCTTCAAAGACTGCGAGGTGGAAAATTCTTAAAATTAGCTATCTGATTAATATTTTTTTTTTCCATTTTCTCGCTCCTAAGGTTATTTAGTTTGCTAACCAAAAATGACTGCAGGAAAGCTAAGATTTAAACACGGAGATTTTTTTAAATGTTAGTTTAATGAATTTTGCGCGATCCGTTCTCGTGGACTATGGGTTGTAAACGAGGGTGCAACTCTTTTACCTGCAATAACAATCCACTCGAAGTGAGAGCTTCGACATTTCAACATCGCTTCAGCGTTAACTTGTGGTCTGGTATCCTCAATGGCGAACTAATTGGTCCGTTTGAACTACCGTCCAGACTTGATGGAGAAACATACAAAAACTTTTTGGAAAATGAACTTCCATTGTTGCTGGCAGATGTGAATCTCGAACTCAGACGAACCATGGTGTTGCAAAATGACGGCGCCCCGTGTCACTATGCAACCCAGGTCCGAAATTACTTAGATGAAACATACCCCAACAGATGGATCGGACGCAGCGGACCAATTAGGTGGCCTCCACGCTCACCTGATCTCAACCCCATCGATTTCTTTATTTGGGGCTATTACAAGGAAATAGCATACGCCCGAGACTGTTCAAGTGAACAAGAGCTGAGGCAGTTGATTGCAGAAGCTGAACGTGTTGTGAGAGAGAACAGAGACGCTTTTAGACGATTGCCAGACAATTTCTTACGTAGGTGTAGAATGTGTATTGCTGCTGGTGGTGGCCACTTTGAAAACCTTTTGTAAATGTTAAAAATAAATTAAGTACTTTTTTCACATTATCATCTGTGTTTTATTCAAAACCACTTATTAACTACCGAAATGAGTAGGCGCTGGTTCGTGGTAGTACTAGATGAAAATCAATTTTTAATATGTCAAAAGTAATAAAAAAGACAATAGAAAACAAGTAAAAAAACAAAGACAATTATAAAAGAGGTGCGTTCTGCACATTTCTCCCCCTTTCAACACTGAAGACGAATTAGCCTTTTAAGTGGTCGCCTAAGTACTCCGGTCGCCGTGGTCACATCAGCCACTCTTGTTATGCGATCTCTACCCGGGAACAAAGCAGTGATCCGACCTCTAGGCCACGATCCTCTTGGTAGATTCCCGTCGGCCACAAGCACCAAGTCTCCAACGACGATGTCGGGTATCACTCCCTGGCCAGGTCTCGGCGCGAGTGTTGGCAGGTATTCTCTAACCCAGCGCTGCCAGAAGTGGTCTGACAATCTGACGGCCCTCCGCCAACTGCTTCTGCTCACCAAGTCAGCTTCACTTAAGTTTGCTGGAATTGGACGACCTGAAGAAGCGCTGATCAAAAAGTGCATGGGGGTTAAAGCTTCTTCGCTGCCTGGTTCAAGCGATACATGGGTAAGTGGGCGAGCGTTCACCAGTGCCTCAGCTTCAGCCAGCAGTGTATGCAGCACTTCATCAGACGGAGTACGCTCCTTGAGTGTCGCTTTTAATGCGATCTTTACGCTCTTAACGAGTCGTTCCCAAGCCCCGCCCATAAAAGGAGCCGATGGGGGGATAAATCTCCAGTTCATCTTCTCGTTTGCTGCAAAATTGGAAATTGCAGCAGAATATAAGGTTCGTAGTTCTCTGCTAGCGCCCACAAATGACGTTCCATTATCTGACCACAGCTCTGTTGGCGTGCCCCTTCGTGCTATAAATCTACGGAGGCTCATTATAGCTGCATCAGTGGAAAGGTTATTCACGACCTCCAGATGTACGGCACGAACGACTAAGCACGTGTAGAGGGCGATCCATCTCTTCTCCTGCTTCCTACCAATGGACACTTGAATTGGCCCAAAATAATCCAGCCCAACAAAGGAAAACGGGCGTTGGTGGTGCGCCAAGCGAGCTTCAGGTAAATCTCCGATAGGTGGATTAAACACCACAGCTTTGCGAAGACGGCATACTTGACAATTGAATGCTACTGACCGCACAGTACTTCTGAGACTTAATATGAAAAACTGCTGTCGAAGCTCATTCACAATTATTTCTGTATTCGCATGGGCAGCTTTCTGATGATGTCGGTCCACGAGTAAGCGTACAGATGGATGTCTGCCGTCGAGTATGATGGGGTGCTTAGCTTCCTCACGAACTCCTAAAGCTGCGGAGATGCGACTGGACAGGCGAAGCATTCCATCGTTACCGATGATGGCGGATATTTTTAATAAGCGACTGGTGCGTGGCAAAGGTTGACCACCCGTAAGATGCGTTACTTCATCCGGGAACGAGTCCAGTTGGGATTGGTGCAATACATGCTCTTCTGCTAAGCGCATGTCATCAGCAGTGATTACTCTGGATCGTGACATTGATGGACACGGTATGGAGAACGTATTTGCAGGTTGAAACATATAAGTACAAAGACCCCCTTCAAGTCTAACTAGATTAGCAACATCTAAGCCCCGTTGATGGAGACTACGTATGCGCAACAAAGTGATATACTTATGGGCGATTGCTGTAGCACGCACCAACCTTAGCCAAGAGCTAAAACGCTTCGGATCTGCCGAAATTGGTGCCTGCTTCTCGACTTCACTAATGTGATTTACTGCGATATATGATGATGGCTTTAATTCCTCCTGTCCTAAGTTAATTTTGTCATACGGTTCATAAGGCCAATCAGAGGACAGTAAAAAATCAGGACCCAAGATCCAACGGGATTTTGAAGAGAGATCAGAGCGTTTGTTGCGAGTTGCATCGTCGGCTACGTTTAAATTACTTGGCACCCAGTGCCATTCATTCACGCTGGATAACTCCAATATCTCGCCTAATCTATGCGATACAAAAGGCTTGAAAGAGCGTGCGTCACTGCGAAGCCAACCGAGGACAGTCATCGAATCACACCAAAAAACACGTCTGCTAACTTTAAATCGGTGGGCTTCACAGATTGACGAAGCAAGGCGAGCTGCAATAAGAGCGCCTTGGAGCTCTAGACGTGGTATGGAGACTGGTTTAAGGGGTGACACGCGAGCTTTGCTACAGATAAGGGAGAGTCTAACTTCACCGCTATCGTACAGAAACCGCCAATAAGCGACAGCGGCAAAGGCAGACTCACTGGCGTCCGAAAACACATGAAGTTCGCAGCCTGTCAGCTCTAAATCACTTAAATTATAGCGACGTGGAATTCGTAAAGTAGAAGCCAAGGATAAATCCTGAAACCACGACTTCCACGCAGCACTGTCACCTTGAGAGAGCTCCTCATCCCATTCCAAACCCTTACGCCAGGCGTCTTGAAACATGATGCGGCCACGAACTACGATCGGCGCAAGGATTCCAAGGGGGTCGTAGACTCGCATCACGTGGGCTAACACCTCTCGCTTGGTGAGCTTCTGTGGCAACACACCCTTATGGACTCCCGTGTTAAAACCAATCACGTCACAGGGGGGTTGCCAGATAAGGCCAAGCGTGCGGACATCTGTAGCCAGGTGACCTAAATCTACTTCTTTAACAACTTCTAGCAAGGATTCTTTGGGTAGCAACGAGAGTGCCATGACATCGTTTGACATCCAGCCTCGCATCTCAAAGCCAGCATGAGAGTGTACGTTGTAAATGTCCACAGCCAGTTTGGCCGCTTCATGAACGTTGTCTAAACTAGTGATGCAATCATCCATGTAGTGATCGTGTATAATTACTCGAGCTGCATCGGGGTATGTATCCTGCCACTCTAGTGCATTTTTGTTTTTGATATGGATAGCAGTAAAGGGGCTGGACGCAGCGCCAAAAATCATGGATGACATGCGGTATGTACGTATAGGCTCTTTCGGATTATCGCGCCACAGAAATCTTTGGGCATCCCTATCATTTTCAATTACTTTAATTTGAGGGAACATTTCACGAATGTCAGCTGTCAGAGCAACCTTACCCTCACGGAAGCGCATCAGAATACCTAGCAGGGGTTGCAAAAGGTCTGGACCAGTTAATAACATCGAATTTAATGACACGCCGTCGGACTTGGCGGCTGCGTCGTGTACCGTTCTCAATTTGTTAGGCTTATTTGCGTTAATTACGCCAAAGTGAGGAAGGTACCACAACGGGGACCCCAAGTTAGGAGGAGCTGAACACGGTTCAGCATATCCCTTTGACAGCATATCATGGATATTCCGACGGTAGCGTTCAGCATAGTCCGGATCTTTCACCATTTTTTTTTCTAAACTAAGGAACCTAGACACAGCTAACTTGTAACTATCTGGAATATCCAGTTTATCAGCCTTCCACAACAAGCCTACTTCAAACCGTCCACCGGGAAGACGGTGTGATGTGCGCTCGAGAACTTGCACAGCGCGTTCGTCGTCGGCACTACGAGCTTCCTGTTTAGAGATGCCGACCGAATCAATTCTGAACTGCTCCCTAATAAGACCTTCCAGAATCAACTGATCATTCAATATATCAGGTTCGCTAACCGTGGCGTGGTTGATAACGTCTACAAGTTTAGTTTTACTGCAACCGAAACCATACAAAACCCAGCCTAAAGCAGTTAAAATAGCTACGGGTTGTGTCTTGGTTCCTTTGCGCGTAGCTTTAGCGAAAGATAAGATATGCGTGTGGTGTGAGGGCCACTTTATTGAAACTCTTTGAAAATATGCTTAGGATTTAGTGAACATTCCCAAACAATTGTGAAAGTTGGAATCAGATTTTGTGAAAGTCAACTTTGCGAGATATGGACTGTAAAGTGGGGCCCTCAGTTCTCACATAGAGGATTGAGGGCCCGCCTGTACCTGACAAACTATGGACACTACAGATAAAGTCTTTATGCCAAAATCTAAGCTTATACCAAACAAAATTTGTGAAAACAAGATATTATCGCAAAACACTGTCCTACTTGGTATATCTTCGTTCAAAATGGGCCCTCAATCCTCACACACGTAAAAGTTTATCACGCAAATACAATGAAACCATTAACTTATAGCTATTGTTTGTAATCCTATAAGATACTAAATAAATTGTGAAAATTTGTGAAAGCAAGAGCAGGTCACCATTTCTTGTTGTTTGAAAGTTATGACCTTGACAAAATCCGGGCCCTCAATCCTCCATTTATTTTGTTTTCCGTTTGAATACGCTTATCGTATGAAAGATTAGACAAATACAAAATAGTCTCTTTTTGTGAAAAAAATTGTGCAACAAATTGATGTTATTTGTTACTAATAAGAATAACGATTAAACTAAAAATCTTAATAGATACCGAAATCAACTATTTTTGAAGTGTGTAGCAGGGTAGGGTGACAATACTTTCATTTTAATACCTGGATTGGTACAAACGGCACAATCAGATGGCCTGCGAGATCGCCAGATCTCACCCCATTAGATTTTTTTTGTGGGAATATGTAAAAAATCAAATTTACATGAAATCTTATGCGAATGACAACGAGTTGAGAGTTGAAGTTCAGAATACGATTTATAATATTCACCACAACACTTTATTAAAGGTTACTAGAAATGAATTCGTTAAAAGAATAAATTTGTGTATCCAAGAGAATGGAGCCCATTTCGAGCAACTAATTAGTTAGTTTACCATTTTTTGTAAAAAATTAAATTAATTTAAGATTTCCTGGTTTTCCTTTCATTTAATTTATCATGTTTGTTAGAGAGATTTCATCCTTATAATTGACCCTAACGATCGATGCAATAAAAGTACAGGGTATAATTGTTTCAGATTTTAGCCGGTTCGATTCCCGGTTGTGGGAGAAGAGAAATTTCGAAATCTTTGAATGCAGTTTGCTTTCTATTCAAAAATAAAGGAATGTTTTGAGTAAAATTTTCTATCTGCATTATTAAGAGTACTTCCTTCCAGGTGTCATTACAAAATTATATGGGTAATTTAAGTTGTATGGGTAATTATGTTGGAGTAGTGAATGTTGATATTTAATTTTATTTAAGGATTATTATGTTCCAAACATTTTCACATAAAATCGAGGAGTTTTGGAGTTCAACCTCATTAGTTTGTCTATGCGACTACTACAAAGAAAAAGTACAGTGATGTTCTTTTTATTATATATGTCATGTCAATTGATTGAGAAAACTACGAAAATAGTTACTAGAATTCTCTGTCTACGGAAATATTATTATAGTCATACAAATAAGTACATGTAAGTTGTTTTGATATATACTCATCTACCTATATGCTAGTGTAAAACCGCGAACTGCGGTAAATATTAGGATTTACGGGTAAATCCTATTATTTACCAAATCTCACCAGTAAAACCCCGAATTATTCTAAAACTATCTTTAATTTCGGACTTTTACCGGTATTCAGTCGGTAAAAGGTACGTAGGTAATTAATTATTTTTATTGTTAAAATTATGTAAATACATAATTATTAATGTCGCGAATCATATTTTGACTAAGATACAACCTTACACTGACCTTAACGTGTTACCACGAGTGCCCAAAAATAGTTTTGTTTTTTTTATTAGGGTTTTAGGATTTTTTTTTTTTATCTATATAGTAATGTATAAATAGTGAATAAAAAGTTTAATTTTCACATTTGTTGTTTTAATGCTTGTAACATCTCCATTCTAGCCTGTTACTTCTTGTAATACACATGTGGCGGCATCTACATCGCCACATACGAACTACGCATCACAAGGACATGACGTCCCGCAACCTGCATCGCGCAATGAGAGTTTACCGCGCGACTAGCATATAGGTATACAACAACCCCACATTAACCGTGGGGCAGTTGCCCACCAGAGACAACACCCATCTGAGGAGGTCGGAGGGTCCTCCCTTTTCAATAAAGGATGAGTGAACTTTACACCCTGTTCCTCATGACTCTATACACGCAATACGTATGGACGGTAAAGATTTTGATTTTAAAGTGAAAGCTATACCTGCTCTAAGAGATACACTGATCAATTAATAGTTGACACTTTTTTAATTCACACAGCCGAATGACGTCATAAAATGGCGGCTACTATTTCATGGTTTGAGAAAACATTAAAAAAACCTGAAAACTTTGAATTTAATTTTAAAATTTATATTGTTATTGAACTAAAACTAATATTTTCCGACTGCTTTTTGCCTAATCTATCTAAATAATATATTTTAAGATTTTTTCTCATATAGAGTAAAATACCGTATCGTGGTCACCCTATTTCCTAATTCAGGGAACAAAAATAAAACTCGATTTTTATTTACAATAAAGGGTCTTTTAATTGTTTTCTAGTATCGAATTTGTTGCACAATTTTTTTCACAAAAAGAGACTATTTTGTATTTGTCTAATCTTTCATACGATAAGCGTATTCAAACGGAAAACAAAATAAATGGAGGATTGAGGGCCCGGATTTTGTCAAGGTCATAACTTTCAAACAACAAGAAATGGTGACCTGCTCTTGCTTTCACAAATTTTCACAATTTATTTAGTATCTTATAGGATTACAAACAATAGCTATAAGTTAATGGTTTCATTGTATTTGCGTGATAAACTTTTACGTGTGTGAGGATTGAGGGCCCATTTTGAACGAAGATATACCAAGTAGGACAGTGTTTTGCGATAATATCTTGTTTTCACAAATTTTGTTTGGTATAAGCTTAGATTTTGGCATAAAGACTTTATCTGTAGTGTCCATAGTTTGTCAGGTACAGGCGGGCCCTCAATCCTCTATGTGAGAACTGAGGGCCCCACTTTACAGTCCATATCTCGCAAAGTTGACTTTCACAAAATCTGATTCCAACTTTCACAATTGTTTGGGAATGTTCACTAAATCCTAAGCATATTTTCAAAGAGTTTCAATAAAGTGGCCCTCACACCACACGCATATAAGATAAGTGCCAGTTGTCGATGCCTATAATCAGCATTGGCCTAACGTCTTCATAGCAAAATTCATTAGCAATGTCTGCCAGGTATGGATACTTACGCACGCTCTCAAGATGCGCAGACTGTCGCGCAGCACCCAAGCCGCTCATCGACCTGGCTCGCTTAACGGAGTGAATTTTGTTTGAATGACGACCTTTTATATTGAAATCAACATACTGAATGTTTACGTCCATTCCTAGACCACCTACACAGTCTAAATGGATACGTTTCTCTTGGCCCTTGCAACCAATTTGAGCCGCCAGCCTAGAATCTATAAAGGTACCTGTGGAACCGTCGTCCAGCAAAGCGTACGTATCAACGCTACTAGAAGGCCCCGAAACGGTCACGCCAACTATTTTCAATAACGGCCGAACAGAAGGTTCCGCAGCTGACAAGGAGGATGCATGAGCCAAGACTTCGTGGTCCGAGTCGTCAGACGATGGCGCGCCGGCCTCGCAGCCCACGGGTGCGTCACAAGGCAGCTGAGCACTGCACGTCGGGGGCGCGGCCGCGCTGGATGTCGATGGCTCGGGTTCAGCATCGTCTTCCACACCGACGTGCGCGGTGACTGCACGCTCAAATTTCGACCCGTGCAACAAAGCATGGTGACGCATGTCACAACCTTCTACTGTACACACTCTTTTAATACAAGAAGTTTTATTCTTGTGCCAACCTTTCTTTAAACATCTATGACATATTTTATTTTTCTTAATAAATTGCCAACGATCATTTATTGTCATTTTGACAAACCTATCACAAAACTTCAATTCATGTTTTTGTTGACACAAGGGACAAATATTATTTTCTGAAATGCTACAATTTTCATTATTTTCAGCCAAAACGTTCACCCTATCCCTGAAGCCTCTGCCATCCGTGTTAGGACGTGCTACAGTAGGTAACGAGCATTCAATAGCGCCGCCGAACCTACACTGCAAGTTAGCTTCACGGGAGAGGAAATCGGCAAACATTTCAATTTTACACAAGCTGCCATCGCACAAATGAGCGTAATCCAACCACCGTGGTCGCAATAGCGTTGGCAGCTTGTTCCACAGTGCCTGAAACAGCTCGGGCGAGCGTAAGTAATCCGGCTGATTTAACAGGCGGATTACTTCCACACAATTCTGTACTCGGCTGGCAAAAATTACGAGGTCTTTACCTTCGTAGCTTACCTTAGGCAGCGCACGTATTACAGACACTTCATGCATCACGACGAGCTCGGGGCGGCCGTAGCGCGCGTCAAGCGCAGCCAGCACCACCCCGGGGGCGCGCGCCGCCGCCAGCAGCCCCGCCACTGCGTCGCGTGCCGCTCCGCGCAGGGCGCACGACAGCCTCGCTAGATTATCAGTAGCCGAAACACCTTGAGCTGTATTTTCGTACGCACGTTTTAAAGCTAGCCAATCTAAATAGGACTTGCCATCGAATGTAGGCAAGTCTGTCTTCGTAGCAGTTTGCTTATTAACTTTCTTAATTAATATTCCGAGCGAATTGATTAAGCGCGTCACTCCTCCATCTTCGATACGATCTTGGTTGAGAGCGTGTGTCTCCACAGCGTCTTCGCCGTGTGACGCTCTAATGCCCAGTGTCCCACACTGAGCTGTATCGCCGTACCTGAAATGTGGGTTATCACTTAAAAAATGACGCTCATCGGGATTAGGCAATACATTTTTTACCCAATCTTGGACACTAGCACAGCTACGCATGCAGTGGCTGCCGCGCTGGCTGGCGTCCGCCTCTATGGCAGCGAGCTCAGCTTGTAATTGGAGCTCCGCGACCTGTCGCTCTCGCTCTAGTTGGAGCTCAGCGACCTGTCGCTCTCGCTCTAGAGCTTTTTGCTCCAAATCAGCCAGGTGGCGCGCGTGCTGCGCCTGTGCCGCCAGCTGACGCGCCACGATGGTGGCGGAAGAGCGCGAGGTGGCGGCGCTGGCCGGGCGGGAAGGCGCCGGAGCCGCGGCGTGAGGGGGCAGGTCCGCGCCCACGGGTGGGGCAGTCTCCCTCGCCGCAACTTGGGTGCCGTCTCCTGCACACAGCGCGTCCACTTTTACACGCTTAGAATGTGCTGAACGTGTATGCATTTTTCCGTTGAAGGACCAAATATTAACTACCGAAATGAGTAGGCGCTGGTTCGTGGTAGTACTAGATGAAAATCAATTTTTAATATGTCAAAAGTAATAAAAAAGACAATAGAAAACAAGTAAAAAAACAAAGACAATTATAAAAGAGGTGCGTTCTGCACACCACTTTTTACGTAAAACTTTTCTTACCCAACTCTGAAACTATTTGTTGGTTAGTTTTCAGTATTCTTATCATTAATTAACCTTAGGAACGAGAAAATAGCCAAAAAAAAATAATTACTCAGATGGGTAATTTTAAGAATTTTTCCACCTCGCTGTCTTTGAAGGCCGATTTTAAACAAAGTAGTCCTATTAAGTACTTCATTTTTTTTATGATTATGAAAGCTGAGAGTCTGGCACATTCTTGAAGCCTACTTAAGAATTATGAAGTCACCTGTTAAGATTTTTAATTTAAAGTTGAAAATTTGAGTCATAATTTACCGAACGTAAATTTTTCACTTTAGATCAACATTTTCATAACTTTCATCACAGTTACGAAGCTGATTATTTTATGCATAAAAGTACTACTTATGAAAATTCAGTTGCAAAAAAAGAAACTCGATAAAACCTTCTACTTTTTTTTTTAGAATTTTTTTAGGTTGGTCAGGTCGAAAATTTTCAAACATTCAGAAAAAAATTCATAACTCGAAAACTATGAAAAGTCGCGGAACATACATGGGGGTGATTCGAATACCCCACGATACGAGGGACCGAAATTTTATTTTTGGACGTCAATGTTCCGGCCACCCTGTATAACGAGTTTCAACAGGAACGATGAAATCCGCATACCTATCAATCAACAGGACTTGTACATATTACCATCAGCTAGCACCCTATATCTGGAAGGAACTGTTATCGTTAGCAAAAAAGATTCGAAGGACCCAGCTACTAGTGTCAATTTCACGAACAATGCTCTACTCTACTTGTTCCAAGACATTAGATATGAGCTAAATGGAGTGGAGATTGATAAAATAAAAAATGCAGGTATAACAACAACCATGAAATCACTAATTTCAATGACCGAAAGTGAATCAAAAATGTCTAATGCCTGGGGTTGGAATATTGATGGCATAAAAAATATCCATGGAGGAAGATTTTCTGTCTCTATACCACTTCGTAACCTCCTCGGTTTTGCAGAAGATTTTAAAAAAGTTGTGATAAATAGTAGACATGAACTGATATTATTACGAAGTAACACTAATTTGAACGCTGTAAAACTTAATACTGGCGAAGTAGTGGATGATGTTCAGATCAACAAAATCATATGGCGCGTACCGCATGTTAAAGTATCAGACAAAGAAAAAATTGGTTTGTTAAAAGTATTAGAGAAAGATCGCCCACTTCAAATGATATACAGAAATTGGGATCTGTACGAATATCCAGCCTTGCCTAAAACTACAAAACATACCTGGTCTATCAAAACTTCATCTCAAATAGAAAAACCAAGATACATTATTATTGGTCTACAGACAAATAGAAAAAACAATGCAAGTTCTGACATGTCTCAATTCGATCACTGTTATATTCGAGACGTTAGAGTGTATCTCAATTCAACCTATTTTCCTTATGAAAATTTAAATGTGAGTTTTGCTAATAACAGAATCGCTTTATTATACGAGCAATACACCAGATTTCAACAGTCGTATTACGGACGTCGCTCGGAGCCCATACTAAGCGAGAAACAATTTAGGGATTTAGCACCGCTGTTTGTAGTCGATTGCTCTAGACAAGCTGATAATCTAAAGACTGGACCTGTTGTGGATGTGAGGGTAGAAATTGAGAGTGATTCAGAGATACCAGATCAAACTTCAGCATACTGTCTCATTCTGAACGATTGCATTGTTGAATACAAACCATTAAGTAACATTGTGAAGAAGATATCATGAACGCGGACCTCATCATTGTCGAACTCCAAGGATTCAAAGATTTAGACAATAATTTTATCGTCAAGGAAGTGGCCATAGTAAGTAATGAGCACACACAGACGTTCTTGGTTAAACCACCGCATTCGTTTTATTATTTAACTCAAGAAGAAAAGAAGCAAGTGCGATGGTTGGAAAGAAATCGTGGAATTTTCTGGAGTGAGGGCTATATAGACTACAGAGAGTTCCAACACGTCATCGTACCGTATTTAAAAAATAAAAAAATTATTACAAAGGGTTTGGAAAAAATAAAGTGGATTAAAGACATGTGTGCAAACTGTGAAGTGATCGACATAGGTGAGAAGGGATGTCCTAATTTTGCAACATTAAAGAAAAAGTTCTGTAGAAATAAAAGTGATTTTAACTGTGTGAACCATAAAATGAATTGTGCATTAAATAATGCGGTGTGTATTAGAAAATGGTATGTTGATAATAATATGTCTGTATTTAATCTATTTTAATGTATTTTGTCATACCTATGCAGTTAATAAAAGTGATTAATTAATTTACTTATGGTTGTTTTATTTAAATGTTTTCAGGGTAACTTAATCATCAAACTTTAAATTAGCTGCAGCAAAATGATATTACTTACAAAATTTGAAATACCTACATCATGATTTAAAACGATTTATTGTAATAAAAAAACTGTTAGCAAATAAACACTTATCATTAGACTAGAGCTAATTTAGAGTTCGAGTATAAATAAGTACCTAATACAAAATAAAACATAATTTAAATTATAAAAGAATATAATTTTATTTACTTTTTCATATTATTTACAATTATTAGAAACTAATTATAACTACCTACCCATTAATAATAACAACTGCCACTACATAGTTTATTTAATGTTCGCTTTGTGTATACCTACCTACATTCTTAACTTACAAACTTGTGATGTATGAACATTATTCCGATTGTATAAAAGAAATTAATAGTATCTACATACAAAAGTTAATTACGATAAAACTTAAATATTTGATATTTTAATAATTTATACATTTAAAACCTAAGATGAATAAACACTTAAGAATAAGAAAGCAAATAAATGTCAAAACTTTTGCTGTACCAACTAGATTATACAAAGCAATTATTATTATCTACATTACATTTTTTTTTTTTTTTTTTTTTTTTTTTTTTTTTAACTTACCTACTTACTTACCTACTAAGTTAACTACAATAAAACTTACATATTTGATATTTTAATAATTTATACATTCAAAACTTACTCAACATAAAAACCTAATATGTATAAACACTAAAGAATAAGAAAGCAAATAAATGTTACATACCTAATAATATTACTACAAATCTTACACATTATCTTATGAAGTAGGTACTTACAAAATAATGACACATGTTAATAATAACAACTGTCCCCACAAAGTTTTCTCGATATTTTGTTAATTAACGATTGCGTTTCCTCCATTACATGGTCCACCAATTCAGTCACTACATACTGCGCACTTAACATTACCACACCCTGATTGTCACTTGCAGGTTCTTGCTGTTCACTGATATCCAACACTTGTACCTGGATCAGTCGTAAACCTTTTTTCTTCTCATTGTTTATAACGTATGATTCACATGTAGGCGGTGTAAGAGATGACTTCTGTTTTAGACACTCCCTTCTGGCTCTAGGTCTCTTGTTGGCGGGTCCGTAGTCTCGTCTTCTAGGTTCCATATTAGCAGGTGTTTGTTGTTCTGGCAAATCTGGGATATGCCAGCTTAAACTCGGAGTCGGAAAACCTTGAGCGTATTGTGAGAAGTCGATAATATCTGGAGAATCACACATTATCAATGATCTGAAACAAATGAAATAATAATTAATTATAATTACATAATCAACATGATGCAATAATGTTATAAATACATGGGTACTTGTACAATACTTACAATTCGTTTCGTTTTTATTCAACGTGATATGACTGCTCCGGCTAACTGCCTTGTGATGTATGATCAAGTAGTTATATTAATAAGAAATGCAAACTCCTAACATTGCACTGTAATCAATTTCATGTTTTATCACGTTCAACCTGATGGGCAACATGAAGCGACAAGTGTGCGAACGGTATTGTATTACACAAACCAGTCATCGCAATGCGCTTTGTCAGCGGGAGTGGAAATGAAACAGATTTATGAACTAAAATATTATATTTATTTAAGTACATGTTTAGTAGGTACATACATTTTTTACAGTTCGTTCAAGCGATTTTGACTTGTATTGCGTTGGTTGCGTGAAAAATTACAGCTGCAGTGAACGGTAACCACGTTTTTTGCTTTTAATACCATCCTTATGCCTACTGAATAGAATTCAAAATCGGTTGAACAGACTGTAAAAAGTTTAAATTAATTTATGTCTAATCATATTTCAAATAGAATATACACTTAAAATTATGGTAATGCATTACATAAATATATTTGCATTACCCCAAGCTAAAGTAGATACTTTATCAAATGATAGCAACCGTTTGTCATCATTGCTTGAAAGTGCAATTTTATTTACGTCCTGAGTGAATATTTCATGTTTTATTGACCTAAACAATACATTTTTTTTGCGAATAACATTGCAATTATTGTACAAAACATTTTTATAATCTAACATATTAAAATTTTTGGTTATACATTTTTTTGTACCTTTTGCCTTTTTAATAGTTTTGTTTAACGTTTTAATACAATAAAGCTTTGAGCGCAGTCCTACGAATTCTTTGATAATGTTACCACCCATTTCATCCTTAAACAGTCCTGGAACCTTCTTATTAATAATTGGTAAGTTATAGTCATTGTTACAGTCATAATTACTGGTATCAAAATATTTTAGAAAATGGAGCTTGAAGTCTTTATAAACGTCATTGCTCTGTACATCATATACTAGACTATCTGTGTCAGTATAGCACAATTCAATTCGGTTACCATAAAAAGGTTTTATGATAGAGTAGTGAAAGTCATACATGTGAGTCTTAGATAATTCTAATACTGCAAACCCTATGTATATTGGTTTATTAAGTATAATACGCACAGGTTTCATTTGGATTGCCACTAGATCATCAGAAAATACAGAGGCGCTATGAAAATATGGGCTGGCTATCAATTTTTCAGCACAAGTAGTCTTTTTTGTTTTATTGGTCGAGTCACACCACTTGTTTACTAACTTAACGTCTATTCGATGTTCATTATTTTCCAGCGTCTTTCCAAAAATACTATTGTTCAATAATTTGAAAAAGTCTTGTTCAAACGTTGACTCTGCTTTTTGCCGTAACTGAGTGTTAATATCAATATATTGCTTTAAAAAACAACTTTGCTTAAATGTAATAGCGCGATGGATCCTTCTCAATACTAAACCGTGCTGTAAACATTTTTTTAAATGTATGTAATGAATAACATAGTGATATTTATCGTACAAATTTGGTAT
Source organism: Cosmia trapezina (assembly GCA_905163495.3). NCBI lineage: Eukaryota > Metazoa > Arthropoda > Insecta > Lepidoptera > Noctuidae > Cosmia > Cosmia trapezina. Next base: position 8,002,569 of record LR991022.1, on the reverse strand, counting down.
TAACTTTTTATTCTTACCACCAGGTGGCAAGCATTTTTCTGGACAAAAGGGAAAGTCATTGTGTTCCATGTGTAAATTCTCCGGATATATTAAATCAACTTCAAGAATGTATCCGTTTTCTGCAGTATCACTGATATCTGCTAAGTTCAATTGTAAAAAATCAATTTCTTGTCTATTCATAAATCTAAAATCGGAATAAGGTAGGGATTGACACATGCTATAACCATATAAATTGTTACAATCTAAATAAATGATAAATGAATTTGGACGAGTTGGATCGTAAGTATCTAAATATTTATGATTGGCTTTGACATGTCTTTTGGAACACATACAAACTCCTCCTCGAATACCTTTTTGTATCATTCTAAAAATTTCAACATCACTAATCAATTCTAATTGAACTCCTGTTTTTAAAAGCATTGCATCAAAAGACAGACTTGGTGCTGTAAGATAGAACGCGGGATCGAGATTGTAATGCAGTTTACAAGTTTTTCGAAAATTTTCAAATACATCTGTTAGCAACAGAACATCTGTTTTGAGATATAAATCTGTGTACATACCCATGTTTTGAATATTAAACACTGACCAAACAGACCGAGCGTGCTCATAGTCTTCGTCGGTAATTGTCTCATTAGTTAAGGAGTTGAAAAAATATTTTTTAGAGGGTAAACACGTATAACGTTCCCATTGAGACATATAGTCATATGGATACACTCCTTTACGAGTGAGTAGGTTAAATTGTTTTTTATTAGGAAAATGAGATTTCAATTGCTTAAAGTCTTGGTTTTTCATTGTACTAGCCAACTTTTCTAAGCTAGTTCCTAAAAACTTGAAAGAGTCTACAAACCGAACCTGAATGCTTTCCCCAGTAGAAATCGGAATAAACTTAGTGAATGAAATATAGTTTTCTTTTGTTTTAGGTATCACTTTAATAGATCCAGGAGCTTCACCTAATTCTTTTATGAAAAAGTGGCAATCGTAACCGGACAAATTATGAAAAAATACTGGCAAAAATGTTGGTATTTTGTATTGTAAGTTACAGTAACTATGAGCTGCGCCACGATATTTACCAGTCAAGTGACAATGATCGCGAACCCTGTCGCCGAACAAGAAGTGTTCACAAATATGACATGTTATCGCGTTTTCAAAGTCACGAGCATTATCATTTGAATAAATCATAGGAACACTATTTTGTAAAATATCGTAAATTTTTTGTGCATCTTTATAGATAGACTTTACAAAATTTGATACACAATCCGAACCGCGATAAGAAAAGTAACGATTGTGGCATTCATCTAGCGTACACGTTATATGATAAGCGTAAGCTACAGGCACATGTCGCTGTCGTGTTACAGTACTCGCCTTAGTGGGGTCAGGGTCACAAGATTCATACCGTTCTAGCATTGTTTCAAAATCTGCGTATATAACAAATGGTACGAATTGCTTTCTATTATAATTTTTAAACTGTATGAAAGAACCCTTTGGAGGTAGTTCAGTGGCGACACCTCCACAACTATGTGAATTAAGATTATCACATGAATTAAAAAACATTAAACAAACGTCACAAAAGTACAGTTTACTGTGGTGTTTTGTTATTTGATTCTTAACAAGTCGCGACAGGTCTTTAATGAGACAGTAATGTGACAAATCATTTCTTTCTAAATAAAGTAAATGAATCACCTTTCCGTTCAAAGCTTTTGGTTTGTAAAGCGGTCCTATGATAGTATTGTTTTTTAAACCATAAATGTAAATGCAAATTTCGGGGTTATTCACTTCGAACCGCGCAATATCTGAGAAATTCACTGGAAATGACATGCCCTTTACATTTAACACGTTACGAAAATCAGGGTAAGAAGATACTCTTTCAGAATGAGTCTTAGCTGGATATAAAGCAGCTACAACAGACCATAAAAAACAATAGTCATCATTATTGCGGATATTAACACATGCTTTTTTAGATTTTATTGCAGAAGGCAATTCGATAAAGCCTGAACCACGCAAAGGTTGATATTTGTTAACATTGACTTCCAAATGAGAACTGCTCAAGAACGTCCATCCACTGTCTCGATCCTGAAATTCTTCTATCTTTTTTTTAAAAGTATTTTTGACTTGAGACAATAGTGAATCAAATTCATAATTCTGATGTAGAGTTACGTTTTTTGTGGCAAATGATTTCATCTCCTGAGAATCATTTTTAAACATTAAAAACAAAGCAAAATATTCGAAATTAACTTTTATACAAGTATGTTCTTTAAGAGACATGTCAATTAAAGTTTTAATTCTGTCCAAATTATTATTAAGAAATGGTTCCAGAGAACAATTCTCAGACGGATCGGTAATTCTATAAGAAGCTATACGATTACGAAATGCAGAATGTATTATTTCAACACCTTCACAAAAATGTGAAATGTTTTTGTTTTTATGATTAGTACTACGTAAATGACCTATCCAGTGACTGCGCTCAACTGATGTGTTACAAACGGTACAGAAAGGCATTTTAGATTATAATTACGTCAACTAATTTTGTACGCTTAATTAGGATTAGATTAACAATACTAGTAGATTCTGCAATAATCAATACAATTAATTTGGTGTCCCCAGCAATTTAAAGCCAACTTATTTTAAATTCACACTATCCCTATAAAAGACAGGCTCGGAATAGTCAAATAATTCGTGAGTTCGTCTCATAAACCTTTGCAGCCCGTCCCACTGGGGAGTGTTGCGATCTAGTTGTACTTTTAACGCGACCTGGGCTTTCTTCCATCGTTCTTCCATGGGGGTAGAGACAACTTCGTCTTTCGAAAATACCTTGATTTCCACGTAGAACTCTCCTGTAAGGTCTGCCGCTCGCCGTACTTTGCCGTTGGCAACACGGGTGATGAGCGATGAACCGAAGTCCCCGCTTGAGGTCTTCGTCTTTTGATCGTCCTCCAAACCAAAGAGGTCCGTGCTCAAGATGCCTCTTTTACTGTATACAATTACACATTTTATTTATAATAATTTGCATTTATTTCTTAAATAACGAAATTAAGGAGTATTATACACCTCTGTTGAATTCTATGGGGAATTAATAGCGTAATACATATTGGGATATAATAATTTCATGTAACTGTCATCATTCCTGCATTGAATATGATCGGAAATTGATTTACAGTTCTAAATTCACTAACCATCATGTACCAGTGCGTATATCATTTTAAATTACCACAAACACCTAAACATAGAAGCAGCAATATAAATTACCTTGACTTAGAGTCTGATGAGTAGTCGGCGCTTTCAGGTGCTTGGCGCTTCACCACATTTTTCTTAGGCTGTTTTTTCGTCACCTTGGCTACTGCAGCAGTAGGTCTTTGTGATTGGTATTCTGATTCCGTGTCAGACCTTAAATAGAACACACTAAGATTAATTTTTTAACTGTAACCAACCTCAATAATTATGGAGAGGAGAATGTTAATGGGATATAGATTACTAGAAGATGGCATGGATGGTATGATGGGGATAGTTACGTCAGCCAGCAGGTAAGAACCAGGTCCGTAGCTGACTAGCGATTAATCACATTATCAAATTAATTTGATGATAGTTAGACCAGCCGGCAGGCAAGAACCAGGTCCGTAGCTGACTAGCGATTAATCACATTATCAAATTAATTTGATGATAGTTAGACCAGCCGGCAGGCAAGAACCAGGTCCGTAGCTGACTAGCGATTAATCACATTATCAAATTAGTTTGATGATAGTTAGACCAGCCGGCAGGCAAGAACCAGGTCCGTAGCTGACAACTATGTTAAACTTAGTAGGTAGTACTTACTCACATTTTATAGTTGTAGGATGATGTAGATCACTGGAAGATACTGGAGCGAATGTAATTTTATGATTAAAATTCGTTGGTTTTATACATAAAAAATACCATTTCAGCAATATTTACCTCATAACAAAATTAAACCTTAACTACAATATTCACGGTTGTATGAGTAATTTATGATACTTACGTCTAATTAATCCGTAGTGATTGAAAACCTTTCTGTCAAATTGCAATTTTCGTGAGAAATGAAATACAAAACTAGCTTCTTACCTCGCCGACAAAGGTGAAGCCGATACCATGCTGTTACAATAGGTATTATTATAAAGTATGTATGTTTGTTTAATTAACCTTGATATAAAATTTTGAATGACATCACACTCATGAAAATAATAAAATGGCATTTTTGAGAGCCAGAAATCAGGATATACATAAGTATGTAAAATCCTTACAAAATTTGTTGTATGCAGAACAATCAACGTGAGCAAACTCGCGTTAAAAACTTAGTTAATTTTATGTTGCAGTTAAACTCAAAGCGAGTGTAAAATCGTCATACTACTAAAACTAACAAACTTTAATAAATTCTTTCATGCAAAGGATGTCGGTTTCTAAATTCAGCAATGGGAATGGGATGGGCTTTTCAAAGATTTCCTAGACTATAACCAGCTAATTACAAAAAAAAAAAAAAAAAAAAAAAAAAAAAAAAAAAAAAAAAAAAAAAAAAGGAAAGAATCACTCATTTATAATAAGCTAGCGGAATTGGTAATATTCTTATTTAAGAAACACCCCCAGTTTGACGAAAATCATTAGGTATAGGAAGTTCGCGCAAACTCGAATTTTAATTACGGACTACAACATGTACAGCGATCGTCTTACAATACAATAAAGTTCGACTAAGCAAATTAATGCATGATGCAATGTTGCTGACTTCGACATTGTAAATGATAATGTATACACACACAACGGCTGCCTGATACGTTTATCGTCAGGCGGTTCACGAATGAGTACAGTGCAGCGGCGAACCGTTGAACGGCGCAACACCGTTTTGACATTGGCTATACGGCAGTTTAGACGAGAAACGGCAAGTGTATAAGTATGCGAAGCCAGCAGTATGCTCCGACAGCAGAATGTGAGAGAACTACTCAATACATTATTTGTATGTACGGGTAAGGTTGTATCGTCTGTTTGAATTTAATTTTAAATTAAAATTTGGATGTCCTCGAGCCAATCTGCACCCTAATTGCGTAACACATTAGCGATCGGAGTTGGTTTCATTTTGAAACAAATTGACAATCTGTTGCTTCGTATGTTCGAAAAATTTGTCAGCCCGACAAAGTAAATAACGCAATGAATGTTGTTGAACTGTCAAAATGAAACCAACTCCGATTGATAATGTGTTACGCAATTAGGGTGCGGGTCACTAAAATAGAATGTGCGTGCGTGGATGCCTGTGCGCTATTTCTTACTTTCGTGGAGAGACGTGAGACAAACTGTCCCATATTTTAGTTTAATGTTTACGGTATCCTAAAGTTCAGATATCCTTGGTACCCCAATCTGGGGTCATAGAAATAGAATGTGTGTATGCCTGTAGGTGTATGCTTATTCTTGCTTTATGAAGAGACAAGAGGCAATCTGTCCTGAATTTTAGCTTACTATTTTCATATAGTTCGATTAGTTAACAAACTGTGTGTGAAACTTCTTGTTATAAAACTTGACAACCAAAGTAGTGGCTTAGTGCTCAATCCGAGAATCTGCTGTAGTTGATCGAGGTAAAACATCGGTATTCATTAGTCACTATAAACAAATAGTTCACTTTATTAAACTTTCAGACCAACAGCTAAAAGAGTTTAACTTTTAGTTACATAACGGTAAACGGTAGATTCGCAGGGATCGACCTAATGCAACCAAATAAGATTTTAAAAGTGGAATAGGGCTTAAACCGCAAAGTTTGTAGATCCATCATTTATGTTATTAGCTATTTCTAAACCACTTTCGTTCCATTCGTAACCAAAAGTGATTCAAAAAGTGGAGTAGCGCCCAAACCACACTGACAAATGTTTCTGTTTCATCGCGACGAATAGGCCGAAGTGGAGTAGGCGCCGTTCCATTATTTTACCTCCATATGATGCAGGATTTCATATTTCACCTTCCGATCGGTGGAATAGGCGCTAAACCAGTATTTTACTGTACTATGTAAGATTTCATTTATACAAGATTCAAAATGCGGAGTAGCGCCCAAACCACACTGAAAAATATTTCTGTTTCATCGTGTGGAATACGCGCCGAACCAGTATTTTACTGCATTATGTAGGATTTCATGCTCAGTCCCTTTCATTTATATTATTGGAGCACGCAACTCCACGAGCGAAGCGAATGTGGATTAGCGTGCCCAATAATATCCTACTCTTACTCCACCTGTCATCACTGCGCCTTGCCAGGTGTCCTGCCCAACTCCATTTGAGTTCCATAATACGCTTTGCGATGTCGAAGACCTTCGCACGTCTTCGGATCTCGACGTTTGGAACTCGGTCTATTCGCCTGATCCCACGGATGGAACGCTCTATGGCTCTCTGTGCAACTCTCAGCCTGTACACAGCCTCCTGCGTGAGCGTCCACGTCTCAGGGGGCCTACTCCCTAAGCACGAAGCCCGTAGTTTCAGACTTCGTTACGGGCGTTTCTTACTCCGTATCACCTACGGATGGATGATTGGTTCGGGGCCCGAACGAAGTATGAATGACAACATGATTTGCCAGTTGTCCCTACTCCCGATGTGTTTTTGCCCGTCCGAAAAATTTAACTTTTACACTTGTTTTGATGTATCGTAATGTCAGACGGACGGATAAACGGACGAACGGAAAGACGGACGGACTTAGGGAGTAGGCCCCCAGCACCGTACGTCATGGTGGGCAGAACACACTGGTTATAGAGGTAGGACTTATCACACTAATATTATAAAGGCGAAAGTTTGTGAATGTGTGTGTGTGTGTTTGTATGTTTGTTACTTCTTCATGCTCAAACGGCTGGACCGATTTGGATGAAGTTTAGTATGTGGATAGCTTATAACCTGGATTAACCCATAGGCTACTTTTTATTCCGGTCTACGTGGATGAAACCGCGGGGCGCAGCTAGTAGTAACTTAGTAAAATTTTATTACGTGGTACCTACTAATGCTTGGACTGGTGAAGGAAGCCATATTGTGAACCCCTAGTACCCAAAGTTTTTGAAGGTTGTATAACAGTTGTATAGGGCACGGTTAAAGCTTGGCAATGACATTGAACAGCCATACAAAGCCACGGCCACGGCTCAAAGTTTGTTCGAACAAAGATTGACTTTGTATTAGTACTGAATTAGCTTTTTAGAGTTTATGTAAGTATTTATTTTACGGGGTGCTTAAATTATATTAATGCTATTTCCACCATTTTAGTTAATTAATTGTAAGAGTATTATACGTAACTTAATACTGTATAGTACTGTTGTACTATGTACAGTGGGCTCCATCAATTGGGTACCCCAGTTGTATTAACTTTTAATACAACTGGGGTACCCAATTGATGCAGCCCACTGTACATACATGGGCTACTATAGCAATAGTAGCCCATATAAATGGGCTCGTTTATTGCCCAAAAGTAAGGCTATCCTCTTATAAAACAAACTCTAGGTATAAGAAAAACATCTCCTATGAACTAACTACTAATATTAACAATATTTTGAACAAAGCAACACACATTGAACCAAAAGGGTTTAAAAATAAAAATGTTCTTGTCAACAAAAACGACCAACTTAGGATCTAAATACAATCAACAAATAAAATGATTTATTGCGCTAAGTTTTAAATAAAAAAGTACCACGAAACCCTAAACATTACAGTAAAAAAAAAAAAACTTTTAATTTCATTTTATTAATAAGGAAAGTTGGAAATCTCATTTACTTTCGACACTTGTACGGTCCGGTGTGGGTGTGATTAATCGTGCGGGAGCAGCATGGGTGCGGGACGGTAGCGTGAAGGGCGCGGGACGGGGCGGGATGAGCCTGTGACGCGACGTGACTAAGGTCCGACGTGGGGTTGGATATTACAAGCCTGTTCTGCGGTTTTCGTCACGATTTGTAACATTTTTGGGATGTATGAAGTAGACTTTGTTTTTTCAGGATTAGGGTTGGTCATTTGGTTACTGCCATGGTAGAAAAAAGACTGCCGTGGCATGGTAGGATAATACTTTTCTTTTCTTAATATGGTTGGCACTCAGATATAGTCTGAATAAATTAGACCATCTGAGTGCTATCCATATTACTTTGAAGTACAATTTAAATTGAGGTAGAAATATATCAATCAATCAATCTGCCTAGCCTTTTCCCAACTATGTTGGGGTCGGCTTCCAGTCTAACCGGATGTAGCTGAATACCTGTAATTTACGTGGAGCGACTGCCTATCTAACCTCCATAACCCAGTTACTGGGTAATACGATACCCCTTCGTAAGACTGGTTGTTAGACTTTCGGTATTCTGACGACCCGTAACGACTGTCAAAGATCTACGAATGACAGCCGGGACCAACGGCTTAGTGTGCTTTCCGAGGCACGGAGGAGTCTCGGTATGTAAAGATGGTCACCCATACATTGACCTGATAGATAGAAATAAATCAGGATAATCCAATTCTCTTTTGTTTTTATTTAAACTTTACTTTAGAAAAGTCCGTACCTATGTATATTTTTGGGGAAAAAATAACTACTTATTCAAATCAAATACACAAATAACTATAGTGATATTTAGTCGTCGGTCGTCCAGAACATCCCGAAGCGAGTATCGAACCCGTGACCTCGATCTCAAACCTTGACATACCACAACTGTACTTGTGTCAATAAATAAAACTTTCACGTGAAATAGTATTAATAATTCTTTGAGAACAAATAAAATAATGTAAGCAGTGATTCATAAAGGTGCATCCACACCGAAGTTACTCAACGTTTGCAAGTGTTACTGGGCAACAACGCATAACAAAAATGTATAGCAAAAGCCGCAAAAGATAGAGGAAGTTAGTTAATGTTATCATATTGCAAAATGTTGCTCTACAAAAAGTAACTGCGGTGTGGATGCACCTTTATGGAAACCACCATCGGTATAAGAATTACCTGACCAAATGATGTTTCACATTAATTTAATTTATTATGGGAATAACGACGTAGAATATAAACGCATTGATAAATACTTAATTCATTTTATTTTTGTAAGTAGTTATTTATAGACAAGCACTTTTACGCCTCACTATTTTTCTTTTCCCTTTCAATTAGAGGTACTTAAAGAATCTGCAAGATCGACAGTTAAGGAGTTTCTAATCTATTCAAAAAAGCATTTCATTTCATTCATTTCACGAGACTAATTATATTATTGGTCTTCTGATACAAGGCAATTATAAGCTGAGAGTCTACTTGTTCACGCCGGCCGCAAAACACGCATGGCACGCAATGGATTTTGGTTTAATTATAAACTTATATAAATTTCATATTGTAAACTTATATAAGTTTAATATTATTAATATAATAAATCAGAGTCTTTTCATACTTCCGTTCATAGTACGCGGTGAACCGAAGTATGAAAAGACTCGGAAGAAAGGTAAACGAATATAGCTTCGTTTCACTTCGTTCTCAGTGTGGCCTGCGCTTAAATGATAGTGAAACCGAAATCCGCATCAAAATTGGTCGCGCAGTTTAGAAGATCAACACGGTCACACACACGGACAGACACGGAAAGAGACTTTAATTTATTATTTGTATAGAAGACTAGCTTCTGCCCGTGACTTCGCCCGTATGAAATTTCTTGTTCCCCTGACCCACCCCATCGCATCTTATCGCCTGCCCGCGCTATTACTTCGCTTTTGCTTAGCGTTCTTTCTGACTTTTTTTCTTTTTGCTCGGCGCCTAAAGGTCCTAGCGTGATATTTAAATAGCCTATATGCTATTCAATATCCTATAACCTTCCTCAAGAATTGGGCTATGAAATACAAAAATAATTTTTCTAATCCGACTGGTAGTTCCAGAGAATAGCGCGTTTAAACATAGGGTATACAGACAAAAAAACAAACTCTTCAGCTTTTTTATTAGTACCTATAGATATAGATGTCGATACTAGATACCTTAATGTTTTGACTTTAAACTAGATAGCAGCACCACGACAAAAGGACAATACTCCAGAAAACGAAATGCGAGGATGACCAAAAGTTCAAAGAAATAAAACCACGTAGACATACAGAGCTTCCAAAAGCTAAATAATGATTGCAGAACAACACGCACATTTAAATAAGAAATACCGAAATCCCATTATGTTTGTTCATTTCCCGAACAAAATGGCGGCACCGCAGATAATAGCCCCTTATCATTCCGTTATGCTTATTTCCTCACAACAAGTAGGAAGCCTCTGGATTTAATATTGAATGGTTTTTTTTACCTGTGCTCGTAAATAGGTTAAGGTTTTATTGTGTTTTGGAAGCCCCTAAATTAATGTCGTTTGCTGAACTTATTTTTACAGAGATTCTCCATTGTCTGTGGTACGTTTTAACGTAATCTTAGTACAGTACTTTTAAAATCAAGTAAATACACGAAATCACGGTGTAAGAAGAATTGTACGGACTGTGACCTTTGAAGGATTTTGAAATGACTATTTAGAACTATCATTTATTTGCAATCAGCCGTTGCCCGCGGCTTTGCCCGCGTTGATGTCAATAGGGAGGTATTGTATTGTATATTTGTTAAATTGGTTTTTAGTAACAATTGTTATAACCTAATTATTTTTGTAAAACAAAAGCAGCTTAAGTTACTCCTTATAATATCATGTATCTACCAGTGAAAGTCCCGACAAAATCGGTTCAGCCGTTTCGGTGATTAGTCGGAATCTAATAGATAGACAGACACAAAAAAAAAACGTTATTTCGGACCTTGACCCATGCTTGACCCGTTATGATAAAAAAAAATGTTTTTTTGATCGGTACCATATACACTTTCATATGCATAAATTGTAATAAGTATACACATAAACTTATCGAAATAAATTCAATAAATGATAGTGAAAACTGTATTTGATTAGAGTATTTCACTCCATTAGGCATTAAGGCCGAACTATACGCCAATGACCTTGAGTGGTTAGCTTGCGCGTTCTGTGCTGAGCTCACGCAACGCGTCGTACGTCCAGCCAGTAATAGGACTCGCCCATCAAGGAGCGCTGTCCAAATTAGACGCATTATTAATTTATTATACACAAAAAATATACCTACATGTTTTTAAAAAGTAACAAAACCAAATCATTTTCGTTTGTATTGCAAAGTAGTAGATATTTTTTTTATATTCTTTTGATACAAAATGAAGGAGTAAAATGGTTTCATGTTAACGATTTGGATTTGGGTTTTTTTCTTATTATGTGATACCGATAGAAAAATTATGGCTAAACCAAATTACGATTCATATCATGTAGATTACTAACAATTTTTTTCAGATGTAATTTCTCTGTAGGTTCCGGCGAAAAACTGCTTCATCTGCACGCTGTTTTTAAGCTTTTTTCGAAAGAGTAACCTTAAAGCTCTTTCTTAATCCTACATTGGGTCACGCTTGCGCAGTTCACTCCCATGTGGAAGATGAGCCGTCACAGCTGGCTTCGAGAAAAGTTTTGAAAACGACGCGGTCAGGTACGTCCTGTTACACAAGATGGGTCAGTTATTTTTTTTTTAACCAACTTTTAAAAAGGAGGAGGTTAATGTTCATCCGTATGCATTTTTTTATGTTTTGTTCATGGATATTTTCGTCAATTGTGGACCGATTTTCAAAATTATTTTGTCATTTTTGGTATAGGAAGCTTGCGCGGTGGTTCCATTAAAATATTATTAACTTTGCTTGGGTAGTTTTTGACTTAGCTACGATGGTAGGTATTTAAACCAGTGTTTTTTTACATAGCAAGGTAATGGTATACGAATTGGAGTTAGCTACCGTTACTAAAAAGTGAAAAATAAAATGCATACTTACTTAAAAAAAAAACACTGCGTCTTTGTAACTATTTTAGTTTTTTGCCACCGACTTCCGAAATTAAAGTTATTTTTCACTTTGTTGTGTTTTTTTTTGGAATTCGTTTGTTTTTTTTTGAAAAAAGTTTTTATTTAATACGCAGCTTACAGTTGCACCAATACACAATATAGCCAAAACTAAATGCCATCCAACCTTTTATTAGAACAATAAAAGGAATGAAAACACGGCATTTTTAAGGCTAAACACTATGCCATATGCTAGTTGCCGTGCCAATATAATGCTGCCATAAACTACGAAGGTTTATGGCAAAATTATTAGTGCCATAAACATACAGGGCTAACTACCCACATCATATATTATGCTAGTAAACATAACAATGTATTTTTGAGGAGGGGTAAAAGTATTACAGTGCCCTATTTTATTTTTTGTTTTATTGGTTCGAACTTTTATTGGTTCTGTCATAATTTTTGATGGTACAAACACATAACATAACATAACATCACGCATATAATCCCCGAAGGGTTAGGCAGAGGTGTACCTATAATAACACCCACATTTGCCAGATACGAGTATGTTTAAGTCCCATGTAATAGAGGTCGAGCCTATTACCATCAACTGAGCACAAATCCAGACTCTAGGCTGCTACTGAGAAATTCCGTTCCAGTTATATCGTAAGGGCACGCCAGACTCTATGCTGCTACTGAGAAATTCCGTTCAGTTATATCGTAAAGGCGGGCCAGACTCTAGGCTGCTACTGAGAAATTCCGTTCCAGTTATATCGTAAGGGCACGCCAGACTCTATGCTGCTACTGAGAAATTCCGTTCAGTTATATCGTAAAGGCGGGCCAGACTCTAGGCTGCTACTGAGAAATTCCGTTCCAGTTATATCGTAAGGGCACGCCAGACTCTATGCTGCTACTGAGAAATTCCGTTCAGTTATATCGTAAAGGCGGGCCAGACTCTAGGCTGCTACTGAGAAATTCCGTTCCAGTTATATCGTAAGGGCACGCCAGACTCTATGCTGCTACTGAGAAATTCCGTTCAGTTATATCGTAAAGGCGGGCCAGACTCTAGGCTGCTACTGAGAAATTCCGTTCCAGTTATATCGTAAGGGCGGGCCAGACTCTAGGCTGCTACTGAAAAATTCCATTCAGTTATATCGTAAGGGCGGGAATACACATGTCTGTAGCAGCTACAACAGCTATTTTTAGCTATAGTGTAGCTTGTACAAAAATATGTAAGAAAATTGCATGATAATGTAGCTTCTGATAAATGAATGTCACAACGACATGCTAGCTACTTGCATAGTTACAGCTACAGGAATGTGTATTCCCGTCTTAAATATATACATTTTTGGACAGTCATGTTCCCACTAATTTTCTATTTATCTAAAACTAGCTGTACCCCGCGGTTTTACCCGCGTAGACCGGGTTATAAAGTAGCCTATGTGTTTTTAATACAGGGTATAAGCTTCATACCAAATTTCATCTAAATCGGTCCAGCCGTTTGAGCGTGAAGAAGTAACAAACAAACATATAAATACACACACACACACACTCACAAATTTTCGCCTTTATAATATTAAGTGTGATATATATGTCTAGTTCATTCTCGCCGATTATTTCAACTCTCAAAGAATTATGTAACACAAGAAGTGCCAATCGGGGTAAATTCAACCAACCTTTACTTACCTTTCATACCTCCATAAGACTCACCTCACATTCCCACATCGACATTGAATTCTACTCAGCTTGTCCATTCCAGAACATTCTCTCTATAGTAATGTAAGCAGTTAAGTGACCACAAAACAAGACTTCTCCCTGCGGTGCCTGTCAGTGGTCAGTGTAGCGCATTTGAGTGAACAATTGGATGTCTACTCGCCATCCTGTCAGTTGCAAGAACCTTGGCTTGTATAAGTAAGGGTTGCGGCCAGTGGTTTTGACATTTCGAGAAGGTCACCTTTTTTAGTTTTAATATTATTTAAATTTAAAGTTACGTCATAGTGACGCTAGTTGACATAGTGACGTAGGACACCACAAGCACCAAAATCTAAGCACTTCCAAAATTAAAAATAATTTCAAAAACATAATAAATAATAATAAAATAAAATCATTTTATTTTATTATTATTATTTAACGGCGCAGGATAGCATTAACCAGAAGTGGTCATCGTATTAGTGGTTCAGCGGCTTCAATTTTCATCAGGGTTATAATCAGGATTGTGCCGGAAAAGCTGTTTGTCGTGGACGTGGTACGACAGCGGCTCCCTATCATCATCTGTCATCAGAAGTCAGCTGCCACGCAACCATTGATGCGATGCTCTCTCAGAAGAACGGCTCGTTCTTCTGAGGATGCTCTGCTAGAGTGACAGTCACCAGCCCGTGTCACTCTTATCCGATTTTTCGGTGATTCCAGTACCTTCTTAATAAAAGTATGTATGTATACAACGTGTAACGTTAAATGCGCAAAACCTCTTAAGGGGTCATTGTACTCATCATTATGAACAACTTTTACTATAGGACCAAATCTGAAATCGCGAAAAAAAAATCAGCTGTTCAGTACATTTATGTTCGCATAATTCGTCAAAATGTACTGAACAGCTGATTTTTGTTTCGCGATTTCATGTTTGGTCCCATAGTAAAAGTTGTTCATAATGACGAGTACAATGCCCCTTGCGCATTTAACGTTACACGTTGTATAACTAAATATTTTGTAGGTTTTTTCGTAGGTTACGGTGTAGGCACCTTAACCTACGAAAACCTAATAATTGAGGTAAGTAATGATGCAAAATAATGCATGTAGGTAGGTCTGCATGCATTACTTTTTCATAATTACTAAACTCATTTCTTTATACATCACCGTTTAAGCTGTCCGCCGGCGCACCGTAGCGAAGTGACAAACAGAATGCATAATCAAGAAATACCTTTTCAATTGAATATTTCGAATGACCATTTGACACTTTATCTTTTTTCTTTCATTTTGAAATCGGTTCTGATTGCTCGACTACTTCTTCGAATTCATTTTTGAATTCGTAGATTAACTGAATTCAATTTTAAATTGAAAGAGATGGCCAGTGTTCCGAATAGCATAAAACTTATTTTCAACAGTTTTTGAAGAATACTTATGTTTCTCTCATCGTCGGTTTATTTAAATTACTTATTAGTGAATATACTAGATTGGATACATTTATTACAAACAGTGACGCTATACAATCAATCTGCCTAGCCTTTTCCCAACTATGTTGGGGTCAGCTTCCAGTCTAACCGGATGCAGCTGAATACCAGTATTTTACATGGAGCGACTGCCTATCTGACCTCCACAACCCAGTTACTGGGTAATACGATACCCCTTGGTAAGACTGGTTGTCAGACTTTCGGGTTTCTGACGACCCGTAACGACTGTCAAAGATTCACGAATAACAGCCGGGACCAACGGCTTAACGTGCTTTCCGAGGCACGGAGGAATCTCGTTATGTAAAGATGGTCACCCATCCACTGACCAACCCCGGCAAGTGTAGCTTAACCTGACGGATCGACCCGTGCGGCTGTTATTACTTAGCCACGAGCTCCTCAGTGACGCTATACAAATAAAAAAAAATTGACCATCAATAAGTTTTTACCTGACTTCGGCGAACCCAAAAAAGGAGCGTTAAGGCGAAAGCGCCAGGGTAGCCCGCGAAATTCAAAATTTCTTACGTTTTATGCAATTTGTAGGTCAGTGTGAGCTTGTATGTTGATTAAAATATGATTCGCGGCCGTAGCGATACGGCTTTACAGAATTATAATCATTAGAATCAGCAATACAACTCTATAAGTTAGCATTTACCTCAAACCTCATGATTTCCTGAAATCGCTACATTTGATACAAATGCTAACTTATGGAGTATCTATAAGATTTTATTGCAATATACTTAAAAATAAGCTAAAATAACTTAAAAATATAATATCTTAAACTAAAACTAATAAAAAACTAAAATATGGCGTCGAAAAATTCCTCCGCATCGCTGTCGACTGGTAGAGTACCCAAGAGACTGGCGGCATTGCCACGTTTTATGGCAATGCTAAGCCTCTGGCCAAGGTAAAAGCCAGCCCTGGGGTCACGGGAAGTGTCAACAAGCCGTTTGGAGATTTCCTTAAACAAAATATGAGCACTCGGACCCCACGGCCCAAGGGTTTCAACCCCAAACGGCTCAAAAATATAATTACCGATAGGGTTATTATATTTCCGCCGCTTGAGGTTTTCCGCAGCCGCAGCAGCAGTGCCAGCACAGCACGCCGAGCCAGGAAGATGGGATGGCGCAAGAGTATCGACACAAGTTGCGTCCCACACTAAAGGCCTTCCCACCTTCCATGGAAATAATGACATGCCGTCCGGTCTCTTGCCATCGTCGCGTGCCAAGCCATTGGGTTCTAATACAGCTGGAACGCCGACGGTGACAAGGGCTTAACTTATGGAGTTGTATTGCTGATTCTAATGATTATAATTCTGTAAAACCATATTAGCTACGGCCGCGAATCATATTTTAATCAACATACAAGCTCACACTGACCTACAAATAGCAAAAAACCTAAGAATTTTTTTTAATTTCGCGGGCTACCCTGGCGCTTCAACCTTAATAAAAGATCACGTTAATACATCCATAAAGAAATTAACATTATCATCCAAAACCATACCATATCATGTTCCATAACTTCCTGCCAGGAAGCTGATATCGACATTTTCTATACTGGTGTTGCTAAATTGAAAAAAAATTATCTAATAGCTTCTTCGAGCGAACACTGATTTTTGTTTTTTTTTTTCTTGTTTTTGTATAAATGGTACATCATCAATTTTCTGTTTCTTAAGATTTACTACATGTGGAAACTTGTAATTGGCCTTATTTTGTTTAAAATTTTACTTACAGTATCTTTTAGCTGTAAGTTTTCTTATAACATATAAAATTAAATAAATAAAATAAAATAAACTAGCGTTAGGTAACAAAATTTAAACTACCATTCTTCCTTCTTCACGGAAAACTAGAACGGTTCTGAATATGAATAACATGGAAAAACCGTTTCCTTTGTAGCTGCACTATAGTCGGGCGGCACATACCTACTTACCCACGCTTACATTTTGATAAAATTTCCATGCACGTAAAGTGTACATCAAAGAAAGGTAGAAAAGCTTTGAAAATATTAAAATAATATATACCATCTGTATGCAAAGTAGATACTTGCTCTTTGGATTTAATCTTATAAGTCTTGATGAAGGAGGCTTATTGATATTGATTTTTTCTTTTTTAGTCTGTGGGCAGTCAGTAATCTTGGACCTTTCTGAGATTAACATATTTCGATATGAAAATAGGTCTACTAACTACCGAATATTCCCATATGGATTGCCACCAGGTGGCAATCGGGAATATAATTCCCAGTTACCACCGGATGGCGACTGGGAAGTTATTGCGCCCACTTCAAATCACTGTAGACTGCAGCGTGGATCGCCAAACCTCCTCCATCGCTGTTTGTCTTGCGGCCGCGATGAGGGGGTTGGCGGTCAGACTTTCTTAATGTGGTTTTGTAAGTAGATAAGCGATATTATTAGGGACATACAAACCAAATTTTCTTCATCGTCGTTTCTTTTAGCCGAGCCAGTAAATTCCTCGAGGATTTTTCCACCTGGTCTGAATTATAGAAATATAAAAACTTCCTTCTTATAGATCTATGGTCTGAACTAACCCAAAATGACTAATAGCGCCACGATTGCTTTTGGTTTGGTTTTGGCCTTACGTACTGCAATAATTCCATGTACAACATGTTCCGGAATTAACGTACAACCTCTTAAGGGGTCATTCTACTCATCATTATGAACAACTTTTACGATGGGGACAAACCTGAAATTGCGAAAAATAATCAGCTGTTCCCGTGTGTATATTTTGATAAGATTTAAGATAAGCAGCTGGTATAGAAATCTGATTTTTTTTAGCAATTTCAGGTTTGTCCCCATACTAAAAGTTGTTCATAACGATGAGTACAATGACCCCTTAAGGGGTTGTGCGTTAATTACGGGACATGTTTTATTTGTTTCTCGAATAAAATTTTGTTTTGAAGTTTAGAGGAATACTCGAGCTTTAAAAATAAAACAAAAGAACTACGATTCAATCGTTTTATTATTTTTAACGATGAAATCATAAATTATTGACACCATTTTTTTAAACATTGCCATATATATTTATTTTATTTACATTTATAGATTATTACTTCCATTTAACATTTTTATAATAATTATATTATATTTTTTGTATTTACATTTTTATTATTTGCGTGTAACGACTAGACATTTTGTTCTGAATCTATCTAACTTACTTCAGTTACATTTAAAAAAATACAAAATTATAAATAGAGTGGAGTCGTATTTTCTTAGAGCCACAAAACATTTTAGCAGACATATTTTTTATACGTATAAAGAAATTTAAAAATAATATTTCCGTAACTAAAGCTAGCTACAAGATTTCGATTTTCTAAAAGGAACGTTCATTCAGTTAAGTTAATAGGATATAGCTGGTACACAGTACTCTATCCGATTGTTAAAATCCGATTGCATTGAATCGAAGGAGCGTAGCTAACCTAAGTTCAAACTCTTCGTAACAGAAAATGAAAACTGTGGAGATGACTTATTTTTATACTTTTTGGAGACAACATTATTTTGCCATCTTTTATGAATAATGATAGAATTTAATAAATTAAAATTAAATTACATATTTTATGCTTAGACAACATCACATTGAATTAATTACAGTATTCACTACATCTATTAAACACAAGACTAGGAAAAGCTTGGCATTTGATGCAAACTTAATTGATTGTAACTTGTAACGAACACATTACTATAGAAAAAATATTGTAATTTATACGAAAGTGATTAAACTAATGATATATCAATCGATAACTCTGCAAATTATTATATTGCACAGTTCTGAGACTCTGCAATCTCACTTACCTACAAGTGAAACTAAGTTCATCAAATCGGTGTCATTGTCGTCATTATTATTGACAGTTATAGATTGATTCATTGGATATACCTGCAATTTGTGTTCCACTTATTTCTGTAAATTACATTGCAGAGTTATCCCCTTCTGCAGAGTTATCGATTTTGAAACATTTCAATGCTAATAGTCAAACAAACATACTCCATTAGTTGTATTCATAATCCATCGCGACTCATTATTATTATAACTACATTATAACATCCACGGGCAAGTTTTATTGAGAAAACAAAATAAAACGAGAAAGCCAGCTAATTACTCCTTATTAAAAGAATCAGTCTTCAAAAAATAAGTCCATTCTGTGGCTTGTCATCTCTAAGACAAAGCAGTGATCGGGAACAATTCCGAAAAACGAAATTGGAATCGGTAAATGTATTAATATTTTTGAGTCCATAGAAAAGTGTTAGAAGATCTGGGAATGAAAAAGTTATTTCAAAGGTATCAAATGCTATTAAAGCCTAATTTTGTAACACAATTTGTCATGACAGCTTTCATTTTAGAGTTCATCAACATCAAATGTAAAAATGAAAGGGATTGTCATTATGAGGGCGTTACGTAATCTGCCTGCGATTATGAAAATGTGGAAATGCAGAGTTATAGAAAATGAAATGCAAAGTTATAGAAAATGAAATGCAGATTGAAGATTTACGTAGTAAAACGTTACTTAAAAGTAGTTAACGAAACATAACATGTGATGGATACTACATTAATGTTTTATTGTGATTATAATGATTATCCTTATTGGTGATGTTCTTTAGGAAGGTCAAGTGCGTAGTAATTGCAACCGGCAGATCAATCCGACTAGCGTTTTCCCAACTATGTTGGGGTCGGCTTCCAGTCTAACTGGATGCAGCTGAATATTAGTATTTTACATGGAGCGACTGCCTTTCCACAACCCAGTAACTGGGTCGATACCCCTTGGTAAGACTGGTGGTCAAACTTTCGGGCTTGACGACCCGTAACGACTGTCAAAGATCGACGAATGACAGCCGGGACCAACGGCTTAACGTGCTTTCCGAGGCACGGAGGAGTCTCGGTATGTAAAGATGGTCACCCATCCACTGACCAACTCCGGGCAAGCGTATCTTAACTTGATGGATCGACCTGTGCGACTTTTATTAATTAGATAAGAGCTCCTCTTTGCAACCAGTAGATGTAAATTTAGCAAACGGAGTATGTAGATCGTAGCAGGTGGTGTTGTAGTTTCCGCCTACCCCCATGGGGAGGAGGCGTGAGTTTAAATATATATGTATGCAGATTTAATGATTCTGATACTCATCAAGCCTATGAAGTTTCACAAACGAATTCAGAGTAACGTATAATGAATGAACTAACCGCCACTATAATCACGTAGGTACAGTAACAGCCAGAAGTCGACTAGCAATCTTACAAAACCATGGCATAGCAATATTAGTTTACTTATGACCTTCTTCGGCGCCGCAGCCCGTATAGCACAGGCGATAATGGTCATTGCGGTGTAAGTGGATTTCTGGCCGTTGACTGTACATAATAATTATGTAATTTCTCTTTTCTAGTATGTATTATTTTCATGGTTCTCCGAATTACAGTACATGTTTAAGTTTACAAAATTGCATAGTACAGAGGTAATGAGGTCAGTATGAAGGCAAATATTTCCTAGTTGTGCGCCGCATTAAAGTGAGTGGTGTGCACAGCACTATGATTAAAAAAATAACCGTTTATGAAGTCTATAAACGAGGGGTACTAAGTAATTTTTATTACACTGTTCTGCGTGTTATGGTAACATTGTTTTACGAAGTAGTTTGGCTATGGTTGATACATATTACAAGGCTGTCCCGCAAAACTCGATATTTTCAAAGATGCTCGTATCTAAACAAACTTTTAAATCAGCACCCTAATTGCGTAACCCACTATCAATCGGAGTCGGTTTCATTTTGTCAGTTCAATAACATTTATTGCGTTTTTTACGTTGTTGAGCAGACAAATTTTTCGAACATATGAAGCAATGGATTAGTAATTTGCTTCAAAATGATTCAGATTCTGATTGATAGTTCGTTACGCGAGTGTGATTTTCAGAAGTGTGATTTAAGTAAGAAAAAACGTGTGCGGTCGGGGGACCCCCGCCCCGTCAGAAACGAAGTTCCCCACGCACACACACATTCGTACATAGAAAGACACACAGAGAGAGATATAAAGTCGCATGGAGAAAGTATAACGCATTTTCCGTATGTGACGATTTCTATCAGTCAACTTCTACCGCAAGCCGCATTATGGAACTTCGTTCCAAAAAAATATGAGTCAGCATAAAAATCACTAAGTAAGCCCTCTTTTCTATTTCGAATATCTGTTAAGATTAACTTCCATTCCTAAACCACATTAATCTCATATTACTCTTTTGGAATTTACTTTGTAATCTTATATCTTTAAATATAGACCACTGACGCGTACTAAAACCTAGATACTTAAAGCTCTTCAATGAGTTTATACAAACTGAGATCGGATATTTCTATTGACTGAGAGCGCCCCCAGACCAGGGTCCGAGTTCGGGCGAACGCGCTCCCAGGGTGCCGGCTACCTCGCCTTCCAGTACCCACACACCAGAACCTTCTTGAAGGCCTGCCTGAATATCTTATTGAATATTGTGTAGAATATCGGGTTCACCATCGAACTGGCGTACCCTAACCATAAGGCA
The DNA here is from genome assembly GCA_905163495.3 of Cosmia trapezina. Classification (NCBI taxonomy): domain Eukaryota; kingdom Metazoa; phylum Arthropoda; class Insecta; order Lepidoptera; family Noctuidae; genus Cosmia; species Cosmia trapezina. The sequence goes on along the minus strand of LR991022.1, from coordinate 7,981,076 downwards.
AAGTCGTACACCCAAGGTGAGATCCTCTCCTCGCAGACAGAACATACAGCCGGCACCATGTTCAAAATGAAAAACGGAGCCCAGAGAATTACAAACGTGAAAAATACAACTCCTAACACTTTTGTGGCTTTTTGTTCCAATCGTAAGATCCTACCGTGGCGGGAGGAATTTCTTGATATAACACTAGAATTTCTAGAATGATGCGTTCTTGGTGTTTGACGCTGTGGACTCGCAGTCACTTGCTGCGACCTGGCAATTGTTCTTTGAGCGCGGATGCTACGAATTGGAGTCGAGAGAGTAGTTCTCGCTCCTCCAAAACTTGAACCTCTACGAAATCTTTTAGCTTCGTCCCATGTGACCATAGACGCAGCACCGCGACTAGACCTTCTAAAAATTGGAGTCGACTGTTCTTCTTTCATATTCCCATTTCTGGAGTAGCCATTGCATCCATTTATGTCTCCACCAGGAACTATAATTACTTCGGTAGTTCGTCTAGGTGGAGTAGACTCTGACCCAAAATAGGGGCAAGTGCAAGGAGGTGGCAAGAGTAGACCATCCTCGGAACTACGTGACTTTGCTGTCAAAGCAGCAGGTGCTAGAAGACCTTCATTGCTTTCGTCGTCTGACGCACTTCTTGGTCTATGGAGAGGAGTATTCGTGTCTCCAGTGGACGAAGGTCTACGCCGATCTTGGAGCATCGATGACGGTGAACTTGAAGAGACGCTTAGAGACCCAGGCGTTAGCATCCCACCGCGTTCCGAAATGTTCGTCCTGTAAAATAAAACAGTATTAGAACATGTTCCAAATTGCGTTTAAGTTTCTGGTCCTTCGATCAGCCAATGATGAGCGGGTTAATTTTGAAGCGAACAAATAATGCCAATTGTTATATACCCTCTGTATTGTGGCTTTGTCGCCGCAGAAGCTTCCAAGCCGCGAGATAGACGCAACATCTCTGCCCCAAACTGATGCAGTGCTGTCATTGCTGACGGGGCAGGCTCGCTGTGCAACACAACACATAATGTATGAGGACTACACATTGACATACACATGGGTACATGGATGGACATGTCACACGGTAGGCATTAGGTTATGTTATATGAAAAGCAAGCTCTGATGGCACAGGTTAGCTCCATACAGTAGACTATGTAGTTTTGAAGCTCGGAATTTACTTAAGGCCCAATTCTCAAACGCAACTTAATTTTGAGTCGATGTTGTCAATTTAGTGCGTATTTTAGCAACAGTAGGCCGTTTGTCCACTACCACATCAAGACGTCAACGAGAACGAGATGACGGTGCCAAAGTAGCGATACATACATTTACCACCACACACCACCACCGGGACGTCACTTTTGGTTCGAATAATCCCGTTTCTCGTTGACGTTCTGTTGACGTTATCCGATGGAAATAGTGCACGGTTTTGAAAATGTTAAGTGTCGTTTGAGCATTCAGGGTTTCAACTGACGCAAAAAGTAGTTTTCAGATGTTCCGATGAGCACCGAAGAATCTTTTAATCAGCTAACTGTATGGAGCTTACAATTGTTACACCATTGCAGAATTATGGTACATTCCAGTCAGTTGATAACATACAAAATAATAATTATACTAAGTTAATTTATCGCCCACTTTCATGCTAGTCGTGCATGATAGCTGTAAATAAAGTAAAAAGCACGTCGAGTTTCATGCTGGCTTGAATAATAATAACAATGATTTCATTATGGTTTCCCGTGTGTATTCATTTTTAAAGAACCGTCGATGCATTCGCTTTGTTTACCGTTTTTCATTTACTCGTATTTTCAAATTATGTGCGATTTTTTGGGTTGGTAAAGCAGATTATTTGTATAAATTTGCTGGAGTTATTTATAATGTGACGGTGTGATTACTTAAGTCATATTTAAGACCCACACCCATAAATTTCACCTTTGATTTGAAAAAAATTATGAGCCTTCCCTCCATGAGAGCCATTAGCCTTTTCTTGAATAGGTATTGAAGTTTATATGGGACAGCTGATATTTTTTTCACGATAACGATGTTGGTCTCATGGAGAAAGTTGTTCAGTTTGGTGGTCTGTATCACACCTTTAAATTTTACCACAACTTTCCGATACACAGAGTTTAATGAAGAATATGTAAAGAAAAGAATCCATTCTAACTAACACAGTGTACTTTGCAACTAAAGCTAGGGTATCCTAAGACTGCGGCGGCTACCACATAGTGTCCGTAATTTACCGTCCGTCCGTAATCAAAGCTTGCTTTAGCAAAGTTCTTTACTAAAAGTTCTAAACAACAACACAATAATATAATCATAATTAATATTATAAATGCGAATGTGAGTTTGTTACGCTTCCTCGCTAAAATTACTAACAGGATTTGGAAAAAAATTGGCACATGAGTAAAACATGACCTGGGTTAGGACATAGGATACTTTTTATCCCGATATTCCCTCGGGATCGAGACTAAAGGTGAGCGTCCACTGGACCGCGCCGGCGCAACGCATGCACGTCATGCAACGGATTTTGGTTTGCTTTGTACCGCCCGCATTTTCATTTCTTCATAAAAAAAAACCAAAATCTGTTGCGTATCGTGCGTGCGTTCTGGCCGGACTAGTGGACACTAAGCTTTATGCGGGTGAAACCGCGGGGCGTAGTATTCTTATAAATTGAAAACACTTCACGAAAAAATGAACCCCCGTGTAAAATATTATTCCTGAAAAAGATCAAAATTGTATACCCACCGGCTTAAAACATCAATGCGATTTGATTTCGCTATCAAATGAATACCACTAAAGCTTCAGTGAATTTTGTACTTTATGCTAATGGCATAGAATTTACAATTCAAATGATAAGATTCTTTGATTTAAAGGGATCGTCGATGGATTTGAATGAATGATGGCGCCTTTTGAAGATTACTTTTTGCTAAAAGAGTTTGTTTTTATCCATCGAAAGAAGTCTTGTAATTTAATATTGTTAGGTAGGTAAGTAATGAGCTCTTTTTTACATAAAAATACAACCGACTTCCAATAACATCACTACAAAGTGAATAATAATTTTAATTTTGGAAGTCGGTGTCTGGTTAAATGTATTTTCGTTTTTTGCCACCAACTTCCGAAATTAAAGTTATTGGAAGTTGGTTGTATTTTTTGTAAAAATGTTTTTATTTTTCGCTATTTAGTTGTGGTACCTAACCCACACAAATTCTAATACGACTAACTGCAAAAGAAACTAGAACATCATCCACATAAAAATTGGGGAAAAAATACGTATTAATGAAGATAACTCAAAAAGTACCCAAGCAAAGTTAATAAATTTTATATAGGACCAATTTTAAGGTATATCCTCTCGAAAAAAATAAATATTTTTCAAATCGAACTACTCTGTAAAAAGTTATGCATGGTAACACATAAAAAAATACGTGTCGAATTGTTTTATCGTCAATTAAAAAGTATATAATATATTTGACGACACGGTTGGCGCAGTGGTTGAGCGATTGACTGCTGCGCAGCATGTCGCGGGTTCGATTCCCGCACGGAACAAATATTTGTACGACCTACAAGTATTTGTTTCGAGTCTGGGTGTTTTTCTATCTATATATAATATGTATGTATTTCCAAAATAAAAAAAAATGTATGTATGTAGTTTATCAGCCATCTCGTTACCATAACACAAGCATTAGGTTGCTTAGCTTGGGACTAGATGGCGTTGTGTGAAATGTCCAAGGATATTTATTATTATTATTATTATTTATTATTATATGCACGGAGAAAAAAAATATTCCACTAAATTACCAGAACGACTTGTAAATAATAATCTGGTAAAATGAAACAATGTATGGTCATGTCTATCAGAATTATTGTTATGGTTATTTAATCGTATTTTAAGGAGTACGAAAAAAATCTGGTACGGAAGTTTAGTGTACAAAACATGTTAAAAGTATCAATTATTAATTCTATAGTAGAGATTAAAATCTAAACTTGGTATTGGACACGACTTTTTTATGGTTACATCTACCAGAATAATTGTTTTTAGTACAAGGCATATTTTTGCCCGTAAAAGTTAGAACATATTTAGAATAAAAACAACGGTTTCCATTAGTATAATCTGATAGGTACGAATTTCGATACATATTTTAATAACGATATTTTAGATAAAACAGTAAAAATATTGTTCACTTAAAAGACATTTTGTAATGTCACAAAACATAAAGTAAGAGCAACAATTCGTCCGGTTTATATTAAATCTTGCTTTGTGGTGTTAGATAAAGCACGTCAGTAAGCTCAACCATTGCTATTTGCACACAGTACCCATTTGCTAATAATGTGTACCGAAAATTAGGTTGAACATAACAATATCTTAGTATTATCGACCTACAAGTATTTGTTCCGAGTCGGGGTGTTTTTCTATCTATAATATGTATATGTATTTACAAAAAAAAAATGTATACAAGTAGTTCATTAGCCATCTCGTTACCATAACACAAGCATTAGGTTGCTTAGCTTGGGACTAGATGGCATTGTGTGAAATGTCCTATTTTTTTTTTTATTATTTTTTTTTAGTATCGGAAACTAGATATTTTTACTAACGTCGTAATCGCAAAATTCTGGTAAACTAAACTAGATTTTTTTCTCCGTGTGTTTTTCGATCATTCCCAATATTTATTTTTACTGTAGCTGTAATATAAAGTGCCATTAACCTGGGAAACACAAGTAGAGCTCGTCAAAACTGAAATGACGCGCCCCACTACTACATTTACCGTACTGTACAATACTTATACTAATTTATGTAGTGGAGACCGTGATTCCAGCTTCGACAAGCACTACCTAGTCCCTCTTCATAATTTCTATGTGATTGAATCAAATGTTTCAAACTCCATGTATGTAAGTATACAGGGTGTAACTTTAATCATCATTAATCTTCTCAAGAGGTCATTGTACTCGACATTATGAACAACTTTTACTGTGGGACCAAACCTGAAATCGCGAAAAAAAAATCTGTTGTTCCCTACATTTATGTTCGCATAACTCGTCAAAATGTAGGGAACAGCTGATTTCTTTTCGCGATTTCAGGTTTCGTCCCATACTAAAAGTTGTTCATAATAATGAGTACAATGACCCCTTAAAAGGATACCCATGAATTCAATGTCACCCTGTATGCGGCGATCTCTCGCGTCCGAGCCTGGTCCAGGCCATGGTGCGGAGCGAGAGTGCATGGGAGGCCGTCACCTCCTTCTGCGAAGCAGTGATGCTCGCGAAGGAGGAGGCGGAACGCGTGAGGGAGAGGCAGCCTCACGCCCTCAGTCGCCGCAGGAGACGCCCTGGGCGGCGGGAATCGCGGGGCGATTTCCGGCCACCGTAGGCGCGGGCCTGCGGACGGTGAGCAGCGGGTAGCTCGCCGTCCGGTAAGGACCAGGCCCGAGTCGACGGCGCGTTGTGTTCCACGCGCGCCTCAAAGAGATGTCAGCAAGTGACGGGGCCCAATAGGGCCGACGCCGCTGGGGTCGCGGGTTGTCTGAAGGGGTTACCGCGGCCCTGGCATAGGCAACTGAAGGAACACGGGTGGGTTTTAGTCAGTAAAAGTCTGACACGCCCTCCCGCTCCACCCAGAGCGGGAGAAGTTATTTGATGATTTCCCACCCTCAAAAAAAAAAAAAAAAAAAAAACCCTGTATATTTTAGGTCTACAAAAGTATTAAATGTAAAATATAATAACGCATACGAAGTAAAATGAGGGAAATTTATAAAACTGTTTAGCAAAGTCATGGTCCGTATACTTTGATAGTTGTATAAAATTGCTATATCTTGGCGAATTGGCATAGTGTGTCGATTTGATAAACAATTGATTTTTATGACAGTACACACATAAAGCACCAACTACATGCAATTTTAAGCAAGGTACCTAAAATATCTATTCAGAAGAAATCTACTAACTTTTATAATATTAAGAAAAACAACTTAATTTTTTTATTAAAATTGTAAAATGACATTATAAATATAAAAAAGAGGCAGAATAATATGTTGATAGCGCGCGCGTCGCCGTCGCGTCGTGAGGACTCGAAAACGTCCTAATTAGGACGTTTTGTCTTTAGTCCGCGCGTCAAAACTGAACGCTTTGTCGTCACGTGTCACGACCAGATTTTAAACTTCGGTTACTGTGAACGTATCATCATATATATAAAAAAATACCCACATAATGCTCACATTCACAATAATTAAAGTAATAAATAAAATACTTTTCAAAGCAAATATAAAATGTCATTCAAACCACCATATCCGATAATCTCAGTAAGTATCAAGATCTCGCCATAAAAATTAAAACTCAATGAAAAGCACAAATCGTTCATATTTTCCCCATTGTTCTTAATTTTATCTACCGGTAATACCAAAATCTCTCACAGAAAGCCTTAACAGTTTATTTAATTTTTAATTATTATTATTTTCAGTTCTATAAGTTTCTTCTCATTTAAGAAAGGTTATAAAATCTTACACACGGGTCGGGACCAACTATGTAAGGCGCTATAATGTGTGACTAGGCACATGCCTAGTCACACACTATAGCGATGCCTCAAAAAGCCACCATCCTTATCACAAATGTCGCATCACCCGAAAGTTCCTGACTTCTTCTGTCGTCCATCTTTTCTATATAAATTTCGCCTTACATAATTGGTCCCGACCCGTGTGTAAGATTTCTTATCCTCTCTTATATGAGAAAAAACATAAAGAGATGGAGATAATAATAATTAAAAATTATAATTATTCTATTAATTTAATTGTAAAAATGTTAAGAGGTCGGTAAACTGTGTTTATACCCACATGGTCGTATGTGCCTTATTGTTGTATTACTAACATCGATTTTAAGTAATTTGTAATACCTATATATATTATACCTATATTTTTTCCTTTTGACATTAATATTTTCTTATTTTATTTTTTATTTTTGAGATATTAAATTATTTTAATTATGTAACTTATTAATAAATTATGTTTAAATGCCATCCATAAATATTTGTACGCTTTCTGGTATAGCGTAGCGCGCTTGTATATATTTTTTTTAACAACTATTATTGTACCTGCCTATGTTAACAAATGACTTATGACTTATACGCTTGGGCGTTTGAAGCTAATATTAAAACACTCAGGAGGGTTTACAAGAAAAAAAAGAGAGTTCTACATTGAGACAAAGTATAGTAATCAATCTGCCAGCCTTTTCCCAACTATGTTGGGGTTGGCTTCCAGTTTAACCGAATGGAGCTGAATACCAGTATTTTACATGAAGCGACTGCCTATCTGACCTACACTGCCCAGTAACTGTGTAATACTGGTAAGACTGGTTGTCAGACTTTCGGGCTTGTGACGACCCGTAACGACTGTCAAGGATTCACGAAGCCAGACCAACGGCTTAGCGTGCTTTCCGAGGCATGGAGGAGACCCGGTATGTAAAGATGGTCACCCATCCACAGACCAACCCCGGCAAGCGGAGCTTAACCTGATAGATCAACCCGTGCGGCTGTTATTACTTAGCCACGAGCTCTTTCGTTGAGACAAAGTATAGTCAATAAAATTATTTGGTAAGCAGATTGACACCCTTTGTTAATATGCCGTGTACCGTGTACCGTGTACCAGATTGACACCCTTTGTTAATATGCCTATTTCATACAACTGTCAAAGAAATACACTAATGCTGACAGATTCTGCACCAACAAAATCTAACAGCGCACAGCTGCAAAAAATGCCCTTTCACAGAACATTGAACCGCGCCAAAATAAACTCCATGAATGTTAAAAACTTTTTTCATAAAAATATTTGTGAATTCATAACGTTTTTGGCAAGCGAGTTAAAAGGGAAATTCATTTGTTTTCTCATAAATAAGTTAATGCCACATCGAATTTAAAAAACATGCCACTTGTTGATTTAGTAACTTGATATTGTATGGACTTGAAAAAGTACTTGTGTAAATAAAAACATGTTTGTCGTTGTAACTTTGACATTATTTTGTTGAAGCTTTGAAACGAAAGAAATTATTTAATTTGTAAATAGGATATTGAAGTCACTTTACGAGTCATTTAATGTTTCATTATCATTTTAAAAAAAACCGGCAAAGTGCGAGTCGAACTCGCACACGAAGGGTTCCTGGCCACCGTATAATATTAAATTTAACACTACATAATTATTGAAAAAAACTTAATATAGTTTAATAAACAACACTTGTTTATGTAGACCTCCTTTTATTTTTAACTTTGTTTTATTTTTATTATTTGTTTTTATAGTGGCAATAAAAATACACAAGCTGTGAAAATTTAAACTGTCCATCTATTACGGTTCATAAAATACAGTCCGCTGACAGACAGACGGACGGACGGACAGCTGAGGCTTAGTAATAGGGTTCCGTTTGGCACCCTGTGGGTACGAAACCCTAAAAAAAAGCTAGATTGTTTCGACATTTCTTATCTGACTACCCCTGAGAACTCCCCTAAATTCTTCTTCTTCTGCCTAGCCTTTTCCCAACTATGTTGGGGTCGGCTTCCAGTCTAACCGGATGCAGCTGAATACCAGTATTTAACATGGAGCGACTGCCTGAACTCCCCTAACTAAGAGGACAAAATATCTTTTAAAGCCCAGACATAAAATATCAAAAAAAACGTGTAACAAAATGCAGGCTAGCGTCTGAACTGGCCTAGAACTGGCCTAATACAAGGTAAGACCACCTTACCTTGTATTAGGCCAGTTCTAGGCCAGTATAAGGTACAAAGTGCGTAAAGCAATTCTTAAAAAAAATAAATCTATTGATAAGTAATTAGCCTCTTTAGAATAAGCCAGTATGTAACGAAAGATCATTACTTTAACTGGATTTAAACTTAACAATCCCGTGTTTAAGAAAATAGCAATATGTATGTAGGTAATACGTCGGAAATCGCCAACTCGTCTTGGGCAACCGTGGTGATAAATGCTCATGCCTTCAGAGTTTACATTTGTTACTTCTTCACGCTCAAACGTCTGGAACAATTTGGATGAAATTTAGTATGTAGATAGGTTGCACCCTGGATTAACACATACATAGGTTACTTTTTATCCAGTCTACGCGTGTCAAACCGCGGGCGCAGCTAGTAATATCATAATTATTACATAATTCTATTCAAAACAAACAAAATAAGTAGAATGTTATATTCCCTTGACCATGTTAATTCTGACAGTAATTAATAACTACGTGATGAGTATTTGTAAACTGAATCGCAATTAGAACTGATGATTGCATTGGGAGAGTAAACATTAAGAGCAAACTCGTTGTAAATGCAATCGCGGAATCTGATAATAAATGATGATGATTTCATTTGTTTCACAGATGAATTCAGAGGAAAGACTGGTTGTCAGACTTTCGGGCTTCTGACAATCCGGAACGACTGTCAAAGATCCACGAATGACTGCCAGGACCAACGGCTAAACCTGCTTTCAGAGGCACGGAGGAGTATCGGTATGTAAAGACGGTCACTCATCCACGGACCAACCCAAGCAAGCGGAGCTAAACCTGATGGGTTAACCCGTGTGGCTGTGAGCTCGTGCTAAGTATTACTATAGCTCCTCCTAACGACACCACAACTGAACAACCAACACAACGAATACAACTCGACAACGTAAATAACGCATTGAATCTTGTTGAACTGTCATTATGAAAGGCATTACAATCGCAAGTATGTTACGTAATAAACAAAAAAAATAAAATGAATAAACTATTTATATGAGGCAATCCAGGCCCATAGATAAATACCTAAACCTAAAAATATATATTTGAACATAAACAAAAATTGTGTTAATAAATAAGGCTTCAGACTAATTAATAATAATAATACCCCCGGGGTAATTACCCCACAGCACGATGTAGGAAAAAATACACAGAAATTTACAATACATAAGAAGTGACTTCGTTTGTCCTGAAATCTATTTTAATTTAAAGAAGTATAGAAAAAAAAGTTCATTAAAAGTTTTAAACAAAATAATAAGGAATGTTTTCATGTCATTACTTTTTAGTACAATCAAAATAAATAATCTTAAATAAATTTAAAACAGTTAATACAGTTATTTATTAAATTAAATACAAAACTAAAACTAAACCTTAAAAATCTAACAAAAGTGGGTGTCCATGAGGCATGGTGCCAAGAACACTGGCTGCATTTCCGCGTTGAATAGATAGCTATCTCTGTGCGAGAAATGAGCCAGCCCTCCTGTCACCAGCGGCATCGACTAGACGAGAAAACAATTGTTTGAAAAAAAAATTTGTACTGGGACCCCAAGGACCAAAAGTTTCGAAGCCAAGCGGTACAAACATGTAGTCGCTAGAAAGCGTCACATATTTGCGTCGCTTGGCATCTTCTGCGGCTTCCGCCGCGGCTCCGGCCCTTAAAACCGATCCGCTGAGATGGGAAGGGGCTAACGTGTCGACACATGTAGCGCCCCAAACAGGAGCCCTTCCCGCTCCCAGGGGATTAACGTCAGGCCGTCCGGACGCCTGCCATCATCACGAACCATCCCTAAAGGTTCTAATAGAGAAGGAACATTGATGGTGGCAAGCGTCCGTTTTAAGATGTCGTTAATGGAGCCGTGGCGGGAAAATCTGCCAGCACTGCGTTGGCAGTATAGTCCATGGAGTCCGTTCCTGTCGACGTCGCTGACACATGAAATAGATTTTTTGTAAATAGATACTTAATAATATTTCATCATATTTTGCAATAAATTACCAGGGTTGTGCTGTCGCGCCTCTTTCTTTTCTATGCAGTCTGACAGTGACCGCACTTTTTACGTAGGACAAACCAAATTGTTGAACTGTTTTTCAAAATAAAAGAGATTCTCATTATGAGTCTATATTATGCTCTCTACTTAGTACATTGCCGACAGGTATTTAAGCCTTCATAATTACTTCAGTAACAAACAGGACTAATTCATTCTATTCTCAAACGGGGCCAAGCGACATTATCATTTAAATTTAATGTAATTGTATAGAATCAACGGCATATCGTCTATAGGGCCACCTGTCATAATATCTATTGAACAACATTTATATACGGTGTCACGGAGATACTGAATGTCATCTATTCATTCAGATAATTGACGCTCGATTACCCCATAAAGGAGCCAGTAGATACAATGTTAGGTATACATGTAGAGTAAGTATATTCATGGGGTAATTCAAATATGTGTTATGCAAAGAAGGCACAGTGTGGCACTGAAACATATAACTCAATCAAACGCACAGAAAATGCGTTTGATATTGCGTTGTGTTGCGTTGTGTCTTGTTTTTTATTGGTTTGGTGCGTGCGATATTTATGTATAGTTAACCCTTGTAATTTTTTTACTTCAACTGTTACCATTGACGGGGGGTCAATGGTAACAGTTGAACTAGAAAAACGTCCTTTAATAATCAGTTTAATGTTCACACGTTAAACTTTATTGTTCACTGCTCGGACACAGCCCTCCTCTCTTTGAGAGGGAGCGGGCCGTAATCAACCACGGGGGCTCAGTGCGGGTTGGTAGATGTCACATGTCTTCGAAATTTTGGTTCTAGGATATGCCGGTTTCCTAACGATATTTTCCTTCACCGTTTTGAGAGCAGTGGTGATGAAATTACAAAAAGTAAAGTGCCTGTCTGGGTTCGAACCTACGACCTACGGGCTACCACTGCTCTTCCGTCTTTACTGCTACGACAAAAAGTCAATATGTTTCCATGAAGTGCGGTTGACTGTACGTGTACCACACTCGTTTTTTTCACTCATTCAGGACAAACCATCACACTTTACTAAAGGATGTGATATGTCACTCGTCATAATAATGGCATCCATAAAGAAAATTACGTCGCGCATGCAAAATACGGACCTGCATGCAGACGGATTGTGTGTTAGCTAAGCGCATTCAGACGAAAAATGCCCTATCCGTACAACATCTTGGGTAACCAACGTTTTAATTACGTCATAATCTAATCCTTTTCAAAAAAAGAACAATGGCTGCACTAGAAGGAAAAGAAAAACTGAATTTTACAGACTTCTGTTTATAAAATAGAGAAAAAATAAATTGAAATACGAAATTAATTTATACTTGAAGAAGCAGCTTTATAGAAGAAAAACGAAATAGAATTTATTAAAAGTGAGAGAAGCTCGAGCAAAAATAATGCTCGTAATATTTTTCATCTCTTGAAGTAAATATTTTTGATACAAGATAAAAAATGTATTGGAATTACAAAGGCATAAGCTGAAGTATTCATCAAGTAAAAGCATTCTTGTGGAACAGGTGACATTGCGTACTACAAATTTTGGAAAAGGAGTGCTCATGATTCTTTTGATCATTGATTAAAGTTCAATTTTCCGTTATTTGTTTATGTTTAAAGCATTTAGAGTGCTGAAAAACTAGAGCATATACAGGCTGTAAGTGTAAACAGTGGCAATATTTTAAGGGGTCATTGTACTCATCATTATGAACAACTTTTACTATGGGACCAAACCTAAATCGCGAAAAAAAATCTACTGTTCAGTACATTTATGTTCGCATAATTCGTCAAAATGTATGGTACAGCTGATTTTTTTTTCGCGATTGATTGTTCATAATGATGAGTACAATGACCCAGTAAAAGATTGCCACGGTTTACACTTACACACTGTATATGTAAAGGAAGAATTTTCGTTCCCGTGGGATATTTTCGAGATCCATGCGGGCGAAGTCGCGCGGGAAGTGCTAGTTTTATTATGTATCTGGGAAGTTAGTCAACAAAGTATTAGTTGAGTTTTATTTTATCAATATCCATCCTCCAAAATTCAAATTGTCGTCGGCTTTCAGCCTCACCGATGCAGGCGAATATAGTATTTTACATGGAGCGACGGCCTATCTGATCTCCACAACCCAGTTCAGTGACAGACTTATGTGCTTCTGACTATCCGAAACGAGTGTCAAAGATCTACCAATGACAGCCGGGACCAACTTCCCAGGCACGGAGTGGTCTCGATATGTAGTGGATGGTCACCCATCCACGAACCGGCTGCGGCAAGCGTAGCTTAACCCCCGATCGACTCGTGCGGCTGTTATTATTCAGCCACGAGCCCACAAGACATTATTTATAGTACCTAAAGCGACAATTGTTTTTGCTACAATCATCGCTTTCCCATAACACGGAGCTATTTATCAACAGCGTTCTATTATTCTATTGGAAACGAGCAATAAATCACAGCAACAGAAACAATAAACTTTGTAAGCAATAACTTTCAACTGAGTTTTGAATAATATAACAGCAAAACAACAAAAATATCACCTGTTTTTCGACCCGGAATAAGGAATGATTGGGAAAAATGCACATTATTTACTGAGAAAAACCTTACCTATAATTTTGTTCAAGTTTACTATATAATCCGTCGCATATCCTAATTTCAGAAACAATTAAAAAGCCATTGTATCTAGAAATTTATAGATAGATAGATAAAACATTTATTCGGTGCACACAAAAGTACAATTAAATTATTACAATTTACATGAATTTAAGTAAAAATTTAAAAACAAGGTGCCAACATAAAAAAAATAAAAGAAAAACATACATAGAATGGAAATAAAAGTTGCAATAAATAAAATAAAAGTTGCCTATTGCAACTTTTATATCGTTTGCTGTGCTGTGTCTAATAACATAGGTATATTCTTCTAATAACGAATATAGGTACACAGTGCGGTGTGCGTCTCAAGGTTGCACGGTTTTGAAAAATGTTATCAATTGGCGAACTAATAAATAATATTCAGGCAAATAATCAGATGGAATACAGAATACTTAACAAATCAAATACGTAGTCAATAGCATCACGATTCAGATGACGAGTCGTCAGTTTGTGGTACATTCTAATCAGATCGAGTCTGATTAGAATGTACCACAAATGGACGACAATATCCCAATGAATACAAAATAACTTAGTTCACAACGTGAAGAGGTTATTAACCCATTTACAACGACCGATCGTTATAAAGATCAAAAAAAAGTATGGCGGATACCCTCAATTTAAAAATAATAACGAGCGGATAACTTTTGCTTATTGTTTACCAATCGCTGCAGTGATCATTTGACAGCGTTTCGGTGCATAGATAATTATCTTATGATCATAATTTTGAAGTGCTTTTGTATTTTAATTCGAATTAGCGTAATTAATTTTCACTGTGTCTACAAAACGGTAAGTATTTACAAATTAGTTTGTGATTGAAATTTATTTTATGCACGTTTTTTATAAATTTATAACCTGTCTAACAAAACTGTGAAATAAAATTTGATTTTTTCACATCTTTTATAAAAAACAAATGATATTATATTTGTTGATCGTTTTAACGATCGGTAGTAATTTAGGGATGTAGTTTTGACTTTCAGACCCAGGAATACCAAATACCACTATACCATTGTCTCTCGATCAAATCATTGACGAATTTGAACAATTAAATGATGATGCCCCATTTCCAAGAAATATAACCATTTTACCACCAGATAACGCGAATGCTGATATCACAGATGAAGATTCTGGTGATGAGGAGTTTGTAACTCTGAGCAATCTTCCAGATTTGATACAGATCTCATATAAATCTTTACGTTATTTTCTCATGTCAGTTATAATATAAGTACATATATATTTTTATATCTAGGTTCTCAGCTAAGACCTCCTGATGAGATAGAATATATGTGTTCCGACAGTGACGAGGACAGTGTACCTGTGTCTTCTTTAGAAAAAAATGAAAAAGAAGTCGAACCACCGAAGAACCCCTAATTGTGGAACAATTATACATCTAATTCAGCTCCATTTATTAGTAGCACGTCAGCCGTTCCTTTTGTTGATCCAACCGTACCAAAAAATATACTTGTAGAAATCGCCATAATCCTCACGACCGACCACAAGCAAGCAAACCAAGAAATGGCAAGAAAACCATGGGCCAAAACACCTTCAAACGCCCATGTATTACTTTGACTTATGTTTGATGACTGTCTTATCGAATTATTGGTCAATTATGTATTGAACTATTTACGCGATTCAAAAGACCAAAGTGGGCAACGTGACAACGAGTGAAATGAAGTGTTTCCTTTCTAACTCTTTTACAGCGGATATATCGTAGTTCCCCGAAGATAAATATACTGGGAGAAATCATCAGACACTGATTTTAGTAGTATACCGCCATGTCGAGAGATAGATGTACATTTATCATGACTCACCTCCACTTTTGTGACAATAATGCTAAGATAACTACTGAAAGTGACAAATTAGCAAAGATGAGACCGCTTTTCAATATCCTGAATGAACTATTCCTAAATGTGGCTCCTTTAGAAGAAATGTACAGCATTGACGAGGCTTACGAGAACTTACAGGGAAACTTCACGCTACGATAGGTCGATCATCTAGTAGAGTACAATGACTCTCCTTCGATGTTCGCTTTGCAAAAAATACAAACTTCACTTGTCAAAAATGTAAAATCCAAGTGCACCCTAAAACATTTTCTGTTACTTACCATACTCCTACATACCATACTCCTACATACCATACTCCTACATACCATACTCCTACATACCATACTCCTACATGGACTTGTTTGTTAATTAACGTTTTTCAATTAAAAAATAAAGCCTTTTTCATACAAATAACTGTGTTTCTTTAATTTAAAATAGGACACAATCTATAAAGTGGTAGTTATATGAGCGTTAACCTACCTGCCTATTACTACTGATCGTTAAAACGATCCGCATTTTCCGAGCTTTTCTGAAAAGTCAGATTTTTTTTGGTATTTTTCCATGTTTACTATATGCATCAAGGTAACAATACTAAAAAATGACTGTGATACGAGATTAAAAAAAGTTTCAGTAACAACTGGGTTAAGGACTTCATTCAAGTTCGAAACTTGTCGGGTACCTACTAAAATCATCAACATTATTTTATCCCGTACTAGCTGCTTGCGTTAATCCAAAGTATAAGCTATCTACATACCAAATTTCATCCAAATCGGTCCAGCCGTTTGAGCGTGAAGAAGGAACAAACATACAGACACACCCTCACACAAAGCTTTCCTCACGATCTTTGCCTCATTCCACATATTCTAGTACAAAAATACTAGTTAGGTAGTAGGTACAAACACATTATTCAGAAAAAACTTCCATCTGCAAAAATAGATCCCATAAGCTCTCTTTGCTTCCAATTAACTCCCCACATTGTAATACAATAACGAGTTCAAAAAAAACCGGTCAAGAGCTAGTCGGACTCGCGCACCGAGGGTTCCGTTCCGATTTCTGAAAAAGTGTGCTATTTAGAGACATCGTTTTATTTTCCCTGTAAACTTTACATAAACTTCTATCACATAGAATAATTTCAGATTTTTCGCTTTGCAAACTTCGGAGATAAGGAAGGGGGGGACGGTATTTTTTTTTACATTTTTCATCAAAAGTCGAAAACTATGCGGCATAAAAAAAAGAAAAAAATGTATGAAAATGTGCAAACAGCGCTCTTTCATATGATACCCCACATGTCCTAGAACCCTTACTTTGAATTTTTGAGACCCCTTTCAATCCCTGTTGCAAAAAAACCATAACTATTTTTATTTTTTTCTTATTTGCAAAATAGTTGGGTAAACATTATCTAAAACTGCTCCAAATTTCAAGTTGATAGCATTAGTAGTTCTTGAGATATCCAGCTGTGACAGACAGACTGAGTCACGCCATAAGGGTTCCTTTTTTACCATTTTGGTACGAAACCCTAATAACCGCCCGCAGTATGACACTTAACCCGTAAATGTCTGCGACAGTTATCGTGCAATACCTACGTAGACAAACTAGTGAGATAAACTAGTTTGTGTTTATGTGCAGAGTGGCTCAATCTGTGCAAAGTAGCGCAAAAACAACAACACAAATGATATAAAAACACTTGAGAAAAGAAACGGTTTTAGAGACAAGTTTTCACGCTAAAAGGTTAAGAATATATGGTGTTACTAGCTTTTGCCCGCGGCTTCGCCCGCGTGGATGTCGGAAAATATCCCATAGGAACGTTCATGTGGAAAACATAGGGCATATCCCTAACTTAAGAAATGCTTCCCATACAAACTTTCATCCCTTTTATCACCCCTTGTAGGATTATTTTTAAGACAAAAAGTAGCCTATGTCCTTTCCCAGGATGCTATCTATAGCCTTGCCAAATCGAAATCCGTGCAGTTTTGTAAATTTTAAAATCAACCCCTATTTTACCACCTTAGGGGATGATTTTTAAAAAACGCTGAACCGCATATTTTTTTATTTCCTATCAAAAGCATACATTGTAATTTTCACAACCCTAACTTAAGAAATACCGAGTTTCCTATACAAACTTTCATCCCCTATATCATCCCCTGTAGGATTATTTTTTAAGACCAAAAGAAGCCTGTGTCCTTCCCCAGGATGCTATATAAAGCCTTGCCAAATTTTATTGAAATCCGTACAGTTTTGTAAATTTTAAAATAAACCCCTATTTTACCCCCTCATGGTATAATTTTTAAAAAACGCTGAACCGCATATTTCTTAATTTCCTACCAATAGCATAAATTTGTTATCCCTAACTTAAGAAATACTGGGTTTCCCTTACAAACTTTCATCCCCTATATCACCCCCTGTAGTATTGTTTCTGAAAGTATCCTATGTCCTTTCCTAGGATGCTATATAAAGCCTTGCCAAATTTTTTTGAAATCCGTGCAGTTTTGTAAATTTTAAAATCAACCCCGATTTTACCCCCTTAGGGGATAATTTTTCAAAAACGCTGAACCGCATATTTTTTTATTTCCTATCAAAAGCATACATTTTAATTTTCACATCCCTAACTTAAGAAATACTGAGTTTCCCATACAAAATTTCATCCCCTATATCACCCCCTGTAGGATTTTTTTTAAGACCAAAAGTAGCCTGTGTCCTTCCCCAGGATGCTATATAAAGCCTTGCCAAATTTTATCGAAATCCGTGCAGTTTTGTAAATTTTAAAATCAACCCCTATTTTACCCCCTTAGGGGATGATTTTTCAGAAACGCTGAACCGCATATTTCTTAATTTCCTACCAATAGCATAAATTTGTTATCCCTAACTTAAGAAATACTGGGTTTCCGTTACAACTTTCATCCCCTATATCACCCCCTGTAGTATTATTTTTGAAAAAAATAGTATCTTATGGCCTTCCCCAGGATGCTATATAAAGCCTTGCCAAATTTTGTCGAAATGCCATGCAGTTTTGTAAATTTTAAAATCAACCCCTATTTTACCCCCTTAGGGGATGATTTTTCAAAAACGCTGAACCGCATATTTCTTTATTTCCTATCAAAAGCATACATTTTAATTTTCACATCCCTAACTTAAGAAATACTGAGTTTCCCATACAAACTTTCATCCCCTATAACACCCCCTGTAGGATTATTTTTGAAAAAAAAAGTAGCCTATGTCCGTCCCCAGGATACCATCTATAACCTTGCCAAATTTTATCGAAATCCGTTCAGTGGTTTAGGCGTGAAAAGGTAACAGACAGACAGACAGACAGACAGACAGACAGACAGACAGAGTTACTTTCGAATTTATAATATTAGTATGGATTTTGTTCTAAGGATGGTTTTGAGCATGTATATGTTTGAGTTAAGTAAAAGGAATGTGAAATGCAAGGTAAAAAATTAAATAAAATACCTACTAGGTAGTAGGTATTTTTATTAATTCAAACATACATAACATCTATCTATATGAATAAAAAGAGAAGTCTTGACTGACTGATTGACTGACTCATCAACGCCCAGCCCAAACCCTTGGACCTAGATTATTATGTTTAATCAAATACTTATAGGACTCAAAACACTTATTTTTCAAAATTGAAGATATACTCGTATTTGTACGATTGGCACTTCAAAAAAATTCCTAAAAGGACTATGTCACTAAAAACATAATATCTATCGAAATATCTTTTGAAATGTTCATATTTTGACATAGAGACTACAGAGAAACCCTTGAAATATTACTCTCACGTCTATTCGTCTGTCCGTCTGTCGAACATATACCTATTCATTAATATAATATTTGACATGGTTTGGCATGAGTCGGCAGTTGAAGGGTTGATACGCTCTGCTATAAGTAGATGTACAGTGGGCTGCATCAATTGGGTACCCCAGTTGTATTAAAATTTTAATACAACTGGGGTACCCAATTAATGTAGCCCACTGTACATGTTTTTTCTACATTATTTCTACATTATAATAGGTCTTTACCTATGAAATTGCCGTTTTGTATGAAAAAATTTAAACGAATTTTTTTCATGTATTTTTTATTTGTATTAATCGAAGTAATCACCCATGCAATCAATGCATCTTTGCCAACGCAGTGGCAGTTTATTGATGCCCTTCTTAAAGAAATCAGCTGGTCGGGAGGCAACAAATTCTTCAAAGGCATTTTGTACTGCCTCTCGGGTATTGAATTTTTTTCCCGCCAAGAAGTTATCCAAATTCTGGAAAAAGTAGTAGTCTGTAGGCGCAAGGTCTGGTGAGTAGGGCGGATGACGGAGAGCTTCCAACCCCAGTTCTTGCAACTTGGAGACCGTCTGCTGTGCAGTATGAGGTCGCGCGTTGTCGTGCAGGAGCAGCGGAGACGAGCGATTGACCAATGCTGGTTGGAGATGTGCCAGCTTCTCCATCATTGTGTTCAGTTCTTCACAGTACACATCTGCAGTACTGCTCACCCCGTTTGGTAAGAAGCTGAGCGCTTGCGGTTATCAAACAGAATCCATTTTTCATCGCAGGTAACAATGCGGTTCAAAATTCCTTCATTTGTGTGTCTGTTGAGCAGTGCAAGGCACGTCTCGACGCGTACTTCGCGCTGGCGATCATTGAGTTCGTGGGGCACCCATTTGTCAAGCTTTTTTACCTTGCCAATTTGACGCAAATGGACCAATATTGTTTTGACGCTAACGTCGAAATCTGCTGCTAATTCAGCCGTAGATTGTGTATCATCAGCTTCCACAATCGCCTTTAATTCGTAATTGTCGACCAAAGTCTTCGGACGACCGCGAGGTTCATTTTTCAGGTCGAAATTTCCAGAACGGAAGCGAGCAAACCAATAACAGGTGGTGCGTTGGTTTGTAGTGTTAGCTCCGTAAACGTCGTTGATGTTGCGTGCCGCTTGTGCCGCGTTGCTGCCACGACGGTACTCATATTCCATAATTACTCGAATTTTTAACGTATCCATGATGACGAAAAAGATTGAAATGCGATGAAAATGTAACACTAATCAATAAACAAATGACTACTTTGGAAAAAAAAATCCATGTTTTTAAAATAAAATTAATTTGAAATTAGAATTCTTAGCCAAACAAAAATTATTTTGATTTGAAATGGCCAGTACTGCAGAACGGCAATTTCATAGGTAAAGACCTAATATTAAACCGACACAGACTATGCTGGATATTGTTGCAAAAACTTTAGAGAGATGTTGTCAATATCACTCCGCCTAGCCTTTTCCCAACTATGTTGGGTTCCAGCCTAACCAGATGCAGGTGAATACCAGTATTTTACATGCAGAGACTGCCAATCTGACCTCCACAACCCAGTAACTGGGTAATACGATACCCCTTGGTAAGACTGGTTGTCAGACTTTCGAGCTTCTGATGACCCGTTACGACTGTCGAAGATCTACGAATGACAGCCGGAATCAACGGCTTAACGTGCTTTTCGAGTCATGGAGGAGTCTCGGTATGAAAAGATGGTCACCCATCCACTGACCAACCCCGGCAAGCGTAGCTTAACTTGATGGATCGACCCGTGCAGCTGAAAATACCTAAGTAAAAAGTTTTTGATTCAAGCCCAGTACAATATTTGAATGGATTAACAAGTTTGGTAAAGACGTGCTACAAGATTTTCACGAAGTAACCCGAAAGCCGAAAAGTCACGACTTGATATTTAGCGAAGCAGCTGCATAACTTAGGTAGGTACCTACCGCTGGAAAGGTCTCGAGTTCAGTTCTTATAGTGTATTTTTAGGGTTCCGAACCAAAATGGTAAAAAGGAACCCTTATGGTGCGACTCAGTCTGTCTGTCTGTCGCAGCTGAATATCTCAAGAACTAATAATGCTATCAACTTGAAATTTGGAAGAGTTTTAGATGACGTTTACCTAACTATTTTGTAAATAAGAAAGAAATTTTTTATTTTTTTTTGCAACAGTGACTGAAAGAGGTCTTAGAAATGCAAAGTGGGGCTACTAGGGCATGTGGGGTATTATACGAAAAAGCGCTGTTTGCACATTCTGAAACATTTTTTTTAGGCCGCATAGTTTTCGACTTTTGATGAAAAATGTAAAAAAAATACCTTTCCCCTTATCTTCGAAGTTTGCGTAGAGAAAAATCTGAAAATATTCTATGTGATAGAAGTTAATGAAGATTACAGGAACAATAAAAGGATGTCTCTAAATGGCACACTTTTGCAGGAATCGGATGGAACCCTCGGTGCGCGAGTCCGACTCGCTCTTGACCGGTTTAAAAAAAATAATTAAAAACAGGTTTTCACCAGCCACAAAACATTAAAGGGTTTACCGGGTAACTAAGAAGTACTGTCGGACAAGAGAACCCAGAGAAACTACAACGAGGCTGCCTTGTAGGTCTAGTGGTCACTTAAAAAAAAACCGGTCAAGAGCGAGTCGGACTCGCGCACCGAGGGTTCCGTTCCAATTTCTGAAAAAGTGTGCTACTTAGAGACATCGTTTTATTTTTCCTGTAATCTTTACATAAACTTCTATCACATAGAATAATTTCAGATTTTTCTCTTTGCAATATTCGGAGATAAGGGGGGGAACGGTATTTTTATAAATTTTCCATCAAAAGTCGGAATATATGCGGCCTAAAAAAAAAAAAATAGTTTGAGAATGTGCAAACAACGTTCTTTCATATAACCCCACATGCCCTAGTAGCCCCACTTTAAATTTTTAAGACCCCCCTTTCAGTCCTTGTTGCAAAATAAATATAAATATTTTTATTTCTTTCTTATTTGCAAAATAGTTGGGTAAACGTCATCTAAAACTATTCCAAATTTCAAGTTGATAGCATCACTAGTTCTTGAGATATCCAGCTGTAACAGACAGACAGACAGACTGAGTCACACCGTAAGGGTTCCTTTTTTACCATTTTGGTACGGAACCCTAAAAACTAAATGTCTCGCTACGATTGTTGAATAAAATTACGGGTTGGACATTATGTTTTGCGTGTTTAAACCAGAAAAGTATCTAATTAAACTTTCTAACTAATTCTACAGGCCATTTCAGGCAGGGGCCGTGACTTTGAAACACAATACCATGTGGGAACAAATAGTTTCGGCGAACTACATAATGTTTTCCTTGCGTGTTGACTCTTGCTACTTACGATTTAACATCGCAATTTCAAACCAATTAAAAAAACTAAATTCAGGTTTCATAGGAAAACGATTATGCAGTATAGTGTTCTTTGTAATTTTATATTAAGTGGTACAAATGGCGGAATTTTAGAGTTCCGTGGTAGTGCTTTAAGAAGCATGATCCGCTATGTCGCAAATACGCCAGCATTTATTTTATTTTGAAATTAATATAAATGGTAAAGTTGACGATAAGTATGTTTGCCAAAAACACGATTCCATTAAATTTTCTCGATGGAAAAAACTCCAAAGTTACGTCCAAACCTTGGTGCTTTTATTTTGATTCCAGCATATTGCTGTGATATGATGATAATTGCATATGCTATGATGATAATATAATTATTATAAATTTTCTCTAAACAAAAACCGGTCAAGAGCGAGTCGGACTCGCGCACCGAGGGTTCCGTTCCGATTTCTGAAAAAGTGTGCTATTTAGAGACATCGTTTTATTTTTCCTGTAATCTTTACGTAAACTTATATCACATAGAATAATTTCAGATTTTTCTCTTTGCAAACTTCGGAGATAAAGAGGGGGGAACGGTATTTTTTTTTACATTTTTCATCAAAAGTCGAAAACTATGGGGCTTAAAAAAAAGAAAAAAATGTTTGAGAATGTGCAAACAGCGCTCTTTCATATATGATATCCCACATGCCCTAGTAGCTCCACTTTGAATTTATAAGACCCCCTTTCAGTCCCTGTTGCAAAAAAAATAAAAATATTTTTATTTCTTTCTTATTTGCAAAATAGTTGGATAAACGTCATCTAAAACCGTTCCAAATTTCAAGTTGATAACATTAGTAGTTCTCGAGATATCCAGCTGTGACAGACAAACAGACAGACTTAGTCACACCATAAGGGTTCCTTTTTTACCATTTTGGTACGGAACCCTAAAAATGTAAAAAAGTAATTATTTTACTACAGAACCCCTAGGTAATACCCGTTCCATTGAAATATTTTTCAACCTGAAGTAGGCAATTTCTTACCTAGGTACTGATTATGGTAGTAGACGCAATTTGTAATGTAGGCCATAATTTTTGTTTCTGCAATTCGTTCCACCACATTTATAGTACGATTGGATTCTCTAGGCAGGAAACCGGACTAACTTTAGATCGACCCTAGAATTTAAGTACTCACATAATGCTAAACAAGCCTCTATACTCTAAAAGCAAATTTTACACTTTTGGTCTGCGATTCCGCAGATTACGCAATATAGTCCTCGCATTTTAGCATGGCAATAGCGGTCATTGCTATTTCCCTAGTATTTCTCCGTAGGAACTAAAACAATAAACTATGTATGGATTTATATTATTGGAACATGTTGAAGATTACGATAGATTGAAAATTTAAAACGTTGACGGACTTTATTCAGTTTTTGAAATAAAAAATGCTTAAAAAATATGGGTGGGTCAATGACCTCTATTTTCATGCTAAAACGCGACAATTTTGCAAATGTCATTCGCAAACACTTAAAAAATTAGGAAGTGATTTACACGTCAATAACAAAGGTAAAAAAATAAAATAATAATACTGTGGTGAAATATTAAAAAGTTAGTGACGAAGCAGAATAACTGGATTACATGTACATGCAATAAAAAACATGCAGTTTATTGGACATTATTTGTCTTTACATACAATTGAAGAGTAAGTTTTAATTAATTGAAATAGCCACTACCGGATCATTCACACTGTGAAACATGCAACTAATTTTATTTAAACAAAGATATTAATGAAACAATGCAATGCACACATTTTATGTCAATTTTCAGATGTAAATGTCGATTTAGACCAAACGAGTGAATGCACATTCTATCCCCACTCTACCAAATTATTTTTGTGTAAACCGGACAGAACATTCGTTGGTCTCTCCCTACTAAAATGTCAAGAATATCGACAAAAGAATGCTCTAGTTCTTTGCCTTTGGCCTTGAGGCTTCTTTTTAATACAATTTTTTTTTAATGTACGGTTTTTTTTTTTTTTTTTTTTTATTTTATTTTTTTTTTTTTTTTATCGGAATTTATCGGAAAACGCTTTTCATTTATTGAATTTTCACGCATTTTTCTTCTATCCTCGTTATATTACTCCCAAAGAAGCACAAAATTTTGCCCAATTCTGAGCAAGCTATACTCCTTTTACAATAAGATTAACAAACCTTTTTTACAGCCCGTTCAACCGATTTTAACTTCTATTGCGTTGGTGGCATGACAAATACCAGCTGCAGTAAACAGTTGGTATTATAACCACTTTTTTGCCTTTAATGCCATCTATAAGCCTACGGAATAGAAGTCAAAATCGGTTGAACGGACTGTAAAAACGGTTTGTTTAAATGTCTAATATTAAATGGAGTATAGTACAAATGAAAAATATGATCAATGATCTTGTTTGATACTGCTTGATACACCGCAAGCCTCTTAAAACCTACAGAAACTTCTAGATTGACTCTGAAAGAACCTTTACATTAACATAGACAAGCCTTTTTTCATACTATACCTTGAGTCTTGTATCCACAGATCTCTGGTGTCTATTGGAGGCAGCTCGGTCTCAGTTGATGCTGCAGAATGCTGGGGCGTTCCACCTCGGGGTCCCAGGAATCTTCGCCATGTGCAACGGCGACCTGGTGGAAGATTGAGTTTTATTACTTATTCAAATTTAAGAACTGTTCTTTCATTCATGTGAATGGAAATAGGCACCATTATTTACATCATTACCTTATAGGAACAAAGATTGACAGTAGGGTCAGAGATGAGTCGATATTGTCCTTCTAAATGCACTACTTTTTAACCGACTTCTAAAAAAGGATGAGGTTCTCAATTCGGATGTTTGTATTTTTTTTTTACGTTTGTTCGCGCATAACTCCGTCGCTTGCCAACCGATTTGAAAAAAAATTTTTTTGTTGGAAAGGGTATACTTCCCAAATGGTCCCATTTTTGTCAAAATCCAGTTCTGGTGATGGGATCCTGGAGAAATCGAAGGAACTCTTCAAATATTATAGGCACACCTATAGCGATTTGGGTATTTTTTATAGTAGCTCGTGCATTTGCTTTCGGAAAGCACCACTTGGTGAAGTGGAACTGATGATGAAGACCACAGATGGCTACCGGAACTACTCAATGATAAATTCATGGGTTGCGATTCGATTACTTTAATATGGTTGCTAAGCAATTTCCGCTCGTCACACAATGCGTGTGGTGAGTGGCTGTTGACGAGTTCTCCTGGTTCTTACCAGCAGAACTCCTCAACAATTAACGTTCCAGCATCGGGAAAAGCAATATTTTGTAACATGTGATGAGCAATTGACATTAAACTATTGTAACTTATACAAATTATAAACAGACACACTAAAAAGCGAGAAATAAAAACTTTTTAACAAAAAAAAACCGACTTAAAAAGTTTTTATTATCCCAAATGCTTTATTACCCCAACACGGATGGGATTTTAACCTGCAGACCTAAGTCTCATAAGTACACATTCGGAACAACTACAATATAAGCTTGAGGAAGTGAGTTGATGACGTCACGCTGAAGGAGTTGCACAAAGGCTGCGCTGACGTACATAATCGGGGTCACCAGTAGAGGCATGAGGAACGGGGTCTAAAGTTCACTAATCCTCCAAAGAAAAGGTAGGATCCTCCGACCACACGGGTGTTGTGTGTGGTGGGCAACTGCCCGACGAAAAAAAAAACTTTTTAATTTCCATAATAACATCGAAATTAAAAAGTGTTGTTTTTTAGGGTTCCGTACCAAAATGGTAAAAAAGGAACCCTTATGGTGTGACTCAGTCTGTCTGTCTGTCTGTCACATCTGGATATCTCAAGAACTACTAATGATACCAACTTGAAATTTGGAACAGTTTTAGATGACGTTTACCCAACTATTTTACAAATAAGAAAAAAGTAAAAATATTTATATTTTTTTTTGTAACAGGGACTGAAGGGGGTTTTTAAAAATTCAAAATGGGGCTACTAGGGCATGTGGGGTATCATTTGAAAGAACGCTGTTTTCACATTCTCAAACATTTTTTTAATTTTTTTTAGGCCCCATAGTTTTCGTGTTACGATGAAAAATGTAAAAAAAAAAATACCTTTCCCCCCCTATCTCCGAAGTTTGCAAAGATAAAATTCTGAAATTATTCTATGTGATAGAAGTTTATGTAAAGATTACAGGAAAAAATAAAACGATGTCTCTAAATAGCACACTTTTCACACACACGCACACTTTCAGAAATTGGAACGGAACCCTCGGTGCGCGAGTCCGACTCGCTCTTGACCGGTTTTTTTTTTTCTTATCAAAGTAAATACCTAGTAGTATTGGCCGACTCTGGCTTTAGCCGATCAGCCGTCTAGCTAAAAGTTCCTAAACTATTGTTTAAAGGTATTTGACTAAATTTTCGTATGCAGACTGGGAACATCGTTAGATATACGCAGTTCAATTTACTGTAGTAATAGTTTTGCCCGCAGCTTCGACCGCGTGGAGGTCGGAAATTATACCATAAGACCATACCACCGGGATAAATAGTATCCTATATCCTAATACAGGTTATAGTCTACCCATGTGCTAAATTTCTTAAAAATCCGTTAAGCAGTTTTAGCGTGAAAGCGTAACAAACAAACAAACTCACATTCGCACTAACATTAGCACATAATACATAATAGTACAAGTATATAATAGTGATATAAGTTAGGATTAGAATAGTTAAGATTGTCGTCATTACCTTGTTTAACTTCTAAGAATACCTACTAAATATAATGTCACTGCCTCAATCTTGTGTTGGTAATTAAATATCTTGTATTAATTAGTTCAGATTTCCAGGAATAGAAGATAAATACAAAGTTTATAGTTTATAGTCGTGCCTTCAAAGACTACAAATTTAAACAGTTTCTAATGAGTTTAGCAGTTGATGAGCGTAGGTATTAGCGTTTATCTGTTTTCTCGGAAATTGATTTTCCTTTTTATTAGCTGGCTGATTTTTCTTTGCTGCTTTAAAGCCAATAAAGAAAATAAGTTTAAAAAGTGTATTCCTTAGTGGGCTGTCGCCTGTCGCATTTTTTCACCTCTCTCGCTCACACGGGACCAAACTTTTAAGATTGTTAGAAATGAAAAGATGTAAAATAATAAATAATATTAATTTATTAGGTATTTACCTAATTTTAAAACAAACAAACAACTTTTGTGTTGTTTAATAAACTCAGTTCAAAAAGTAGTAATAACTGTTTTTGAGATGAGTTAAATTAATGCCACAATAAAAATGCGTTTTTAATAGTTACCTATTTTAATTTGGGGGCACTGGAGTGCCCCCGCCAAGACGAGCCAAGCGAAGCGCAAGGGCACTACCTATCTTTTCTCGAAGCACTTCCTCGTATTTTTGAACCTTCCTAACTTGGGTTTGGATTATACCAGATAAACAAAATTTTCGGGAAATGATGTCAGTGGTTTACTTATTAAACCTATAAAGTTTCAATTGCATAGCTCTTATACTTTAGATTTTATTGATTACCCCCCAACCCCTTAAACTAGGGGATGGAAATTTGTATGATACTTCCGCAAATAATAAGTACTTATACTTACGACTAATATTAATACACTTGTATATACTTCGATAAGTGTTTATTAATCTCCTACCTATCAATCTATACATATCATAAGCAACTTACAAAAAGAAATGAAATCCCACCAAAAACATTTTCATGTAAAATGTTGCCAAGACGAGACCACATATAGCTCGCACTGACAAAAAGCTATCAGATCTCATGTAGAGCCAAGCTTCTAACTCTACACGCCCTAACTCTCCAAGCCCTAACTTCAAAAACTCTACACCTTAGTCAAAATATGTGGCTTGGCCGTTTCGCTACCATCACATGGGCAAAAGGTGAAAAATGTATTCACTGTTCATTACTTTTCTGTTATACAATAGTTCTTGTAGTAACGAAACGGCCAAGCCTCATATTTTGACTAAGGTGTAGAGTTTGTGAAGTTAGGCCTTGGAGAGTTAGGGCGTGTACAGTTAGAAGCTTGGCTCTACATGAGATCTGATAGCTTTTTGTCAGTGCGAGCTATATGTGGTCTCGTCTTGGCAACATTTTACATGAAAATGTTTTTGATGGGATATTATTTACTAGTTCGCTAATTGATTACATTTTTCAAAAACGCATTTTTAAATATTACATTTACATTTAAATAAAAAATCACGGTCAAAATGTAATAGAGCCCTTAACTAATCGTATATACTCTGAAACCTGTACCACTCGATTAGATATTAGAAACAGTACCGATTGACACGAACAATGGCATACTCATGCTCAATGGCATACAAGCCAAAATGGCTCTTGGGAATAGTATTTCAATTCCCCACTCAAAATGACTACGGGTATTGCTATCGGGTGATACTGTGCCGCCAGAACTGGCTCAGTTATTTCAGTTTGTAGCTCAATCGCTTGGACACAAAGCTATTCATTCTCTAGAAATGCCTAACGTCATCATAAGTCCATTTATTTCAAAACAGAGACAGAAGGCTCAAAGCTAGTATGCATATATTTCGCTAATAGTTATGTTTAAGTCCCATGTAATAGAGGGCAACCCATAGAAATATAAAAACAGGAGAAATGGCAAGGGGGCGAATCTGTGTCCGCGCGACATGCTCAGTATGAGCCGTTCATAGTCAAATGGCTATCTCCGCGAACTAGTGCGCTTTTGACTGCGACTGTGACAATTTTTAAGAATGCCGTGTTGTTCAGTGGTTTCTTGTAAAAGCTGAAGTCAGGAATCACTTTCCGTATGTAAGCACAAGTATTTTACGCCATTTGTCTTTAAAATCATGAAAGTGACAAAGGGACAAAGTGGAGACACAGGCTTCCGATACATTTTAACATACTGGGTCCATCTCCTTCTTTCTTATAGAATATCTTATAATATATATAAGATCTATATATTTATTTATTTATTTATTTATGGGGCGAGCCTATTGCAATCAACCGGGAACAAATCCAGACTGTTACTGTGAAATTCCAGATTGAAAAACTCAATAACACTTTTACCGACCCGGGAATCGAACCCAGGACCTCATGCTCAGCAGTAACGGTTACAACCACTAGACCAACAAGTCAGGTTAAAGAAATATAAACCAGAAAATGTAAAACTTCACATAACAGAATTAAGCATTGCCTATACAGAGTAAGGGACAGCCCTCCACAAACTTACAGGGTGCATTCAGCTCCTCATTTTGAATTACATTCCACCGGAAAATTTCTCAGGAAAATTTTAATTTTTTTAATCTTTTTTTCGGTTACATTTTCTTTATTTCAATGTATTCGCAGGACTCTACTTATGTAAAAAAAAAAACCAGCAATGGATGTTGAAATACTCTAACGAATGACGCGTGAAATCAGCTGTTCACTTTCTCAATTCTCAATTCTTTATTGCGTTCCATAATGTTTTAACAGTTGGTAAGCTTAAAAATAATGTCACAATTATGGACCGTGTCGGGCACAGCATAGTAGGAGAGAGGAGGAAGAGCGCTTATTTTGGGCGCTTATTATTTATTTACTGTAAATATATTTTTATTTAATGAAATACTACTTTTCCTTTTATTATTTAATTTATTTACGCAGTAAATTAATTAAATATATATATTATTATTTCCATAATTATTTATATATTCCTGTTGTTCAATATTTGTATAAACTAAATTTATTTGGTTACTGCAGGTACTCAGTCTATTGCACGATTATTTATATGTTAATGACTAGAATGTATTATTAGATTTGGTTACTGTAGGTACTCAGTCTATTGCACGATTATTTATTTGTTAATGACTAGAAATTATTATTAATTAGCTTTAGGTGATTAAGTATTTATATTAAATGTTAATTTCTCGTCTATACCATGGCTCTTTTTATTTTTTAAAGTTTTTATTAATTCATTGACCTCGTAAGGATCTACTGGAGTAAGGAATATTGTATTCTCTTCATGTGAGGTCCCAGGAGTTACTTTCGGTTTGTTACTAGTTGCGATCGTGTTACCTTCTCCAATAGAAGCACAAAAATTATTAAAAGTATTGGCTACCTCCTTGGGCTCTGAAGTTTCATTATTATTATTAATGTTTAAAATTATATTATGCTTGTCACTTTTAATGTTCTTATTTGTACGTTCATTGATTATCTAGCTACAGAGTTCATCGAACTCACCGCATACATATTACTACCCCTCCCAATCAGTAACAGACGCTCCGATTTGTGCACAAAAACACAAACTAACCAGGTTTATTGGATTCCCATAACTTTCCTGAAATAATTTCATGTACCGGTTATTTTAGTATGATATACTGAATTCACCCCATCATTCTGCGGAGGGCTGTCCCTTACACCTTGTATTAAATTTTTTGTAACATCGAGTTTAACGTACATTAATAATCAAGACCAATCCCACAATATCTCAATCAATCTGCCTAGCCTTTTCCCAACTATGTTGGAGCCGGCTTCCAGTCTAACCTTATGCAGGAGTACCAGTATTTTACATGGAGCGATTGCCTTCCACAACCCAGTTCCTGGGTTTAGGATTTCCTATAGTTGTCGGACTTTTGGGCATCTGACTACCCTTACCGACTGTCAAAGATCTACGAATGGCAGCTGGGACCAAAGGCTTAACGTGCTTTCCGAAACACGGAGGGGTCTCGATAAACCGCGTCTTTTATTTGTCAAATGGCGAATGAGAATCCTTCCTAAAAATAACAAACGTGAAATGTTGGTT
Organism: Cosmia trapezina; assembly: GCA_905163495.3. NCBI lineage: Eukaryota > Metazoa > Arthropoda > Insecta > Lepidoptera > Noctuidae > Cosmia > Cosmia trapezina. The sequence continues at coordinate 7,949,949 of LR991022.1, read as the reverse complement.
TTAACACCATGGAGCCAGCGAAAATTCATATAGTAGGTTGTCACCCATCCACGCAAGCGTAGCTTAACCTTTGATCTACCCGTGTGGCTGTTATAATTAGCCACGAGTCCCTGTGACAATTTCTCATTTCCTAAATTGGTTTCATAGATTAGGTTGTAGGTGACGAGGCGAGGTAACAAACATACCTATATAGTCCTATGTTATATGTTAGGGGATTTGGTTTCCTTCATATGGACCATTGTGCGTGTAACTATAAACATAGTTTATGAGTTGTAATTATCTCATGTTTTGCCAAATAAAAGGATACCAGTACGACAACTGACGCGTCAAACCCTAACAAAACCTTACCTATCAAAAAATATTATCCCAAAACTGATTACGTGAATTATAATGAAAGCGTTTATCGCACTAAAAAGGCTTAATCCTCATACCTGGGGGGTTGATAAATTCCGCGATTATCACGCAAGCCCGTATTTTGACACAAACGCGTCCCGGGCTAACAGGATTCCAGTTGTTAATGTGTTTTGTACCCATGTTTATTATAGACTAGCTTTTGCCCGCGGCTTCGCCCGCGTGGATGTCGGAAAATAACCCATGGGAACGTTCATGTGGAAAGCATAGGGCATATCCCTAACTTAAGAAATGCTGGGTTTCCCATACAAACTTTCATCCCTTTTATCACTCCTTGTAGGATTATGTTTTAAGACAAAAAGTAGCCCATGTCCTTTCCCAGTTTTATCGAAATCCGTGCAGTTTTGTAAATTTTAAAATCAACCCCTATTTTACCCACTTAGGGGATGATTTTTAAAAAACGCTGACCCGCATATTTCTTAACTTCTTACCAATAGCATAAATTTGTTATCCCTAACTTAAGAAATACTGGGTTTCCCTTACAAACTTTCATCCCCTATAGTATTGTTTTTGAAAGTATCCTATGTCCTTTCCCAGGATGCTATATAAAGCCTTGCCAAATTTTGTCGAAATCCGTGCAGTTTTGTAAATTTTAAAATCAACCCCGGTTTTACCCCCTTAGGGGATATCCTATGTCCTTTCCCAGGATGCTATATAAAGCCTTGCCAAATTTTGTCGAAATCCGTGCAGTTTTGTAATTAAAATCAACCTCTATTTTACCCCCCTAGGGGATGATTTTTCAAAAACGCTGAACCGCATATTTCTTTATTTCCTATCAAAAGCATACATTCCAATTTTCACATCCCTAACTTAAGAAATACTGAGTTTCCCATACAAACTTTCATCCCCTATATCACCCCTGTAGGATTATTTTTTAAGACCAAAAGCAGCCTGTGTCCCTCCCCAGGATGCTATATAAAGCATTGCCAAATTTTATCGAAATCCGTGCAGTTTTGTAAATTTTAAAATCAACCCCTATTTTACCCCCTTAGGGGATGATTTTTAAAAAACGCTGAACCGCATATTTCTTAACTTCCTACCAATAGCATAAATTTGTTATCCCTAACTTAAGAAATACTGGGTTTCCCTTACAAACTTTCATCCCCTATATCACCCCCTGTAGTATTATTTTTGAAAAAAAAATAGTATCCTATGGCCTTCCCCAGGATGCTATATAAAGCCTTGACAAATTTTGTCGAAATCCATGCAGTTTTGTAAATTTTAAAATCAACCCCTATTTTACCCCCTTAGGAGATGATTTTTCAAAAACGCTGAACCGCATATTTCTTTATTTCCTATCAAAAGCATATATTTTATTTTCACATCCCTAACTTAAGAAATACTGAGTTTCCCATACAAACTTTCATCCCCTATATCACCCCCTGTAGGATTATTTTTTAAGACCAAAAGCAGCCTGTGTCCTTCCCCAGGATGCTATATAAAGCATTGCCAAATTTTATCGAAATCCGTGCAGTTTTGTAAATTTTAAAATCAACCCCTATTTTACCCCCTTAGGGGATGATTTTTCAAAAACGCGGAACCGCATATTTCTTTATTTCCTACCAATAGCATAAATTTGTTATCCCTAACTTAAGAAATACTGGGTTTCCCTTACAAACTTTCATCCCCTATATCACCCCCTGTAGTATTATTTTTGAAAAAAATAGTATCCTATGGCCTTCCCCAGGATGCTATATAAAGCCTTGCCAAATTTTGTCGAAATCCATGCAGTTTTGTAAATTTTAAAATCAACCCCTATTTTACCCCCTTAGGGGATGATTTTTCAAAAACGCTGAACCGCATATTTCTTTATTTCCTATCAAAAGCATACATTTTAATTTTCACATCCCTAACTTAAGAAATACTGAGTTTCCCATACAAACTTTCACCCCCTATAATCACCCCCTGTAGGATTATTTTTGAAAAAAAAAGTAGCCTATGTCCGTCCCCAGGATACCATCTATAGCCTTGCCAAATTTTATCGAAATCCGTTCAGTGGTTTAGTCGTGAAAAGGTAACAGACAGACAGACAGGCAGACAGACAGACAGACAGACAGACAGACAGACAGACAGAGTTACTTTCGAATTTATAATATTAGTATGGATGGCCGTAAATTATAGATTACATATATTTTACTAAGGGTGGGTTGCACCATCTTACTTTAACAATAACAAACATCGCACCTTCAATTCGATGTTTGTTATTGTTAAAGTAAGATGGTGCAACCCATGTTTGTTAAAGTTCCTGTTAGACAAAATATTGGTTGTTCCTTTTGACAGTTTCTTAGCTGACGTCATAACTTTAACTGTAATCTTAACCGCCCACGCTTCGCTGGTTTTATTGTTAAATATCTGTCACTTGTGTCAGACGCGTCGAATGTCATGTCCCTTCCGAACTTTAACTTTTACATTTTACATGACGGTGCAACAGCACTCGAGGATAGGAGCTCGTGGCTAAGTAATAACAGCCGCACGGGTCGATCCATCAGGTTAAGCTACGCTTGCCGGCGTTGGTCAGTGGATGGGTGACCATCTTACCATACCGAGACTCCTCCGTGTCTCTGAAAGCACTTTAAGCCGTTGGTCCTAGCTGTCATTCCTGGATCTTTGACAGTCGTTACGGGTCGTCAGAAGCCTAAAAGTCAAGGGGTATCGTATTACCCAGTGACTGGGTTGTGGAGGTCAAATAGGCAGTCGCTCATGTAAAATACTGGTACTAAGCTGCATCCGGTTAGACTGGAAGCCGACCCCAACATAGTTGGGAAAAGGCTAGGCAGATTGATGACGGTGCAACAGCAGGTAGTTAGGGACGAACTAAGAATTTTTTGGAATGTGGGACAAAACTTCGGGACGAACGAAGAAAAATCTCATTGTATGGTCACCCTTAGCAATGCAATTAATAAATTATATTGTGTTGATAATTTGTGTTCTCAATTTAAATATACTGCAATGCAAATGGCACTGTTTAGAGCTTACTGCCAGTCATTCTACACTTGCAGTCTGTGGGTTAATACGCAAAGTTCATTCAATGCCCTGCGTGTTTAGTATAACAATGCGTTCAGAATGCTGGCGCGGCTCCCGCGCTTTTGTAGCGCTCCGGGGATGTTTGCTGAGGCGAGGCTTACATGCTATCATCCGAAACCGGTGTGCCTCGATCCTTTGCAGAATGCTCCCACAGAATCCTGAGCACGTTGTGCGGTGGGTGGGATTGTCTGATGCTGCGTCTCTGGATCGGACTTCATACGTCTACAAGTATGTACTACATACTATGTGGATAGTGTGAGTTCCGACTTTATATTAACCCCTCAAGTGTCGAATGCACCCCATGTGTGCATAAGAAAAACCCTTTTTTGTTAGGTATATAAGCTTATATCACATATATATAAATGTAAAAAAACATCATCCGATGGAAAACCAATCATCATCATTAGTTGTGAACCTATGGAGTTCGTAGCTACCCCCCCCCCCTCCCCCCGCGTGTCAAATGCACCCAAAGTGTGCAAAAGGACAAAACTTTACATAATAGGTATATAAGCTTAGATCACATATACATATATAAACGTAAAAAAACATCATCCGATGGAAAAAATATCATCATCAGTAGTTGGGAACCTATGGGGTTCGCAACTAACCCCCAACCCTCCCCACTCGCTGGGGTTTTGGGTCTACAATTAGACATACTCAGACACTTGAGGGGTTAAGGGCCTATTTCACGATGTTCGAATAGCCCAACTTACCGAATAAATTCAAAAATGGAACAGAATTGGTATGAAATTATCTGCCAAGTAAGTTAATAGGAACTCAATTTTAGGTGGTGAAACAGGCCCTTAGATTAGGATCTAACATTAGTTTTTTGGTTTTCTTTACTAACACTGTATGGATCTCTGTGGTCTGTTAATAAAGGTTTTATGTGTACAGACCGTTCACAGTTTTACCTTGGATTTTACATCACTGTCGAAATCACAGTGATCTTTGTTGTCGACACAATAAGGTTGCTTTTGGTTGGCTACCATTGACAAGTCTGTCAAAATCCCAGTGATCTTTATTGTCGATGCAATAAAGTTGCTATTGGGTTGCTGCTGTGAGAGCTGTCAGAGGTAAAATAAGTGTGATCAGTCTGACTCAGTAGTAATTTATGTTAAACATGAATCTTTTGCTACAGTGCAGTAGCAAGTCAGAGTGGAAATTGATGTACAGTAGGCTGCACTTCAGTTGTAACTAAACCAGATAACTTGGCCTCGCATTCGATTGAAATTCTGTACTATTGAGTTTGTTTCTGTACCTACTATTGTGAGAGCCTCCAATTTTTTTCCGAATACTAGTGGAAAAACAGAATAATATTACGGAAATCATTACTATTTAGTACAAAATGGCAGCGGGCGGCGGTTTAAAAACAATTAAAAAGTCTGGCTTTGTGCCAAAATGAAAAAAAATACACATCTCAGGATGTAGGTATCGTTATAACCCAACTGTACATATCTCTATGCCCATGTCAAAACACCCATTTCCCTTTCATGGCATCCCTTTGTACGGTCCGCAGCTACCATAATTGTATTTGTGTATAACACAATGTTACTCCATATTGTACTAAACGTTAGGGGTAAGTGGTATTAATGTGCTTAGACCAAAATGTGTGTAATGCTCTGAGTGGTGCCATGTGGTTTCTGGCTAGCAGGCTGTATAGCTCTTATGTGGTTATTGTGGGAATTCTATCATAAGCAAGGAATTTCCACTAATTAACATTGCACTATTTTGATAGATAAAGATAGATAGATAGATAGATAAATCATTTATTTAGTGCACACAAAAGACATAGCACAAACACACAAAAGTACAATTCAATGGTAAAGTAAAATTAACAAGGTGCCAATAAAAAAAAAAAAAAAAAAAAAGAAGAATAACACAAATAAAAGTGACACTATGACATAGGTATGTACTTAAAATGAAATTAACAACGGAATATACAGTGCGGTGTGCGTCTCAATGTTGCACCAAATGGGAGTCCAGCTCAGCATGTGTCAGGCAAATATACCTGACGCTGATATTCTGCTGGATCCCTGGCTGGATATTCTGCTGGATACCTGACGCTGATATTCTGCTGGAATTTTGCACAAAATATTGCACAATATGCTGCAATATTTTGTGGAAAGTTTGCTGAAAGATATTTGACATAATCACCAAACTTAGCTTGGCTTGGTAAATAACAGTTGAGATATTGTTGTTGTTGGCTTTTCATGTCGTTAGCATTAAACTTATTGTGTGTTATTAGTATTATTTATCAGTAAACTAATAAGTTACCACTGATTATTCTTATCTTACTTATCAACCGCAGTTTTATTCACTTAAATTCAGCGTTAAGTACAAAACATAAGTTAACAATAAAGGCCTTACTAATAAATATTTTTGCACACGACGTACACCGGAGTTATAACGCTTTTGGCCCTTTTAAAAAGCGTTATAACTCCGGTATACAATCAATCTGCCTAGCCTTTTCCCAACTATTTTGGGGTCGGCTTCCAGTCTAACCGGATGCAGCTCAATACCAGTATTTTACATGGAGCGACTGCCTATCTGACCTCCACAACCCAGTTACTGGGTAATACGATACCCCTTGGTAAGACTGGTTGTCAGACTTTCGGGCTTCTGACGACCCGTAACGACTGTCAAAGATCCACAAATGACAGCCGGGACCAACGGCTTAACGTGCTTTCCGAGGCACGAAGGAGTCTCAGTATGTAAAGATGGTCACCCATCCACTGACCAACCCCGGCAAGCGTAGCTTAACCTGACGGATCGACCCGTGCGGCTGTTATTACTTAGCCACGAGCTCCTGTCTGTTATAACTCCTGTATACGTCGTGTGTAAATCTTTAATAATAAAGCTGTAAGTGTATTATTAAAAAAAAAACAATATTTTATTATTCTGGACATCATCTAGGGCCAGAGTCCTTATCAAGACGAATCAAACGAGCCCAAACATTAGGGTTGCGTCGTTTTATTACTGAGGTCCTGGGACCACCTTCCGGCTCCATCATCAGATCAGCTCGATAATACCAAAATATTGCACTGTCACCGATTCTACACACGTATGCCAAATTTCAGCTCAATTGAACAACGAGAAGTGGGTCAAATTTAACTTGCAAATTTTAAAGACAATTACACTGGTCTACATCAAAATTGCCTTTTACATGAAAATATACTATATTGATTGTATTCCACTCGCTGAACATAAATATACAAGTTAAAATTCATAGTTAGCTCTTATTGTGCATTTATGCCATATAAATATAATAGCGGGTAGCGCGACAGATATATCACATTAATGATGATAACTCAAAATATTTAGTTATTACCCGCGGAAAAATTTTATTATTTCACATTTGTTTGTTGCGTTTAACGCTGACTGTGTTTTGTTCAACAGTTAAAACGTGAAATTGTTACCGTTTTTTTACATTTTTAGTGAAAAATCTACAGTTTTCGTTATGTCGCGTAAATGTGTTAATAGTGCAGACAATTTTTGCTACATTTGTGGTAAGGTGACCCTTACTAACCAAAGATGCTCAATAACACAACGTTTAGAAACTGCTTACTTCCATTATTTTGGAATTAAAATTAAAAACCAAGACAAATCGTGGGTACCACTGGTAAAATAAGAGCTAATTAAAAAAACATATTCTTGTTTTTCTATTCAGTAACCTTAAAGCAATATAAAAATAAAGTATTCAATTGAAAGGCACACAAAAAGTTACATTTTGTAGACCAGTGTTACTATTTACATTGCAAGCTTGTAAACAACTTGTGAACTTGTTCTATTCTTTTCTTTTTTAACCGACTTCCAAAAGGAGGAGGTTCTCAATTCGTCGGAACCTTTTTTTTTTTTTATTTTATTTTTTTTTTTTATTTTTTTTTTTTTATGTATGTTCCCCGATTACTCGAAAATGGCTAGACCGATTTGGATTTTTCTTTTTTTGTTCGAAAGGGTATACGTCCCAAGTGGTCCCATGATCATCAAGTCAGGATCTGATGATGGGATCCCATGGAAATCGAGGGAAACCCTCAAATTTTATATGCACACCTATATCGATTTCGGTATTTTTTATAGTAACTCGTGCATTTGCTCTTGGAAAGTACCATTCGGTGAGCTGGAACTGATGATGAAGACCACAGAGGGCCATCGGAAATACTCAATTACATCTAAGTATATAACAGGTTGCGATTCGATTACTTTAATATGGTTTATGCTCGTCAAAATAATGGTAATAGTGACTTCACCATGAGTTCCATTTCTCCTGGTTCTTACTAGGAGAACTCCTCAAAAATTAACGGTCCTGCATCGGGAAAAGCAACATTTTGTAAAACGTGATGAGCAGCTGACATTGGGTTATTGTAACTTAGATAAATTACAAACTGAACCACTAAAAAGTGAAAAATAAAAACTTTTTTACAAAAACAAAAACCGACTTCCAAAAAAAACACTACAAAGTGAAAAATAACTTTAATTTCGGAAGTCGGTGGCAAAAAACTAAAATACAGATCCAAAGACACCGACTTCCGAAATTAAAGTTATTTTTCACTTTGTAGTGTTTTTTTTGGAAGTCGGTTTTTGTTTTTTAATACCTGAAATGTTTTTTAGCTACTTTAGTTTTTTATGTGGAGTGTGGACCTACCAAACTTGAAGACCAACCATGCCCATCTAACATTTTGGCGCTAAGGGCAACCTTTTTTTAGCTCTCATAGTTGTATTTCAATAGCACTATTGTAGCTCTTTATTATCACTCATTTATCACTCGCTATAACTATTAAGTCTCTTTAAGCTATAAAATCGTGGGCCCAAATAAGGGTTATTATGAGAGTTATAGCGCGGACAGGACATCAGGTGGTAAGGGCATTCCTTTATAGAACCTTAGGTTCTTAAAATTCTCTTAAACAGCTCATGTAGCACTTATTCTTATCACCAAAATGTTAGTTGGGTGTCCAACAGCCTCAAAAAACGTCACTCGATCCAAACACAATATAAAACACAATTCAGTTAAAATATCACCTAGCGAATTGGATTTTTTAACTTCATTTTCCCAATGTGAAGAGACAATAATTGAATTGATTCTCTGTGGAGTGTTCGATTAAAGTAGATTAAAAAGTGCCGTACAGACGGACTGACGACGTGACGGCGACGTGACGGCAACGTGATGGGAATTAATGTTGTTTTAATAAATATTTAATGTTTAAGGACGAGGGGCGTGTTTCAGACATGTCACTTGGTTTAAGAACTATCTTTGTTAAAGTAAAAATGTAGTAACAAGTTCTTTTCTTTTTCGAGTGGTTATCGTGACTAGCCTGTTGTTAGAGTTTTTAAGGGCTTCTGACTTTTGGCTGCGCTTGCCGTCGAGAAATATCTCCCAGGCGTATCGGTCCGGTAAGGACCAGCAGTGCGATTCTGTAACCATCTCACCGTGAAAACTTAGGTGAAGTGAGCGTGGAGTGAGCTGTCAATAGTGTTAATTCCTAGCAAAAACCAACTCACTTCACCTAAGTTTTTCACGGTGAGATTTTTACAGAATCGACCGGCAGGCCCGAGTCGACGGCGCGTTGTGTTCCACACGCGCCTCAAAGAGATGTCAGCAAAAGATGGGGTCCAATAGGGCCCACGCCGCTGGGGTCGCGGGTAGTTTAAAAAAGATACCGTGGCCCTGGCATAGGCAACTGAAGGAACACGGGTGGGTTTTAGTCAGTAAAAGTCTGACACGCCCTTCCGCTCCACCCAGAGCGGGAGAAGTTATTTGATGATTTCCCATCCTCAAAAAAAAAAAGGGCATATCGGTTTCCTCACGATGTTTTTTTTCACCGTTTTTTAAGCAAGTGATAATTATAAAATACGCACATGAATCAGAAAAGTCAGAGGTGCGTGGCTTTGGTTCGAACTCGAGACCTATGACTTCGCAGTCCGATGGTCACACCACTGGGCTATTACAACTGAGTCAAGGTGATGGAAAATGCCGTGTGGAAACTTGGGGGCTTATTTATAAACGTTGCTTATAGCTACTGACGTTTAAACGTCAAAAAATGTGTTTTTAATGAGACTTCAATCTTACTTAACTTAAAGCTTAGCTTTTTGCTTAGCTTTAAGCTTTAGCTTTTTTAGCTTTTTTTTTAGCTTTAAGCTATCTTTTTGTGCTTTACTTTACTATACTTTTTTACTTACTTTTACTTTTTCTTTTTTTTTCTTTACTTTTTTTTACTTTACTTTTTAATTTTTTTTTTCATCGATACATTTTGTGTTTTTAAAATTCATATAAAACCAAAATAAATATGGTTAAATCATTTGGATTTTCCAAATATATATGTGTTATTTGTCTTTATTGTCTAGGTACTGCTGTATTAAAACCGAAACCTGATTACTTGATATGTTTTCAGTAGAAAAAAAATCCAGTCGTCTATTTACTGTTTTATACGATTATACTAAAGTAAACAGCAATGCTATTCTGTAATCATCTCACCGTGAAAACTTAAGTGAAGTGAGCGTGGAGTGAGCTGTCAGGGTTATTCCACCTATAGCTAGGGATGGACCAAGCACATTTTTACAGTCATAATCGAGATTTTAATAACATTTTTATGCTATTCTAGTGATCATTTTATATTATTTCAAAGCTAGTATTTAAGTGTCTAAATAATACTATTTAGGAGGTTTTTAAATAAAATTGCAAAACAGAAATTGAGTTTTGTCTGAATTTCTATTTGACTATTTTATTTTAAAACCCCCTAAATAGTAATGTTTAGACACACTCTAGCTTCCAAATAATATAAAATGATTACGTTAAAAAATTAGAATAAAAATATACCTAGATAAAATCTCGATTATGATTGTAAATTTTATGTAATTTGGTCATTCCCTAGCATCTGTGGGTTGACACTGACAGCTCACTCCACGCAAGCTTTCACGGTGAGATTTTTACAGAATCGACCAGCTGTTCCTTATTGTACAGTAGAATTTGCTTTAGGTAGGTTTAGTACTTACTAAGCTAAAAATTTATGTATACCATTTTGTCTTATATCTACGAAGCGCGTTTAAGAGGATATATCGAAACGTGGTTTAGCTCAGTGTGCAAGTGAAATGGCGTTATGGCTGTCTAGTTTGAAGCGCGAGATAGAAGACTCACGCGAATCGGAATTTTATGACAAAATGCTATACTTAAATACATTTTTAGCTAAGTAAGTTCATTAACATATTATTTAGCTAAGTAAGTTCATTAACATATTATAAACCTACGATTTAAAGCAAATTCTACTGCACCATAAGGAACTGCATCCTAATTGCGTAACACAGTATCGATTGGAATTTTGACAGTTCAACAAAATTCATTGCGTTATTTACGTTGTTGAGCAGGCAAATTTTTCGAACTTACGAAGCAATGGATTAACAATTTGTGTCAAAATGATTCAAATTCCGATAACGCACTACTCGATATGCAATTAGGGTGCAGATTATACCAGAAATTAGACGTGCTACGTGGTGTTGGATTTTTTTTTCTATTTCTATTGAAAAAGTTCTGAAGGTTTCTAGCAGTCACTCTTAGTGAAATACTGGTATTCAGCTCCATCCTGTTAGACTGGAAACCAACCCCAACAGAGTTGGGAAAATTCTAGACTGATGATGATAGTGATTATCGTATTGCGAAGATGTTAATTTAATCTCTGAATCTCTTTTTTTGCCCGTACCGGGAATCTTAAATACACAGATGATATCTATGAACTCTCTGACTCTTTTGTTGCCTGTACCGGGAATGTTATACGTTGATGATAGATCTTATACAACGTGTAACGTTAAATGCGCAAAACCTCTTAAGGGGTCATTGTACTCATCATTATGAACAACTTTTACTATGGGACCAAACCTGAAATCGCGAGAAAAAAAAATCAGCTGTTCAGTACGAATTATGCGAACATAAATGTACTGAACAGCTGATTTTTTTTTCGCGATTTCAGGTTTGGTCCCATAGTAGGTAGAAGTTGTTCATAATGATGAGTACAATGACCCCTTAAGAGGTTTTGCGCATTTAGCATTACACGTTGTATATGTATAATTCTTCTGCACGTGTGTTTGACACCTAACTCCTCCTAAGCGGCTGGACCGATTTAGATGAAATTTTGTGTGTATATTGCAATGGGTTCCTGGATGGTTTGAAACATTTGTTGGGTCCACTATGGTATCATTATAATTTCCGTATTCTTCCTCCGTTGACATGGAAACAGAAATACCTACAGGCCTTTAAATAAATACTAAGGAAAATGCGTCTGTATTTGTTCGACGTCACTCAGACTGGAATCGATTAGAATAAAGTACACAAGGCAGGTGGCCCATAGGTTGTACCTAGGATATTGGTTCAAGGACAATTTTGTAATGAAACGTTTTGATGTACTATCGGCGAAACTTAAGCATGCTCAGTTTAGAAAATATTTCTGTGGAAGCGCAGTTAGTGACAGACCGCACCTCTTCCTGGTTTCACCCAATTAGAGACAATATGCATTCGTGTGAGTACAGGGCGTGTAACAAAAAAACAACAAACATTAGCAACAAATCAAATCAACAACAAACGTACATCCTATTGATCCCAATGCATGTATCGGGCGATTGAGTCGTGAGCCGTGATATGCGATTATAGTCTTAAAGGTGAGCATGCGGAAGTTTGGCCGATAGTACCTATGATCACGATTTTAATTCAGTACATGGTATTGAAAGGTTTTAAACCACAAGCTTCTCTAATAATAAATCCGACCACGTGTGACGTTGCAAAACAAGCCAAATGTAACTCGCAGCGACATCTTTAGCGGACAAATAGAATCACATTTGACAGAGGCCACAGTTTAATCAACAGATGGCGCTAGAGTTCAAAGGCCACTTCAAAAAATTAAAATATATATCAAATAAGTAGATGTAAATTAATTAAAACACGCAAAAATTGCATAAAAGCATAAAGTTTAATAAGTTTATATAATTACGAACATGTCGGAATCGAAAGTATTTAGTCTGTGGCATGGAAGCTTCTCGCAAAAGACTTTGCAAGGAGACGGGAGAAATCGTGGCGTCCATTTCGGCAGAGGACAGGACGAACAAAGGATATTATAAAGGCACTTGTTTTTTACAACGGTGACCCGAAACCTGAGGGGTTTTCAAGTGTATTAAAAGGCTGTACCCTGTGAGTATTTCGTCCTTCATTTGTTTCCCATTCTGGAAGTCCAATGCACATGTATTTGACTACGGAGATTTTGTTCCAGGTCTGGCTGTTTTACTAGCCTGGATATTTGAGGTCCGGGATTGATGAATGCCTGAAGCCATCCGGAGAACGTGCATCGTTCAGGTTTGGCTCGACGAGATTTGAGACAGTGTGGGCGTCCATGGTACAGGAAGGCCTTACCAATCCGAATCCTCGTGTGAGGAAACATCGCCGTTCCAGGTAACAGCAATCCTGCTGGACTTCTCGCGTAGGCCGCGTCTGTTCGTGGGTACCAAGGTTTTTAACCTTGGTGCCATGCCAAGGGATTCTGTTCCACTGATTGAGTGAAGTCTTACACTGATTGAGAGAGACTTGAGCATTAAGTAAGTGCTACTTGAGCACTAATTGAGTAGACTTGAGCTGATATTAATTATAATGAGGGAGATGGGTTATTTTCATACAGAGAGTTAGGCCGTTTGTTAATGTGTTAAGTAACAAGACCAGTAATAACTTCTTTTTGTATTAAGTTGTGTCACGGGTATACTGTACCATAGTGAGTAGGTTTCTTAACGTGCACAGCTCTGGTTGGTCAATACCTTGCAATTGAGCTAGTGGTATTTAGGCGTTCATCTCGCGAATCCTTACAAGCGACCTGAGTCGTTATTTTGTAATATCTCATGTGGTGTACTTCTGTTATACCTTGGTACGGAGACAGGGTCTAACAGGGGTACACATCTTAGTGTGTAAGTCTGGGAGGTATTATTTATGATTAGTTGCCTCATTCACTGTATTTCTATGCAAGGTGATACTTCTTTTTATAGTGAATACACTTTGTATGAGTATTGAGGTATGTCTTTAATTTCAGTCTTTCCAGATATTTATGTATATATTTATGTATTAATACCTTTATAAATTTACTTTCATACGGTTGGAAACTTTAGGTTTCATGTACAATCCATAACCCTAATTAGGGGGGGTTGCCGGGTGACACACGTTAAAATAAACATCACATAAATCTACAAAAAAAAAAAACGAAAGCTTAAATCAGGCTATCGCCACTTACATTTTTATGGGAAAATTAAATAATTATTAGTTTATATCTCTCACCGGAGCTCACTTATGGCAATTATTGGAGGGTGTAGATAATCCCGCAGGTATTTAAAGGGTTTATGGTACAGGTACACTTTTGAGTAGATAATTTATATTGAGTGGCAGAAAAGGCTGTAAAAAGAGATTAAAACTTGATTGAACACAAAATTCCATCTAAAAAATTCAATGCTAAGTCCGTATTTTCGAAGAGTGCTAAAAATAGCTGTTCAGTAAATTAATAATGTAGATTTTTTTGGAATTACAGTTCTTTATTTCTATCATGTGTAAATATGTGACGATTATATGCATACAGTCTCTCAAACAAATAAACAAACATTATATCTGTCGAATTTATTTCAGGCTTTTCAGGAAAAAAAACTATTAACAACAAACAACAACACTTTCCCAAAATATACACATTAGTAATTATAGAACAATTTAAACAACCACTATTCCCCATTTCTACGAAAAACCACTAATATCCAGCGTCAAATTCAACCCGCAAACCAGTCTATTTACCTTCACAATATCTCGTCTGAATTCTCGTAAACCGTTTACACTAATCATCGCGGGTCGTTGAGTGTAAACCGACCTTTTGTATGACAGATGTCAATTGAAGCTCTCGTGGGAGTCCCTCGGGATTACGTAGGTGTACAGTGGCCTATGCTAAATGTTTCAGTTGAATAGTAGGTATTTATTGAGATCATATTGTTTTATGTAGGGTAAAAGTGGGATAGTTGCCCTGGGAGGATAGACTCCTCTTAATTCAAATTGTGACTTGTAAACGTACTATCATCGCAGTTAAGAGTGGTCCTTCAACGTTCTATCATAACAATACTTATAAAAGTATTGTTATGATAGAACGTTTACGAGTATTTGAATTATGGGGCGTCTATCCTCCTAGGGCAACTGTCCCACTTTTACACTACAGTCACATCCAAAATATGTTCGTCACCTTAAGAGCTATATTTGTCGGGAGTGATACGTAGGTTCGAATGACGTTTTTGCGAAGGTCGCCATTTCGAAAAAAAAATCGAGTGGTACGCCAGTTTGAAAACTCATTAGATCGAAAACCGCTATATCGAAACACGTTATCGCGAAGGTCGCCATTTCGAAAAAATTTGCGAGCAATACGCCCTCCAGTTCGAAAGTCATGGTATCGAAATCCAATGTTGAGTTGAAATGAAATGAAATGAAATGAAATGAAATGAAATGAAATGAAAATGAAATGAAATGAAATGAAATGAAATTTTAATTGCAAGAATTGTAGTACATTATAGATGGTCGGGTTTTTGAAAGTTTCTGATACAATTCGCTAAAACTAGCATGCAACCTAATAATAATAATATAATTTAATACATTGCCATAAATTAATAATCTAATAAATTTAAAACATAAATCATAATTATTAAATTGAGAATAATAATGTCAAACATTTGTAAAATTATATATATACATAAAAAAATATTAATTAATTACTTATGTCACTCTTTAAAATTTAGGAACTCATTCACAGAATAGAACGATTGTTCTACAAGCCATTTGAATAACGCTGTTTTAAAGCGATTGATTGGCAGTTCCCTATACGATTTCGGTAATTTATTATATAGCCTTATAACCATAGGAAAGCAACTTTTGTGATATAATTGGCTTTTCATTGGAGGAATAATTAGCCTATCCGGATATCTAGTGTTAAACGTAACAGTGTCTCCAAGGCGTTGAAATAGTTCGGAGTGCATTTTAACAAATTTACAGCATTCAAATATGTACATACCAGGAACAGTTAATATTTTTAAATCTTTAAAAAGAGGTTTACATGAAGTCAATGGTGGCACGTCACAAAGAGCACGGATACATTGTTTTTGGGCTATAAATACCCTGTTTATGAGAACTGAATTCCCCCACAACACAATACCATATCTAATGTTAGAAGCCACGTAACCATGATACGCTAAGAGGGCCGTTTTGAGGTTGGCTATCTTACAAAGTCTCCACAATGCAAAAGCGAAACGATTAATCTTATTTGTAACCTTTAAGCAGTGGATGAGTTAATTTGTCTTTTTTTTTTCTTTCCCAAACCAAATCAAAAGACCATGCTCTCTGTGCCTCGTCTCATTGGGGTTGTGATTTCGATTCTCAGACAAATTAACTCAACATCGGATTTCGGTACCTTAATGACTTTCGAACAGGCGTACCTACTGCTCACAAAATTTTTCGAAATGGCGACCTTCGCGATAACGTCATTCGATATAGCGGTTTTCGATTTAATGAGTTTTCGAACTGACGTACCACTCGCAAAATTATTCGAAATGGCGACCTTCGCAAAAACGGCATTCGAACCTACATATCACTCCCTTTGAATTATGGGGCGTCTATCCTCCTAGGGAAACTATCCCACTTTTACACTACAGTCACATCCAAAATACTCGTAAGTTCGTCACCTTAAGAGCTATATTTGTCTGCTCATTGTACCATACAATCTGCTTTGCTGGTTCAACATTATTTCTTTTTAAAATGACAATACCGCAGAATGACATTCAGCCATTTTCTTTACATGTCAGAATGAATTAATAATGTGACAGTATCAAACTAACAGTTTTTTTTTTTAATTATTTATATTTCATAAAATGGCCAGGCCAAAATAGGTTTCAGTTTGATATCAATCCGACATTGGTCAAAGATATGGTATTTTGATATTTGTTATCAAGTAATACTTATAATATTCTGCGCAGAGCCATTCACTAGGGAGAAGCACTAAACCTTTGCAGCTGAAATGAAATAGGTAAAAGAATTGAAAAAACTAATTTAAACAATAAATCTTATCTAAAAGTTAATTGAAGTACCTAATGTATAATTCTCAAATATAGATGTAGGGTATCATATGGACATTAGCTGCTTAACGTTTCCCGCGAGTGTAGCAAGAAGCGTAATTTATGGTCAGCTAGATACAGTGTAGAATTTACACATCGATACTTTTTGCACAGGCAAGATAATGGTCGGACCTAGTGGTCAAACAAATAGTCTACTACGACATAAGTCGATGAACACTTCAGTTTTTTTTTAATCTTAATAAACTTATTGAGCAAAATATCTGATTAAAATCTGAACAAAAGTAAAATTAAAATAATATTTAGTCAAAGCAATTAAATAACATGATACAATACATCGAATAATTTTGTGTCAATTTTGATGATGTCATTGTGTAAAAAATTCAGGCACCTATAGGCCGACCGTTTAACTCGCGTATCGCCCCGGAGCAGCTCTCTGCTCCGCGCACCCCTTTCACCCAACAGCTAACATCTCCCCTCGCTCCCTTCTTACCGCGCAGGCGATACGCGAGTTAAACGGTCGGCCTATAGAAAGTCTAATACTAGAGTTGGAATTTTAATTAGCTGCAGTAAAATGACACTTCTTACTGTCTCTACTAGTGATGTGATTAAAAAGTAACGTAACATCGTTTTTGGCCAAGATAATTTATTCGAAATTTACCAATTTCGATATAGCCGGAAACAATCAAATAATCTTTGTATTAACCGTAAAAAAACATTTGTTGTGTATTCACAGTCTTGATTACCTATAACAAAACATACAATATATAACTTGGTTGAAAACATGATATTTACAACTTTACTCGATCATAAAAAAATACTAAGACAAGCCAATTTTGATCGTTCTAGTGATTCTGAATCAGCGTAATAGTTACTAAAGATATTTTTGTTTATTTTTTACTCTAAAAATTCTACTTTAACGATCTAAATAAAATTTTTAAATAAATAAAATAAGCAACACATTAGAAACCTCAAAAGTAAGAATATTTTTGATTAGAATTAATGCGTTTTATAAATCCAGTCCGATTACTGATGTGATGACAAAACAATAATATTAGGCATTGTACTATTTTTTATATTGTAAACTTATAATATAATAATCTTAATTTCATAATCCTTTCTCTATTTATGATTGTGTATTTTATTAACTAGTGCCTGTAATAATGATGTTGAGATAAATGAAGATTTATAAATACATACTCTATACCTACCTCTTTTGTAAAATCAATTTAACACGGAACGATTTTGAACTAAATATTTAATAATTTATTTATTTAATCAAAACTGTTAACATTAAAATGTACCTATCACTATGAACACTCGATTTATGCTAGTTAAAGATCTATATCAGGCGTTGCAACCAGCACCCTTACTAAGCTATTAAAATAGCTTGTATTAAGGGCGGTGGTACAAGCCCATACATACTTCAATTTCACATACTAAATTGCAGGCAGAACAAGTGTTTTAAACTAAAGTTAACAAAGACCATAATTACCGAATTCGGAAAATTACTATTTATTTATTTGACATTTGGATTATTCGTGTTTGTTGGTGTGTGTGTTTGTATGTATGTGTATGTGTGTGTTTGTATGAACGTGTGTGTTTTATGGTGATCGTGCGTTTGTTGTTAATTAATTAATAAATTAAGGATCTCCAACAAAATTGAATGAATCGACTCTTTTGTCACATCACCTACGTATTTTTTTTTTTTTTTTTTGTTTTTATTAGATATCAGTTAATTTTCTTTACAGAATATACAAAAAACTAAAACTAAACTTATAAATTACTTATTATAAATCTATGAAACCGCTACCTGTTGGCAACGTACCCAAAATGCTGGCAGCATTGCCACGCTGGATGGCAATGCTTAATCTTTGTGCAAAATACAGGCCAGCATTTTGGTACGTATTTAAATTTCGTTAAAAAGTGGTAACAAATAAGCTGTCATTTTATTGCACCTAATTAAAAGTCCGACCATAGATTTCTCAGTAACAGGGATGAAAAAAATTTATGACAGTCGCTTTAGTGTGGAATATTTATATTCAGCCATATTTTAAGACTAGAAGCCAAATGCATTGCATGCATAGCCAGAATTTCAGAAGGAAGAAAGAGAGAGCATTGAAGAGGTTTATTTCAGAATTAGTGTCTGATATGACCCTCCATATTCCCAAAGCAAGGTAATAACCAAGGGGCAATAACCGAATACGGGAAAATAGCTACGCTAATTATTCACCACACATCAACACTAAACAACGAAAAAGTCCAGCCAACATGAAACTTACGCAATAAAAATTCAAAAATAAACAAGCAATAATGTCAAGTATCACTAGAATCTAGACTTCCAATAAGTCTAGCTCGCTTTTTACCCTAGAGGGGTAACCCTAACCCACGTCAGCGCCAGATGCATCGAGCCCCGTACATACAACGACGTATCAAGCTATCTATCCAGTTGATGCTGACCTCGCTTTGTATAGACCTTCCGTACAGTGATAGGTCAACTTATGCAGAAAAGGTTAGCTTTTATCGTCGTATATTACGTAGAGTGTAGCGGAAAAGTTTGCCTTCGAGTATCGTGTTTGGTTTTAAAATTTACATAACCCTAGAGGTGCCAACGGATATGGCAGCGTGATTCTTTTAAACTGTACGGTGAAAAGTTGTGTTAAGAGTTTTCAGGAGTTGAATAATCTACTGGTTTTGTTAATAATTTAACACATTTGGTACGTTGTGGTTCAATAGACGTAACTAAAAAGATAAGGAGTCGGTAATTCCTACTTGGATGGATTAAAAAGCATCTACGACTGACGATACACACCTGCACTTTGGGCTAAATTTAGCTACCTAGGTGACTGGTATTTAGTATGTTTAGAGCAAATTATATAATAATTAATGACTATGAAGAAGAAGATGTATCTACTTAGATATAGGTATTTAAGTGTCTAAACACACTTTCCGAAGTTACGCGACCGAAGTTCCGAGGCTAATTGAACAGCAAACGTAATTTGGCAACGTAATTTCGGTCGTAATATGTAGTCAGTAATTCAAAGGCGTAATCATGACCAACTTCCATCGCGGATCTTCTGCATAATGTTTAGACACTTAAGGATTTGTCACACTGGATGCGTTCTGCGGCCTGCGGTCAGATCAAAGTGAACGCAGCCCGCATCATGTATGAACAACGCTGTCGGTCGGGACAATCGGTCTGCGGTCAGGGCAGAGCAATCGGTCAGCGATCCGGGCAGGGCAACCGGTCAGCGGTCCGGGCGATGCGGGCAGGCCAAACAGCGGCCATCTTATTTCAGTTATTTGAGTGCGTGTATCAGTGGTGCTGGTGATCAGTTCTTTTATTATTGGTTTTGATCGAGGAAAATGATTACCGCTGACGAACATCAACAAACTGGCCGTTGCCCGCCACCCGCAGCCCGCAGCCCGCAGCCAACAAATCCTTTAACATTAAGGTTGATAGTAGCACGCGAACTTTTTAGGGTTCCGTACCAAAATGTTAAAAAAGGAACCCTTATGGTGTGACTCAGTCTGTCTGTCTGTCTGTCACAGCTGGATATCTCGAGAACCACTAATGCTATCAACTTGAAATTTAGAATAGTTTTAGATGACGTTTACCCAACTATTTTGCAAATAAGAAAGAAATAAAAATATTTATATTTATTTTGTAACAGGGACTGAAAGGGGGTCTTAAAAATTCAAAGTGAGGCTACTATGGCATGTAATGTAGGGTATCATATGAAAGAACGCTGTTTGCACATTCTCAAACATATTTTTTATTTTTTTTAGCCCGCATAGTTTTCGAGTTTTGGTGAAAAATGTAAAAAAAAATACCATTCCCCCCCCTTATCTCCGAAGTTTGCAAAGCGAAAAATCTGAAATTATTCTATGTGATAGAAGTTTATGTAAAGATTACAGGAAAATAAAATGATGTCTTTCAATAGCACAGTTTTTCAGAAATCATCAACAAAAATTACATATAAATGATGTTACGGAACCTTCGGTGCGCGAATCCGACTCGCTCTTGACCGTTTTTTTTTATTTTCTGCAATTTGTAGGTCAGTGTAAGGTTGTATCTTGATCAAAATATGATTTGCGAGAGTAGCAAAAATGTTTTTACATCATTTCAACCGCCATCACTTAGATTTGCTCCGAAATCGTCTGATTTCGGAAATCATACGAATCCAGAGCAAGTCTAACATAGAGAGATGTTTTGATGATTTTTATTGTTAAAATTATGTAGATACATATTTTTACCGTCGCGAATCAGATCATATAACGTGACACTGACCTGCAAATTACAAAAACGCAAGAAAATTTAAATTTCGCGGGCTACCTTAGCGCAACCACCTTTCTCGAACCAAAATTGTCACAAAATTGATGTGACATATTGTCAAGTGCACGAGAATTGCTGTGATTGGTTGAATGATTTATCAACAGCCAATCGCAGCAGTTTACGCGTTGGTCCCAGCTGTCATTCGTGGATCTTTGACAGTTGTCACGGGTCGTCAGAAGCCCGAAAGTCTGACAACCAGTCTTACCAAGGGTTTATCGTGTTACCCAAATAACTGGGTTGTGTAGGTCAGATAGGCAGTCGCTACATGTAAAAAACTGGTATTCAGCTGCATCCGTTTAGACTGGAAGCCAACCCCAATATAGTTGGGAAAAGGCTGGACAGATGAATTGCAGCAGTTGACAATTTGTCACATTCATTTTGCGATAATTTCTGTTGGCCCTAAATGTCTGTAGCATTGACCTTATTTAGCTAAGATAAAGATAAAGATATACAGGGTGTAAGGGACAGCCCTCCGCAAACTAAGAGGGCGCAATCAGCTCCTCATTTTGAATCATATTCCACCGGAAATTTTCTCAGGAAAATTTTCATTTTTACAATTTTTTTTTTCAGGTACATTTTAATTATTTCAATGTAAAATTGCATTGTGTGTTCGCAGCACTCCATTTATGTAAAAAAAACTGCAAAAAAAAAAACAGCAAAAAAAAACCAGCAATGGACGTTGAAATACTCTAACCAACGACGCGTGAAATCACCTGTTCACTTTCTGTCTAGCTACAGAGTTCATCGAACTCACCGCATACCTATTACCTACCCCCCCCCCCCCCCCCCAACCAGTAATAGACACTCCGATTTGTGCACAAAAACACAAACAAATCAGGATTATTGGATTCCCTTAACGTTCCTGAAAAAATTTCATGTACCGGTCATCTTAGTATGACATACTGAATTCACCCCATCAGTTTGCGGAGGGCTGTCCCTTACACCCTGTATTTATTGCATAACTGTGTACATTAAGTTCTTAATACATGTTTAGTTTCAACAGTCTACCCAAGTCGGATATGCAATAGTATTTTAAAAAATTAGGTAGGTACTTACAAATATTATTTTTTATCAGAAAACTCATGCAGATTATAAAACACATTATCAATTAACATTTTTTTCAATTTAGTTTTAAACATATTGCCATTTAATTGTTTAATGGCTGACGGTAACTGATTGTACACACGAATAGCGGTAACATAGGTACTTTTATAATACATCATGTTGTTAATAACCGGTAAATGAATGTCATATTTATATTGTTTCCGAATGTTTATTTTTGAATTTGCTTTGAAATTAAAATACTTATTCCATATTATTTTTAACAAATAAACACAATTCGAGTACTTATATAAATACCAGTCAGTGTCACGAAACCCTCCGTTCGATTTTATTTTTTTATTTTTACAATTTTAAGAAAGCTTACAGACTAATAATACACATAAATGGTTACAAAAATAAAAACTGTCAATCGCTAATAACAAGCTTCCACATTTAGAAGACATCTCTTAGTGATTAAGTACTTTACTTGTTATATATTGTCCTAAGACTAAGACTAAGTTACCTTGTAACCTTATATAAGTTACCTAACAAAAGCTAGCATGTGTAACATCACTTAATTACCCAAGACGAGACAGTCTCACTATCAATCTTCTAACTGTCTAATAGTGTCTAGCTAAAATTTTCGCCACAAGACAAGCAATTGTTGGTCCTAACAAACAAGAATATTATTTCAACTGTCTTTGACATATCGGCGATATGTCAAAGACAGTTGAGATATAGGTGTCCCAGTTTAGATATAGGTGTGCGATATGATATCGCACACCTGTATCTAAACTGGGACAATTCAAAAATCGTTAATTTTGAGTTATGTTTGAAAAACAGTGATTATCGATAAAAATTATTGAATTTTAGCCCCCGTTTGTATATAGTGACATTTTATAGTGCTATTTATTATCTAGAATCAAATTAAATTGTATAACTTCCCTAACAAAAATGCAGATATACCAACGATTTTATCGTCTCCTGAAAAATTACCTTTTTTGAGTTGTCTCGGTTTAGATCTAGGTGTGCGATATGTCGGCAGCCTGGGGTCCCAGACCTTTGGAAGGCGTACGAGGGGCCGAAGCCAACTCGCAGAGGCCCCCTAGACAATTTTAAATGACATTCTTCCCTACAGGACTATTGCAGAACATGGAAACAAAACTTATTGGGCTATGGGTTTGGGTGGCTATATTGGATTGGGTACCTTGAGCTATGGAAGATCTGTCCCCTGCCTGACCAATGTTGTAAAATATACACCGACAAAATGGCGGAGGGTGATTTGCCTACTCAATAATGGGCCCCCGGAAATTAATATTGAATATTATTCTTGTTGGTCTGGTCTGGCCGGCTGATCTTTGACAGCTGTTACGGGTAGTGAAGCTCGAAAGTCTGACAACAAGTCTTGGCAAGGGGTAGTGTTGTAAAATTAAAATACTGGTATTCAGCTGCATCTGATAAGACTAGAAGCTAATTACTACATAGGTAGTTGAAAATAGACAAGGCAGGCAACAAGCAATATTTTTTGTAACATTATTCGTTCCAACTCAAATATTAAGTTCTGACCATAACAATAGGGATGATGACTAAAAATTTATTTTTTGTCCGTCATAGAGATTATTAAAAAATATTGGACACGTATTTTTTCTTTTTTTACGTAATCAAAAAATTACGGCGATACATTGAGTTAAAATATGGCATGACGTCACGCGTAGCTGGGTTTTATTCGTACAAGTAACGTAGCGAGCCCCCACTCCCCAACTTTAATGCGTGATAGCTAAGTATTTTTTTATTAATATGATAAAGCAAAAAATACGTGTCTAATATTTTTTTATTATCTGACTGACGGACTAAATAGAATTTCTTTTTTTTTACCCAGACATCATCCCTATTGCGTAACACACTATCTATCACAATTTGAATGATTTTGAAGCATATTGCTAATCCATTGCTTCATATGTTCGAAAAATTTGTCTGCTCAACAACGTAAATAACGCAATGAATGTTGTTGAACTGTCAAAATGAAACCGATTCCTATTGTGTGTTACGCAAATGCCCTGCTGTTCTGTCTAAGCCGACTTTCGCACGTACGTAAAAATATCGCGGCGGGATTTCATCGCACACTGGATTTTCAACTCTCGGTGTTGAGCCGACCTTCGAGAATCCAACAGAGTGCATCCCAGCGCGTCGAAAAAACACACTGTTGGATTTTCAACTCTCGGCGCTAAGCAGAGAGTTGAAAATCCAGTGCGCGTAAAGAATTCACCGCGATATTTTTAAGTCCGTGCGAACGTTGGCTAAGGGCGTTTGCAGACTGCATAGAATCGGTGGCCGATTTTTTGTAGGAGCTAAATTAAACAGTAGAGATCAAATGTATGAACGATGCGTCCTTCAAATATTATGCCGTGTGCGAGCGCGCATTGTTAAATATACTTAAAGGTTAACAAACAAAATAAAAGTATGAATTTTATTTTAAGAACCAAGGCCACATCGCTGAAATATTTGCATCTGCCATTCGATGCTAAGGACCGCGAGTTCACATTCCGACCTGACACAAATATTTGTACAAAATACCTACAGAACTCACCTACCGGTCATAACTTACTGTGGATAAAGCTAAATTCTACGTGAATTAATGTTGGTTCTTTATGGTTTCTTAAATGTTTTATTATTAAGAAATATTTCATTCAAAACTCCTCCGTGACTTCTCCGTGCCTCGGAAATACGTTGTCATTGGTCCCGGCTGTCATTCGTGGATCTTTGACAGTCGTTACGGGTCGTCAGAAGCCCGAAAGTCTGACAATCAGTTACCAAGGGGTATCGTATTACACAGTTACTAGGTTGTGAAGGTCAGATAGGCAGTCGCTCCATGTAAAATACTGGTATTCAGCTGCATCCGGTTACACTGGAAGCCGACCCCAACATAGTTGGGAAAAGGCTAGGCAGATTGATTGATTTCATTCAAAACTCAAACAATTTATTACAATTAAGTGAATTACAGGCACTTTCGAACTGTCAAAAGGTCGGTCAGTCACTAAGATGAAGCTAGTTGCCCATTCCAAAGCGTAGTAGGTTCTTTGGAGAAGCACAGGTAAGAAACTCAACGGACACTCTTTTATATCAAAATATTGGAGGAGCTCGTAGCTAAGTAACAACAGTGGCACGGGTCCGTCTATCAGGTTAAGCTACGCTACGCTTGCTGTGGTTGGTCCGTGGATGGGTACATGCTATCTTTACATTCGAGACTTCTTCGTGCCTCGGAAAGCACGATTTAAGCCGTTGGCTCCGGATGTCATTCGTAGATCTTTGACAGTCGTTACAGGTCGTCAGAAGCCCGAAAGTCAGACAAACAGTCTTACCAAGGGATATCGTATTACCCAGTTACTGGGTTATGGAGGTCAGATAGGCAGTCAGTCCATGTAAAATACTGGTATTCAGCTCCATCCCGTTAGACTGGAAGCCGACCCCAACATAGTTGGGAAAAGGCTATGCTGATTTTTTGTTACAAAATATTGGTTACATCATGAATTTATTATTCCACTTGAACGCCCATGTCACGAATTATGAGTTATATAATAAATTACCATTACACATGTTGACATTATGTCCCCATCACCAAAACCTAAATGCCAACTCGTTCCCCAAACGTCGTTTTAAAAATCGTATTACCTCTTGAAAAAATCGGCCTCGATCAATTTGTGCGCGTACCGCTTATGTAAATGTCTTGTCATTTAACCAAATGTCACATTACTCTAAATGCCTTTACGTATAGTCAGGAAAAAAATACCTTACAAATCAATCTGCCACTTTTCCGAACTACACACATCAAAAAAAGTTTGTGATTAGCAAAAGCTGATATATTTTTAAAATTTAACTTTATCAGGTGTATTTCTCGTAAACACTTTTTCTTGCTAGAGTTAAATTTTTAAAATATATCAGCTTTTGCTAGTGATCACAAACTTTTTTTGATGTGTGTCTGTTGGGGTCGGCTTCCAGTCTAACCAGATGCAGCTGAAATGCAGTATTTTGCATGGAGCGACTGCCTATTTGACCTCCATAGCCCAATCACTGGATAACATGTTACCCCTTGTTATATCTGGTTGTCAGACTTTTGGACTTCTGACTCCCCGTAACGGCTGTCAGAGAGCTACGAATGACAGGTAGAATGTGGTAAGCGTAGTTTAACATTTGATTGACCAGTGCAGCTGTTTTTATTAAGCCACCAAGCCAACAAATACCTAGACAGGTATGCAAAATTCAAAAACGTTTAACTCTTGAAATAAAAATAAATAGAATATAGACTATTAAGTAATAGGTTCTTTATGTTGTTGTTTTAGTCCAAGTACATAAACTATTTTATTGACTTACCAACGAAAATAGGGTCGTCAGTCAATAGAATAATTTATCAATACTTTAGGAGAAAATCGTGGTACTTTTAAAGTGTCTAAGGTACACGAGAAACAGTAAAACTGCTTGCGCTGCTACGCATATTATGTGATGAGGCGTATTGATCACTATGATATTATGTTGTTAAGGTATTTATCTACACCCATGCTATAAATCCTCTATAAAAGTTTCTGAAACAGTTAGCTTATTGCCAACATTAAAACAGTCAGTGTCATAGTAACCATGGTAACCATAATAGCATCCAAACGGGTGTTTTAATGTTGTACTGAATTTCATAATGCAACTCGTTTTCAAAAAAAGAACATTGTAATGCACGCGCGTTTCACTACAACAGCGCCGTAATTTAAAAAAGAAGTTATTCGAATTCACGTTCTAAACTATGACGCCGGCCGCCTTATTTTAGGACGTTCGATCGACTGTTCGATGCGTGTATTAGTATTGCAAAAAACCAGTCAAGAGCGAGTCGGACTCGTGCACCGAGGGTTCCGTTCCGATTTCTGAAAAAGTGTGCTATTTAGAGACATCGTTTTATTTTTCCTGTAATCTTTACATAAACTTCTATCACATAGAATAATTTCAGATTTTTCTCATTGCAAACTTCGGAGATAAGGGGGGGGGGGGGGAAGGTAATTTTTTTACATTTTTCATCAAAAGTCGAAAACTAGGCGCCCTAAAAAAAAGAAAAAAAATGTTTGAGAATGTGCAAACAGCGTTATTTCATATGATACCCCACATGCCCTAGTAGTAAATATAAATATTTTTATTTCTTTCTTATTTGCAAAATAGTTGAGTAAACGTCATCTAAAACTGTTCCAAATTACAAGTTGATAGCATTAGTAGTTCTTGAGATATCCGGCTGTGACAGACAGACAGACTGAGTCACACCATAAGGGTTCCTTTTTTACCATTTTGGTACGGAACCCTAAAAACTGTTTCAGAACCTTTTATAGAGTATTGATAACATGGATGTAGATAAAGTCTTGTATGCAACTGCATAATTAGGTATTAAAACACTCATGTGATACTATTGTCACACTCGGCTTCGCCTCATGTGATAAACCAACATTCGTGTTTTAATACCCCTTATTATACGTCAGTTGCATAAATAACTATTATCTATGGGCTTGTGTCGCCTGAAATAAGTAGTTTATTAATTTATTTCAGAGTCATGAATATAGAAGGCGGAAAAAGAGGCCGTGGACGACCACCAATGACTTGGCTACGAAAAATAAAAAAATATATCGAGCAACACAACACAAGAGACAAAACCCACAACCATACGGTGTGGCGCAGAAGTACCAGGGGGGTTGACCCCAAATAAATAGCCAGGAGAAAGAAGAAGACTAGGAGAAAATCGCTTTTGAATCTTGCTTTAGTAAAGGTATGTGTGGCCATGACTGTACGTACGTTAATTTATTACTAGCTGCGCACCGCGGTTTTACCTGCGTAGACCAGGTTAAAAAGTAGCCTATGTGTTAGTCCAGGTTATAAGCTATCTACATACCAAATTTCATTCATATCGGTCCAGCCGTTTGAGCATGAAAAAGTAACAAACATACAAACACACACACTCACAAACTTTCGCCTTTATAACACTAGTGTGACTAGTTTTTGCCAGTGACTTCACCCGCGTATTGTCGGAAATTATCCCACGGGGAACCGTACATTTTGCCGGGATAAAAGTGGCCAATGTGCTATTCCAGACTATAATCTATCTCTGTGCCAAATTTCATTCAAATCCGTTTAGCCGTTTCTTTGCCCCTTATGTAAGGGGAAAAGAGATAACATTACGTTTTATAAGTTTTAAGTACACTGGATCTTTATTGGCAAGGAAATTATGTGGTACTAGGCCCTTTGTACACGGGACGGTCTGACGACCATACCTACACACGGCGAATAAATCGTACATGGCAAGAAAAACGTGCGTATACAAAGGGCCTTACGGTTACGCCGGTGTTTAATTCAATAGAAAATGTTCTTCAACCATAAACCTTTCTTCCAATCGTGGTTATTATTGGTTATATTGATTTCCATCAACCGTTCATTATGTACTTAAGATAATTGAGAATAGAAGACGAAAAAAAATTATCACGACCCAAGATCAATCTTAAAATATTAAGAAAGTCTTTTCATTCCAATCGCCCAATAACGGCTCTCTTTTCAATACAAAAACGGATCACAGATGTTGAAAAACGTTTAATCCGCCCACAAATTCCTCGTCGTAGTCACAAGTAAATATTTTATTAGTAGAGTACCCTTTCATAGCATATGGGTTTGCTTTCATATATCAAATATAAAAGCTTTTATCCGATTAATATTTGTCGTGGCTATATTTGGTTCGTAAAGTCTCGTTCATACCGTGACATATTTTGACAAGATGTGTGACGGTTTGTTGAGTCACTCGTTGACATGTTTGATATCGATATTGACTTCTTGAGCTATTGCTCGCGTATGCTCACGGCTCGACTCGCATCCAAGCGGAACTAATTTATTTACCTGGATAAAATTATCTTTCCTGCATTCACAATAAAATTTACTTCCCAATCATGTAACGAGTTTTTGGAAAAATTACACCTACACATACAGTACAGTTTGCGCTAACACTTCAATTGTTTTTTGTCTTTTTCATAGTAGCAGTCATTTTATAATAAACTTAATTTAAACTACTATAAAGTTGAGAATAATTTGTCAATGTGGAAATATCAATTCAGGAATAAGGAATTTAAAAGACCTAACAATGTCATAATAATGATCCTAATCCGTTCAGATCTATAAAGCGTAACAAAAATTCAAACATCTTGACATACTTTTTACATTTTTTGACCTTAGGTGTGCCTTAATTATAGTGGACCTCAAGATAATGCTAGCCTTTTTGAGCCCAATATTACGAGGATATATTGTTTACATTTCGTTAATTACTTACACAAATGAACTTCAATCCACTGGGTGCCATATCCGTGCTCATGATTGCTTCGTGCAGCTCACGGCTTCGATGGAAACGTTGCGGAAATTGTCGCGGCCCGATTGCGATACAATTTCCCGATACAAATGTAGCCACGTGTGAACTAGGCTTTAGAGTTGCTATATTTTTATCTGTGAATTCATTCATTTGGAACTCGTTTTTAGGCACACATTCCCCACAAGTAAATATTTCTGTAAGGTTTTGGTCAGTTCATACGTGGGACGTAATGGGGACGACAGGGCGACCCAATCCTATAAGTAAGCACACATACTAATGATGTCCAGTATTCAAAATAAACACTTATTTTGTATCAACTATCGATGCAACAGCGACTGGAAACGAGAATGCACTCGTTTTACGGCACAAAAGATTTTTTCTCGAAGTTTAAATTGTAGTATAATGTATTCGAAGCTAGTAAAAAGGCAAATATTGATTGAATTGTTTTGCTATTTTTTCTACCAATCTTGCGTTATTAGTGTTTGATTTAAATTGCTTGAAAGTCATGTTCTACATTATTTGTTTTGTACAAAATAGTTATCTGTATAAATTAAACCTCGGGGCGTAACGGGGACATCTGCATCTGGTTAGACTGGAAGCCGACCCCAACATAGTTGGTAAAAGGCTAGGCAGATGGATGGCCTAATTATTACAAAATTAAAACCCACCATTCCTAATGCTACTCAAACGTCTCATAATTGTATATAATATTATCAAAGGCATTTCCCTTTTTCCTACATTACAGCCTAATTAACTTTATATTTTCATAATCAAGTTTGTACTCAAATTAAATTGTGATGAGATAAAATTAATTGAAGATTTTGATGTTTAATAACTTTGTTAGTAGCCGCGAAATTTGCTTGAAAATTGCGAAACATTGAATAAGTTGTGGTATCCACAAATTGCGCGTGATTTAAGTATATTAAGACAAAATTTATTGGAGTGTAAAATTTAATGTATTTTCTTGACAGCTGTTTTAATTTCGATGCACATGATTTTTTTATCAAAAAAAAAACTAAAAAACGTAAACAAAATGAGAAAATTAGCTTTCATTTTAGTATATTCAACTCAGCTTTAGAATACCTTTTTTATAAGTTGAACAACTTGAGCAACCACGCTCAGCACAGATCATGCCTATATAGTATTTAAAAAAAAATAAAACATCATAAACCAACATCTCATTACAACCAAATTAAAATTCCATTGAGCTCAAACGACAAAAAGAGACCAAGCTTTTTTTTTGCAATTCATCTCTTCATAGACATTACTGGTAGCAAAGACCGGACAACCTTATCCCGGATCAGCTGTGTATCGCCTCTTTAATCAACAAGGTAAGGGATTACTTCGAGCATTTTTTTAACCCATAGATAATTATGATAACTGGATGATTCCGCAAAGATTACTAAGAGTGGGTAGGTACTTTTGGGTAAGCAAGAAATTCTGCGACACACGGCCGATTATACCATACAACATTTACAAATATTTTATTCGAAAGGATTTAGAATCCTTTGAATCCCAAATCCACTTATGCCAAATTGAAATGAGGGTACAAAAGAACGCAGGTAGGCTTAAAAAAACGTTTTCCCCTTTTTATCACATTTGAGGAAATTGAATTGAACGCCTGTGGTAACCTTTCCAAAGGGACAAGTCCCAAAAGATTAGGAGTTAGGGGATATTAATTTATTTAAGGGTAGGTTTATGAAAATCTAGATCTTAGCAGAACAGAATGGTATACCTAACTGCCTGATTTTCGTTACCGACTTTTATAAGTTAAGGAGGAAACGCCAATTTATTTATTCACTAGCACTTCCCACGCAGCTTCGCTCGCATGGATGTCGGAAAATAACCCACGGAAACAAAAGTCCTTCCTTATTCCTTGTTTACATTATAAAGGAAACCTCTGTTAAAATTTCAGCTTTCTAAAGAGAGAAAGAAAGAAAGAAAAAGTATTTATTGTGACTCGCACAGAACTAAAACTAAAACAAAAAATAAAAGTTGAAAACAAAAGTGAAACAAAATATATAAAAAAAATAAAAATAAGTAATTAAAAAACAAAAAGTCCT
The DNA here is from genome assembly GCA_905163495.3 of Cosmia trapezina. NCBI lineage: Eukaryota > Metazoa > Arthropoda > Insecta > Lepidoptera > Noctuidae > Cosmia > Cosmia trapezina. The sequence continues at coordinate 7,918,607 of LR991022.1, read as the reverse complement.
GTACGAGGCCAAAAGGTCCCATCTCAGCATGATGCTGCGGCACTTAACATGAGTGTCGCAGCGCTGGTATTCTGATAGGGCCCGCTGTGATGTCACGGGCAGATATACAAAAATACATGAATAATTATAAATTGATACAAATAGATAAATATAAAACGTTACAAACAAAAATAATAAATATTTAAAAAAAAAACAACTTAATTCAGTCCGCGTGTGAGCGCCCCGCGTTACCACATTACTTGTCTACCCATAAAGTATCTGTGGCATTACAATACTACTTATAATCTGTGGGCACAGTTATGACAAGCAAAGCATAGACTACTATTACAAAGAAACGCGAGTGCGAGTGCGCTCACGACGCTTATCAACACAAAATAAATAAATGTAAAACATGACGGCTGTGTAGCGTAAACAATAATTAATATCTTGAAGTAGAATATACAATAAAAAATTAGTGTTACGTGGTAATTATTAACGGCATTGAAGGTAGGTCCAATGGTTTGGCTGAGCGAGTCAGTCAATCAGTCAGGACTTTTCTGTTTTTAGCTTCTGACAGCGGCTTCCCCTGCGTGGATGTCGGAAAATAACCCACGGGAACTTACTACCGGGAATTCCTTCCTTATTCCTCTTGTCTACATTATAAAGGGAACCTCTGTGCAAAATTTCAGCTTTCTAGGTTCAAGGGTTTGGGCTGGGCGTTGATAAGTCAGTCAGTCAGTCAGGACTTTCTTGTTCATATATCCAGCGGCTTCCCCCTCGTGGATGTCGGAAAATAACCCACGGGAACTTACTGCCGGGAATTCCTTCCTTATTCCTCTTGTCTACATTATAAAGGGAACCTTTGTGCAAAATTTCAGCTTTCTAGGTCCAAGAGTTTGGGCTGGCCGTTGATGAGTCAGTTTATCAGTCAGTCAGTCAGTCAGGACTTCTCGTTTTATTTATATAGATAAGTTAAGAAGAAGATTTTTATTAGGTTCTCTCAGGTAAGTCCCAGAAGTAAACAACATCTAAGACTCAGTTGCATGAAAAATTTTTAGTTTGCCAGTTAGAGCAAAGGTTTAAGCACTATGGCTTTAAAAAATATGTATTAATCACCACGATTACTCACTGCGTGTTTTGGTATTAGATTTCGTATACCTATTTCCTACTATGTGTTAGTGTCTTAAAAATCGATATAAACTGTGCCTCTCTGATACATTTGGGATGCATTAAAATTTGGTACCTATCCCAAATGTATTAGAGAGGTGCAACTTCCCAGTTTTCACTCTCTGTGTGTATAATCAGATGTAATTCAGATCTAAATCCTATTAAAATCAAGCCTACTCAGTCTCTGTGAGTGGTTTTTAATCTCGGGGACCTTTTTCGTGAGATTGAACAAAGCTGCGCCCAAATTAAGTTGTTATTGTTGAGATTTGTGTGGTTCCTAGCAAAAAGTCTTATCTATTGTTTTCGTTCAGAAAGGGAAACCAAAAAAGGAATGGTGTTATTGAATAGAACCTTCGCTATTGTTTTTACTAATACCCACTAAAATGGCGCCCGATTAGAAATGGGCGGACATAATTAGATTAGCAATAGGGTCACGTTTCTCCAACTTGCTTCACATTCGTTTGGGGTTTTGTTTTTCTAAATGGTGGCTGGTTTTTCTAGGTTGATGGCTTTTTCTTTCCGGATCCGTGATACAACGTTAGTCTATCGGTTTGGGTAATGAAATAAAGGTAAACAAAAAAAAACATTATCATGCTAAGACACAGTTGTACTCTTCAATTTAGCAACTTTTTAATTCGTTGTATAACGTTGCTAAATTGAAGAGTACAACTGCGTCGTAGCATGACCACTGAAATGACAGTATGTTTAGTCGGTTAACCAGACACGTGGTTTTTTTTGTTTACCTTTATTTAATGACCTAAACCGATGGAGTATGGATTACTTTGGCCCAGCAGGTGACCACGTCGATTGCGGCTTCAAAATCGTTCTTTACGTCCTCAAAGTTGCAGGAGTAGGGATACTTTGAATACTCGAACAAGTGGGCGATCGTCTGCTTAGGATCACCACACTCACACTGGAAGGACCTATATGATCTTCCATTTTGGCAGACTATGTTTACAGCCCATTGTACGTATGTACTGAACCCTTAATATAAAACCACTTACCAATAGGAGCTGGACCACCAAGCCAGCCAGGTGCCCATCCTGCTCCCAGCCCCTTCCTCTGCCTCGCCAGGAGTTGTATCGTCAGCGCGTACGTCAGCAGCATCACCATCAGAGGGATGTAGAATGAGATGATGGACCCGATGGCCTTGTATTGGTTGTCTGGAATCTGGCATGAGCCTTGAATGAGGACTGAGTCTGCATCCTGTGGGAGAGAAGAGAGTTTTAGAATTTAAGGTGCGGTATTAGCTCAATATTTACAAAAATTGGTTTCTTGGATTGTCGAGTATGACGTAACGCAATGAAACTATCCGACTCAAAAAATACAGTGGACAGAGAAGGATTTAAAGAAAAATTTTAACCAAATAGAATAGTAAAAAATAGTTTGATACTCCCAATAAAAAATTTGGAAGTTGCTCCACAAAAATAAACTTTGGCGTCGATCATCTCTGTATTTTCAGCGATAACGACGTTCTTTTGTTTAAGAATTAAATAGAATTAGCATTTTTTTTTAACTTTAACCGGACAATTATTTAATTTATTGTTTATATTCTGAATAATCTAAAGAAAACCGGGAAAATAAATGCACATTCGCAGCTTAGTCACATTTCGGCAACACATTAGTATTATTTTCAATTTTCAACCCTATTTCAAGCCAGCTAATGGTGACAATAGATTACGCGGTTGTGTGCCGTTTAAAATCGTAGTCAGTCCGCGCCTTAAGGTAAGATTCCGAAGTGTATTTTTAGTGACAGGTTGTATAACATTCGGTTTCGGAATTGAGAATTTGTAAGCCGTTGGTACCCGGCTGTCATTCGTAGGTCTTTGACAGCCGTTACGGGTCGTCAGAAGCCCGAAAGTCTGACAACCAGTCTTACTAAGGGGTATTGTATTATCCAGTTACTGAGTTGTGGAGATCAGATAGGCAGTCGCTCCATATAAAATAAAGGTATTCAGCTTCAACTGGTTACACTGGAAGCCGAGCCCAATATAGTTGGGAAAAGGCTAGGCAGATTGATTTGAGGTGGTGTTTAAATAAATAATAAATAAATAATAAATAAATAATAAATAAATAAATATCCTTGGACATTTCACACAACGCCATCTAGTCCCAAGCTAAGCAACCTAATGCTTGTGTTATGGTAACGAGATGGCTGATAAACTACTTATATACATTTTTTTTTGTAAATACATACATATTATAGATAGAAAAACACCCAGACTCGGAACAAATACTTGTAGGTCGTACAAATATTTGTTCCGTGCGGGAATCGAACCCGCGACATGCTGCGCAGCAGTCAATCGCTCAACCACTGCGCCAACCGTGTCGTCGAATATTCCCCAGTCAGGGAAGACTTATCGCGAGGAGCTCTATAATTTATTTTAGTCCTTAAATATGTCTGCAGACTGATTCTATGCTCTAAAAATAATCCCCTTAATCGAATTTTAAAATACCCAGGTAAAGAGTGCGAATGCCTTTGAAAAAATCCTAGTGAGTTTCAGGTAAGTATCTATGACTTCTACCACTTGAGCTTAGTTCTAACAAAATGAACCAACCCACAATATCTCGACAATTTAGCGAATCTCCTCAAATTATTCCAAGATTCCATTATGTGGTATAATTATTACTACCCGGAAAAAATAGCCCGTTAAGATGTATATAAAGTTACGTATCGTAAGTCACTACAATTACTTCAGAAAATGCCGGCAAATTTTGATGTGGGTTTGTTCATTTTGGCAAAACTAAGCTCAATTATATTCTACACTAGCAATTTATGAGGCAAAAGCTTATTCCGTCTAATTCTACTTATAAATATTAACGTTCAGTAGATTATTTTCTCCGCTACCTACCAATATAAATGCTTATTGCTCAATCTAGATCGGGAGATCGCTTTGGGTGATATAATCATAACATTTTATTGTTATTGTTACTTTACTTCGAAACGGCTAACATTTTAATATCGTTACGAAAATAAACCGATATTTTATAATAACGATAATGTGTGTGTTTATTCTTGAATATTTTTTTTATGTTTGAGAAGTAAATGAACGGTAACGTTTATTTATTCGTTCAGTTGTTTGATGATAATTATCTTAATATCAATCAATCTGCTTAGCCTTTTCCCAACTCTGTTGGGGTCGGCTTCCAGTCTAACCGAATGCAACTGAATACTAGTATTTTGCATGGAGCGACTGCCTATCTGACCTCCACAGCCCAGTAACTGGGTAATACGATACCCCCTGGTAAAACTGGTTGACAGGGCTTCTGACGACCCGTAACGACTGTCAAAGATCCACGAATGACAGCCGGGACCAAACGGCTTAACGTGCTTTCCGAGGCACGGAGGAGTCTCGGTATGTAAAGATGGTCACTAATCCACGAACCAAACCCGGCAAAGTAGGCTTTACCTGATGGATCGACCCATGCGGCTGTTAGTACTTAGCCACGAGCTCCTCCTATTATCTTAATAATGTTGGTATGTTATAATTTAGAGTTATTTGACACTTCCACAAAAAAAATAGTACATTTTGATACAAGTGGAGAACGTTTGTTATTGCATTCGAGGCGGAATTAACACCCGAGCCGTAGGTTGTTTTTGAGCCGAGAACTGCAATAACAAATGTCCATGAGTATCAAACGATGTTTTTCAATACACTTTTGAAGAAATAAAATAAAATAACGGAAAATATTTTTGTCATGAATTAACTATTAGGAAACTATGATTTAAATTTTCTTTTTTTTCCGCGCTTTGCTTTCGCCAGATTGAAGGAGAAGCAAAGGTAATATATATAAGCAGCCTAATATGAAAAATAGAAACTTCAAATATTTTTGAGTTTAGAACACAAATAAATGTTAATTTGTTCATAAACGTTTTTTTTATTGTAATAATCATAGTTTTTGATGATATTATATTTATATTATTTAAATATTCAAAAAATATTAACGCCGTAAAGATGCATATCTCTTTGCTGAAATTAAAAAAACATTCACCTCCGAATAGAGAGTTGTGAATAGAGGCATTGAACCAATTTGGACTAAGTATGGGTATAAGTTATCTGGGGCAATTTTTATTCCCGCACACGGGTGGAAAATGAAAAATCGCACGCGTGTGACATACATTGCATCGTGAACCTAATCGTAATGCGATATGAACCAGTTTTCGAGGAAGTGTATTGAAAAAAAAAATGGCAGCATATTTGCTAGGAAAAGTTATCAGGCATGGATCTCTTTTGGAAAATAACCTGCCTACTGTAAGTTTGTAACTAACCTATATAACGTACAACTTCTTTTTTTAATTTTCTTATCTGCCCCCCAAAAGTGGCTCAATAATAAAAATTCATTGTCATGTTACACGTCCGTGGTTGGGTCACAGAAATTCATGTGTACCAAGTTTCAACTTAATCGGTACATTAGATTTGCACCAAATTGACTGTGAGACGGACAAACAGACAGACACGAGATGATTCTAGGTTCCGTTTTTTCCTTTTGAAGTACGGAACCCTAAAAACGCGATCGCTATCATAAAACAGAATTATTTACATATACAAGACACATTATTTCACACCTTCCATCTTTCCCTCAAAATTCTACCCTATCAACTGTAACCAAAACTTAAAATCCCTTAGCAGCAACAGGAAGATTCAATTAATTAATTTCAATCATTACAATTTCAATTGCTAATCGTGGAGCATTAACAATAGATCGTAACTCAGTGTCAGGACTATTTATCTGTTAAGGGGATGCGCCGCGTTATCGTCCTATCTTTACAAATTAATTACACTATGTAGTTTAACGTATTATATATTTTTCAAATCATGAACACTTCTTGTTTAGATGTGGTCTTCAGTTTAAAATCATCAAAAGACGGTTAACGTTGCCGTAACACTTAATTGTAGCGCTTTATCTGTGAGCTATTATTAGACTAAGAAGTTCAGGGACAAAAGGGCTATTAGGTGAGCGAGTGTTTACTAAGTAAAAATACCTGTATTAGTTAGGCAGACTCTGCACTGCACTGCCAGAATAGCTATTTATTTCGTGACTAGCAACCAGCCCCTGCTTCGCACGCTTTCTACGAATAAAATAAATATTGAGATTTCTCTATTATATTTAAGTTTAAGGCGAATAGTGCCGCCAACTAGCGCTACCATTGAAAAAAAAATCATGTCTGGAGATTATGGAACATTTTGAAATTACTTATGCTCACATTTTTAGTTAGATGAGGTAGGTCAGGTGATTTTAAAAAAATCAACACTAAACCTGCCGCTATTGGCGTTAACTGCTAAGGCTTCGAACCTAGGAGGTTAAGTGTTGAATTTTTTGTAACAAAAAATTCTACCTTATCTGACTAAAAATATGAGCATAGGAAATTTCAAAATGTTCCATATCTGTAGAGTCATGATTTTTATCTCTATGTTGGCGCTACCAAACTGAACCCTTCTATATGTGTAGTCCGACTCGCACTTGGCTGGTTTTTTTAAATAATAAATCATATATTTCAACCCGTCGCACGCCAATTAGCAGACACAATACATTTTTAGGGTTCCGTACCAAAATGGTAAAAAAGGAACCCTTATGGTGTGACTCAGTCTGTCTGTCTGTCACAGCTAGATATCTCAAGAACTACTAATGCTATAAACTTGAAATTTAGAATAGTTTTAGACGACGTTTACCCAACTATTTTGCAAATAAGAAAGAAATAAAAATATTGATATTTTTTTTGCAACAGGGACTGAAAGGGGGTCTTAAAAAATTAAAATGGTTTTACTAGGGCATGTGGGGTATCATATGAAAGAGCGCTGTTTGTACATTCTCAAACTATTTTTTATTTTTTTAAGCCACATGGTTTTCGACGTTTGAAGAAAAATTAAAAAAAAAATACCGTTCCACCCACCCTATTCTCCGAAGTTTGCAAAGATAAAAATCTGAAATTATTCTATGTGATAGAAGTTTATGTAAAGATTACAGGAAAAATAAAACGATAAAAGTAGCACACTTTTTCAGAAATCGGAACGGAGCCCTCGGTGCGCGAGTCCGACTCGCTCTTGACCGGTTTTTTAATTGTTATCTGAACACCTGGGTATGTAATTGACGTTTAAAGAGTTAATAAAAGGATCCAACACTCAGCCATACTTCTAGTTATAAGTTTGTACACAAAATAATAACAATTTAATGATCGCCTGTTGCATAGCCCGAAGCATAAAGCGTCTTTATTCCTAGTAATAATTGAACAGGTTTTAATTGAACAGAAAACCCACTATATATAAATGAACTCACACTCGACGTCTGGCTACAATTTAATTGTAATCGGATCCCATTTCAATTGATTGATAGTTGAAACAAACGCGCCTAAGAAACTTTATCAATTAATTGATCAACAGTCATCAATCACAAAGAAGTTTCAATTTAATTGATCTTTTATCATTTAATGCACCAGGCTAAGATTAATAGGTTGTAAATAAATGAAAATATTGGAGGATAAAGATTGGAAAAGTTGGTAATCGTTCACTGAAGTGTAATTGAGTATTATACTTGCGATTAAGTCGCAATTAATTGAAACTTGATTTCAATTAGTTTTGAATGCCATTGACCAATTATATTTACAAACTCTTGTAAGATTTTGTTTTAAACTATTTTAGCGCATTGATATTGAAAGAGATAAGTGCCTGCTTAATTTTCAGATAAATTGACTGTTTAATTTTCTGTGGTAGTAGTTGTTTCAATCAAGTTAAAAGATTACAAAACATTCGGAATAAATTTTCTATATTTATTGAGACTAATCGTTAATTAAAATAGTTTACACCATATTATCTCATATCCCGTTCTAAAAAGTTTTAAGTATTCCAAAAAAAGTTATTCGAAGCAACGTTAGCTTTAAAAGATAAATCAATATTTTTCTCGAAGATTATAAGATATTACTTTGGGTACCTCATAAGGACATGGGTCTATAACAGAGCCCCTTAGAAGAGTTATGTCTAATATGATGTGAAATTAACCTGGGATACTTTCATTCTTCGTATATAATGTTTTGGATATAGCATCGAACAGATTTTCTAGTATTTCTAAAATTATTATAATTGTATAACTTTTGTACAATGAAAAGTGTAAAAAAAACAACATTCAAAATGTTGTTTTTTTACACTTTTCTTGACTTTTTGTCCGTTCTTCTCCATAGAAACCTACTACGAATTGACATGGGAAATTAGCAGCATCTTTCTAACTAACCGACTCCTTAACCATTCAAAATTGCATGTACAGTAACAGCCAGAAGTCGACTAGCAATCTCACAAAACCATGGCATAGCAATATTAGTTTACTTATGACCTTCTTCGGCGCCGCAGCCCGTATAGGTATAAGCGCCGCAGCCCGTATAGCGCAGGCGATAATGGTCATTGCGGTGTAAGTGGACTTCTGGCCGTTTACTGTACCTAAGTGCCTTATATGAAATAAATGCTTTGCTTTCAATTTGAGTAAAAAGTTTTATAGTTTGTAATAAAAAACTGATGGTTCTATACTAAATATGCTCTCTCAACTAGCATGACTCACCATTTTCACCGATAACTATAACCCGTAGTTATGAATGTTTAGAGGCATGAGGAACAGGGTTTAAACTTCACTCATCCTCTATTGAAAAGGGAGGATCCTCCGACCAGACGGGTGTTGTGCCTGGTGGGCTACTGCCCGACGGTTGATGTCGGGACGTTGTATATATGCTAATCGCGTGGTAAACTCTAATTGCGCGATGCAGGCTTGCGTGACGTCATGTCATTGATTCGTAGTTCATATGTGGCGATGTAGATGCCGCCACATCACTCCCCTCCGGAGACCGGAGGTAGATAGTGGGCTGAGTCGTGTATCTTGCGATGCTTGCCAGTGCCAGTTGTGGTTCCAGTGAGTCGGAACCGGGTGCCGCATAGTTCACGGTGAGTCGGAACTGTCTGCGGTGATACCCCAGTGAGTCGGGGTGGCGCTGCGTTATGCTCCAGTGAGTCGGAGTGTACAGCGCTGGGTTGAGGCTGAAGGTGATGACCAGGAATGCGCGTCCCCTGCATGCTGGTGGTCAGGATACCTGTTGAAGCCGTGGATGCTGGCTGGCTGTGTGACTCGCCGCTCGAAAGCTTGAGGAAGTGATGCTGATGACGTCACGCTGATGTAGTTGCACGAAGGTTGCGCTGACGTTCATGCTCGGGGTCACCAGTTTAGAGGCATGAGGAACAGGGTGTAAAGTTCACTCATCCTCTATTGAAAAGGACCAGACGGGTGTTGTGTCTGGTGGGCTACTGCCCGACGGTTGATGTCGGGACGTTGTATATATGCTAATCGCGTGGTAAACTCTAATTGCGCGATGCAGGTTTGCGTGACGTCATGTCATTGATTCGTAGTTCATATGTGGCGATGTAGATGCCGCCACAAATGTAAGTCCCAAAACTGAATTTTAAAACAATATACGAATTGATGACACTGTTCTGTACCTAGTACATTTTAAATTAAAATATAATATGGATGGTTAATTGTTTGAGTAATGGATAAATTTATAATTATTTGATGTTTACGAAATAACCTACCTATTTATACTTGTACGTCGTCAAGGCAGAACATGACTGTGAAATAATTTTATTGTAACATCTTGCATGCCATGTATGTGATATCATCTTTAAATAAGACGGATATTATTTAAATGCTTGTGTTTACACGCCTACCAGAAAAGTATCTATTTCACTACCAAAAAATTCGAAATACCTGCCAAAACGGATAAATGCTCACCAAAATTAAAACCATTTTATTGTGAAATTATAACTTTAGAAAACTGACAGCAGGTCGATGGAGGTGCCCCTGTCGTCGACAGTCTAGGGTTAGGGTTTTCGTCAGCAGGTCAACGCAGATTTGGTGAGCATTTAATTTTTTTGGTAGTAATTATATTTAATCCCATAATTAAAAAAAAACATTAATTTACTCACTAGGAGAATCTATTTCAACAACAAAAAAATCAAAAGACAAAAATCTCTATGGACCCACTTCACCTTTTATCAAAGCAAATGAGTATATTCCTCAACGAACCGTCGGATGAACTTGCAGCTAAATGAAAATCAATTTCGCTCCAAAAATAACGGTTTTTAATTTCACGGTACATGCGTTATCAATGAGTTATATAATCCCTCCATACTCTTTTGGGACGAAAAATTGAAAGAGCACTGGCCTTATAAATTATATGTTTTTGTAGATTTTCTTCTCTTCTTATTAGCGTTATCTACATTATGTCGAAACTATGAGAATCGAATGGATACCCAACAAAAAAATGGGCGCATTTTTTTGAAGAACACAAATACAAATAGTTAATTTCTTTCACAAGTTTTGTACTACATAACTAGTGATATAAGTGTCTTTTTAAGTAAATAAATGCCTGTATTAGGATACTCCACTCTTCCGCAACTTAGATTTACGTAATGTACAGTGGGCTGTAGCCCAGTTGTATTAAAATTTTTATCTACACCCATGCTATAAATCCTGTATAAAAGTTTCGTGTGATAAACCCACATTCGTGTTTTAATACCCCTTATTATACAACAGTTGCATAAATAACTATAATACAACTGGGTACCCAATTGATGCAGCCCAGTGTACATAAACATACAAGAGAAAGTAATGTAAATTAAATTAATACAAAAGAAAATTACTGAAGACTAATATTTTATAACAGCTTATTCAAATGAGTGTGTTTTGTGTATGTTTTATGTGAATAAAATTGTGTATGAAAATAGATTATTATTAATGCAGCTAGTTTAGTTAATCATATTTTACAGACCACTTTTAATATTTAGGTAGGTACTGCTGTTTTTCCCATTCACAACCAAAAGCTTATTATGTAGGTACATATAATACAACAGGAATCAATTTAAGCTCCACAATGGAGTGGTCTTTAATTTCACGGTGGACGATCACTGGCTCGCGTCACATACGATGTACCACGGTACAATGGATAAGGGCATTCGTGTTATGGGGTACAATTTTTGAGGTTAATATTATTTAAAAAACTTAAAAACATTGAATTTCTACAACGTACCGAGTGTAAAAACTTCACAAGATAGGTACTTAGGTGATTAAGAATGTCATAGGTAATTTTGATAGTATTTTGTAAATATTTTTAGGGTTCCATACCTCAAAAGGAAAAAACAGAACCCTTTTAGGATCACTTCTTTGTCCATCTGTCTGTCAGTCAGTCTGTCAAGACTCTTTTTCTCAGTAACGAGGTATCAATTTGAAATTAATATCAAATACGTAGGTCTATGGTCCCTTGGAGTTCTAAAAAAATCAAGCTTCTAAGTCAAAGCAATAAAAAATATGGCCATTTATGCGACATATTTTTTTAATTGCGCAATTAAGTATATCAAAACATATAGGGTACTTCCTGTTGTCCTAGAATGATGAGAATCGACAAGAAGCAAGGTATCACAGCACAAGTAAAGGTAAAAGTTAAAAAAAAAATCATTTGTTATTTTATCACATTTAAACATTTTTTTTTTGAGATTAATTCTTTTCAACTACGGAACTCTTTTATCAATTCCTCGCCTTGTTGTTTTGTTAGATAGTTTTTCAAAATGCAACAAGAAAAGAGTCAATCAGTAAATACTTGTATAGTCGAACACAGTAGCAGTGACCAAATGTGGTGATCACAGAACAGCCTTTTCTGCATGAGAAGAGGCAAACAGATATTACAGTGGTACCCAACTGATAAGGCGCGTCGTGAATCTTCATTCGCACAGAAAAGAAAGTATGGCCCCGAAGATTAACGAAAGAATGCCAAAACTTACAATCAACCTTAGATCACTACTTTAAGGTTCATAATAAATACATTGCAGCTGTTAGTTCCGTCTCACTCACAAGTATGGCGGCTGACTAACATACCACGGGGCGCGAGCTAACATGGCGGCAGCTGCCGACCAATAGCGGTACAGGAAAATGGAGCGCGGTGCGTGGAGCGTGCCGATTGGTCAATAGCATTTCCCGCGCTTTGAAAATTCATCTTCTGCGCACGAACATCGATAAGCCATATAAGTTGGTTACTACTGTGTCTCCAAGTTAAGTCTGTGAGATATCGTATTATTATTGACTTAAGACAATCAAAATTATATCATTCAGTCTCCACGACGACATTTCTTAATACTATTACTTCTCCAAAGATATAAATAAACAGGTACATAATACATTTGGGCATAATACGATCTTGTATAACAAAAAGACAATATCCTTAGAAACGATTTCGTATCAGACTTTTCCTTAAGAGGGAAAACTCTTAAGTAATACGAACGCCTCCCGTGAGTATACTTGACTCGGGACTCACGTATTTTTTTCAATTATTATGTACACAATTATTTTTTCTTCGAACGGTAGAGGAAAATGCCAGGAGGTTAACACGAGTTGGTGTTAAATCGGGTTTAATCTCAGAAGGTAAATTAAAATTAGACAACACATTTTGGGTGTTTCTTAATTGTTTACTAACATAGCATCCTTTCCCTTATCAAGGAATTACACATAATATCGAAACACAAATGTCTCATTAAGAAACAACTACAGTTTTTGTAGGGCATACAAATAAAAAATAACTGGTCAAGAGCGAGTCGGACTCGTGCACCGAGGGTTCCGTTCCGATTTCTGAAAAAGTGTGCTATTTGTAGACATCGTTTTATTATTCCTGTAATCCTTACATAAACTTCTATCACATAGAATAATTTCAGAACGGTATTTTTTTTTACATTTTTCATCAAAAGTCGAAAACTAGCCTAAAAAAAGAAAAAATGTTTGTGAATGTGCAAACAGCGCTCTTTCATTATGATATCACACATGCCCTAGCAAAGGTCTTAAAAATTCGACCTGGGGCTACCCACGTCGAATTTTTAAGACCGCCAGTCAGTCCAGTTCAGTCGTTGTTGCAAAAAAAACATATATATTTTTATTTCTTTCTTGTGTGCAAAATACTTGGGCAAACTTCATCTAATACTCTTCCAAATTTCAAGTTGATAACATAAATGCCTAGTTCTTGAGATATCCAGATATGACAGACGGAGAGACAGACTGAGTCGCCCGCCCATAAGGGTTCCTTTTTACCATTTTGGTACGGAATCCTAAAAAGTATATACTCAGGCCAACGATACGAGATAAGTACATAGAATTGCAACTTATACAAATATCAACTTTTATACAGTACTTATGTGGAGAAAATAAACGTTATTACTGTGTAACCATTTTACCCTTTTAACAGAACCAGAAAAACTCACAGCCATCATAATTGGTAAAATAATACCAAAGCGTATTATGGAAAAATACAATGATTTATGAAAGTCATTGTTTATTCCGACCCACAGTCTGCCGAGTTGTTTTTTTTAATGACTTAGTAAACCTACACCTTGTTTATTTTCCTAAATTACAGTTGCATGTTTATATTCACAATTTAATCCCCAAACCTACCCTTTTTGTTAATGTACTAACTTAGTATAATTTAAGAAAAAACATTAAATAAGAATGGTCCCAGAATAGTACCTTGGGGGCTCTAAACTTGTCTGAAAATTTTTATTCGAAATTAGAAAAATAGATCAAATGATACGTGAATTTTTCAAGGCTCGTTAACCAAAGCTTGATTATAATAATCTTTCAGTTTAAAATGCTAAATCTAAAATACTTTAAAGCTTCTACTCAAACTAATTTTCCATTGAATTTTTTTTCACAATGGGGTTTAATTTAAAAATGTCATTCTTCGCTAGAATAGAATGGCCACTGAAGTTTGATCTTGCTTAAAGAAGTTATTTGAACGAGTCTCTGCTATCCAATTTAGAAAATGACTCTGCAGTAAAATCTAGCTCAGTTTCCGTAGTAATTATACTGGAAAATTTTCTTTTGAGAGACTTTATATTGTCCGTGTGTAGTAAACTACACACGGACAATATTCATGTTCTTTAAAATAGATGCTTAGTAACTTTTAAAATAAAAATAAGTTCTACATAAATTTTGTTGACAGTCAAAAAATTAGAAGCAGAACTGTATTTAACCATTTATTTTTTAGGGATAAATTTATCCCAAAAACAAACTTAAAATTGTAGTTGATAAACATATTCTCCCCTACATTGATATACGCCAACGTTAGATTTGAAATTTTTGATGCCCTATGATTAAGATTATTTCCCATGATTTTTTATATTCTTGTAAATTTTATTAGTATTATTTTAAGGACCGATTTTTCAATCGTCAGATATTTTTATCTCGGGGAAAATGTTTGACGTTTTGACAGCTTTTGCATAGAAAATATGTCAAACCACCATATTTATTCCTCAAATAAAAGTTATCTGACGATTGAAAAATTGGCCCTTAGACTGCTAGCTTTTAAATTATGTAAATAAAATGTTAGATTAAAGTATGATACTAAGTTCTCATTCACTATGTTCTTACTTTTCTTCGAATAAATTATTCAAGTATTTGCAATCACGCTAGATTACCCGCATAAGTAGATAAACTTAGCTTTATTTGAATAAATTACATTCACATTAATGTCTGATGAAACGTTTGCAATACTTTTACTTTCGAAATATTTAAAGTGCTGAATTTTGGATTAAAATCTTCGCAGCTTTTTATGCGTAGGATTTTTTTAAGGTTTTCATAAAATCTGCCTATGAACACATTTTTGTTATTTAGTTTAAAGGAATAAAGCCGTAACACGGTTACTAACCGCAGTTTGCATGGTTTTTTTTTTCCTCAAAAAGAAAAAACGGAACCCTTATAGGATCACTTCGTTGTCTGTCTGTCTGACTGTCTGTCAGTCTGTTAAGACTCTTTTTCTCAGGAACACGTGGAGATATCAAGTTGAAATTAATATCAAATACGGTCTATGGTCCCTACGAGTTTAAATACCATCAGCTATATGCCGTCAAAATCGGTGAAAATTCGTTTGGCAAGTTTCCTAGCTTGACTCAAAGTACCATTTTTTTAATTGGACTGCGCTTTAAAATTCTTGTATACAAACTTTAACATCCCTAAACCTAATTTGAGGCGTAGTTTTGAAAAACTAATAATGACAAACATTATTACTTACTTATGCAAGTATTTGTGCTAAGTTTCAAGTTCATTAACCAAATTAATAAGATTTTTCATATAAACTGTATCTCTGTTTTCACGAACACAGATACCTAAAGAATTTCAAAAATCGTCTGTTATGTTTCCATAACTTGACTCAAACATTATTTACACCAATTTTAGAGTTAATCAAGCCCCCAATAAAATCCTCCGCTATAAAATTAACTTTTCACTCCTTAGGGGTAGATTTTTGGAAAACCCTAATACACGTTAGTCTTAATTTTTGGTCTCAAGTATAAAAACTGAGTTTTGAGTTAATCGGACCGCGTGTTAAAGTTCCTCCATACAAACTTTGACACCCCCAATCCCTCCTAAGGGGTAGTTTAGGAAAACTAAAAATGATAAACTTTATAATTTACTTAGATGAATATTCGTGCTAAGTTTCAAGTCTATTAACTCAAGGGATAGGATTTTTCATACAAACTTGCATCCTCTGTTTTACCCGCTTAGGGATGGAATTTCCAAAAATCCTTCCTTAGTGGATGTTTACACTATATAAGGTATCTATGTGCAAAATTTCAAGTCTCTAGGTCCATTGGTTTGGGCTGTGCGTTGGTATATTAGTCAGTGACTCAGTCAGGACTTTGATTTTTTTATATATATAATTTACCATGTTATTTTAAGACCACAGACTTCTTGTAGGTTTTCCTGTAATCTGCAGGTATAGAACTAATTTCTATATTTTTTTCTATATTTTAGGCTCAGTAGTTTCGGTGGTAAGGGGGGGGGAATGGTCAATTTTCGTCTATTTTCTTAAATAACTTTAAAACAATAAATTTTAAAATCATAAAAAAAAATATATTTAAGACCCTCATAGTAAGCCCTTTCATTTGATATGTCACTCGGTACAGTTTACAAGTTTTTTTTATTTTAATTTTCTTATTTTCCCCCTAAAAGTGACTCTCATATTCAAAATTCATATATTTACTTTAGCTGTACGTGTGTGGGTCACAGAAATCCATATGTGTACCAAATTTTAACTTAATCCGTCCATTAGATTCGGAGCAAATTGGCTGTGACAGACGGACAGACGGACAGACAGACAGACAGACAGACAGACAGACACACGAGTGATCCTATAAGGGTTCCGTTTTTTCCTTTTGAGGTACGGAACCCTAAAAAGTGTGAACTTCGCGAGCCCAATAGTTATTTATGCAAGTGTTTTAATAATCTAATTATGTACAGTTGCATAAAAGACTTTATCTACATCCATGTTATCAATCCTCTATAAAAGGTTCTGAAACAGTTTTTTGCAATACTAATACTCGTATCGAACATGGCGGCCGGCGTCATAGTATACGACGTGAATTCGAATAAGTTATTTTTTTAAATTACGACGCTGTTGTAGTGAAACGCGCGTGCATTACAATGTTCTTTTTTTGAAAACGAGTTGCATTATGAAATTCAGTACAACATTAAAACACCCGTTTGGATGCTATTATGGTTACCATGGTTACTATGACACTTACTGTTTTAATGTTGGCAATAAGCTAACTGTTTCAGAAACTTTTATAGAGGATTTATAGCATGGGTGTAGATAAAAAAATTTAGAGTTCCATGAATTAAAAAAAAGTGTTCATTATTAAAATCATTGGATCAGTTAAAAAAAAAACCGTAATATATTTTTCATAAGTCGTAATGTGTTTGACTAATATTATACTCGTACCTACGATTAAAATATTAACTACAATAATGTGTAACTGAAGTTGACACGGTGTCTTATCTTAGTTATGTGACCTTTCTAGATAAGTCACGTTCAACATCGTTTAATTTTAGACGAACACCTATTAATTAGGTAACATAATCAAGAGTTAATTATTTCAATAGAAATCCATTGTAAGTATAGCACTTGACGAAATTTTGGCAATTATATCGTCTGTAACGGTTTCAGCTAAATTAGAATACCTCAGACCAATCAAGAAACTAAGTAAAACTATTGCAATTAATTCATTTCAAAGAAATACAATTAATTTGATAGTTTTCGAGTAAAGATTAATCGAAATTCTGAAGTTATTTAGCTCTTTTTACCTTGCGGCTGAAATACTGATAAAATGACCTCTTCTAAAAGGTTCAAATATTTCACAGTTATTAAAAGTTTAAACCACCGTTCGAAGAAAATACTTAAAGGCGATGATTACTTTGTTAATAATTTGATGTTAAATGTCTAAGTTAAGGCGACGATAAGTGTCTTTTAATAATTTTAAACTGAAAACCTGTTAATGATTTAGAAAAAATATATGCTTTATTAAATTACAGCATTTTCTTAATAACTTAATAAATTTGAATATTTAAGATTATGTTTATGTTACATAGTGTAATTATTTTAATTTGTAAAGTTAAACGCAAAAACTATCAAGCGTATTTTTATGAAACCTTCACCATTTTAATGATGATTTAATTATTTCTTTTAATGTATGTATGTTACGTGTTTTAATATAATATATTTTGATTTGTGAGTAATAAATTTAACATTGTGTCTAATTTGGACAGCACTCCTTGATGGGCGAGTCCTATTACCGGTTGGACGTACGACGCGTTGCGTGAGATCAGTACAGAATACGAAAGCTAATCACTCAAGGCCACTGGCACTTATCTGCGTCTTAAATAGGTACTGCGGATAGTTATAGGTGCTTAGTTATCTTATAATAAATACATATATAAATAAATAAATAATAAAAACAAAAAACGATGATCAGAAACGTTGTAACTACCTATCCAATTTAAGTTTAATAATCTAAGTCATGTTAGTAAGTTCTACATAATTTATGCACGCCGTGACCAACCAAACCAGCACATGGGCGCCAGACGACCCCGTGTCTGGGGACCCTTGGTTCACACCAACCAATGGGTGGTTGGTTCCTTGGTTGGTTCTTGGTTTGGCTTGATTGGCACAGTTCTAACCTAACCTAACCCATTTCACACAGTCCACAATTTTTCGACGGTTTATAATCTTACGAAAATATATTATAAAGCCTATTTAAATAAAATTATAATCCAATCTCGCATGAACTTATTATTGCTCTTGGCATCTTGCTATTTTGTTAACGAAAAATTTGACAGCATAATCATCTAATTACAGCCTTGATTAG
The DNA here is from genome assembly GCA_905163495.3 of Cosmia trapezina. Classification (NCBI taxonomy): domain Eukaryota; kingdom Metazoa; phylum Arthropoda; class Insecta; order Lepidoptera; family Noctuidae; genus Cosmia; species Cosmia trapezina. The sequence continues at coordinate 7,900,254 of LR991022.1, read as the reverse complement.
GCTTTCGAAAACCTAGTATTATTAGAGCAAAATACATTAAATCAAACAAAGTCAGTCAAAGTCATCATTTATAATGACCAAAATAACTTACGATAACCAAAACTTGAGTCAAGTGTTTCTTAAGTTATCAGCAGTACTTGAGAATGTTTTTTTATATAGGTTCTTAACTTTGGTAGGGTTCTTAACTTTGTGGACTGTTTACTTCTTAAACTCTTCTCTCTTCTCTTTTTGTTGATAAGGTGTATTATACTTTACATAATTCAATACTTAAGTTCCCAATACAGTTTAAATAAAGCTGATCAGTTTGTGCCAACAGCTTGTTTCACATCTGGCTTAAATTCGGTGGATATTTCACGATGTAGTTGTCATATTGCCAATTGGCTGCCTCATATAATTATGTACAATATTCGCGTATGCCAATTATGTGGGAAATAACACTGTCGATAATAAAGAAGAATTAAGTAAAATTAGTAGTAGTATTTTTAAATACAATTAAGTAAATCTTTCATCAATCTGTTAATCTGCCTAGCCTTTTCCCAACTATGTTGGGGTCGGCTTCCAGTCTAACCGGATGTAGCTGAATACCAGTATTTTACATGCAGTGACTGCCTATTTAACCTCCACAATCCAGTTAGTGGTTAATACGATACCGATTGGTAAGACTGGTTGTTAGACTTTCGGGCTTCTGACAACCCGTAACGACTGTCAAAGATCCACGAATGACAGCCCGGACCAACAGCTTAACGTACGTTCCGAGGCGCGGAGGAGTCTCGGTATGAAAAGAGGGTCACCCGTCAACGGACCAACCCCAGCAAGCCTAGCTTAACCTGATGGATCGGTCCGTACGGCTGTTATTACTTAGCCACGAGCTCCTATGCTGACATGTTCACATTGGCAGTTTGTGTTTTACGGTCAGGCTTGTACCTACGTACAGAAGTGAATTGTATATTATTTCTCATACATATTAATAATGTTCTGTAGCTGAAATGGCCGGCCGCCACGTAAGTAAACTGTCTACTTGGTTAAAACGTGGAGAAGCTATAACAAATATTATCTTACGACTGTTTCTCTCTTCAACACAAAGACCCTAGTAAACTCAGCTCGATTCAATTCAAAATATTTTAATTTCCACATTCATGGTCCCAATTTAAGGTCACACATATTAACTCGGATAGGTATCGTCACCGAGTCGCCGCGGTTCGTGAGCTTGTCCCGAGGCGAGGCGATTACGTTACGATTCCGATTAGTGTGCGTTTCAGTAGAGAGTTTCATACAAAGAACACTGCACGGCTCGAGTTGATACGGTGACGATCCCCCTTTCCGAGTTCATATGTGAGCTATCGTTTCCTATGGAGAAAATCGGCTAAAACGTCAGCTATATTTATACTGATATAAAAGATTAAGAGGAGCTCGTGGTTAAGTAATAACAGTCGCTAGGGTCGATCCATCAGGTTAAGCTTCGCTTGCTGTGGTTGGTTCGTGGCGTGTGACCCTCTCTACATACCGAGACTCCTCCGTGCCTCGGAAAGCACGTTAAGCCGTTGGTCCCGGCTGTTATTCGTGGATCTTTGACAGTCTTTACGGGTCATCAAAAGCCCAAAAGTCTGACAGCCAATCTTACCAAGGAGTATCGTATTACCCAGTGGGTTGTGGAGGTGAAATAGGCAGTCGCTCCATATAAAATACTGGTATTCAGCTCCATCAGGTTAAACTGGAAGCTATTTTAGCTGGCTGATTTTATATTAGTAGTAGAGCTTACCTTAGAATACTTTAAAACCAGTGGAAGACATATGGCTGATGACAGGATCCAGACGAAGGCGATCTTCACTGTCACTCTCTTTCTCGTTTTGTTTCGTCCGAACCTCATTGGATATCGGAGAGAGAGATACCTGTTGGAAAAATATTATCAGTATTTTGTTGTTGTACAAGTTTCAATATTGTTGTGATTGCAAATCATAATTTTATTATTTATTCGTCATAAAATAATTATTGGTTTTTTTATGACCCGAGTTTTAAATAATGGTTCCGACTTTGAATTCGATCGAAAAACTAAGATTATCTAAAAAAACCTAACTAGTCTATTGGTTTTACTACATCTTCGATATAAGTCGTATCTACAATAGAGATCATTCATGGTCATCTTAATATCGGCCAAACAAAAAAAAGTTATATTCCATTAAGTATATTATTAGATTCCGAATGTTATTCTCTTCACTTTTCACTATGGAACCAAATTTGTAGGGCCATTCCCACGCTGTTATACGAGTTTGAAAAATACTACTTTCAGTATGTAAAGAATTAAAGAATAATAGTAAAAAAAAAATAAAAGAAAAACAGAAATGAATAGAGAAAAACGTATTCTTTCGGAAAACAGCATTTTTTTTGTTTGGTATTTTCACATTTAGCCGAACAATGGGCTCAATCTCAGAATACCAGATTCTCAAAATACCAGATTCTCAATATAACAGATTCTCAAAATACCAGATTCGCAATATATCAGATTTCGTACAGTCGAAATCAAAATATTAATCTTAATAAGTAAGTACCCCTGGTCCTGGGGTACTGGACCTTTGGCAGGCGTACGAGGGACCGAAGCCAACTTACAGATGCCCCTTAGATAATTTTAAATTAGGAGGAGACACCAACCGACGATTTTCCCTGTATGCACTATGCAAGCGCACCTAAGGACAACCCCCGCTTGGTGAGGACTATTGCAGAACATGGAAACAAAATTGGTTACCCTAGAACTATGGAAAGACTGTGGCCCCTGCCTGACCAATGTTTTATATACAATACACAGATAAAATGGCAGGGAGTGACTTGCACACTCAATAATGGGCCCCCGCAAACGGTCGCTAGCACAGTTTCGTAGTGACAAGAGGGCAACATGTCCCGAGGTGCTTATGAGGAGTAGAGAGGTATTCGGCGGCTGGTCGTCTCTTTTCTGCCAGGGCTTATTTTTACTTAATTTTATATTTTGACTTGTTTTTAAGTATTTTTTTTTTTTTTTACATTGTTCTCACATGTAGCAAGCAACAAAAATAATGTACCCAGGATGTTGTATTACCTTATCTTGATTTAAAAGAGTGTCCGTGGAGTTTCTTGTCCATTCTTCTCCACAGAGATCTACGTTTTGGAATGGGCAACTAGCTTCAACTTTCTGACTAGCTGACCGACTCTTTGACAGTTCAAAAGTGCGTGTAATTGGTTTAATTGAAATAAATTGAATTATTTAATTGAGTTTCAGTTTGAGCTATCAGGACAATCCCGGAATTAAGTGATTGTCAAGATCCTTACCAGCATATTACTGGAATACTAACTTCCTCCGACCACTTTTGCTTTTGCAAATCTCCACTCAAGCCAGCCATTAAAGGCAAAAAAGCGGTAGGAGCACTATTCCTCGTCAATGTTCACTCCAGCCGGCCAATAAAGGAAGGCCAGAAGTGAGGAACAAGACTTCTCCCCGGAGATAGGGTCCGTGGGGTCACTACTGCCCAACAGATCGCCACATGCTGTCCTGCGGGTTTCTGTATCTCTTAGTCTGACTCCTCATCCTAGACCTGTTCTGGCAAAATAAACTTTGCCGGCACAGACCCATAGTTCAAAGCGCGCAAGCCCCACCACGAAGTCAACGGAGAGATATAGCAATAGTATATCTATCTATATAAATAAAAAGAGAAGTCCTGACTGACTGACTCATCAACGCTCAGCCCAAACTCTTCAACCTAGAAAGCTGAAATTTTGCACAGAGGTTCCCTTTTTAATATAATAAGAAAGGATTTCCCGGTAGTTCGTTCCCGTGGGATATTTTCCGATATCCACGCGAGCGAAGCCGAGGGCAAAAGCTAGTTATTATTAAATCAAAAACTTTTGTGAGAACCGTTAGTTTATAATCTATCAGTATTATTCCCGATACGAATTGGCGTTGTTTCAGACAAAAGGAATGCGATCCTTTTGGATGCGAATAACAAAATATTAAGGGGTGCCAGTCATACACATATGTAAACCTGATAGTATTCTAGTTGTAATAGACGGCTGCATCTTTACTGTGGCTGCATGGACGAGGCATGAAACAAATACTTTTATTGCGAACATCTCGTGTGCAAATTCAAAGGACGTGAGATTGCCAGAACGCATTGTAATTTTTCTTTTGGTTGACCACTATTTGTTTTGAATCAAATGACATCTTTACTTACTGTTTTTCACGATTTATTGTGTAAAATAAATACAGCTACACATAATTTGATGTTTTTTTTTCTTTATTTTTAGTACATATGTGATGTACATAATTGCCTGAAACAAATTTTGTGTTTAACTGTACTTCTGGTATATTGCGAATCTGGTATTTTGAGAATCTGTTATATTGAGAATCTGGTATTTTGAGAATCTGGTATTCTGAGATAGAGCCGAACAATGTACCTATGGACTGTGAATTTAACAAAATTGGATAATAAAGCAAGACTATATTTTACCAATATTACTATATTTTATAATAAAAAAAATATACCCTGCAGACTCATTTATTAACATTGTGTGAAATGTCCAAGGATATAAAAATAAAAAATAATTAAATCCACATATTAATCTATTGACCAATATATACACGCATCACTTCAGAACGGTTACACCTATTTGGCTAATTCTTTTTTTGTTGTGTTTGTAATTATCAGGACATGGTTTGCATGACAGATTTTTTTTGGAAAATTCACCGGAAAAGTCGGAAATTCCGATGGTATTTTTGTATGAAAACAGACAACACACAGCCTAAACCACTGAATAGAGACATTAAACATTAAACTCGCCCGGGCGACGCCGGGCGCAAACAGCTAGTAATGTGTAAGTGTAAACAGTGGAAATATTTTAAGGGGTCATTGTACTCATCATTATGAACAACTTTTACTATGGGACCAAACCTTAAATCGCGAAAAAAAATCTGCTGTTCAGTACATTTATGTTCGCATAATTCGTCAAAATGTAGGGAACAGCTGATTTTTTTTTCACGATTTCAGGTTTGGTCCCATAGCAAAAGTTGTTCATAATGATGAGTACAATGATCCCTTATAATATTGCCACTGTTTACACTTACACCCTGTATAATGATACACACTGCATGAAAGGCTTGTAGATTACCTAATTAATTAAATTAACGTAAATTACAGTTATTTACAAACCTGTCGACGCTAATGGTGCACAGATGCATGATGGATGCGGTACAGAGTAGTACGTCGAGACAGAGCCAACACAGGCAGTATATTGCGGGTAGGGGGAAATAACCTGAAACAAAACAAAATAGATTAAGAATCATACGATTATCATATTAATAAACATCATAACATAACTCCTGTATTCCCCAAATGGTTAGCCAGAGATATACCTATAGTACACCCATCTAAAGATCACTGTTAAGTTAGTACCACGTAGGTAATAGGGGGCGAACCTATTGCCTTCAAGCGGGCACAAATCTAGATTCTGGACTTAAGAGGAAATGCGGGCAGCCAGACTTTTGAAAATTAGGTATTTGAAGAAACTATTGCTGTCGCTTTGCGAGCGCTCCGTCCTCAAATTCGTGCGATAAGGACAACTGCAGATCCGACTAAATAACCTATGTAAAAAGTTACATTTCGAGGTTTGGCTCTCGCCTATTTCCTCCTCCAATATTGGACCAATTTAGAAGATATTTCATAAACTGAATAAGAAGGATATACTATGCCCCTATGTTTTTCTTTTTTCGTTAATAGTTGTCAAATTTGTACACTAGGCCTCTGTTGACAGCGCTCTGAATAGGCAATATTGAGCATTTTTTGATGGTTCTAGTTCTTATATAAATAATATATCATCAAAAAGGAAAACATAGGGGCATACAAGTAGCTAATATTTATATTTCTGTAAAAAATCATAGCTTTATGGTCATTAACCAGAAACAAAACAGGCGAGAGCATTTGTATGGAGAAAAGAGCACCCGCATTTGCTCTTAAGAGCCCTGAATTTCAGATGGAAAAACCCAATAACACTTTTTCTGACCCAAGAGTCGACCCCAGAACCTCATGCTCAGTAGTAGCGCTTCCGACTTCTAGATCATCATCATAAAGTACCCATATATCAGCTATTGCTATCGACCTCATTTTGGAATAATAATTCTTATTATCAATATCGAACCATCAAAATTTATAGTTCATGTTTTGTTAACATCAGAATTGATGACGTTTGCCTTTGAATTTACGCTGAAAATTTATGTAATTATTTATCAAAATATAAAAAAAACCCTAAACCTATCAATTCTTTATATACCTACTCTAACAAAAACTGATTGATTATAGATACCCTTTACGATCGGATAACAGAAGACCAATGTTTGTGTCAGCAGGCCAATATGTGTACCTACATAAAAACGTTCAAATTCAAGTCGCAATCTCATGCCAGCGACAATCAAATGTCAAAAATGTAGGTAAACGCTATAAAATTTTTGACAAATTAAGACTGAGATGAGATTGCAAACGTTGTTAAAAATACAGGAATTGCCCCTCTGTTACTCGCGGCTCAAATTCCTTCCAACAAGAATAAGATCACAGTTTCTTCAAACAAACTTTCCTCCCTTGTTTCCGATGGAAACATCTGTGTTTGTTACCTGAGAACTTTGCATCGGATCAAGGTATAACTGAACAACAAAGATAACGAAATCTGTTATGTAAACAGGTATACCTGACTTTTATTTACATGTTGTTTACATGTTCACGCGAGGTTCATGTTGAGGGGCTCGTGACTAAGAAGTAACAGCCGAACGCTTGCCGCAGTTGGTCTGTGGATGTGTGACCACCTTTACATACCGAGACCTCTCCGTGCCTCCGAAAGCGCGCTAAGCCATTGGTCCCTGCTGGCATTCATAGATTTTTAAGTCTTCACGGGTCGTCAAAATCCCGAAAGTCTGACAACCAGTCTTACCAAGGGTTATCGTATTACCAAGTAATACCCAGTTAGTTGGATTCAGTTAGACTGGAAGCCGACCCCAAGAATACCCTTTACATGAATCTTGCCTGCCGACATACCTTCACAAACGCCAAAAAAAGAACTATCGGTACTCCCAAATCTCAGATCCTATTAGTCTATCCTTTCCTCACTGACAAGTGGGTCTGAAACTAGACCCATAAACATGCCAGAATTCATTCGGATCCGTTGAAAAATAGGGCCTTATAGGTCTCAAGGTATTTTCAAACCAAAAGGTACCTGATTGCTGAAGATATATTGGATCTTTCACAAACCCGAGAAGCTATTCACCTTGGATTAGATATTCTTATTACACTCGTACGTAAATAGTATGCGATGAAATTAAACAAGACTGATCAGTTTGCGGTATGTACGGTCAGCAACAGAAGTCGGTTAACACTGCTATTTTTTGACATCATTTCAATTAACACAAAATGATACGATAACCTGCTTTTTAGCATTTCATGTATTATACTCCATCGGTTTAGATAATTAAATAAAGGTAAACAAAAAAAACCAACTGTAAAAACTAAAAGACCGTAAGTAACTGACCGTAAAGTAACTGACTAAAAGTAATACCTGTCACTTCAGTTGTCATACTACGACACAGTTGTACTCTTCAATTTAGCAACTTTATAATTCTTTGTATAACGATGCTAAATTTAAGAGTACAACTGAAGTGACAGGTATTACTTTTAGTCGGTTAACCAGCCACGTGGTTTTTGTTTACCTTTATTTAATTACCTAAACCCATGGAGTATAAATAAGAGTTAATTTTCTTTCAAATTTACATCTATTCCGATTTTAATGAAGTATTTTTCAATATAATTAAGATTTAGAAAAAGTGTTACTCGACTTTTGTTGCTCACTGTACGGAGGTATATTGAATTTTCTTTATTTTGAAACGTTTTACCACACATGTGATAGTATAAATTGGAAAGTAATTCAATTACGTTCCTTCGTAGTAAAATATGTTTGCGTGTAGGTGTTTTTTGTTGAAGATATAAATTATAATATTAAATGAGATTCATAATTTATAAATTACTAAAAATGGGTAAGGCATGGTAGCTATTTGAACCGGCTTCAAAAAAAGGAGTATGTTCATCATAAATATCGATGAACATACTCCTTTTTTTGAAGCCGTCGATTGCCGTCAATTGTAAACCGATTTTGAAAATTATTTTTTTATTTGGTAAAGTAAGTTTGCGCGGCGGACCCATATAAATTTTACTAACTTTGCTAGGGTAGTTTTTGAGTTGGCTTCGATAATACGTATTTACACTGCCACTGTTGTGAACATAGCAAGTAGTGGTATACGAATGGGTGTGGGGGAGTCACCATAATTAAAAAGTGAAAAATATAAAACTTTTTTACAAACAAAAAAACTTCCAAAAAACCACTATAAAGTGAAAAACAACTTTAATTTCAGAAGTCAGTGGCAAAAGCTAAAATACAGGTCCAAAGACACCGCCGACTTCTGAGATTAAAGTAATTTTTCCCTTTGCGCATTGTTTTTTTTTTGGAAGTCGGTTATTTTTTTTTCGTAAAAAAGTTTTGATGTCCTGTAGGACAGTCAGAAGCCCAAAAGACTGATAACCAGTCTTATAAAGGGGGTATCGTGTTACCCAGTAACTGGATTGTAGAGGTCAGATGGGTAGTCACTCTAAAATACTGGTTTCAGAAAGAAACAAGATTGAAAGAAAATAAATTTATTTGACCCAGGTTAAGGCACCAGCGGCGGCGGCTCAGCAGCATCTGGTCAGATTGGAAGCCGACCCCAGCATATGTTGGGAAAAGGCTAGGCAGATTGATTGTGTTCTCTTGCTACGGCGCAGCTGACGGCATGATGTCACCTTTACACATGATTTCGTAAGGTAACTGACCGCACACCAATGCGTAAGATTGCTACTCCTGAATATTGTTGCTTCAGACATTGATGCGTGTAATAACTATTCTGTTGTAAACTAGCTGACCTGCCCGACGTTGTCATCAAAAGTTCAATTTTTTTTTTATCCAGTTTTTTTTTCTATCTAGGATAGAGATAACTAGACAGGACACACTAACACGTTTGTATCTGTATTGTTTCATGTTCAATTTTATATATATTACTTTGTTTTTGCAATACTCCTTCATTGTAACACACAAAATTGTATATTGTCACGAAACTGAACATAATGAAGCAATACACGTATTAATACACAATAGATATCTCTTTTTGTTGTCTGTACATCTGTCAAACAGTTAGATGACGTAGCTGTTTAAACAAATAACTGATATTTAATTAAATAAATCAAATTTTGCTGGCCCAAAACTTCGCCAATTCCAAGGCATCGTCGGTGGCAGCCATAGCTACATTTTTCGGAGTACAGAGAGAAGGCTAAGAGGAGAGAGAAGCCACAGCTGCCGTACCGACGAGGTAGCCCCACTTTACGAGGTTGCAGTTTTATCTTCCCACTTGAATCCGGAGGCGGTTTAGAGACTTCCAACTGGTATTAAAAGGAAACAGTGTATTGATAACTCTACTACTAACAATATTACATAAATCACTTAGGTATAAAGTGAAATAAAATAACATCTACTTAACACATAATCAAATTACATTTTGATTGACATACCTAACCTAACCTTACAAAAATAAAAACAGTGATACTCACACTTTATTGTATTTTTAACGTCACCCCGTATCACTTTCCTAGGGCTTTTAACAAAATTGTCAATACGCTGTAGGGGTGCGCCTCTAAACAAACACGCAGGAAGTGACAACCCTAACCACCGCTCATTAACCTACCATCGATGTTTGCTGACGCCAAATTACTGGAAATATAGGGCTTACCTTGGCCAGAGGCTAAGCATTGCCATACAACGTAGCAATGCCGGCAGTCTCTTGGGTACATTACCAGTCGACAGCGATGCGGTTGAATTTTTCGAGGCCATATTTTAGTTTTGTAATAGTTTTAGTTAGGTTAGGATATTATATTTTTAACTTAATTATTCTTAAAAAAAAGTGGGAAATTATACGGAATGAAATAGGGACGCTTCGCAGTGGGAACGGGTTCGACTGTACGCGAGATACGAGAAGGGTTTTAACTATGCATTGAATAAAATGTTGTGGCGTAAAGAGGGAAGATTCGAATCAAACTTACCGGTCGCTGCCGTCCCGCCGCTTCGCACACCGATGGGCTTATAAGGCGCGTTCGATAGTTCTGAATCCTGCATCAACTCCACTACACCTATTTTTCCACAGGCGCTGGTTCAGGGTATCTCTGGTATCTTGCGGGGATTGTAGCACGTTTTCACCGAAGGACCTTATTTTTGTAGAAAAGTATATATCGCGCGTGGCGTGTATGCCGGACACCCGTATGGTACGTAGTACAGTGAAAAAACACACGCAGGAGCGCGGCGCTAGTGTGCTCATCCGCAACCAATCAGAAGGCTCCACGAATGGGCGATGAGCAAACACCGGAAGCTTATTCAAATCAACACCCTCGGCAATTACACAAAAAAGCCTGATTACCAGTTGTGGGGTGAAGAAAACACTATTCTAAAATCTCTAAGAATTAATTCAGTAGGTACGTAATACCAACTGCAAAGAGAACGGTACGTAACATGCCGCTCGCCTTAAAAGAATGAATTTCTTTTAACTTTAAATTAAAAGACAAAAAAAGAATGTAACATTCGAAAAAAAAGAATGGAAAATGCTACGAAAGCATGAAGCCTTAAATTTTTTAAACTAAAGTTATTCTAACTTAAGATTACTTAACTAAGATTCGCAACAATATTAACTAAACTTACAGAATGATTATTCTAAGGGCAAAGGACATATTTTGACTACTGAGCGTTTCACGAAAGTTTTGCCCATCTGTAAAGTTACGACACGAGTAATATTATCGGAACCTGGGTGGAGAGTATGGACACGAGCCAGTCTCCATTGTAATGGTGGCAAATTATCATCTCGTACAATGACAATAATACCTTCACGGAGTTGTGAGCCGCGATCTCGAAACCACTTGTTACGTTGTTGAATTTCGTGTAAATATTCACGACTCCAACGTTTCCAAAAGTGTTGCACACATTGTTGTATTCTACGCCATCTAGTGAGTCGATTTGAAATATTATCGGTTAATGAAATGTCTGGTAAGGACGTCAACGGACCTCCTATTAAAAAATGAGCTGGTGTCAAATGTAACGGATCTAATGGGTCAGCACTTAATACACAAAGTGGACGTGAATTAAGTACCGCTTCAATTTGACAAAGAAGGGTATGCATCTCATCATAAGTTTGAGTTTGCGTACCGAGGACTCGATGTAAATGATGTTTAAAACTTTTAACACCGGATTCAAAAAGGCCACCAAAATGAGAGGCGTAAGGAGGCTGAAAATGCCAAGTAATGCCTTGTTCTAAAATTTTACTATTAAGAGTGGCTTGAACAGAATCATTACGTAAAAAATTATACAAGTCTTGTAGATAATTATTACAACCAACAAAGTTCCTTCCACAATCAGAGTAAATGTCGGTGCATAAACCTCTACGGGACGTGAAGCGTCGCAATGTTGCCAAAAATGCATCAGTTGACAACTCGGATACGAGTTCGAGGTGTATGGCCTTGACAGACATACACACAAAAACAGATACATAACATTTAATAATTTTCGCATTTCGAACTTTATTTGCTCGAACGTAAAACGGACCCGCGAAATCAACAGATGTTTTAAGAAATGGCCGCTCGGGGCGCACTCTGACGGCCGGTAACGGACCCATGCATGGCTGCGGATTCACGGGGCGCGCACGAAAACAACGAACACAGCGATGTATGCGTGTACGTATAGCGTCACGACTAGACATTATCCAATATTTTTGGAATAAAATGTATTGCACGGATTGCGGACCAGCATGTAGATGCGTGATATGTGCATGGTCAATGATTATATCTGTAAGATGATGTTTCTTAGGCAAAATCAATTGATGTTTGGAAACAAACGGTAAAAGTGATTTATGAATTCGCCCACCTACCCGAAGATTATTTTTGTTATCCATGAACGGGTTGAGTCGACGTAATTTAATTGATGGATACTTTCCATGTGAAATATTATTAATGTCTTCGGAAAAACAAGAATGTTGAACTAAATGGATAAGTCGATTTAAACAAAAATTAAACTCGGATACAGTTATGTATTTTGGATAGGAATTTTGAACTTTCTTACATTTATTATAGAATCGAAATAACAGTGCTGTTATCCTAACAAGTTTACCTAGAGTAGAAAATCTAGTAATATACTCGACCACATCAGGTAGTGCTGAGGTGGAAGAGTTTGACACCATAGACATAGGTAGATTGCGTTTGTCTTCAGTGACTTCTAGTATTTTCTTGGGACTTGGCCAAGAACTAGAATCACGCGCGAGCCACCAGGGCCCATGGAGCCACATCTCATTTTGGACAAAACTTGTAGGAAGCATTCCTCGAGAAGGTGCGTCAGCTGGATTGTCAGCTGACGGGACATGTCTCCAAGTTTTGGCCGGAAGCCTGGATAAGATTTCACTAGTGCGATTAGAAACGAATGTTTTCCACTCGTGTGGTGGAGAACGAAGCCACGCTAACACGATGGATGAATCAGTCCACGCACAAACATGTTCACAGTTTAAGTGGTTATCATACACACTTCTCACTTTATCAATCAACTTTGATAACAAAACAGCAGCGCACAACTCTAGGCGCGGAATAGTAAGAACCGGTTTTATAGGTGCTACACGCGTTTTAGCGAGAAGAAGAAATGTTTTAACGTTATCATTATTATCGGATATACGGGCGTAAACACACGCGGCATAAGCCCGCTCGGAAGCGTCGGAAAACCCGTGAATTTGAATTGCATTCACGTTTGCAAAAACGAAACGTGGAATTTGAAAATTTGATAATAATGGTAACTCGTTAAGAAAACTAGACCAAGCGTTTATAATATCTAAAGGAGGTGACTCATCCCAGTCGACCGCTGAAATCCATAACAACTGAATGAGATGTTTCGCATAAATAGTTACAGGAGATAACCATCCCATAGGGTCATAAATTTTCGCTATTTGTGATAGTATGGATCGCTTTGTAATTTTATCATTAGTTGACTGAACGCTAAAAATGAAAGTATCAGATTCAGGATTCCACTGAAGTCCTAAAACCTTTATTTGTTTGTCATTCTCCATCAGAGCGAAAGAAACGTTATCAGACCGCTCGCCCTGAACGACTGACGTTTGTAAAGCAGCGAGTAACGCTGGCGAATTGCTCTGCCACTTACGTAGCTCGAAACCAGCTGACGAACAAATACCTACTAACTCACGTTGTAAAACCAGGGCCTGCTTTACGTCGCCTGCTCCGGTGACGATGTCATCAACAAAAACCTGGTTCTGGAGAACCTTAGAACCTAACGAGAAGTTAGCAGCTTCATCATGAGCCAACTGTTGAATAGTACGAAGGGCTAAGTATGGTGATGAGCTGACACCAAAGGTGACGGTGCGCAATCGATAATCACGCAACGGTTCAGTGGGTGATTTACGCCACACAATGCGTTGAAAATCCCAATCGGATTGTTGTAATTTTATGTTTCTGTACATCTGCTTTATGTCGGCAGTGACAGCAATAGCATGGATACGAAAACCCAATAAAACGTCTACTATATCCTGGTGCAGCTTCGGACCAGTCAGTAGAACATCATTAAGTGATATTCCATTCGAAGTTTTACAACCCGCGTCAAAGACGACACGAGTACGAGTAGTCTCACTGGACTCTTTGACCACGCAGTGGTGCGGAATGTAATAGCTGTTAGCTAACGAAACAGGTAAATCAACGGGCTCCATGTGACCGAGTTCCAAGTACTCCTGGAGGCACGCATGATAGTCTACCTTAAGTTGAGGATTGTGTTCCAACCTATACTCTAATTTCTTAAACCTGGAGACCGCCGTATCTCGTGATGCGCCGAGGGTGGGTGCATCAGGTTTGAAAGGGAGTGGAACAACATATCGCCCAGTTTCATCACGAGTATGTGAATTTACGAATATAGATTCACACAACGCTTCGTCGGGACTTAGAATTCTTTTTTCCGGAAGAGATTCCAATTCCCAGAACCGTCTCAGGTTGATGTCGTCATCGTAGGATGAGCTTAAACTACTGAGACAAACTTGAAGTGAAGTAGATGTATTTTGGTTGTATGAAACATCACCCATCAATAAATAACCAAAGATACTGTTCATAGCCATCGGTGAACCGGGTGGACCCGTGATCACGTGACCTAATAAAACTTGGGATAGTATATCCGCACCTAAAAGCATTTCCACTGATTGTGGAAGATAAAACTTAGGATCAGCTAAAGTTAAGTTTTGTATGTGTGGCCATCCCTTAAAAGGCAATGTCACACATGGCATACGTGAAATAAGATTAGATAAAATTAATGCGTTAACTGAAATTGAAGGTTGATCCCCGTGTGTAGGAGTGATATGACAAGATACTACACCCTTAGGGTAAACAGCTCCGACCTCGGTCCCTCCAACACCGAACACCGGAACGTTCGCTTGGCTGCGATGTAACCCTAACCGCTGAACACAAGACTCGGTAATAAAAGTCGCCTGACTGCCTGTATCAATAATACATCGAACTGTGTGTTTTTGTGGGCCAACATGCACATTGATGAGTGCCGTACATAGGAGCACCGTACTCGCGCTAACCGACGGAGCAATAGAACGCGAATCGTTCTTGCGATCGTTCACCGCCGCAGTCATCGCAGCGTGCGAGGTACTGGGAACCGCTGTCTCTGTCGTTTCGTTCACAGAAAGTGAGACCGCATTATCACTACTACCACTAATAACTGATAAACTGTTAGACTTTTCGAAATGAATTAATGAATGATGTCGTTTATGGCATGAGCGACAAACAAAGTTAGATTTGCATTGTTTTAAATCATGACCGACATGTAAACCATTGAAACAAACGTTCTTGTTTTGAATAAAAGAATACCTATCACGGGGAGATAAATTAAGGAATTTCGAACATTTTGTCAACGTATGTTGAGCATCACAACATAAACAATTATTTTTTAAATTATTTTGTTTGGTAGATTGTAAGTCTGTTGTATTCGAACTCGATGAAGCGACATTGGCTGCGAGCGCGCGTCGCGAGCCTTCGTTACCGCGCGATGTGCGGGGAGTACCTACCTTTTCAAGATTATTTTTATTTTGTGGGTGAGAAGAGAATTCGCTTGCAGCTAACTCGCGTTCTAAGAAAGTTATCAATGTACTTATGTCAGGTATATCCGATGGCCTCGATAGTGATAATTCGAAACGTTTTCGAACACTAGACGGAATCTTACGTAGTAAAATCGTCACTATTATGAAACTCCACTGATCTATCGGAAATTGCATGGCCTGCAATGCCTTGATGTTTTCTTGATAAACATTGAGTAAGTTTCTTAGACTTTGAGTCATTTTCTCGGTACTAGGTTCAATGTCTAATATTTTTTCGAGATGTTTCGTGGCGATAGCCCGTTTATTATCATACCGAGAAACTAAAATATCCCACGCAACACTATAGTTTTCGTCTGTAATTGGTATCGATTTAATAAGATTATAGGGTTCATCTTTTAATGACAGTAACAGGTAACGAAACTTCTCTGTCTCCGTGTAGGTATTTTTGTCATGTACTAATGAACGAAACAAATCGTGAAATGGGGGCCAATCCGTGGTTTCCCCTGAGAAGGTAGGCATTGGAAGAATAGGTAATCTACTTGCACAACTATTACTCGTATGAGTAGATGGAACATGTACCACTGAGTTATTATTAAATGACGTACTAGAGGACATTCTTCGTTTACGCTCATTATCCTCTTCCTTAAGTTTATCTAAGTGAACACTAATTGCGAAATAACAATCATTAAAATTGTTACGAATCTTCAGTTGTTCGTCTTTGTCGAAAGTATTGGATTTTATTAAGAATTTTTCTATTTTTGCCTGAAGTTTGAATAACTTTCTTTGTTGCAAAGTTAATTCTTTTGAGCGTGACTGTTGTTCGTCTGAATCTATGAACTCTAAAATACGCTTGAGATCATCGATAATGATCTCACGTTCAAAAATGTCTTGTTGAATAAGTTCCGCCATTTTGGACGCGTAACGCCGCAAATGGACTTTGAACTAAGAACACTAGGAAACTAGGAAAATAACCCCACAACAAGTACCTAGATATAAATCCAGGCTCGAAGAGATCAAACAATTATGTGGCGTAAAGAGGGAAGATTCGAATCAAACTTACCGGTCGCTGCCGTCCCGCCGCTTAGCACACCGATGGGCTTATAAGGCGCGTTCGATAGTTCTGAATCCTGCATCAACTCCACTACACATATTTTTCCACAGGCGCTGGTTCAGGGTATCTCTGGTATCTTGCGGGGATTGTAGCACGTTTTCACCGAAGGACCTTATTTTTGTAGAAAAGTATATATCGCGCGTGGCGTGTATGCCGGACACCCGTATGGTACGTAGTACAGTGAAAAAACACACGCAGGAGCGCGGCGCTAGTGTGCTCATCCGCAACCAATCAGAAGGCTCCACGAATGGGCGATGAGCAAACACCGGAAGCTTATTCAAATCAACACCCTCGGCAATTACACAAAAAAGCCTGATTACCAGTTGTGGGGTGAAGAAAACACTATTCTAAAATCTCTAAGAATTAATTCAGTAGGTACGTAATACCAACTGCAAAGAGAACGGTACGTAACAAATGTAAACAGTAATTACAAACGCTGGGGTCATATTAAGTGGATCAAGATGTACGAAACAGTGTCCGTTTTGAGGCTGTAAGAAGGCAAAGTCAAAGTAAAAACATTTATTTCAAATATGCACATAAAAGGCACTTTTGAATATCAAAATTTACAATGAAATAGAATCGATTCTAGCTGCCCCCTAAAAAGGCAGTTTCGTATGAAGAAGGAACTCCATACTTAGGTACCTACTTTTTTAAAAAGTTTTTATAATATTTTGTATACATTAAGATTAATTAATAGAATACGGTGTACCAAGAATAAAATTACATTATCAAAATGGGTGTTACATGCAAAGGATGCTATCATTTCCTTTTTTTTTGTCTGGTTTAAAACCAAGGTATAAAAAATATTAAGAAGCGTGTAGAAAAGTGAAAAAGATAGCTTAACAAATACCTATTCACCAAACAATAGTATGTTGGTATGGGGATAATGGAAATAATAACCAAGTAATAGTATGCAGGAGCACGTGGCTAAGTAATAACAGCTGCACGGGTCGATCCATCAAGTTAAGCTACGCTTGCCAGGGTTGGTCCGTGGATGGGTCACCATCTTTACATTCCGAAACTCCTCCGTGCCTCGGAAAGCACGTTAAGCCATTGGTCCCGGCTGTCAATCGTAAATCGTCAGAAGCTCGAAAGTCTGACAACCAGTCTTACCAGTTACTGGGTTGTGGAGGTCAGATAGGCAGTCGCTTTAAGTAAAATACTGTTATTCTGCTGCATCCGGTTAGACTGGAAGCCGACCCCAACATAATTGGGAAAAGGCTAGGCGGATTGATTTCTACGTATGTCCTTTCAATAAATTTGACCCACTTCCCGGTGTTTCATTGAGCTGTTTGGCATACAAAGGTAGTCAAAGTGAAAAAATAAAGTCATGAAAAAAAAATTTTTTTCGTACCTTCCTTAAACCACTTCCCCGGTTCCTTCACTTCCACTTGAAAAAAAACACGGTAGTAGTATATATAACGAAGTTAAAAGGAAAACTAAGCTAAGCCACAGCTAAGTAGGCTTTTCAAGTTTACGAGTAATAGTCAAATATTCATGAAATAACAAAAAGCCCTCTTCTTAGTCCGCATTATTGTGCAACTACAGAACCCTATTACTGCGCGTGGCCCGACACGCACTTGGCCGGTTTTTTACTTTACTTTATTTTTTACCTGCTCTTCCACCCTCGTACAATCGCACCTCTCCTTCATGTAACAAAGGACTGACAGTAATATGAACACTAGCATACGTCATCTCATTTCTTTGTTTTATGAAAACCTCTGGGAAATCAAAAAATTCAAGTGAAGCTTTGTTCTTCTAGTGAAATAAGGCAACAATACGAGTAACTTGGGTGTGAAGGGGATTCTTTCTTCTTTAATAATAATATGTTTGGGATGTCAAGGTCATACAACGATAAAAAACTGTGAATTTCACTTATAATGTTAGAAGAAATGGTTACTGACAAAAGTGTGCTCTGAATGGACAGGTTCAGTCAATCTGTGTGGTTCTTTCCTCAAAAAACCATTTCAGACGCCAATCTACATGGTCTTCACATGATCTGACCAAGATTATGTCTGTACTTTAAAAGAGACTGTGACCTCTGAGTTATTGTTTTGACCTTTTTTCTCAGAGCAGTCAGATAGGAAACGTCGACCTCATCTAGTTTTAAAAATATGATTGACATGTAAAAGTGTTTGTACAAACCTACTTACAGAAATTATTATTCATTATTTTATTTATTTCACAGATAAAAACAACTTATAAACTAAGCAAAACCATGAAAATCATTTATCATGTAACTTTAGAAATCAAAGACGTTTCGTCTAAGTATTTCGTTCTTTGTTTCGTCATTTTGACAAAAAAGACTTTGTGGATTAAAATAATTAAATACTATGAATCTCCCGGTGTCCGGTTGAGTTGATTGTAATAGGCTCCCCCCTATTACAAGGGACTTAAAAATAACATGAAATGTGAAAACGTGAAAGGTAAAATGTGGGAGTACTATAAGTACACCTCTTCCCAACCCTTCGGGGAATACAAGCGTGATGATATATTTGGTACTATGACATAAATAAAATAGACAACTACAACGTCATTAAATAAAACAATAAATTTATTAAGATTTGAGAACTAAAGCAAAAAGTTTCGAAATACCCCAAAAATGATAATTTAATTGTTCAATTCTCAATCTTTTATTGCATTCCACAATGTATATGCTTAGGTGGTAAACATTATTTAATGAACAATCGTGGACCCTATCGGGAACAGCAACAGAAAGATAGTAGAGAGATTATGACGACTTATCATTTATCTTATAATCTAACTTTTTCTAAAAACTTATAAAAACAAATCGTACAATCATATTTTACATGAGTTTTAAACTTTAGTCATTTAAATATTCGTTTAAACTGTAGTAACATTTATTTATTTTAAAGAAGGCTTACAGACTAACAAAGAAACAACTACTAACAACAACTACAACAACAAACAACTTTACTTATTAATAGTTCCGATGGTATTTAATTAAAATTATTTTACAGAATACGGATTCACTACAGTGTAATTAAAAATAAAAGTAATCTGATAGCTCTCATTGCTTGGCAAAGACAATATCTATCACGAGGCTCTTGATTTCAAAGTTAAAGTAATTCAATCGCTCTTCACACTTCAATAACTTCTTCTTTTGAACTTCATAAATAACAATCATCATTAAATCTTTTGATTTTAATGGTAGATACTCGATTTGTAAACAAATAAATTTTTGATTTATTACTTTTTCTAGGAACTTATTAATTACAAAGATTTAGAAAAACAATTAATTTTCCCATGGCTTACATTAAAAAGCAAAACAATCAAGGAACAAGATCTACTTTTTCTTGTAATATGCAAATCTAATACTTTATAAGATGGTTTAAAAATGAAGATAGAAAAAATAATAATACACAACACGCACACACACCCCACACATATATATGACGCAATCTATGGTTGCCTAACCATAGACGAAAAATTGCAATACTTCGTGGATGCTAAAGTAAAATAAATGGTTGGAAAGGTTATAATATCGCGCATTTAATCAGTTATCTGCTACGTCGTAGGCAGCGTGGCTACGTCAAAATACGAAAGCCCACTTAATGCTTTTGCCAATAACTTGGCTCGACCCTGTATAGAGTTCTAAGAGATTACTACGACGTAGCTGACTACGTCGTAGTAATCTCTTATAGAGTTCTAAGAGATTACTACGACGTAGCTGACTACGTCGTAGTAATCTCTTAGAACTCTATACAGGGTCGAGCCAAGTTATTGGCAAAAGCATTAAGAGGGCTTTCGTATTTTGACACCTCTCTCGCTCACACGGAACTAAATTTTTAAGATTGTTAAATGAAAAGATGTTTTTTTTTTGTAAAATGTATTCAATTAGCGAACTAGTCAATCTGCCTAGCCTTTTCCCAACTTTGTTGGGGTCGGCTTCCAGTCTAACCGGATGCAGCTGAATACCAGTATTTTACATGGAGAGACTGCCTGTCCGACCTCCATAAACCAGTAACTGGGTAATACGATACCCCGGTTGTCAGAATTTCGGGCTTCTGACGACCCGTAACGACTGTCAAATATCCACGAATGACAGCTGGGACCAACGGCTTAACGTGCTTTCCGAGGCACGGAGGAGTCTCGGTATGAAAAGATGGTCACCCATCCACTGACCAACCACGGCAAGCGTAGCCTAACTCGATGGATCGACCCGTGCGGCTGTAATTACTTAGCCATGAGCTCCTTAATTAGCGAACTAGTAAATAATATTAATTTTATAGGTACCTAATTTTAAAAACACATTTTTATTGTATTTCTAATAAATTCAGCTCAAAAAGTATTATCTGTTTTTAAGATGAGATAAATAAATGCCACAGTAAAAATGTTTTTAGTAATTACCTATTCAACTAATATTATTTACTGATTAAAGATGCTTTTTTGTAAACTGCGCAATTAGTGAACTTTAATTGATTACATTTTTCGCGAGATAGGTGACAATATGCAACAGCAGAGGGTCTGTCGCATATTGTCACCTCTCTCGCTCACACGGAACCAAATTTTTAAGAATGTTAATTGAAAAGATGCTTTTTTGAAAAATGTAATCAATTAAAGTTGGTTTTCAGTCTAACTGGATGCAACTGAATACCAGTGTTTTACATGGAGCGACTGCCTACCTGACTTCCACAACCCAGTTACTGGGTAACACGATACCCCTTGGCAAGACTGGTTGGTAGACTTTCGGAATTCTGACGACTCGTAACGACTGTTAAATAACTACGAATGACAGACGGATCAACGGCTTACCGGCCTTAACGTGCTTCCGAGGCACCAAGGTTCCACAATACCATATTAATGACAGGCTAATATTTTTATCTGGCCTGTAATTTTACGTTTGTCGAACTCACACCGCGCAAACGAAGTGTCAACGAAAACAGAAAAGTTAAATATACATTCCTTGCAAATAGAGTATTCGGTGCAGTAAAATGTAGGCTAAAGCTAAAAATACAAAAATAAAATTACAGTAAGTAAAGCTAAAATCGTATGTAGTATTAATACATCCGTTTGCTACAAATCCTCTGTGTAAATAACAGAAACAAGATATGAACGGCCGACATAATCCCAGTGAAATTACAGGCGCCATATATTTGAAATATAACACGAGCACTTGCTTGAGTGTATGCGAGTGTGAGTGTTCTATTTTTTCTATACCTATTTTTGTTCGTTACCAAAGTTCAAAGGGATTTTATTGTTTTGTTATATAGAACAATTTTGAGGTGTTGGAGTTCACATTACATCGCCATTTCAAGTCGCGTCTTGACAGTCGATATAGTAACTTTTCTGACCCAGTGGTGTGTGGAGAATGTTTGTTACGTTGGATAGCATGCTATCCAGAACAAAAGGCAGTTTTTAGGGTTCCGTACCTCAAAAGGAAAAAACGGAACCCTTATAGGATCACTCGTGTGTCTGTCTGTCCGTCTGTCACAGCCAATTTGCTCCGAATCTAATGGACCGATTAAGTTAAAATTTGGTACACATATGGATTTCTGTGACCCAAACACGTACAGCTAAAGTAAATATATGAATTTTGAATATGAGAGTCACTTTTAGGGGGAAAATAAGAAAATGTAAAAAAAAAGTTTTGTAAACTGTACCGTGTGACATATCAAATGAAAGTACTTACTATGAGGATCTCAAATATATTTTTTTTATAATTTTAAAATATATTGTTTTAAAGTTATTTAAGAAAATAGACGAAAATTGACCATTCCCCCCCCTATATCTCCGAAACTACTGAGCCTAAAATTTTGAAAAAAATATAGAAAATAGTTCTATACCTGTAGATTACAGGAAAACCTATAAGAAGTCTGTGGTCTTAAAATAACATGGTAAATCTATATATATAAAAAAATCAAAGTCCTGACTGAGTCACTGACTAATATATCAACGCACAGCCCAAACCAATGGACCTAGAGAGTTGCAATTTTGCACATAGATACCTTATATAGTGTAAACATCCACTAAGGAAGGATTTTTGGAAATTCTATCCCTAAGGGTGTAAAATAGGGGATGAAGGTTTGTATGAAAAATCCTATCCCTTGAGTTAATAGACTTGAAACTTAGCACGAATATTCATCTAAGTAAATTATAAAGTTTATCATTTTGAGTTTTCCTAAACTACGCCCTAAAGAGGGATTGGGCGTGTCAAAGTTTGTATGGAGGAATTTTAACACGCGGTCCGATTAACTCAAAACTCAGTTTTTATACTTGAGACCAAAAATGAAGACTACAATCGATTGTGCTATTTTGTGTAAGTAATAAATATAATGTAGTCACCTACAACGTGTATCAGGGTTTTCCAAAAATCTACCTCTAAGGGGTGAAAAGTTAATTTTATAGCGGAGGATTTTATTGGGGGCTTGATTAACTCTGAAATTGGTGTAAATAATGTTTGAGTCAAGTTATGGAAACATACCAGACGATTTTTGAAATTCTTTATGTGTGTTCGTGAAAACAGAGATACAGTTTATATGAAAAATCTTATTCATTTGGTTAATGAACTTGAAACTTAGCACAAATACTTGCATAAGTAAGTAATAATGTTTGTCATTATTAGTTTTTCGAAACTACCTACGCCTAAAATGAGGTTTAGGGATGTTAAAGTTTGTATAGAAGAATTTTAAATCGCTGTCCGATTAAAAAAATAGTACTTCCCAAACGAATTTTCACCAATTTTGACGGCATATAGCTGATGTTTTAAGGAGTAACTAAGGCTATTTTTATTTTAGAAAAATAATTAGGATTCCGCGCAAGAAAATTAAAATCCATGATATCAGACAACCACGTACAGTCCAGTACAAACTTGCTAAGCCTCCGCTGTCTATTACGGCTATAACAACAAATAATAAAAATAAAGCAAAGTTAAAAGTTTAAGGGGTCAGTCCCCAAACAATAAACTTTTCATTTTGAAAAAAAAAAATAATAATAATCTAGCATGTGGGGTGTCATCGTCTAGAACTCATTGAGTAGAGTACAAACACATTTTTTTTTATCTTCTAAAATTAAGAAATTTTAGACCATTTTTGTACGAACTCTAGCGCAACAATTCAACAAATTAGGAATTTGAAACTTCTTTATACCATGTAGGTACCATAAATACTGTATTTAAACAACAATACTGAAAACGGCGATTCATAAGGTATTTTGTTTAAACATGGGTGATTTTCTGCAACTGCAAAAAATTACCATGTAATTCACAGTATCATTATAAAATAAGTAAAAAGTTATCTTTGCGATTGTTAACCACATAATATGGTACGGAACCCTTCGTGCGCGAGTCCGACTCGCACTTGACCGGTTTTTTTCAGTAGCATGGTATGTTGAGGGGATAGATTACTGATTACCTAATTTCAAACTGTGATCATGAATCAATTTTTTTTTCGTTAAAGCTCAGTTTACATGGTGCAAGTTTCTGGAACGTTTAAGAGCACGATAATGTAAGGATTCTAACGATACCCCATACATTCAAATCTGTTCAGGCATGTAAAAGTTATGGTAAAATAAACAAACTCACATACAAACACATCAACCCTGAAAACATAATACTCCTTTATGGGCAGTCGTGTGAAAAAAATATTGATGTATACCAAGTAGGTACTGTACCCATACTAACGTACTAGAGTAGAGATATCCTTTTATTTTCAAAACAGCAGTTAGTTAAGAGTAAATTTAATAAACCCACGTAACCAATAAACAAGCTGGCTCGTGTGTTCAGTAGAAATAATTAATCACATGTTGCATGCTGCTCTGAGAATCAACATGTTGGGAACAGCACAGATGGTATTATTTTATTAAAATTGTAGGCTCCGTGATGTTTTAGTTCAATGTTTGAAGCTGGATTGTAAGTATCGTAACGATGTGGTAAGAGTTTTGCTTATTAATATAGTGTAGTTCTGCAAATATTTTGGGGTTATTAACGGAGTGGTACCTTATCAAATCCTAAAACAAGACAACTGTATATAAAAATGTCTAGAATTGTCAGCTAAAAATTTCCATTCAAACAAGATTTATTATGACTTATTTCTTTCTAAAATTAATATCACTTCTCTACAGTCGTAAATGAAAATCGCTTTTTGTGTCTGTCTGTGTTGTTCGTTTGTGTGCGTTGTTCTTCTAAACTACGCAACGGATATTAATGCGGTTTTCACCATCATTTAGAAAATTTATTCCTGATGTCGCTTCGCCCGAGGCCGTGAACGAGGCCGTTAATTGTCCACCGCCACGTCAACTGGACATCAACGAGAACGAGATGACGGCGCCGAAGTAGCGATACTTAGATTCACTATGGCCGCGTGTCCACCACACACCACTACCATGACGCCACGTTCGGTTCGAATGATCTCGTTTCTCGTTGACGTCCCGTTGACGTTGTGTGGTAGACAAACAGTGCCAGGGTGTTATTATGCTCGTCAAGCATTTAATCCAAAATGCTATAGGATAGTGGACAGTGGTATTTTCGATTAAAAAATCGTTAGAATTTACGTTACGTTTATGTCGCGAGTTAGCTAGGTAAGCTGGTTGTAACTTTATTCCGGGTTCATAAATGAAATACAATTTTTTTTACGGTAAACACTGGAGGAAGGGCTCGGTTTTTAATATTAAGTGTGAATAATTAAAATATTTGTAGAAAGCTTTCATCGTACAACGTGAATTAGTCACAACATTCCAAATTATACCAAAAATAACGGTCCGAGTTTCTAGGAAACAACAATTTTCTCAAAAAAATCCCTTGTATTTTTTGTGGCTTCAACAGCAGATAATTTCTGACAGGTTATTTTATAAACCTTTCTGTGCCATTTTTTAGTTTATCTTGTAGACAGTGCCTATCCGTGTAATCCGTGTCCGTGGAGTTTCTTGCCCTTTTTTCTCCGTAAGAAATTCTTTGGAATGGGCAACTAGCTTCATCTTTGTGACTTGACCACGAATATGAATTAAGCTTGATGAAGAAGATTCAAAAGTGCCTATTTATTGATTTAATTGAAATAAATGCTTTGAGATTTTTATCGAGAGACTGTGAAACTTATTCTTACGGCAATATCAAAAACTTCTCCATAACACTTAGTATAATCGACCTTGGAATTGCTTTAGCACCCTAAGGTTGAATTTCAATCGCAGATCGTTAAACGTCAAGGTCTATTTTTGCTTTAAGACCAAATGTGACGGTAAAATAGTTTCAACCTTATTTAAAATAGTTTTAGCCTTTTCCCAACTATGTTGGTGTCGGCTTCCAGTCTATCCGGATGCAGCCTAATACTAGAAATTTACATGGAGGGGTTGCCTATCTACCGGAGTAACAGAATAGCTTGGAAGCTATAGCTTGCAGAATAAACAAACTGAAGTGTCAGTGGGCTGGCCATGTTTGTCGAAGAACCGATGGCCGGTCCACTAGTTAGATTCAGGGATGCACAGACCGCGGCCCGCGGGCCGCATGCGGCCCCCCGACAATATACCAGTGGCCCGCCAGCAAAAATTTCCCTCGTACATTTGAAGGAACTTACTTAAATAATGTGAACAAACTTTTTCGGTATTGAATAATAATTAATAATAACGGGTGATTTTTTTGCTGGTATCTTTTTGGCAACACTGTTTTTGACAGATCACGCGTGAATCGTGTCTTGTGTCACTGTCAAACTTGTTCAGTTTGGTCTATAATTTAACCATGAATCGACTTACGAACGAACAACGCTTGCAAATTATTGAATTTTACTATCAAAATGCATGCTCGGTTAAGAGAGTGCATCGCGCACTTCTTCCAATTTATGGGCAGTTTGGTCGGCCTACTGAGGCAGATTTTTTTTTGCCCAAAATGGAAGAATTGGACATGCCTGACATGTGGTTTCAACAAGACGGTGCCACATGCCACACGGCACGCGAAACAAGGGCCCAATTGAGAGCCGCCTTCGGTGAACAGTTTATCTCACGTTTTGGGCCCGTCAATTGGCCGCCTAGATCGTGTGATCTAACGCTTTTGGACTATTTCTTGTGGGGCCATGTTAAAGCTCATGTCTACAGGGATAAACCAGCAACGATTGACGCACTGGGAGCCAATATTGTAGCATATATTCGTGATATACCGGATGATATGTTGGAGAGAGTGTGCCGAAATTGGGCCTTGCGAATGGGCCATCTAAACCGGAGCCGCGGGCAGCATTTGTATGAAATCATCTTCAAACATTAAATTATATTGATCGTTCTATCGATTCCAATAAAGATTTCATCAAATTTTACAAATTTTTTGTTTTTTTTGAAAATCAAATCCTCCTCTTAAAAAATCACCCGTTACAACAAAAAATCGAAGCCGCCTTGCAAATGAAAGTTTGGAAGCAATTTTACGTGCAGCTACAAGAAAAATGTTAAAAAGATTGTAAGCACAATGCAGTGCCATGCTTCAAACTAGTATAATATTATTTTTTTAATTAAATTTTTGGCTATTTTTATGTGCTGGTGGCCCGCCATTAGTTCATCATTTGGCCAAGTGGCCCATGGTCTCAATAAGTCTGTTCATCATTGAGTTAGATGGACCGACGACCTGAAGAAAGTGGCTGGGACAGACTGGAAGCGGAAGGCGGAGGACAGTGTGT
The DNA here is from genome assembly GCA_905163495.3 of Cosmia trapezina. Classification (NCBI taxonomy): domain Eukaryota; kingdom Metazoa; phylum Arthropoda; class Insecta; order Lepidoptera; family Noctuidae; genus Cosmia; species Cosmia trapezina. The sequence goes on along the minus strand of LR991022.1, from coordinate 7,873,331 downwards.
TGTGGCGCACCCTGGGAGCGGCCTATATCCAGCAGGGGACTGCGATGGGCTGAGTTGATTGATTGGTTGCCTATCTGATCTCCACAACCTAGTTACTGTGTAACACGATACTCCTTGCAAACACTGCAGGTTTTCAGACTTTTCTTCTTCTGACTACCCGTAACAACTGACTAAGATCTACGAATGACCAGGACCAACTAGTTAAAATTCTTTCCGAGGCCCGGAGGGGTCTCGGTATGCTACTGTTGGTCACTCATCTACAGCCAGATCTCGGCAAGCGTTGCTTGACCTTGAAGATCGATCCTTGCGGCTGTTATTATTTTGCCAAGAGCAAACAAAAACAGTGACTCTACTGGGAGTTTTAGTTAGTCAAAAGTGGATAACCAATTAAGAGGTCGACTTTATAATAATACAGTCAATAGAGTTACCAAACTAAATTAAACCACTTACGCAATTAAAACCATATGTTACGTTATATAATTGAACTATAAGGTCTGAGGTCCCGAAGCCCTTACGTCTAACTATTGTAATCCATTAATTTAGGGAACAAGGTGAGTGTACGTGTTATGTTTCAATTTAGAGGTTTCTAGATGTTTGTGGAATCCTGATTGAGTTCGTTTCATCTGTTGAATTGAGATATGTTTGAGATGTGTGATGGATTAGGTGTACCAAGAGAAATATTAACAAGAATTATTAGGATAAATATTAGGTCGGGGAAAAAGTTCCTTCGTATTTTACATACAAATTCAAGACATTTTATTTTTCATAGTTTTATTTAGTTTTGTGGTCAACCCCTAACTCTTCAGCTATGTCGTAACTACTAATATACCGACCTTGCTCCACTTTACCAAAAATGGCATCGGCTTTATCCGTAACAGGGTGACAAGAGGCGACTAGAGCGAGCTGCATCAAAACATCATCTGCATCTGCTGTCTTTGACATCAAAATTCCCGGACTGAAAACGCTTGAACCAACTTTGTGCTACTCTTACTGACAATGCGTTAAGTCCATAAACGTCTTTTTTGTAATAAAACTTCAGAATGTATCGAATTTGTTCGTTAGATGCACTCATTTTGGCGGGCAGAAAAACAATTGAAAAATGGCGGGAAATCGTTTTTACTTTTTATTTTTCTTTTCTAAAATGTCATCTATTTAATGGTATTAAAACCAGCCAGATACAAACAGTAGAGCCAAAGAGATTTTATTACAACTTTATACCTATAAAATACGAAAAAACTTTTTCCCCGACCTATTATAACGTTATTATGTATAATAGGAACTAAAATTATTGGACATTTGACTTTTAAACATAACTGTCGAAATGTGGGTGAACTATAGGTATACCTCTGCCCATTCCTTCGGGGAAACAAGGCGTGATATTATGTTATGTGAACATAAATTGAAAAAAATATAATATTATTATGATTATTTTGATTAAAATAACATCACGCAACAAAATAATTAGGTTTTCAAAAACCCGGGTGTACCAATGGCTGATATTAATAAACTGGAAATAGAAGAGCGTGGTGGCCAGTGGTAACGACCGCGACTTAAGAATTGTAGGTCGTAGACAGGCGCTTTACTTTGTGTAACCCCGGTAGGCGCTTTACTTTGTGTTACCCCCGCAGGCGCTTTACTTTGTGTAACCCCGGTTGGCGCTTTACTTTGTGTTACCCCCGCAGGCGCTTTACTTTGTGTAACCCCGGTAGGCGCTTTACTTTGTGTTACCCCCGCAGGCGCTTTACTTTGTGTAACCCCGGTTGGCGCTTTACTTTGTGTTACCCCCGCAGGCGCTTTACTTTGTGTAACCCCGGTTGGCGCTTTACTTTGTGTTACCCCCGCAGGCGCTTTACTTTGTGTAACCCCGGTTGGCGCTTTACTTTGTGTTACCCCCGCAGGCGCTTTACTTTGTGTAACCCCGGTTGGCGCTTTACTTTGTGTTACCCCCGCAGGCGCTTTACTTTGTGTAACCCCGGTTGGCGCTTTACTTTGTGTTACCCCCGCAGGCGCTTTACTTTGTGTAACCCCGGTTGGCGCTTTACTTTGTGTAACCCCGGTAGGCGCTTTACTTTGTGTAACCCCGGTAGGCGCTTTACTTTGTGTAACCCCGGTAGGCGCTTTACTTTGTGTAAATATTCAATCACAAGAGCTCTCAAAACAAAACAAAAAAACATTTAGGTACTTTATTTTAAGACTTTCATCCATATCTAGAGCAGTTATGACCGCGACTTACGAGTTGTAAGTCGTAGGTTCGAATCAAGACAGGCGTTTTACTTTATGGAAATTATTTCATCACCACTGCTCTCAAAATGGTGAAGGAAAATGTCGTGAGGAAACCGGCATGTCCTAGAACCAAAAATTCAAAGACATGTGACATCTATCCGCACTGGGCCCGCGTGGTGGACTAAGGCCCACTCCCTCTCATCGAGAGGAGGCTTGTATCCCAGTAGTGGGTGGACGACATTGAGCCATTGCGAGTAGAACCCGAGGGCCTAGGCAAATGGAAATCACTATCAATGCATTTCATATTTCCACAACGACTTTCAATACGATTAACAAAAGGTTTCGGTAGCCTTCAACTGTCAATCGACATGTCATGTCAAAAAGCGCGCATCTTTCGGTCGACCACCACGGTGGTCGATTTTTTAAAATCCAATACATTTTTAACCGACGGAAAAAAACGAGGAGGTTCTCAAGTCGACACTTATATATTTTTTTTTTTTTTGTATAAAAATGTATAACTTTTTATAGAGAAGTCCGATTTGAAAAAAAAAATGTATTGTAGAGGGTTTACCTCAAAGTTGGTCCCTAAAATTTATTAACATTGCTTCTGTAGTTTTTATGTAGGCTTCATTATCACGTATTGTTTCCCCACTTTTTATGTGGATGATGTTCTAATTTCTTTTACAGGTGGTATTAGAATTTGTGTACCACAGCTAAAAAGTGAAAAATACAAACATTTTTACAAAAAATACTAAAAACTGTCATGCAAAACCAACACTATAAAGTGAAAAATAACTTTAATTTCGGAAATCAGTGGCAAAAAACGAAAATACCGACTTCCAAAATTAAAGTTATTTTTCACTTTGTAGTGTTGTTTTTGGTAGTCGATTGTATTTTTTTTTGTAAAAATGTTTTTTGACTAATCGTTGCTAAAATATCACTTTGTCTATCTAGGTCCTTTGTATTAGGCTTTTTTTTTTTTTTGAATGTGGGAAATCATCAAATAACTTCTCCCGCTCTGGGTGGAGCGGAAGGGCGTGTCAGACTTTTACTGACTAAAACCCACCCGTGTTCCTTCAGTTGCCTATGCCAGGGCCGCGGTATCTTCTTAAAACTACCCGCGACCCCAGCGGCGTCGGCCCTATTGGACCCCATCACTTGCTGACATCTCTTTGAGGCGCGCGTGGAACACAACGCGCCGTCGACTCGGGGGGGGGGGGGGGTCGGGGTGTGGAAGTAACGATGAAGCTAAGTTGGCAGAATTTTATTAATCGTATTCTTTTATTTTAACTATACATTTCATCAATGTTAATTTGTAATCACCGTACATAATAGGTAATCATGTAAATACATTATAATTATGTATCTGTACCTACAATACATAATTTCTAAAGATCTTGTCGTACAATGTTGCTAATGGCACCAGCATTGTCCCGAGCCGTCATTGTTGTGCCCCAAGCTAACATCTATCAATGCCATTCCTCTCTCACGCGACACGAATTATGCGTCCACTGAATGTAAATAAAAATGTCGCTTAGACGGAAAATGTTGAGGTAACCTGTCATGTTGGAAAATAGTGGAATGTTACCAGGTTTTCCTCTTTTAATGTAATATTTGAGTCCTAAAGAATCAAAAGCGGATATCTGCATTTTGACTAAATAGTGGCAATGAAAAACGGCTGTCATTCGTGGATCAGTCAGCTGGCAGTCTTACCAAGGGGTATCGTATTACCCAGTTACTGGGTTGTGGAGGTTAGATTGGCAGTCGCTCCACGTAAAATTCTGGTATTCGGCTGCATCCGGTTAGACTGGAAGCTGACCCCAACATAGTTGGGAAAAGGCTGGGCAGATTGAGTGGCAATGAAAGAAAAATGATTCATGTTTGATTTTAAATCTTTACAGAAATCCGGATTTGTTATTAATCTGTGACTTTTGAGTGGATTTTTTTGTGAAGGATAGCCATCTCTGATAATTAAATGGACATTAAAATTCGTTAGAAAGTATTTAAAATTTTGAATGTTGCCTCATTCTCAGTTCGTTTTTACCAAAAACGTCAGTTAGCCGGATTTGATTCTATAGGACTCACTCAAGGGGTTAACTGACTCAGTGATTGATTGGTACCAAGTCAGATCATCATTCTCCTGCCCTTATCCCAATTTATTTGGGGTCAGCGCAACATGTCTTTTTCCTTCATACTTCTCTATTCGTCGTCATCTCGGTAGTCATGTTCTCAGGGTTCCGTAGTCAACAAGAAACCCTTAGGGCCTTTGCACATCTCCGATCACAAATGACGGGCTACTCGAGTAGTGGAACATCATGCTATAGTCGGTTGAAATAAACTACTGCGGTTTCGCTGCTATGGTTTTGCGGCGGAGGTGTGCTCACCTTATAAGTAGTTTCGCTTTGTCCGTCTGTCTGTCTATCCGTGTCTTAGCTCAGATACTCTTAGTACTAGAAAGCTGTAATTTGGCATGGGCATACACATAATCACGCCGACAAAATGGTAAAAAAAAATCATGAAAAAAAAATTTAGGGTTCCTCCCTTGCACGCAAAGTGGTGATGATATTTTTTTGTCGTCTATACCATGGTGTGGGGTATTGCTGGATAGGCCGTTCAAAAATGATGCGGGTTTGTAAAAACCATTCTTCGTTTCACGGATCTGTTTGCGTAATATTAAACGTAAGTGAGTAGAGTCCAATGTTAAGTTTATTTTTGGGATAAATTCTTTTCAATTATGGAACCCTTCAGTGTGCGTGGTCCGACAATAAAAATTGGCCGGTTTTTTAATAGTATTCAACATAGCATATTGAATTTTGGCATGATGTTGAATATATTTTGAGAAAACTCTCTGTGACAGACGCACGAAAAAGTGATTGTTATTGAGTAGGTAGGCACAGTTAAATTCAGTTCATTATTCCCCTTTGTGATATTTCGATCATGTTATTTGAACAGTTCAAATGAAATCCGCTTGTTACCAACGGGACTAACTGAAATGCTAACATTTGCAATTCGGGATCAAAATAATGTTTCTGTTCAAATCCATTGCCATGTTGAAGTAGGTGAGTATTATTTTATCAGTATTTTTAGGGTTCCGTAACAAAATAGTAAAAATTAAGGAAACCTTATGGTGCGACTCTGTCTGTCACAGCTGGATATCTCAAGAACTACTAATGCTATTAACTTGTTTGGGACAGTTTTAGATGACGTTTAACCTATACTATTTTTGAAATAAGAAAGAAAAATTTTTTTTTGCAACAGGGACTGAATAAAAAAACTGTCTGTGTGGGACTGTCTTAAAAATTCAAAGTGAGGCTACTAGGGTATTTGGGGTATCATATGAAAGAGCGCTGTTTGCACATTCTCAAACATTTTTTATTTTTTTTAGGCCGCATAGTTTTCGACTTTTGATGAAAAATGTAAAAAAAAAACCGTTCTCCCCCCTTATCTCCGAAGTTTGTATAGAGAAAAATCTGAAATTATTTTATGTGATAGAAATTTATGTAAAGTTTACAGGAAAAATAAAACGATGTCTCTAAAATAGCACACTTTTTCAGAAATCGGAACGGAACCCCCGTTTTTTTAAACAGCACAACGCTTAATTACATTACATGATCGGTCTGTGTGTTTATAACTGGAATAGTGCGGCTTTTGTTTCAGTTTCAATTTCGTTCGTTCCTTTTCAATAATTAGAAATTATGTTTTTTCGTAAAATAATGTTATTCATTTCATTTTACCAGTTTTGCGTTCTTCTTATCACTGTTTTTTTTCAAAGAAAAACAATAAAATAGGGTTTTTAAAAACATACGTATTTCAACTCTCGTAGATTAAAATAATAATTTTAAAGTATTTAGCAAAATAAATTGTATGACACCACTTCGAATACCATGTTAGCTAGAAAAACACCGTGGGATTTTAGTCGATGGAATCGGAGTACAAAAAAACAGCCATGACACCACTTCGAATACCATGTTAGCTAGAAAAACACCGTGGGATTTTAGTCGATGGAATCGGAGTACAAAAAAACAGCCAAGTGCGTGTCGGACCACGCACAATGAAGGGTTCCGTACTTGGATACAAACTTTGACACCCCCTAATCCCTCTTTGGGGATAGTTTAGGAAAATTAAAAATGAAAAACTTTATAATTTACTTAGACAAATATTCGTGCAAAGTTTCAAGTCTATTAGCTGAAGGAATAAGATTTTTCATACAAATTTTCATCCCCTATTTTACCCTCTTAGGGAAGGAATTTCCAAAAATCCTTCCCTGATGGACGTTTACACTATATAAGCTATCTATGTGCAAAATTTCAAGTCTCTAGGTTCAGCGGTTTGGTGTGTGCGTTGATTATATCAGTTGGTGAGTCAGTCAGGACTATGAATTTTATATATAATTATATATTTACCATGTTATTTTAAGACCATAGACTTCTTATAAGTTTTCCTGTAATCTATGGGTAAAGTATTTATTTATTTATTTATAATAAGCACACCAACAGCACGGTCACTTACAATTCTTATTACAATAATAAATAAAAATGGCATTTTAGTAACCATGCAAATAACAGGTATGCATGACTTTCACATACGAAAAATTAGAGACAATAGAGAACAATAAAAAGTTTGTCTAGTAGAATTAAATTTAAACAACAATCTTGAAACTATATTGACGTGCACTCTTCGCACTGTTTAAATAGTGAACGTCTGTAAGAAGCAAAACTCATGGAGAAAACATCAATAGGATAATCTGTTAAGTTGGACCTTTCGTTATATTGCCTTGCCATACGTGTTAGTGGGCTATTAAATTTGGTATTTAAAGCGCCGTTTACACGGGGCAAGTTTCTGGAACGTTCAAGAGCAATAATTGCATGCCATAAAGCACTTTCAAGTTTTTTGACATTCAAGAACTGCATGAAGTGTTTACACGCGTGCGATTCCATAAAATGGCATGTACAATAATTGAATGCAAGTTTTGCCATTCAATAAAATCGCATGCGACTTACACCAGGCAATAAAATTGACAGCCGATTATTGCATGCAAGTTTTGCCTAGACATGATATTTCATTAAATTTTATTGAACGCTTCTCAAGATATTTTTCAAGTTGTTCTTGATTTGATTTCTTGCCTCAAAATAGCAACAACGATTACCACACCCTCACTTACCGCACTCATATTTCAATGACAGCACAAATGTCAGATCATGCCAGAATTGAATGCGATTTTATTGTACGAGCAATTATTGTATGTACTGTGAGATTTTCTTGTACATGCTTATACCAGTTTTCAAAGTTGCCCGTATCGTCCAACTATATTGTACGTGTAGTTTAGACGGTGCCAGATATTTGCCTTTCAATTTTATGGTATGCCACAGGTAATAAAATGGCGCCATGGAAATGGAGCTGGTAGGTAGGCAATTAAAAAATACGATGATGATGCTTACTACGTTGGCTAGACCTGAAGTTGAAATAGTTTACCAATTCTGCCAGGCAAGGCGCAGTGGTGACAGCCGATAGGTGGTGTAAGGCTGCGACAGGGTGGCGTCCATGGACTGGAAGCGTGAGATGTCGGTCGTCTGGCGGCAGAATGGGTGGACGACATTGTTACCGCTGCGAGCAAAACCTGGATGAGGCTGGCACAGGAGTGTGGGGATTGGCACAAGGAAAGAGACGCCTATGCCCAGCAGTGGGTGAAGTCAGGCTGTGGATGATGATGATGATGAAAGCGCCTGTCTGGGTTCGAATCTACGACCTACAACTCGTCAGTCGTGGCCGTTACGATTGGGCCGCCATTGCACATAAGAGTATTGTCAAACTATCAAATACATCCTAACATCGAAATTGAAAACGTGATTTTTTTAAACAAACTTAGGTATTAGTACCTAGTGATGAGCCGACTATAGTTTGCCACTCTTTGACTAGTTATTGTGACTAAACTATTGGATTTTGTATGCAGACTAGCAACGTCATTAGATGGCCGAAGTTCAATTTATAGTCTTAATAGCTGCGCCCGCGGTTTCGCCCGCGTAGACCGGGTTAAAAAGTCAAGTTAAGGGGCCAAAATTCAGAAAAATCCAGTAGCAGAATAGCAAAATCCAGCAAAGCAAAATCCAAAAAAAAATGATTCAGCAAAGCAGAATCCAGGGTGTCAGCTACCTCCATACCAAATTTTATGAAAATTGGTCCAGCCGTTTGAGGGTGAAAAAGTAACAAACATACACACACTTTCGCCTTTATAATAATTAGTGTCATTGTCGTTTCCACCTTCTATAAGTTTCTACGATTTACAACAAATTCTAAACAGTATCATCATGCCAATAAAATTAAACCACCCCTCAAATATCCCCCACAACAAGACACTTAAGAACCTTTTACCCAATTTCACCTGAAAACAATCGAATTTCCTCTCAATCAATTTCATAATCACATTGTTTCTTCCACAAATTAATTCTTAGAGCGTCTAATCGACTTTGTGGTGAAATTAAGTTACGCTTCCCGGCTACCAAAGTTACCAAGGCCTTCCTTGGAAATTTGATTACCTTCAAATTTGTTTAAACACCCACTATTTTGTCTGGGAAATCAGTGGAGGATTTATAAAGTTAGCCGAATTCAATTTGCAGAAGTTTGTCCTTTTTTTTAGCAAAATCGGTGATAATTTTCATACTACTTACTTACATAACTAAACAGATAAAATAAACAATCTAGCACTAAATGCTCTAATATCAACAAAAAGCACATTAGGAATTTTCTAAATAATGCTTCTTGCTACTGCGGGAAATAAAAACCTCAACCTTAAACAGAAAAAAACCGGTCAAGAGCGAGTCGGACTCGCTCATCGAGGGTTACGTTCCGATTTCTGAAAAAGTGTGATATTTAGAGACATCAATTTATTTTTCTTGTAATCTTTACATAAACTTCTATCACATAGAATAATTTCAGATTTTTATCTTTGCAAACTTCGGAGATAAGGAGGGGAGGGACCGGTTTTTTTTTACATTTTTCATCAAAAGTCGAAAACATGCGGCCTAAAAAAAAACTAAAAAAATGTTTGAGAATGTGCAAACAGCGTTTTTTCATATGATATCCCACATGCCCTAGTAGCCCCACTTTACATTTTTAAGACCCCCTTTCAGTCCCTGTTACAAAAAAAATATCAATATTTTTAAATCTTTCTTATTTGCAAAATAGTTGGGTAAATGTCACCTAAAACTGTTTCAAATTTCAAGTTGATAGCATAGATATCCAGCTGTGACAGACAGACAGATAGACAGACAGACAGATAGACTGAATGACACCTTAAGGGTTCCTTTTTTACCATTTTGGTACGGAACCCTAAAAAGCGATAAGGAATGGTTCGTTATCGCTTGTAAATAAACTTTCCCAAACCATCCAACCACCCAAAAATGGGTCACAACACACCTTTTGCCAAAGAACAGAACATAAAAACGACAATAGTTGGCGTCAAGCCTATGAAAGTTTTATTATACGTACAATATTACGTTTGTCACACCCCAGAAAGGCAGCCTTGCTGTAACCCTGACTGGCAAATTTTTCACCCGACCCAGATCTAAAAACCCTAAAAGTAGGTATCTTACACGGCCAAGGAGCAAAATTTTAAGCAATTTTCAAACACACCTCGGCGGGCGCATGTCGCATTTTTGAACTGTTTTGGTTTAAAACTTAATAGGTGCAAGTTTTTTTTTTTTTAAATACCTACTGGTATTATTTCTGGAGTACATACAATCATTATGTAGTATAGACGACACGGTTGGCGCAGTGGTTGAGCGATTGACTGCTGCGCAGCATGTCGCGGGTTCGATTCCCGCACGGAACAAATATTTGTACGACCTACAAGTATTTGTTCCGAGTCTGGGTGTTTTTCTATCTATAATATGTATGTATTTACAAAAAAAAAATGTATATAAGTAGTTTATCAGCCATCTCGTTACCATAACACAAGCATTAGGTTGCTTAGCTTGGGACTAGATGGCGTTGTGTGAAATGTCCAAGGATATTTATTTATTTATTTATTATTTATTTATGTACGCTGCTGTGATACTAAAGGTCTTAACACACACTTATTTAAAATAATGACAAAAAGCTGGCTTCTCTCCCTGTCATACAACGACACTGAGGAAATAGTGAGTTAACACCAAAATCTACTAGCAAGTCATTCACGTAATCATTTAGTTCCTCCACACAAAAATCCACACCTACTACAATACACACACACACACTTCACACACACACACACACACACACCCCACATACCCTCACACACACACTGCATCATTATTTAAAATTATTTTATATTGCTCAATTTACTTTATTTTTAACTTGTTATTTCTCTACCCTTAATTAATTATAATTCTTGTATTATGTCCATTTTCAAACATCCTGAAATTAAATTGTTAACACAAAATGTCTCGAATTAAAACTTAAGATAACGCAACTCAGGCCCCCAAGATACAGGCGCTGCCTAGTTTGGGGACCACTGTTCAAATAAATATGTTACTTATTCTAGTTACAGCAAGCACTCAATATTATTATTTTTGTAAGTAATTTATTTTGTAACGATGGACCAATAAAATTATTCTATTCTATTCTATTCTATTATAACGCACAGTCGATTCGTGGATGGGTTACATATTGAGACCACTTCATGTCTCGGAAAGCATGGGTGAAGCTGGAGGTTCCTGGAGGATAGGGTCCCACGAAATTAAAATTTTCTTACTTATTTCTTACTAGAATGGTGTTCGCAAGAGAAAACATGCGGCAAATAGGTGAAAAATTAACTAGGTATTGCTCGACTACGTGGGATACTAAATTTCACTTTTTCTAAAAGTTCGGAGAATCTCTTATTAATTTGTTAATTTTGAGAATCATTTATTAATTTAAACAAAAATATGAAATCTAAAGATTTATCAACATAAAACCTAGTACTGACTTGAAAATTACAAAAAAACGTAAGAAAATTTTAATTTCGCGGGCTCCCTGGCGCTTTTGCCTTAAGCCGTTGGTCCCAGCTGTAATTTGCAGTTCTTTGACAGACGTTATCGGTAGTCAGAAATTCAAAAATCTGATAACTAGATTTACCAAGGGGTATCCAGTTACCCATTAATTGGGTTGTGGAGGTCAGATAGGCAGTCGCTCCATGTAAAATACTGGTATCCAGCTGCAGCCGGTTAGACTAGAAGCCGACCCCAAAATAGTTGTAAAAGTCTGGCAGAGTAGGAAGATTGATACACTCACTATACAAACATGAGAACGTGTTTGTATAATGAGTGCATGTAGTCTATAGGCCTATAGTTATAACGTTAGTGCTATCTAAGTAACATAACCGAAATCCCCTTACTTTTTGTCGTCGTCTTACAAAAATAAACACATTACCGCTATTTATTGCCCGGCAGATAAGGCTTTCAGCACATTTTTCACGCACATAGCTTTCAGTATTTATCGCCTCTTAACTTTATCGTTCCAGCGTAAACTAATTAAAGCCTTTTGTATACGGTGATAATAAGGAAATAGGTAGAAGGTTCACTTTTTATGATAGGCCATGTGTTTTCCTGGGTCAGGACTGGATGCTTTTAAGCAATTAAGTAGTACGGTCAGCAGCATAAGTCGATAACACTGCTACTTTTACACAATATCATGTAAATTAATACAAAATGATTTTGATTATCTCTTTTTTTCCTAAAATACCTAAGAGTCTAGTAGATCTTTAAATTAAAAATGTGAAAGTTTGTATGTGTGTTACTCAATCACGCAAAAACGGCTGAACGGATCGTTATGAAATTTGACAGTTATTTATGTAGCCTTAAACCTGGAAAAGGACAAAGACAAGATGAAGTCGCTGGAAACCAATGGTTGATTTATAAAGCTTCTATTGTGCAAGGCTGTTTGTCAAAACCACTTTTACTTGGAACCGAAGTACCGATGGCCGGTGGAGCAGTCGTCAGTATGGGACGCCCCCAGCTAGGTCGACCGACGACCATAAAAAGGTGACTGGGACAGACCTGATGCGGAAGGTGGAGGACAGGGTGTTGTGGTGCAACCTGGGAGCGGCCTATGTCCAACAGTGGACTGAGATAGTTAATTTTGATTGATTGAATTTTACTTATCTATTTTTCCGGAAAGCAAGAAGTGTTCTGTTATGATAAGTATGGAATCAGGCGTTTGCGGAAATCAATGCCATAATAGTTACAGATAGCGCGCGAGTTGAATGCAGTCGGGGTCTGAGGTAAAGAGCGGGAGCATCTCCCCCCGCTATTCGCACGCCCCACCTCACGCGCCTGCAGTGTATTGTAATTATAATTATGTCACAGCACTACCGCATTCCTAAGCTCTGCATTCAACTCGCGCGCTATCTGTAATTATGTTAAAGAAAGTTGGTGTGTACACTAATTCAACCGACATCGTCCGAAGTCGTCCGATAAGTAACGTACGCAATGACTTTATTTTTATTTTTATTTACAATATGTTGGTTTGGTTCGATTGGCCGAGTTTGAACGATGACGTACGAGCATAGTTCGACCGATGACGGATTCGGTGGGCTTACCTATGCTTTTTAAGTTAGGTGATAAATATTCGATATTTATGTCATCTAAGATTCTGTGTTTGTAGACAAAAAAATCTATAGAGCAGGTGCAATCTACGTGTACAACAATCTACCATGAATGTGTCCGATATCAAGAGAAAGGGCTTTTGTATTTTATGATTTACGCGTTGTTCTTTTAAGGGGGAATTTGTTGATGAATTTAATTATTATAATTCTGTAAAGACATATTTTTAATATCGCGAATCATACTTAGATCAACTCATCCTGACAAAATTTGAATTTCGCGGGTTACCTTGGCGCTTTCGCCTTAACGATACCAAAATAAATTGCCAGCTTTTTCGCAAGCATTTATTTCACTATTACAGCATGTATGGATTAAATTGTTATTATGTTTATTGTCTATTTGATTAATACTCTGACTGATGGAAAACGCAATTGGGTTTTTCCTAGATAGAATTTCATTCCGAAAAGACCTTTATACCATTCCCCCTCTAAAAAGCTTATTTTATTCACTGAAAACAGTGAATAAAAAGCACTTTTACTCACTGTTTTGATGTTTGAAAATGGAACACACCAATGTATTCGACCACAGATTTAGAGTACCTAGGCTACATACGGCATGTTATTAGATAGTATGAAAACCGAACGTGTCATCTTTTTTTTATCTACGATAACTTCACCCCAGCCATTTAGTGATGTGCTCAACGTAAACAGAATTGTTTCAATCGCTAAGCATCACTGAGCTAACAGACTTTTTTTAGTACGAACAGTCGAACATGCAGGGCACGCTTGGTCGTGGCTTGCCGTATCTAGTGTAAGTGTAATCTTTGTATTCGACCTATATTGATGTATTCTAAATTCAATTTCATTTTCGACAAGGAGTTTAGCATTAAAATAAAAAATGTTTTGTGTTTTTTGCTGTCCTTAGTAAATTGGCGCTATTTTGAATACTGTAAATTGTACGAACACAAAGTTTAGTGTTACTTTAATCTTTAATTTTGTGTTTCTTTAGTGTTGTTCTAATCGATTTAAAATGCATTCTAGTGATGAAGATGTGTTAACACCTAAGTTTATGAAAGAGAGGGCGGCCGATATAGTGGAAAACTTGCTAACCAAAAAATCACGGCTAGTTTACATCAAAGCCAATTTAACTTTCCTTTTTCTACATTAAATGTCTATTTTCACTTAAATCTTTCTTTTTCTCGTAGTCATGGTATAAAGTATAGTATGCAACTCTTGAATAAAACGGATTTATATCGAGGGCCATGAATCACTCGCGTCGCTCAGGATTCTAACACTTGAATCACTCGCTACGCTCGTGCATGAATCACTCCCTACGGTCGTGATTCAATCGTTAGAATCGTTCACTAGCTCGTGATTCATCTATGGCCCTCGGTTTAAATCCGTCCTTTATTCACTAATTGCATAATATACTATTATTTTTTTACATTTTTTTTTGTATGTCTAAAATCCCAAGTAATTTCATTGCAAAATTGCATTCAAAATGTGCGCATGTAATTAAAACCTCTGAATGAAAATAATTTTGATAGATAGCTTAATTTATTTTTAAACAATTTTTATTTGGTTTGGCGGTTTTATTTTGGTTCCAGTGCACTGTTTCGCTCTCTTTTTTTCGTATGTGGAAGTAATTGACTCTGTCATTTTCTTATTCCCACCAAGTTTGCTTTTTACATATTACCTTAACGACAATACGAAAATGGAGTGAACCTTCGGTGCCCTCTTTTTATAAGGCAGTAATTTGTCAAACTACATTGCAAACTTAATTTTATTGTCTTCTCTTAGTCCTTGGGTACCTTTTGTTTTACAATATTCGTGAACAAGCTCTGTAAGTACCTAGCAACAGTAGGATATCTAAATAATAGTTGCAGTTAAAATTTAATCTATGCTTCTGTACTAATAATAAACTGAAGAGTTTGCTTGTTTGAACGCGCTAATCTCTGGAACTTCCAGTCGTTCAGTACCAGCTTTTCCCTGCGGTTTTGCCCGCGTGGATGTCAGTAAATATCCCACGAAAACGTACTCCACGAACGTACGTACGTAGATGAAAAGTACCCTATGTGTTAATCCACGTTATAACCTAACTTTATGCCTCGTATAAATCCGTTCAGCCGTTTTTGCGTGATTAAGGAACATACACACAAACTAAACAAAAACAGCCCAAATCTCTGATAATAATAATGGGGAAAGCCGGGCAAAGTTAATTGTAGATGGCGTGATCATAGCTAGGTCCCTAAGGCTTATATAACAAATACATTTCGTTCATTCATGAGTTACTTAACTAATATTAACATATTAGTGAAGTAAAACCGTTTTAGCTTATTTCAATATTTTTAAATCAAAGACTTGGAAAGTATCGGAATTTAAAACCTTAAATATTTCCTCGTAATCACTTACATCAAAATGTTTCGAACTCTGTTTAATTTTTTTTAAATATTTTTCTAGCTTTACTCCACAATCTTCTAATTTTAGGGTCTCTCGGGAAATGTTGGACTCCAATTTCGGAGTATTTAGGAACAATTACAACGCGTCATTTTCGCAAAAACAAAATAAAACAACCTCAAGCTTTGTAATATTGTGTTGGGAGGTAGCTACGACAGTGCCATTTTGACTGTTGCCTTCCCTGTCAGACTATAGTATAGTTAAAATCTCGCTGCAGACTCGGTCATAAATCATTCGAGTGTTCGCTCTCTTTCCCACTCACGGGCCTTATGGGCAGGCCACGCCCACACGTAGTCCTGTGCATTACTGCAGTCAATGAGAGATATCGATAGTTTTATATATTTATAAATGGGTGATAGAAATAAATACACATTTTTTTTATTTTATTACCAAATTTACTACAAAGCATATTAAATATATAAACAAAAGAACGTATATATAAAACTAAAAATAGAAAATTAAAATTCTTCGTCTGAGTCATCGTCATCATCTGTTATCGATAATGGCCTTGAGCGCGCGCAACTAGCGCACATCCCTACTCCGATTATGATTTATGACCAAGTCTGCAGCGAGATTTTAACTATACTATAGTGGACGCTTAGCTTACAAAAAAAATCATCTGAATACAAACATTTTGTTTTCGTGAAGCTGTCACAGCATGAAAATTTAAATTGCAATCAACGGTACGAGTATGTTATTAATGAATGTTCAATTATTTATCGGTATTACCCGATAAATTAATAATTGAACATCGCCTGTTAATAAGGTCGCTGAATTTAATCATTTTCGCATACTAATTTCATAATAATTACCTACTAATTTACCTTCAATAGTATATCTAGATTACGAAAATCGAATGTAAATATTAGGAAAGATTTACAATGTATAGAAAACAGATAGTTTCCTACTAACTTTTCCCTACAGTTACATATGCACTGAACTAGTTTTTTGTACAATGCGTTTTAACTAAGAATAGGAATGACCTTGCGCCATATTGTGAAGATTTAGCAAAACAGATGGGACACTCCGCAATATCATTCAACTAAAAAGCGACTCTTGCTACGATCCTATAAAGTGCAATTAAGGTCGCACAACGCTTATTACCTACAGTTATATTCAACTACAAGTTGCCTCTATTTCTACCGCGTAACTCTTATACCTTCTGATCTACTGAATTAGCCCCACGGACGGGGCCCGCCGCGTACTTGTAGCTTCATACCTAAACTGCGGAGTGTTCCATCTGTATTATTATCTGGCAAAACAGCACCTCGTTTACATATTTGCAAAGTCAGTGACATATTTAAAAAAATAAATTCCAAAAACAAAACTAAAATGGATAAGAATAACGCCACAAAACTTTGCAAGCCGTATATTTCATGTTTCATTGACATTCCTATTCTTAGTTGAATCACACTGTACGTTCACTAACGGCCAATCTTATTTATTTATTTATTTATAACTATGGATGACTTACAGCTAAACCAAACGGAATAAAAAATAATGTGTGAGACTGACAGCCAATTAAAAGTCATCACTTCTAAAAACAGATTGGAAAGAAAGAGTGTGAACAACACAACACAGCTACCAAAAAAAAAAGAAAAAGCGAAATTATTAGTTTTATAATTATTGTAAAACTGACATTAATATTGGTTTTAAAGCCTCTTCTTTGTGATGTGAAGGTAGTCCTAGGTGTTCCAAATCCCTACCTAGTAGTTAAAGGGCCGATTACACTTTTAGAAATCTGAAAGTACGCCATTTACTTCACCAATTTTTTATGAAACTAACTTAAAGTTAACTATTACCTTTCAAATAAAAAAAAAAACTATCGAAATCGGATCTCATAAGACGGAGATATTCCGTTGGCCGTTTTCGGAGGAAGTACCCCTGCAATCAAAAGTCCTTGACGACAAAAAAATCTATAAAATTAAAAATCCCCGACGACAAAAAATTCTATAAAATCGTAAAACCTGTGTACCAAGTTCCACCCAGATTGGTTGTAAAATACAACCTGCAGAGAAGAACCAACAAACTGACAGACGAAATCAAATTTTGCCAGACTTGAAGCAGACACGCTTCACTCGCTTCGCTCGCGCGGTCAATCATTGCTCCGTTTTAGTAACGGGTTTACTGGGTTAATTATAATAGTGTCAAGTGATTCGTAGCCTCTCATCACTTGGAACAACCCCACATATTCATCCCCGACATCCATTTTTAGTATAATTATAATAACAATTGTATAACAAAATGTATAAAAATCTTACCTCTTAGCAACGTCAGAATCCCAAGCGGCATCACCAACATAGCCACGAGCAGATCAGTAATGGCCAATGACATCAAGAAATAGTTCGTCACATTCTGCAGCCTCCTTTCCAAATAGATTGCTAAACACACTAGAACATTCCCTGCAGCCGTGCAAACCACCAGCATAATAGCTATAAGCGCCCACCAGTTGTTCACCGCATCGTCTTCTTTGTTTCCATTAGTGGCGTTTCCAGTGGCGTTTCCAGTGTCATTGCCAAAGACATCGAAGAAATTGTCTACAGTGTTATTGACTGCTTCAAACGTTTCGGTCAGTTCCAATGCATTCTTTGATAAAGATCTATAGCTGTGTTCATGCATTGTGCCGTGTTTTCTTCAGTGTCAGGCTCATCTTCGTCGATACTCCATTCATCTTATTTCGTAAATGTGGATTGTTTCCGAATACATTTTCTCTTGGTTCTAGTGTTGTTTGTTAGTTTTGTGAAGCATCTGTAACAAAAGAACGTATGTGAGTATTTGTTGTGAAAGCTTTTTTCCCGTAGTTATTTATAATGATATTTTGTTAACTGTACTGCAGTGTGATTCTATATGACCACATTCTAAACTTAAAATCTGAATCCGCTGTGAGTTTCTTGATTGGCATTCTAAAAACTCGGTTGATATTTCGAATTTACACTAGCACTAAGCGTATCAGCGAGTCGAACTAAATTGACCGTAAGATTTTGACAGATAAACTATGAAACTTCACTGTCACTTCGCATTGTACCCGATTCAGTGTCAAAGAAGAAGTGATTATGCGAAGTGAGAGTGAATAGCGATGTGAGATGCGATTTGTTGTCTGAGTTTTACAGAATCGACGTACTGGTATATTATTGACTTCTTACATATATAAGGAAAAAATAAGCATCTTTTCTGGTTTGCCAAAGAACATCGCCCAAATTTCTATAGAAGCTGGACCTGAGTTTTATTTTCAGTGTACAGAAGCAAATTATAGTGAGGTTTGATTGTTTTATGTAGTAAACACCATCACTTTCGAAAATAATATCTAAATAGCCAAGATATTTCAATAATGCAAAAAATACTTTTGAGGTTATCGGTGTCCGGAAATGAAAAGCACAGAATAATCGTCACAAGCGGCACCTAGTTATCAGTCTGTAAAACAATGCCAAGGTCAAACAACAGAAGGAAATCCAAAACATTACAGTACGTATCACAATATTCACACAAAAAACAACAACACAACAATGCGAGATCGCCGGGTGCAAAGACTACACGGTACAGTATATTAGTGTCAAATTGACACCCGTTGTAATTGACAGTATTGATACTGTCAATCCATGGCGCGCGTCGATGACATATTATGACGTTCCGTTGTAAACAATTGAACAAAATGCTGATACTATGAACCCACATAATTATTTTTATGACAAGAATCCAATACATAATAAAAACTGCACTAGTTGGTTTGATACACAAGTATATAGAATTGAATTACATCTAATAACTATTCAGAAAAACGTGAATAATTATAATCTTTGAGTACTTATCATTTCTTACGCAAAATGAATCGTCAAAGGTGCGTTCTGAACATGTTATTCAAAATAATTTGCAAATTATGCTATTAAAAAAAAATGTGTTTGTGCTTTTTTTTCTGGCGACTTAAATATCTATTTCTTATGTTTTTAAGACCTTAAAAAATACTATATTTTTTCATATATATGCCATATCTGTACACCACCGTATCCCTTTAACCCTATAAAGGTTTATTGCCACATGATTCAGGTACTCCAATATCTTCAAAGATAAAGAACAAAAAAATCAAATCTCTTATGATTAATTTTAGGAGATATGCCTAAAAGATAAGTTTATGTTATGCTTTGAATTTATGGATATTAGTTATCAGAAAGAGTTTAGTATAGATTTATTTATTTATAACTCATTCGTAGATCTTTGACAGTGGTCACGGGTAGTCACAAGCCCGAAAGTCTGACATCCAGTCTTACCTAGGGGTATCTTGCCGGCCGGATGCGGGGCGCGCGTTGCCCCACGCCAACGCTACTGGAGCCACCCTCTAGACAGGTTTGCCCCCTTGTCACGCGCCATAAAACTGTTAAATGTTATTTCAAATGAGGTAGACGTATTTCACTGCAGCCTGATGAAGTTTGCAGGAGTAGCACTGAAGTGCATTGAAAATATTAAAAAGTGATTTTAATTGTTCTTTTTTTTAAATTGTATTTCAAATTGTATTTTTTTATTGTATTTTTATTGAATTTAATTGTATTTTTGATTATTTTTTTATTGTATTTTTGATTGTTTTTTAATTGTAATTTAATTGTATTTTTAGTATTTTTTTTTCATTGAATTTAATTGTAAATTTGATTATTTTTAGGGTTCCGTACCAAAATGGTAAAAAAGGAACCCTTATGGTGTCACTCAGTCTGTCTGTCTGTCTGTCTGTCTGTCTGTCTGTCACAGCTGGATATCTCAAGAACTACTAATGCTATCAACTTGAAATTTAGAATAGTTTTAGATGACGTTGATCCAACTATTTTGCAAATAAGAAAGAAATTAAAATATTTATATATTTTTTGCAACAGCGACTGAAAGGGGGTCTTAAAAAATCAAAGTGGGTCTACTAGGGCATGTGGGGTATCATATAAAAGAGCGCTGTTTGCACATTCTCAAACATTTTTTTTCTTTTTTTAGGCCACATAGTTTTCGACTTCTGGTGAAAAATGTAAAAAAATACCGTCCCCCCCCCCTTATCTCCGAAGTTTGCAAAGAGAAAAATCTGAAATTATTCTATGTGATAGAAATTTATGTAAAGATTACAAGAAAAATAAAACGATGTCTCTAAATAGCACACTTTTTCAGAAATCGGAACGGAACCCTCGGTGCGCGAGTCCGACTCGCTCTTGACCGGTTTTTTTAAATTGTGTTTTTGATTATTTTTTTATTGTATTTTGGTAGCACTTAATACGCAAGAAAACAGCGTCGCTACTGAGGACAGTGAGTTGCAGTCGGAACAGCATCCTGAAAACTGTAGCCGAGAGCCTCGGCTCTCCGATTGTGCAGCAGTTTGTGCGGAGGCTGATTTTTACTAACACTAGGCAATAAGTTATTTTTGTATGTTACTAACACTATATGGATATTGTGTGTCCGAAATAAAAAGATTCTATTCTATTCTATTCTATTGCATTGGTGTTATAGCTGTTAAGATGTTGTTAGTTACGTAATGGTGAATAAATAAATAAAATCTTATTACCCAGTAAATACTGGTATTCAGCTGCATCTAGTTAGACTGAAGCCGACCCCAAGACAGATTGATTACCTTTAAAAGCAGTTAAGCACTCACTAATATTGATTTCAGCCAGGGAAGTAAAACAAAAACACACTGTAGTTTCCTATTGAGAAGACTTATAAATAAAGCGAAGTTTGCGTTCCGTCTAGTTACGAAAGCAAACTGTTGAAATATTGTTACAATTTCCACTAGATATTCTATCATTTTCCGGGAAGGCGTTGCTGTGGGTGGGTCCCGTAATTAATTCTGTGGAACAACCACTGAAAATAGAGTATGTTATTTTATAGTAAAATTATTTTCTCAGAAATGATTTCAGTAACGTGAGGAACAAGTGAACAAAAATATGCTTGAAAACTCCTGCATTTCTATTTGGACAATTTCATCTAGCCGGAAATATGTGTATGAAGCAAAAGTGTTTTAATTTTAAATAAAATTATAAAGCTTCTCTATGAAAAGTAATTTTATGCGTTTATGGACCTATTTCACAATGTCCGAATAGCCATTACTCACCGTATAGGGCCTTTTGCACCACCTACGATTAAGACCTATACTTTTTAAACTTTCGTGATTTGTACACATTATAAAACACTATCGAAAACGGGTCTTATCGCGATATTCTTTACCTTCTCTCCCTTCTCCTCTTCTTTTCCTTCTTTTTATTCTTTTTTTTCCTTTTTTTTCTTTTTTTTTTTCTTTTTTTTTTCTTTTTTTTTTCTTTTTTTTTTTTAGTAGGTACCTGTTTACCTCGTTAAAAAGAATATCGCGACAAGACCCGTTTTCGATAGTGTTTTATAATAAGTACCTATAACTTACTTACGGCAGATAATTTCATACAAATTCTGTTCCATTTTTGAATTTATTCGGTAAATAGTGGACATTCGGTCATCGTGAAACAGAGGGCTTAGTGCGAGTTTTCATACTTACTCGATCACGTTAACGTAAACGTCAATTTGTACTGAAACTGAATAAGCGCCGTCTGGTGACTAAAATGGGAAACACAATTATTCCATACAAATTTACTTAAGGTAAAGTTAACGTAAACGCGATCGAGTAAGTATAAAAACTCGCACTAAGCCCTCGGGTCTAAAATATTATTAGTTTGTATTAGTCGATCGTGTAATATTTATTTCCTAATTTAAGTTATAGGTACTTTGTACTGACCTTTTTTCGTTTTTATTATTATTAGTGTTTATCAGTGGAAACTTGTAAATGACTTTCAATTTCATATTGTTTAAGAACACTGTAAAAGTAATCTGTTAAGTTTCCCGATTAGAATAAAATAAAATAAATTAAATAATAATTTTCCTCTTTTAATTTTTAGTACTTGTAAATCTTCCGGCGTAGGTAATACCAACATTAAAAACACAAAAATATCAGGGCTATAAATCTTAAAACAATTCAAAGAAAATTCAATACAGAATAGGTGAATACTAAAGCATTTCAAATAAATTATATGACCACAAAGTACCTACCAAAACTCTGAACCAAAACCAAGCACAAAATCCTAAACATAAAGTTAACCAGTAAATTGCTGTTTTTGAACGCCTTAAGAATTCTCTTATAAAGTTAAATAATTTATAAGCATTTAAAACTAAGCTGGTAAAAGGGGCGAAGTGGTCCTAAGTCCGCTCGCTAACGAGGGGTCGACACAACTTTGAACTGTCTGTCAATCGCATTACTTAATAATAACTATTCATTTGGATTGTTATGGTCGAATCATTTTGGTTTTGAAACTGTTTTTTAGGGTTCCGTACCTCGAAAGGAAAAAGCGGAACCCTTATAATAACAATAATAACAACCCCACCGCAGTATCTCTACGTTGACGTCGTGGTGGGGCTTGCGTGCTCCGAATTCTAGGTCTGTGCCTGTAGAGTTTACTCTGCCGGAACGGGTCTAGGATGAGGAGCCAGACCAAGAGAGATACAAAAACCCGCAGGGCAGCATGTGGCGAGATGTTGGGCAGTAGCGACCCCACGGACCCTATCTCCTGGGAGAAGTCTTGTTCCTCACCTCTCGCTTGCCTTTATTGGCCGGCTGGAGTGAACAATGACGGGAACAGAGCTCCCACCTCATTCTTGCCTTTATTGGCTGGCTTGAGTGGAGATTCGCAAGAGCAAACGTGCTCGGAGGAAGGAAGTATTCCAGTAAGTGTTTGTAGGGATCTTGACCATCTTCCGGGCTCTGGGATTGTTCTGAGAGCCGTGGAATACCTCTCCACTCCTCACAAGCACCTCAGGACATGTTGCTCCCTTGCCGCTACGATACCATGTGCTAGCGACCGTTTTCGGGGGCCCATTATTGAGTGTGCAAGCCACCCCCTGCCATTTTTTTTCCGTGTATAATAAAACATTGATCAGGCAGGGGCCATAGTCCTTTCATAGTTCTAGGTAACCAGTCCACAGACACCCAAACCCATAGCCCAATATGTTTTGTTTCCATGTTCTGCAATAGTCCTGCACCAACCGGGGGTTGTCCTTGGGTACACTTGCATAGTGTATACAGGGATAATCGTCGGTTGGTGCCTCCTCATAATTTAAAATTGTCTAAGGGGCCTCTGCGAGTTGGCTTCGGCCCCTCGTACGCCTTCCAAAAGTCCGGGACCCCAGGGTATCGAGATATGTCAAAGACACTTTTAAAATAATAATAATAATAATTCCTTTATTCTCAGGCAACTAAGGCCCATAGATAAAATACACAAATGATTTATAAAATAATAAACTAATACATATAAAAACATTATAAAAACATAACTTATAAACTAATAAGACACACGAAGTGACGGCGTCATGTTACGCTGCGCGGTGTCGGATAGCCTGCCGCGAAAACGTCGGTAGACTACACCCTTCGGCCAAAACTCTTCCTTTAGGAACGTGTCGAGATCGTGTGTCGGAACCCGCACCACAAACGACTTGAAGTTGGTATTGTGACGCGGCTCCAACTTCTCGACCCTCAAGGTCCACTTGGTCTTCACTTTCATGTACTCCACGATCTCCTCAACCTTCGTGGAGTGATTAAAATAAAAATAAATAAAATAAATAATAAGTTTATTGTACAAAGAGAAACACATAGGACACATACACTAAACATGATAGTACAAGTGGCAGTCAGACAGGTTGAACAGCTGGCTCCTGAACTAAGTAAAAAGATACTTGTATCTCAGGAGCCAAAGTTCCTCATAACATTGAAAAGTACAACTAAATACAATCAAGCTCAGTAGTTACTATAATGCTTTACATTTGTGAACATCGAACACATTTTATGCAAATATTATATAGATTTAAATAGAGAGAAACCGAAAAAAAAAAAAAAAATACATTTAAATTACAGAAGACATTCCAACGATCACCCCATGAATACCTTACTCAGATAATCATGAGGCGACCGCCAGAATATCCTCTGTATCGTCGTAAGACAAATTCTGCAACCAATTAGTCAGCTTTGCTTTCAGCGCAAACTTGGTCAACGTGTAAATATCAATTAACCGATGTACCTTATTATAAAGACGAGCACTTAGAACTGGGTAATGGCGGCTAGCAAATGCAGAACGACATTGGACGGAGTCACAGACTGGACGACCTCGACGTCTTAGAAGGATGTTTGAGTCTAAAGGTAGGATGGAGTGACGGCGTAAGACTACACGCAAAATGAAGAGTTGTCGCACAGTGAGGACTTGGGATTCAGAGTACAGCAGGGCGGTTGGATAATCTCTACGCTTAAAATGCATAACCTTTAGAATCACCCTTTGAGCACGTTCTATTTGAATTAGAAGATTTTTATAAGTGCCTCCCCAAACTGTAATGCAATAAGTGATAATTGATGCACATAGACTCTGGTAGACCAAAGACAAGGTTGCAGGGTCAGCTGAATGTCTTAACTCTTTAAATATGAATATGAGCTTTCTTGTGCGTGAACATAATGCCTCGATGTGGGTGCGCCAGGTTAGTTTTTCATCAATGTACACTCCTAGGTATTTGATACTTGAAACTATGTGATGCAGTCGAGACACATACAGCAACGTCGTAGGTATCGCTGGACGTAGCAGCATATTTGGTCCTATCAGTCCAGTACCGCATTGATTGCCACAAGTAGGCTTCTTCTTCTTCTTCTGAACTTTGGTGAAGCCATCCTCATCACACTCTTACTTTGCTGGACAGTGCTGTATCGGTTTTCTCGGAAGGGTTTCACAACGACGGTTCTGCTTTCCCCCTTTCTGTTGCTTAGGTTGTGACGCAGCTGGTTTCTTTGCGGCAGCAATTTTGGCGTAAGCTAGTTCGGGGGTCAACGTAGCTACGCGTGACGTATTCTCTGTCGGAGCAGAGGGGCAGGGGGCGACGGGGCACGGTGCATCGCCCTCGATATTTGCAATCGACGATGAATCCAATAACGCCGATGCGAAACTGCTGACTGATGCATTTTGCGCCCCACGACGCGTGTTTACGTTGGCTTCGTCGTTTGTCCTACTTTGCGAAACAGCACTGCGTAGCAACACTATCTCGGCACGTAGTTCATGGATAGTATTTTATGACTTTTCCAACTTGCATTGCAGCTCACCTTACAGAATTACTTCGTTGTCTGTCTATCTGTCTGTCTGTCAGTCTGTCACGACCCTTTTTCTCAGGAATGTGTGGAGGTATCAAGTTGAAATTAATAATCAAATGGTCAATAAACATATATCCAGAAATTAAATCCATACATGCTGCAATCTTCTAAATACATAAAAGAAGAAACTGACTGAGTGACTGACTGACCGACTGACTGACGGACTGACTAACTGACTGACTGACATATCAACGTGCTGTACGTTGATATGTCAGTCAGTCAGTCAGTCAGTCCGATGGGTCTAGAGATTCCGAATTTCGCACGAAGATTAAGGACGGATTTTTGATCCCGTGGGATATTTTCCGACATACACGCGGGCGAAGCCGCGGTAAAAAGCTAGTAATTAAATAAAGTTACGAAAAATCCCCCAATTTTTTTTTGGTGTCGCCTTAATTAGAGGGGTTACCAAAAACATTTACTATTAAGAAATAATGGTCCACATCAGCCCTGGACCGAAACAGCTGGAAGTCATAGATAGGGCGACTTCGTTGCCCAGCATCGAGAAGAAGCTAACAGTAACCCGTAACCAGATATGTGGCTCAACTTGAACAGCAGAAAATGCACATCGCTTGTCATTTAATCGACTAATTGGTAGAAAAAATTAATATTCCCAGCCAAAGATATTGAACCTCTAGACGTTGCGATGATTACAGTGTGAAGTGTGGAAGTGAGACTATACGAAATTAATAGGAAAATTGAGACAAAGCATCGTATCTCCTTTTTCTTACGCCGTGCCGTATTTTTGCCTGGCGAACTTTTGAATGTTAGCCAAACAGAGTGCTTTCACTGTTACTCGTACAAAATTTATCTTGCGTCGTATAATTTAACTTTTTTGGACAGTTTTTGCATTGTGCGTATATATTGACATGGTTTTCAGTTCAAAATATGGAAGATTTCTTACGTTTAACTTCATTTCTCATACCACATAACCTAGAAAAAGTTTTATATTGCCGTCTCATGACCGGCCACGCGGTGGCTCCATCTAGATGTATATTATCTAAATTCCCAGCAATAAAGGAGATGACACAAAACGTTTTGCAGGTCACCTTTCTGTGTTAACAAATAGTATTTTAAAACTCTAGTAACGATCTCTCCAAGTGGTACTGGTAAGTTCAATAACTAATCGTTCCCACAAGGTCTTTACAAAGTATACGATGGCAAATAATATGATACCTACTTGCAGCTAATCGATTTCAGGCTTCAGTAGTCGTAGCAACGTAGGTACGTACTTAAACGAGTGTCAGACTTGGAGGTCAAATACTTAACATTATTTTCTAAGCAGAGATTTCTTTGGTTAGCGCTTTCGCGGGCGCTTGACGTCTATAGAAGTCATAACAATAAAAGTTCTATTGTGTGTCGTTTAGAGTCCGCGATTAAAAGACATGTTTTGTTAATGAGGATATCTTAGAAGATAAACTAGAAAACTTACAGAATGCAGAGGCCTCGACGAAAGAAAGAAGTGGCAAAGTGCGAGTCGAGCATGAACACGAAGGGTTCCGTAGGTATCTTATTAATATTTTTGCATAAAACGCCAAAAAAAAACATTTTTTTATGGTTTTTGATTATTAACTTTATTTAATTTTTATTATTTGTTGTTGTAGCGACCATAATAGTACACACTCTGTGAAAATTCCAAGTGTGTACGTATTTACGGTTCAAAGGATACAGACCTTTATAGGATCCCGTTGATACCCTTTGGGTACGGAACCCTTATGAAGTTTTATAGAACAGAATAGAATGTGTCTTTATTCGAGTAGGTAACCAAGACTCAACAAGATTGTTAGTAAAACTTACGACTATGTTAGTAAACACAGACACTAAACAAAAACAAAACAAGAAATAACGGTTAGTCACTGTTGTGACATCCCATGAGAGACAGCACAACAGTGACCCACGTAGATACAGTCCAGGCGACTCGCAACCATGCTTATGAGTTTCCAAATCCAAAAAAATATATATATCAATCAAGGTATCGTCCAATCACAGATGAGACAAGAGACGCGATGAAGATTTCAACCATTATGATTGGTCGATTCTCCGCTCCGCCCAATTCCGCGTAAGTGGCAACGCACCCTTACAGGTAAATACGCAATCGCAGGTAATTCGCAACTACGCAGCATTCACATTATAGACAACAAACATTTATTTAGCAGATAATTTCAGATCGTAACTTAATCTAGATTTGATAAAACAACACTAATTGCGTAACACATTATCAATCGGAATCTGAATAATTTTGAAGCAAATTGCTAATCCATTGATTCATATTATGTTCGAAAAAGGAGAACGGGCAAGAATGTATGGAAGCCACCCTAGGAACCAATAACAACATGCGGTATATCATTAGAAAAAGAAAAAGACTTATTGTTTGCAAACCATTTGACGAAATGCTGAAAAAAAATGTTTTTGCTCAAGTCTAGTTTTACTGTGCAATAACTTTTTCCACACAGCGATTTGGGACTTCCCCCCATAACGTTAAATAGTTAAAGTACATAAAAAAACCTTTGCAATGATATATCGCGTATTGTTATTGGTTCCTAGGCTAGAACGCCCGTCCTCCTTTGTCTGCTTGACAACGTAAATAACGCAATGAATTAACTGACAAAATGAAACTGATTCCGATTGATAGTGTATTACGCCATTACCCTGCAAGCTCACAAAAATAAATCGAGAATTTTGCGTGAAACGTGACCATTGAAATAAGGTTTTTGCGACTTTCAATTTCATATTATTGTATCAATCTGCCTAGCCTTTTCCCAACTATGCTGGGGTCGGCTTCCAGTCTAACCGGATGCAGCTGAATACCAGTATTTTACATGGAGCGACTGCCTATCTGACCTCCACAACCCAGTAACTGGGTAATGCGATACCCCTTGGTAAGACTGGTTGTCAGACTTTCGGGCTTCTTACGACCCGTAACGACTATCAAAGATCCACGAATGACAGCCGGGACCAACGGTTTAACGTGCTTTCCGAGGCACGGAGGAGTCTCAGTATGTAAAGATGGTCACCCATCCACTGACCAACCCCGGCAAGCGTAGCTTAACCTGATGTATCGACCCGTGCGGCTGTTATTACTTAGCCACGAGCTCCTTTTCATAATTTCAAATTATTGTATCACACGTAGATAATCGTTCTAGTTTACAGCCTTCAAATGAAGTCTATTCATAATCATTAAATAGTCTAGCTGCCAAGTTAATTTCAACTTTTTTTTAGTGGTATAAAGTTCTATTTGGAATGACAATTCTAAGTAATATTATAGGGGGAGGTCTTGAAGATATCGTCACCTCCACGGCAAACGAACGAATCTGCAGTTTTTGTAAATTTGACATTTTTATAAAAAACTACACCTTATGTTGTACTACATAAGGTGTAAATTTTTCAAATTTCTGTCTCTAACGGTTATAGAAATCCAATATTACGAATCTCCATTTTTTTGTTGATACGCCAAAAGTAAACTTACGAAATTGATATCAGTTGTTTTGGCGTAGTCGAATATATCCAAGTCCAAGAAAAATGCACCACGGTCAACCTACGAATCTGCCATATTCGTGAATTTACATCGTAGCACACTTTAGTAAATCGATTTAGCAACTCACAGCAAACATACGAATATGGAAGATTCGTAAGTTCACATTGGTAGAATATATTCTTCAAGGGACTCAAGTAACCCATAGCAAACTTACGAATCGGGCATTTTCGTTGATTTACATTGGTAGCTTGAAAACATTCATCTAATAAACTTTCTAAATTGAGAGACTTGATCGAATTAAAAAACATATTTTTTCGTTTCCTGCAATGGAGTCATTATTGCAGAAATAATTCCGAGTTCAGTTATCTAGATTCTGGACTGAATGTGACCATAATGTATTCATATACAAGAAAAAATGTGAAGACTAAGGCGCAATCCCAGCAGGAGTAGAGACTTACCGGACAGTCTTCAGGTCAGCGACGCACTTTTTGCAGAGATCCTTTTTCGGCACATGGAATCTTAATTTATAGGTTAAGATTCCATGTGCCGGAAAAGGATCTCTGCAAAAAGTGCGTCGCTTACAAGGGATTAAAAACACATGACATGACCCGAGCAGCCCTGAAGAGGAAAATCATTCGAACCATCTTAAGCGACGCGACGATGCTTACCTGCGTCGAGACGCTGACAAAGCAGCAGCAAAGATTGATCCGAAGACTTTGGCATTTAATTTTGACCTAGAGGCCGTCCTCCAAACTCCTACAGCTGCATCTGGACCATTATTTTACGTTCGAAAATTAGCTGTATACAGTTTGACCTTTTATTTTGGCGATCAAGACGTAGACTGTTTTACATGGGACGAAACGGGGAAGTGCTGATCGTGCAACCTGTGTTTGCAAATATATTTGTAGTCACAAACAAGGCATAACACATGTGAGAATGATGTCAGACAATTGTGGCGGCCAGCAAATAAATTATAGTTTTTGCTGTATGTTGCTGCACTTGGTGACAAATCATTTCACAGTAAACATAACTGAACATGTTTTCTTTGAGTCTGGACATAGTCACATGGAATGTGACTCTATTCACTCCAAAATGGAACAGAAATGTAAAAATACAGCAATTTACACTACGGACGGGTGGATTTAAGTGATGAGAAGAGCCAGGAAAAATCCCCATCCATTGAATGTGAATGTGAAGATTTTTTAGATTTCAATCCCAATCATTGTCAGTTTCCGGAAGAAATTTCGAAAAAGAAAAGAACAAAAGAACAAGAAGACAATGGAGAACTAGACGAGACAAGACCAAAAGTAAAGATAAATTTCCAAGATGCTATGTGGATTCAATACCGTAAAGAGAAAGACAACCCTAAATCAATCTTTATTAAAACTGACTACGACGAGACCTTTAAAGAATTTAAAATAAAATCAAAAAGAGGAAAGAGTACAGCAATAGTACCAAGTAATATTTATGCTGAAAGAATACCGATTTCAAAAGCAAAAAAAAAGAGATTTATTAAAACTATGTAGTGTTAACCAGATTCCAAAATATTACCATTCTTTTTATGAAAACCTACACGATTCGGAAGCAATTCAAGATTGCTTGCCTGAACCAGATGCTGAAGACGAAGAGGAACTGTAGGTACTTGAAAATTACAATTATCAAGTCCTTCCTCTTACTTTTATTGTAAGATTGTATTCGTTTGTAAGTTTTGATTTTGTGTCTTCTATCGTAAGCAAATGTTTTCATACAACTTAAAACGTTTGCTTACGGTTCTATTCGCCTCATTACTTCGGGTTTGCCCGACTAGTTTTCATCTTGTACGGAGATCTTAGGTCCGTATTACAGAACGTCACTCAATACTCAAGCATTACTTAAAATTAGATTCAAGCCATTTGATTGGTTGAAACTAGTTTTAAACTAAATTTAAACAAAGATCAGTGCTTGAGTTTCCTTCTGTAATACGGACCTTAGTGAGCTCTTGTGATAAAGTCGCAACTCCACAAATGACGTGAGTAAAACCTTAAGGAAATATTTATTTGGAAAATTTTTGTTACTTATTATCTTTTATTTTGTTGTTTTACTGTTAAAAGTAGATTAGTTGATTTTTTTCTTTAATAATAGATTAATTTTATTTTGTGTTCCTACTCCAAACATAATTTTGTGATTTCACATGAATTATATCTAAAACATTTTGATTTAGGAACTTATTTTCCTTTAAAAGACGTGATAATCTTTTAGTAAACTAACGAAATTGGTACTTTCGTTAGTTTACCAAAGTATATATTTGATACTTTTCTTATGTAACTTACGAAATTGCCACTTCCGTAAGTTTGCTACAGTGTAATATAATACCTATAAACTCTCATGTATGAAGGTGAAAAGTAACGAATATGCATTTATTTGTTATTTTTGTAATATAAGAATAATACATTCATGGTATATAAAAGCAGAGGAATTTTGAAAATCAAATGTATCGCAGAGTTCATTACATCTGTCTCTTGAAAAAAGTTATTGTCAATTTAATGTTTCAAAACGTTCCCCTGTAAAATGTGTTTTTTTCAGTTTCGTAAGTTTACCATAAAGGTGACGATATGGCAACAGCTGTAGGGATTGTTAACCTAAGTTTTCTTATGTTTACAGATGTTAGGAATATTGGTACTCGTAATATCGTATATGAAATGTTTTAGCGATTTGGGATATATGTACAATAATAATGTGTTTTTGCAATACTTCTTTAAACAAAAGGAAGATGGCGAATTGAGAAGTTGGTAAGAAAAAATGATTTCTTTTTCGTTTTTAATGTGTTATTTACACTTGTGCTTGTATTGGCTGTCACAATCATTGCTTAAACTAATTTAGTGTTGCACTTAACAGACGTCAACAAACCTAATGTTTTTTAGGGTTCCGTACCAAAATGGTAAAAAAGGAACCCTTATGGTGTGACTCAGTCTGTCTGTCTGTCTGTCACAGCTGGATATCTCAAGAACTACTAATGCTATCAACTTGAAATTTGGAACAGTTTTAGATGACATTTACCCAACTATTTTGCAAATAATAAAGAATTAAAAATATTTATATTTTTTTTGTAACAGAGCCTGAAAGGTGGTCTTAAAAATTCAAAGTGGGGCTACTAGGGCATGTGGGGTATCATATGAAAGAACGCTGTTTGCACATTCTCAAACATTTTTTTAGTTTTTTTAGGCCACATAGTTTTCGACTTTTGATGAAAAATGTAACAAAAATACCGTTCCCCCCCTTATCTCCGAAGTTTGCAAAGATAAAAATCTGAAATTATTCTATGTGATAGAAATTTATGTAAAGATTACAGGAAAAATAAAACTATGTCTCCAAATAGCACACTTTTTCAGAAAACGCAACGGAACCCTCGGTGCGCGAGTCCGTCTCGCTCTTGACCGGTTTTTTTTTTATAAACATACAACATTATTGCATAGTAGGTATAACTACTAACAGCCTATGAATTTAAAATTATAGTTATCCCATACTGTTTGTTTATTTTCTGTTGCATGATGTGGTCTCCTATAATTGAGAGACCGCATAGATTTTTGTTCTTGTCCTTTATAATATAGTATGTTAAGATATGAACATGTTATATTATGTACAGACGCCAGCACATCAAGTTACTATAATCTGTCAAATTTCTTCAATAGATTTTCAACTTTATCGCTAAAGGATAAGGTTCAAAGTTGATTGGGAAAATTTGACAGTTTCGGGTAGCTTGATGTGCGTGCGTGCTTGAATGAAGAAGATTGCCTGCGTGCTGCGTGTTGATTGCAGATTGCTTGATTAATTGATTGATTGATGCATTTTTCAGGTGGGTTTTTTTTTATAGATTTAAAAATCCTATCCCTCTAATACTGCTTTTTGTTGCTTGCAAGATTGTCATTTTACTGACCATTTTATTAACTTGCTATGGATTTAAAATTAGTTATCCCATAATGTTTGTTTATTTTCTGTTGCATGATGTGATCTCCTATAATTCGAGGGAGCATATAGATTTTTGTTCTTGTACTTTATAATATAGCATGTAAGGTGTATTCTTTGTTGGAGATCAATCACGCCTTCTCCCCGAGTGGGTAAGCAGAAACTACAGAACGCCACATCCTACGATCCTTACATACTCCTTTTGCCTTGTTTAAGTCTGGTCATATACGCACCCCGCCGCTTATTGTAACCTTTCTGAAGAAATAAATAACTAATTTGTATTTTTGTTCTTCAAAATCCAAAAAACTTAAGCCCTCTCGTTATTTCAGTCCCACACAAGTCCCAAATTTACAACCCGCAGTCTCCTCTAAACCTCACCCACAAATTCTCACAGCGCTTAAAGATTTATTACTATCATTTAACAACGATTCAAAAACTTTAAATCTCTGTCTTCACTTATCCTTTTTGCACCGAAAAAAGCCTTTTAAGGCTGCAGTCTTGCAAAATTCAATCGCGGCGAATTATTTGCGCAACTTTGTATTTTTTTTTAAACAAAAGTAATGAAATAACATGAAATATTATTATAATACGTGAATAACCATAATATAAGTAATAGCTGGTAATTTTTTTTAAGTTCATCTGGGTGGACTATGTTAGGTAAATCAAGCGTTAAATACAGCTCTTTCGAGCCAGCAACGATTCGAGTTATGTTTGTGCACTTGCATTGGGCAATACAAATTTTATTTAGAAAATCTGTTCAGCGCATAATTGTTTCCATATTCTTGTCTTCAAAATGCGCTGATTACTTTTTTCTAATTACCTTTCATTTTCTTAATTCAGATGTCACAATGTCATCGAAATTCTCTGTTTTTAGCTCTTAATAAACGGTTTGTTTCATAATAACAATGCATCTTATGCATGTAAAAGTTAGTTAATTTAATGCCAAGAGTTCAATAAAGCACGTACTAAAAAAAAATTGCACCTAAATCACCTTACTCTAACAATAATAATAATCTCAAAATACCTCCAAAACAGAGTTTATGAACAAGAATTGCGAGTGAAATTTCTTAGTGGGTCGGAGCGTTTTGGAGGTCTTTTGAGATTATTATTATTGTTAGACTAATGTGATTTAGATGCAATTTTTTTTAGTATTTGCTTTATTGAACTCTTGGCATTAAACCAACCAAATCTTACATGCGAACGATGCTTTGTTATTATTAAACAAACCGTTTATTAAGAGATAAAAACAGAGAATTTCGATGACATTGTGACATCCGAATTAAGATAATGAAAGATAATTAGAAAAAAGTAATCAGCGCATTTTGAAGACAAGAATATGGAAACAATTATGCGCTGAACAGATTTTTTAAATAAAATTTGTATTGCCCAATGCAAGTGCACAAACATAACTCGAATCGTTGTTGGCGCGAAAGAGCTGTATTTAACGCTTGATTTACCTAACATAATCCACCCAGATGAACCTAAAAAAAATAGGCAGCTATTACTTATATTATGGTTATTCACGTTCAATAATAATATTTCATGTTATTTCATTACTTTTGTTTAAAAAAAAACACAAAGTTGCGCAAATAATTCGCCGCGAGTGAATTTTGCAAGACTGCAGCCTTAACTAGTCATTTTTAAGGTTTTTTATCGCAGCACGTTTGCAATCTCAGATAACAGGGACTTGCGGTAAGGAAGGCTATAAATTCTGCAAATCTCGGACAAAACCACAAGACGTGTTTAGTAAAAGGTGTGGTATCCTTTATTGCATTATCTTGGGAGTTTTTGCTTTATATGGGACTCTTTATCTAGAGGTTAAATCGTGAGGAGATTGGAGGTTAAATCATGAGGAGATTCAAGTTATTATCATTTTGGAAGGTCTCCTCATTTTGGTACAAAATCGTCATTGTCTAAATTTGTCAAGATTCCCAAATGCGAAGAATGCTTTACCTTCATAATTAATTTTAAGAATAATCGAATGGAACGCTCCAGGGTATTTCTTAAAATTAAATTACGGAGGTAAAGCATTCAAAATACTGTAAGGCTCCAGGGTTTTTCTTAAAAATAACTTGGGAAGCATCGTTCTTCTCATTTGGGAATCATAGCAAAGTTTAGATGACAATGACGGTTTTGTACAAAAGTAATCCAAGTAACTACCAATGCTTTGAAGCATAGACACAACTGAACCAAAAAATCCGTAGAGCCAACGTCATAAAAAACAAATTCGCTCGACCTATAAGTTCAAATCGTTCGGAGTGTCATATTTAGATTAGCTGTAAAGCTAACCCTACAAAAACTTATGGACATATGTCAACACTAATAATACTCGCGTTTTAATTTGCACTAACCCTCACCAACCCACAATATCACCCACATAATCTAAACTTAAACATCAAGTAAAATCACCGAGCCTTCACAGCCATACATGGAAAGGTGTCGGCGTGAAACGACCTAACAGTGAGTAATTAACACGGTATATGTAAGACCATCGTTTCTAACTGCTGCTACAATTAGTTGCACTCAGTTGACTTCTAGTGGCAAGACTTAGATGTAGAGGTAGACTTTTATAGTATAGATAGAATACTCTTTATTATGGACACCATTCGCTAAAAGCGATCTTTTACAAACAAACTTTGGATGGATTAAGGGGAGAAGGCGAGGCAATACTGTATGTAGTCAGTGGAGTACCATTATACATACAGGGTTATTTTTCAATGACCAGCCAAAATTTTCACGGGGTGTTCTACCCATAAATATACCATAAATATGAACGACTTTTACTATGGGAACAACTTTGAAATCACGAAAAAAAACCAGCGGTTTCATACAAAAGTTCAATAGGTACTCGATCAAAATGTATGAAACAGCTGATATTTTTTTTGCGATTTCAAAGTTGGTCCCAATGTCAAAGTTGGTGAAAATTTGGTTGGTCATTGAAAAATAACCCTGTATACATTATACACATACATAATATACAAATATATAATTATGTCGGAGATTCAAACGGATTAGCTTCCACGTGCACGATGTTGGTGTCCGCCATGTTGCTTCTTTATCAACCAGTGCGCACGTCCGTCGCAGGCGCTGTCTCAGGAGCAAGAGAGCTCGAAACTAGACGAACGCACTGCTGATAGATACAAGGTTGACACTGACAGCTTCGACATTGCCAACCCCGACTCAAAGTACTACTCAATGACAGCTGTTATCGATTTGATTAATTGACTAAGGTATCTCAAACGCTAATAGATGGCGCTACTAGTACGTAAACAAGCCTTTTACTTAAGTAAACATGAAACAAGAGCAAGGAACTATACATGTAACCCGTTTAAAGAGAGAGGAAGTATTTTTTTTACCAAAATTTTTAAATTTTTAAAACTTTTATGTGGTTTATTTGGAAGGAATGTAGATGTTATCGAAGTTTTTGTTAGGTTTTTAGCGCGGTGCTTTCTTTAAACACACATGCATACTGTATACCATCACGCCTGTGTTCTCCAAAGGGTTTGGCAGAGTTGTATTGTAACACCCACATTTCGCCGGTTCGATTTCATTAAAATGGTTTGAAATAATTATGTAAGAACTAGCTGACTCGATAAACGTTGTACTGTCAAAATTTCAATAATTCATACAAAATTATCTTAAAAATGCACTTTCCGTTTTCCCGAATTTTCAATTTCCCGGAATTTTTTTAAACATTCTATTTTATACAAACCTTTTTCTGACAGTTACAAACAACAAAAAAAAATTAGCCAAACCGTTCGTGCCACCGTTCTAAAGTGATGCGCGTACATACATTCGGCAATTAGTTATAGATTAACTTTTAATTATCGACTGAACCATAATGTTTTATTCGATTTTTTTTTGGTTTACACTGTTAAACGCGTGAACTGAAATAGTTTGGTTGTTATTATTGAAATCAACCAATATACTCGTAACATCCAGCATTATAGTTCACAGGAGATTATTGGTCAGATGCTAAAAACGAAATGTAAAATACTATCAGGTAAATCGTTCAGAAAAATAAACTTAGTTCCCCATAAGTTAGAAAAATTTAACATTCCTCTTTTACAATTTTCTTTAGATATCTCTGTAATGCTTCAGAATGGATGCTTTGTGGAACAACGAATATCATTCCGAACATGTCTGAAATGACGACTACGTTTTATGTCAGGAGGTCTACCACCACCAATATTACTTCAATGTGGGATAAAGATGGACCTATACATCCTGTACAGCTCCATCTCCTTCCTCCAGGCCCCTAAAGCTAGCTTGCAACTTTATCCAACTAACATGAAATGTAAGATGTCCAAAATATGAGCCAAGAATGAGAAGCGATAAAGGAACTTTATAGTGTCGCGTGTTCACCTCAAATTGGATGTCCTGCACACAAACAGTTTTCAACATTATTGTGAACGATTTTAAACATTTTTATGACTATTACCTACTCAAGATGATTACGCATAACAACTAAAATTAATGATCCTAGAAAATGAAATAAGATTAAAGAGGAGTCGGTTACAAAGTTCACAAATCAAAATGTTACAATGTAAGATTAGCTGGTGGTAAGTACTAGCATGGCACCATAGAAACGGGTTTTCTCGACCTGTAAGTCAGCCCGCCGACGATGTTTTTTTACGTTTGTATATGATATTCGCTAGGATTTTTATATATTTTTTCTCACGCACACATGGGGTGCGTCCAACAAATTCTATAGGTCACAAAATTAAAATTAAAATAAACGAATATTAAAAGATATAAATTAGTGTCACAGAATACAAAATTAAATTAAAAATGTATATTATAAATTTAAAAAAATATTATTGTAATACAAACAAACAATAAAAAAAACACTTTTCCCCACCCGGATACTGAGCCAGGAGCCTCAACAAGGAGTTGCAACTACTAGACTAGACCAACTCAGCCAAAATTACAGTAAAATACCTACAAATATGACGCATATTCTGCACACCAAATCTTCATCCACTCACACGTTAATCCATCCATTAACTTCCAAAAACATTGATCCCTTTAGACTGTTGCATTAAACTCATTACTTGTCAATGGATGTAATACGTCACCATTTCATCATCATCATCATCATTTCAGCCGAAAGACATCCACTACTAGACATGGGCCTCACCCAAGCACCGCCATTTCAACCGGTTCTGTGCTTCACGCATCCAGCGGATTCCGGAACCACGTCATCGGTTTTCGCCACCATTTTGTAATATGGGAAGGTTCTACGTATGGTTTAAGGGTTTAGTAAGTCGACGGTACATAGGATAAACAATATTATATCTCTCTATACATCTTGCACGTGTAAAACGTTGATAGCAAGCCACCGATGTGTAATTAACGTCCCGTCAAACTGCCGGTAGACTTGGAAACTTAATTAGAAACACATCGCAATGTAGGGTAGGTAAAGAAGTAGGTGAGTTGAAGTGTTGAGTGTTGGAACGAGGAATCTGTGATAACTGGGGTATTTACTTATTAATCGAAGACTTATTGGGTCGGTTACTAACGACAATGTAAAGTTATAACTATTTCTTTGTCAAGCAATCTTTTCCACGCTCGCTAATTAAGCTCTGCCCAAACTGAGTCGAATCCTGCGCAGGATGTGCAGCGCAGCAGTTTAGGTGGCGCGTTATCTGTCAGTGTATTCAAAAAAGTAGATTCTGTGGCATTTTGACAGACATTGCTAGAAGCATGGACAGAATTGTTAGCTATTAAACAAAATGATAAACTGTGAGTCTGGCTACACTAATTCACTTTCCTCATTTTCTAACAAATTTACCTATTGAGAAGTTTTATTAGACTTTCAGTTCTACATCAACTAAAACTAAAAAGGCTGACATTTCTATTCACGTTCCTACTTCAACAAACTTCGTCGCGTAAATGAATTAGTACTAAAAGAAGCTTCCGATCAAAGCGAATCGTTAGTTTAAAGTTAGGTTATTCACAGACTAGATTCTAGAATGTTTTAAAATCGAATAGACTTTAAATTAAATCGAATCTAGACTAAAATAAACGGTAACTAAGTAAGGTAGTCTGTTTTAAAGTAACTAAAGAAAGACAAGATAAAAATGGCAGTCAAGGAGACGGGACGCAGAACGAAAAACGAGTGTGTTGAGTTGTCACGGTGACGCGGTCACGCGAACCCGGAAGATTTCCCCCACCAAAAATCGCTCAACGTGCCTAAAGAAGTTTTCATGATGAAAGAATGAAAGTTTAATAAGTACTTGGTTTAATAGCCGACTACGGCGTGGGGTCCTATTTTTAGGGTTCCGTACTCAACAAGGAACCCTTATAGTTTCGCTATGTCCGTCCGTCTGGCCGTCTGTCCGTCCACACCTTAGCTCAGAGACTCTTAGTACTAGAAAGCTATAATTTAGCATGGATATACATATTCATCACGAAGGAGAAGCTCGTGCGTAGCTAAGTAATAACAGCCGCACGGGTCGATCCGTCAGGTTAAGCTACGCTTGCCGGGGTTGGTCAGTGGATGGGTGACCATTTTTACATACCGAGATACCTCCGTGCCTCGGAAAGCACGTTAAGCCGTTGGTCCTGGCTGTTATTCGTGGATCTTTGACAGTCGTTACGGGTCGTCAGAAGCCCGAAAGTCTGACAACCAGTCTTACCAAGGGGTATCGTATTACCCAGTAACTGGGTTGTGGAGGTCAGATAGGCAGTCGCTCCATGTAAAATACCAGTATTCAGCTGAATCCGGTGAGACTGGAAGCCGACCCCAACATAGTTGGGAAAAGGCTAGGCAGATTGATTGATACATATTCATCACGGCAAAAAAGTGGTCAAATAAAACCATGAAAGAAAAATTTTTTTAGGGTACTTTCTGAACACTTAACACGTTTTTTCCTTAGTTTTTTTTATTCGTACGCTTTGTGTTTATGATATTTGTGGGTCCCTAAATTCACGCCATTTTTCCTTAAATGAAAACAAATAGCAAAACGACAAAGTTCCGTTTTCCTTTTATTTTCTTGTAATGTTTACACTCGAAGTGTTCCCTACAATGTTGGTTCGGTCCCTTCCTGTGATTATTGTTTCACAAAACGGCTACCTGATTAGAATGGAGGTACTTCCTGATGCCTTTGAAGATTATTTTCTGGTTCACCTTCAGGTATTTATGATTGCTTTCAGATATTATTGGAAAGGTATACCTTTGGTAAGGTGACAGTTATTTTGGTACCAAATATTATCTATTTCGCTTTGCTGAGTAGAAAAGACCCGCTTCTGTTCACTAATTGGTTGGTTTCAAACCTGGATAATTTTAATAATTTTTTATAAAAATTGTTCCAACAGAGTCGCGACGCGCCTTTCTGCTGGGAGTCTTATCAGTGTGAATTTAAAATAAAGTTACTATGAATTGTACCATATTGCATTGTTTCATACATACATTATTGTTGCATATAAGCAACTGTGTTCTATTTTAATTGTAAAGGTATTTATTGTTATGTGCCCGTTATATAAATAAACGATTTTATTATTTTTTTACCCGGGAGGGAAACGACTTTTATTTTTAGGTATAAAAAAAGGATTTTTTTATTAAGCGCAATGTAACGCGAACCCGGGCAAACGGAGTTAACCCCCCCCCCCCCCCCTTTCGCTCTACGGTACGCGTAGGCACTTGTCGGAAAAAGTTTAATAATAACAGTTGGAATACGGTTTAGTAAAAAAAACTGCGACTTTCAATATCTCCAGAACCAGTGGATTGCCAGGTATGGTCTAGTGGAAAAAAACAATCCAAATAATGGGTAGAATATGTGGCTTTGAGCTTCGGCAAGTGTCTTTGTACACCCGGTACCTATAATATGAATAGGTATTGTATAAATGTATATTTCTATGGTGTGTATAATAAAGTGTATTCTATCATCTATCTATGTATAATACCTACAATTTGATCTAATTGTTAGACAAACAATAACTGTAAAGAAAAACATCATAAAAACCGGATTAAGCGGTCTAAGGGGTCCTTTAAACAGGCGCCACACGCGATATAATCGTGCGCGACACAAAGACACCGCATGACACGCGGTGCCTTTATGCCGCGTATCAGTAACGCACCACTGTGTGACAGTTCACTAGTTGGTGTGGTGATGTGTGATTTTCAAATCGCGTCATAGCATAATGTCTTAGCATAAGTATAATCAGCCTATAATGTACCCACTGCTGGACTACGGCCTTTTTTCTGTGAGAGGGAGCGAGATGTAATACACAAAACACGTGGTCTACCCATGTGCCAAATTTCATCTAAATCCGTTAAGCCGTTTTAGCGTGAAATCGTAACAAACAAACTTGTTTTCGCATTAAGGCTTGTCTGCCGTAAAAAGCGCGGTCACTGCCGGACTGCATAGAAAAGAAAGAGAAGCGCGATGACACAACGCTTGCAAAATATGAAGTAATTATCGATTTACAAAAAATCTAGGGATTGGACTAAAAAAGTAATCACATAAAATCATTCCTTATTATTTTGTAAAGAACTGTATAAATTTATGAACACTTTTAATGAAAACTGTAGGAGTAATATGGTAAAAACCCGAAAAAATAGACAGAAATAGACCTAGGTTTAGCCTTTTTTTTCTTTAGTTCTACAAACTAAAATAGATTTCAGGACACATGAAATCACTTTTTATGTATTATAGATTATTGTGTATTTTTTTTTCTATCAAAAAGGTGCTATAGTTAGTGTAAAAAATGGAAACAAAGTTACTTATTTTCGCCGTATTTTAGGGAGGGCAAGCCTTAATAATGTTAGTTAGGATAACTTCAGTGTTCCTCACGATTTTTCGTTCGCCGATGTCAGTAATGTCCAAGATAAACTCGCAAAAGATAGTATACTCGTACACTATCTACTCTCTAATAAACGTTACAGCTAGGTTTTGCGAGTTATCTTACAGCACCAACCTTAGCTACCTACCTACTTATGCTATTTTTTTTTGTACAGTCAGCCGAAAAAATTTCGTCGTCATCACAACTTAAATAACAGAAAATTTAATTTCATGATCGAGTTACAGCCGTTTTTTACTCAACTTTGCTTTTACCCTTTTTAATTTATTTAATTTGCTATGGAAATAAACTGTGGACCTTTTTATTAAGTTTGAGGATTCGTTTTTATTATCATTTAATATTGGAACCGGGATTTACTTTCCGCAAAAAAAAAAAAATTAAAATGAAATTACATTTTGTTGTTTTCATTTTTATTTAACTGAACTATAAGAAAGAGGTATTGAAGGTATGAGACGGTTTAAAAAACACTCAAAACTAAAAGTAATATTAATTATCATTTTAAACAGTTACCAAGAGCCTAAAATGTATTAAATTCTCTATTGTGGTGAAGTCATTGGTTTCTATATAAATAAATAAATAAATAAAATTTAAAAAATCATTTATTTTAGTCAAGTTTTACACATACACCCATAGTCTTAAAAAATAAATATGAAAAAGATATTAAATTAAATTATTATTATACATTCCGATAGATTAGAGTTTCATAAAAATGTCAGGTAAGTTTAATTTAGGTTTAAATTCAAACAGTCATACTAAAATACTTACTTACTTATTACTACTATTATTACCTACTGTTACTTTTATTTACTTACTTATTTTACTTAGTGGTCATGTAAATGGTGCGAAATACAGTAGTCCCAATATTGCTTTTAGACTTAATCAGTCTCAGGTGAAATAATGCTTTATGCCAACGTAATACAGCATAAAAATCGTCGACCCTGCTTTCGGCAAACATACCAAACGCGCTACACCGCCAGGGCATGGTCCGGAACGAGTTTATAATTAGTATTCAGTCAGAAATTGTCACTACAAAAATGCAAGAAGTGGGGCGAACTCAAAATCTATTGATCTCTAGCCGTAGACCTCAACCATT
This sequence comes from Cosmia trapezina, assembly GCA_905163495.3. Classification (NCBI taxonomy): domain Eukaryota; kingdom Metazoa; phylum Arthropoda; class Insecta; order Lepidoptera; family Noctuidae; genus Cosmia; species Cosmia trapezina. The sequence goes on along the minus strand of LR991022.1, from coordinate 7,830,625 downwards.
GAACTATCTCTATTAGTCATTATCTTCTAATAGTGTGAGCATTAAAGAGGAGCTCGTGGCTAAGTAATAACAGCCGTACGGGTCGAACCATCAGGTTAAGCTACGCTTGCCGGGGTTGGTCCGTGATGGGTGACCATCTTTACATACAGAGTACCTCGTAAAACACGTTAACCCGTTCCCGGCTGTCATTCGTGGATCTTTGGTAGTCGTTACGGGTCGTCAGAAGCCCGAAAGTCTGACAACTAGTCTTACCAAGAGGTATCGTATTACCCAGTTACTGGGTTGTGGAGGTCAGATAGGCAGTCGCTCCATGTACAATACTGATATAGATTGATTGAGTGTGAGCATAAAACAATTTTCCAAAAAAAAAAAAAAAAAAACCGACTTCCAAAAAAAAAAACACTACAAAGTGAAAAATAACTTTAATTTTGGAAGTCGGTGTCTTTGAATCTGTATTTTAGTTTTTTGCCACCGATTTCCAAAATTAAAGTTATTCTTCACTTTGTAGTGCTTTTTTTGGAAGTCGGTTGTTTTTTTTTTTGTAAAAAAGTTTTTATTTTTGATGATGCTCCATGATGAAGTCATCATCACCATTATGCATTTTGACGAGCATAAATTCCTTAGCAACCATATTAAAGTAATCAAATCGCAACCCGTGAAATACTTAGGTATAATTGAGTAGTTCCGATGGCCATCTGTAGTCTTCATCATCAGTTCCACTTCACCAAATGGTGCTTTTCAAGAGTAAATGCACGAGTTACTATAAAAAATACCCAAATCGCTATAGGTGTGCCTATAAAATTTGAGGGTTTCCCTCGATTTCCATGGGATTCCCTCATCAGATTCTAATTTGGTGACAATGGGACCACATCGAAAGTATACCCTTTCAAACAAAAAAAGTATTTTGCAAATCCGTGTACATATGACGAAGTTATGCCCGAACTTACATAAAAAAAAAATGAAAAAAATAGAAACATCCGAATTGATAACCTCCTCCTTTTTTCAGAAGTCGGTTAAAAACTGCACGCCACTCCAAACCTTCAATCAATTCCTAAAGCGAAAACACAAAGGAGAATCAGATTTTCCTTTTTTAATTGCGATGCATAGAAACTGCCTGACACTGCTGAAATGCGAAGTTTTTCATTTTATTTTACTGGGGACATTATATTCAAATAGCCAGCGCCCTGTCATAAAACGAAATAAAGCAATATCTACTGGACTAGGTACATACCTTTATCTCGTAAAATTATTTTATTAAAAAGCTTAGTGTAGTAAAATCTGAGTCTCGCTGGCGTATCGAGTTTAATGGGAAAATGCTTATTCGTTATATTTTTTTTCTTTATTTGTTGGCTTGGTAAATTATTTGGAAATTAAATAAATTTCCTGCTATAAATGCTGAGTTTGGTTAAAAACAGTATTTTGAATATCACAGAATTAAGTAGCGTTGCTGTTTTTCAAAATTTTCAAAGCTTTGAACAATCGTCACTTATTTTCGATGCTGATTGTACAATTTTTTTTTTCTTTTAAAGGGTACATACATAATGTATTATTTAAACTCACGCCTTCTTTCCGTGGAGGTAGACAGAAACCACAAAATATAACCTGCTGCGATCCTTACATAAAGAAAGAAAGAAAGAAAGAAAATAGATTTATTTAGCACAGACTAAAAGGCATACATACATATATACATACATACATACACATACTACTTTTGCTTTTTATAAAATAATCAAAGTAAAATACAAAAGCGTAACAACGATGCGGACGAACTTTTTGATGTCCTTTGATTTTTTTACCCTTCTTTATATGTACATGTACATATTAATATTATTATTATATTTCTACTATATTATATTTAAGTAAGTATATCCAGAATTTAAAGGAGATCATTCACCGTCCATACATTTTTGGCTAAATGTGAACGTTAATAAAAAACAAAAAAAAAAGCTATTTTCCGAAAAATACGTTTTTCTCTATTTATTTCTGGTTTTGTTTTATTTTTTTACTATTATACTTCTAAGTAATAGGTACACATACTGAAAACAGTATTTTTCAAACCCGTATAACAGCGCAAGGAATGGTATAAAGATTTGGTCCCATAGTGAAAAACCGGTCAAGAGCGAGACGGACTCGCGCACCGAGGGTTCCGTTCCGATTTCTGAAAAAGTGTGCTGTTTAGAGACATCGTTTTATTTTTCCTGTAATCTTTACTTAAACTGTCTTCTATCACATAGAATAATTTCAGATTTTTATCTTTGCAAACTTCGGAGATAAGGGGGGGGGGGGATTTTTTTTGTTTTACATTGTTCATCAAAAGTCGTAAACTATGCGGCCTAAAAAAAATTAAAAAAATGTTTGAGAATATCCAAACAGCGTTCTTTCATATGACAGACAGACAGACTGAGTCACACCATAAGGGTTCTATTTTTACCATTTTGGTACGGAACCCTAAAAATGAAGAAAATGTTCACATACAACTTTTATTTTTGTGTGACTTTCACATATTCAGCCCAAAATTAATGATCTCCTTTGCTTTATCGTAACCTCTGATTGATGCATTACAAATTTACAAAAGTAACATAAGTAACATTATTACACAAATAAACGTTCAAAACATTGTTCCCACTAAAATAATTTGACCAAGTTTGCCTATAATTAAGATATTTAACCCTCAAAACGCGATAGTGGGCCGGAAAAGGCTCATAATTCCTGTAATCGCCGTAATAATAACAATCTGAAATATAAACCGGTAATTTACAGTTACAGTACATTAGCGTTGTTGAAATAAGGTAGATAACACAATGTTGTGATTGATCGAAAAATATTGTCGCTTGTGTGGATAGATATTCTTTCAAAACTTCGTCTAATCAAAGATTTAAATTGTAAATTCGCCCTACAGCTTTAAAAGATAGTCGATTTTTTGTTTCGTATCGACACCTCTGACACACACAATGTCGCAGATACTTGATTTGATGGTTATGAAAATGCTATTATTGTGTCTGTGAGCTCACTCATCACAGTATGAACACTTTTACAGGCGCCTTAGTACCCTGAGGAAAATTAATAAATTTAACGATTAACGATTTAAATCTTTCTTATAATTGCTGTAGTCGACTAATTTTCGCGGTAATTTAGGGGAAAGGTTTTCGGTAAAAACTTTCGACTGAATTGATGATTTCTTGGCTGTTATTCCCTGAAAGGTTTTCGGTGTAAACTTTCGACTGAATTAATACTTTGTTTGGCTATAGTTCTATGATCTGCTGGATAAGTGTTTCGTGGAATTTACTAACTAGATTATTCGATAATCGATTCTGTTTATCTACCTACTTCAGTTTTATTTATTACCACTTCCCGCGCGGCTTCTTCCGCGTGTATTTCAGAAAACATCCCACGGGAACAAAAATCCTACATTATAAAGGGAACCTCTGTGCAAAATTTCAGCTTTCTAGGTCCAATGGTTTGGGCTGGGCGTTGATGACTCAGTCGGGACTTTTCTTTTCATATATTAAGACTAGCTTTTGCCCGCGGCTTCGCCCGCGTGGATGGCGGACAATATCCCAAGGGAACCTGCTACCGGGAATTCCTTCCTTATTCCTTGTCTACATTATAAAGGGAACCTCTGTGAAAAATTTCAGCTTTCTAGGTCCAAGGGTTTGGGCTGGGCGTTGATGAGTCAGTCAGTCAGTCAGTCAGGACTTATCTTTTTATTAATATAGATTTAACGCTATAAAATAAGCTATTTTGTTGTTTCATGATTTTTATTTTATCAATAGAGTATACCTAAGCTCTACCATCTCGAAAATCATTTTTAACATACCTTATTTCCCGTACTTATAGGCAAACATTAAAAATTCCGTCTTGGCATATATCACGAAGGGCCTATTTCACGATGTCCGATTAACCATTAGGTAATTCCTAATAAATTCAAACATATAACAGAATTTGTATGAAATTATCTGCCAAGCTGCCCAGGTGGTGGAATATTATGTATAATCCGTTGGTTTAGTTCCTTATGCAAACAGAAATGATCTATTGAGGGCGCCCTATTCACAGGCAAGGTCACGCGACGGTTCAATACATACTATCATCATAAATGCAATAACGTTACAATGACATGAAAACCGATATGTAGGTATTATGTATGTAGCAGTTGTATATACCAGTTGTAGGTATATATTTTACTAACCAAATACTGTCAAATGAATATTATATTGTTTTAATGTTGTTGTTTTTTTGTATAAGAGGAGCTCGTGGCTAAGTAATAACAGCTGCACGAGTCGATCCATCAGGTTAAGCTACGCTTGCCGGAGTTCGTAAATGGATGGGGGATGACCATCTTTACATACCGAGACTCTTCCGTGCCTCGGAAAACACGTTAAGCCGTTGATCTTGGCTGTCATTCGTGGATCTTTGACAGTCTTTACGGGTCGTCAGAAGCCCGAAAATCTGACAACCAGTCTTACCAAGGGGTATTGTATTACCCAGTCACTGGGTTGTGGAGGTCAGATAGGCAGTCGCTCCATGTAAAATACTGGTATTCAGCTGCATCCGGTTAGACTGGAAGCCAACCCCAACATAGTTGGGAAAAGGCTAATATTGGTTTAAAAACATTTGTTTAGAGAAATCCAGACAAAATGTTTTTCGACTCAAGCAAGCGACTGTAGGCAGTATGGCTACCGCACTGAGATTAATTTTCCACTCATATTATCATTTCAGCTGAACACTACTAGATATAGGCTTCCCCAAAGCATCGCCACTTCGACCGGTCCCGTGCCTCTCGCATCCAACGGATTCCTGCAGTCTTCACAAGGTCATCGGTCCACCTTGTGAGAAGCCTTCCAACGCTACGTCTTCCAGTACGCGGTCGCTACTCCAGAACCTCTACTCCTATATTATAATACTATGAATTAAGTTATAGATACTTATTAAGCACAAAAGACTACACTCTTATCTCAACCCTCTACAACTACCCCCCACACGTTCCCGTATTCCCGCGTACATTAATTAATCGTAGAGTCGCGCACAATTAATCGCACATTGTAACTAAACTCCTTACAAACGGTTTTCTGTTGACTAAGGCTAAGAACTCACGGAGCGATTTTCACCCGCGACTGCCGCGGTGGTGGAGCTGCAGTTTTATTTCTAAACTCACGAGGCCGGTTATTTGCGCGGTTTACGCAGCCGTCGCGGTTGGATTTATGTACCCTCCGCTACCCGCCGGCTCCCGCGGTCGCCCGCCAACCGATCGCAGAGCGCGCGGGCGCCACCCGCCGAGGCTGCGGGTGACCGCGTCCCGCCCGATTCTACTAGTTGGCCGCCGGTGCAGCGGGAAACGCAAACAACCGCGCACACCGCGGGCGTAAAACGCGTCGTAAGGGCGCATTCACACGGGATACGTCTTTGACGATTCGGTATAAAACGGTGAATGAGCTCTATTAGAGCTCATTCACCGTTTTATACCGAATCGTCAAAGACGTATCCCGTGTGAATGCGCCCTTAGTTGTGCTTTAATTTTTCATGTGCATTCTACAGAAGCTGCGGGCCCGCAACCGCGGCGGACGCGGGTGAAAATCGCTCCGTGAGTTCTTAGCCTTTTTTTTTTTTTTTGAGGGTGGGAAATCATCAAATAACTTCTCCCGCTCTGGGTGGAGCGGAAGGGCGTGTCAGACTTTTACTGACTAAAACCCACCCGTGTTCCTTCAGTTGCCTATGCCAGGGCCGCGGTATCTTCTTCAAACAAACCGCGACCCCAGCGGCGTCGGCCCTATTGGACCCCATCACTTGCTGACATCTCTTTGAGGCGCGCGTGGAACACAACGCGCCGTCGACTCGGGCCTGGTCCTTACCGGACGGCGAGCTACCCGCTACTCACCGTCCGCAGGCCCGCGCCTACGGTGGCCGGAAATCGCCCCGCGATTCCCGCCGCCCAGGGCGTCTCCTGCGGCGACTGAGGGCGTGAGGCTGCCTCTCCCTCACGCGTTCCGCCTCCTCCTTCGCGAGCATTACTGCTTCGCAGAAGGAGGTGACGGCCTCCCATGCACTCTCGCTCCGCACCATGGCCTGGCCATGGCTCGGACGCGAGAGATCGCCGCCGCCGATCGCCTCCACTGTATGCTCCACCGTGTCTTCCGGGCGATCCACACAATGGTGACACCCAGGCGTGAGTTCTTAGCCTAAGCTACACTACCGGGGTCTGAAATCGAGCCACCCTGCATTTTTTTTTGTATAAAGATCTATGAATTTTTACATGGTCGTGAATTCAAATCCGGAACAATGATGGCCAATATATCACCCTCAAAACCGCATCAAAACTTTTTCTTTGACTCTGCATGTTTTAGGCCTTTATACCTTACACGGAAATGCACGGTGGTTTGATTTAGGAGTCCGGAAGTGTATTTTCCCGAGCCCTCACGCACCGCGTTCCGTTTCAGAGCTGTCATCTATTGTAATAAATGTCGCTGTTCTAGTTTTGATATAAGTAACTTAAGGTTGATGCGCCACGGTAGCCCGCAAAATCAAAATTTCTTACGTTTTTTGCAATTTGTAGGTCAGTGTGAGCTTGTATGTTGATTAAAATATGATTCGCGCCCGTAGCTAATATGGCTTTACAGAATTATAATCATTAGAATCAGCAATACAACTCCATAAGTTAGCATTTACCTCAAATCTAGCGATTTCATGAAATCATGAGGTTTGAGGTAAATGCTAACATATGGAGCTGTATTGCTGATTCTAATGATTATAATTCTGTAAAGCCATATTAGCTACGGCCGCGAATCATATTTTAATCAACATACAAGCTCACACTGACCTACAAATTGCAAAAAACGTAAGAAATTTTGAATTTCGCGGGCTACCCTGGCGCTTTCGTCTTAATATTGTTTTGTTACTGTTTTATTAATAGACGAGTTTAGTGTTAGTTTTGAGACGTTTCAGAGCAATTGATTTATAGAATTATCGCCGAACTGTTACCAAATTGCCGCCGAAAAATACATAAAATTATGGGTAGGTAAGTTAAACTTACATAATATCCGTGTCAGCTATTAAAATACAAATACAACAAAACAATTTCAAGAACATACCACAATTTGAAACATTTTTTCTCTCAGATAATTTTTTTTTCCTTGACAACTTCCTTTAACACATTTTTATTACATTTGCAAACAAATAACAAAATTAAAAAAAATTATGTAATTTATTAAAAATAAAGCCAAATTAGTAAAGCAAGGTGTCAATTTTTCAAATAATAATATTTTATTCTGAGACTGGAAAAAAATGGCTTAAATTGTGTTAGGTGATGCTGAATATACGGTGTATCGACCCCTTAACGTTGGACCACTATTTACGCCACATCCTGTATGTATAATACATAAACGTTTTTTACTACAAAAGACTATCCATTTACCCTTAAAAAAGCCACAATCACCCACCACACGTTCTCGCATTCCCGACAAATAATCGCACCCTTACAAACGGTTTTTCTTTAGATTTGGTTATTTTCCCGAGCCGTCGGCGTCGCGCACCGCGTTCCGTTTCACAATTGTCATAAACTTGTAATAAATGTCGCTGTTCTAGTTTTCATTTAATATTATTTTGCTGCCGTTTTATGAATAGACTAGCTTTTGCCCGCGGCTTAGCCCGCGTGGATGTCGGAAAATATCCCACGGGAACAAAAATCCTTCCTTATTCCTTGTCTACTGAAACTCACTCCTTGTCTACTGTGCAAAATTTCAGCTTTATAGGTCCAAGGATTTTGACTGGGCGTTGATGAGTCAGTCAGTCAGTCAGGACTTTTCTTTTTATATATTGAGATGTGTTTAGTGTTGGTTTTGAACGGTGGTAGGGTTAGTGTTCGGTTGGTATTTGGTGTAGGGAACTAAATATTATGTTAATTTTCGTCATGGTCATCATCATGTGCCTAGCCTTTTCCCAACTACCTTGGGGTCGGCTTTTATTCTAACCGGATGCAGCTGAATACCTGTATTTTACATGGAGCGACTGCCTATCTGACCTCCACAACCCAGTTACGGGGTAATACGATACCCCTGGTAAGACTGGTTGTCAGACTTTCGGGCTTCTGACGACCCGTAACGACTGTCAAAGATCTACGAATGACAGCCGAAACTGGCCGGGACCAATTATGGCTTAGCGTGCTTTCCATGTAAAGATGGTCACCCATCCAGGACTGACCGCGGCAAGCGTAGCTTAACCTGAGGTGGAATGACAGCAGGAGGTGAAGATTTTCGTCATGATATAGTTTCAAATAATTGATAGTTTGAGGCGAATGCAAGTTGTATTCTGGTTTCCATTCCCTGGTCTGGAATGCTGTAGTGTTTTCCATTAGGAATTCCATGAGGCCTAGAGTTTAGATTGTTGTGTATGGTTTAAAGCAATAGCCTTACTCCTAAAAATATGAACTTAAAACATAACTCCAGCGGAATGCGTGGGGGTGAGAAAACTGCTGATAATTGTTACATTATGTTATAAAATGATAGCAAACCTAGAAAGTTACAAAGCAATGATATACTAAAATACGTACTACAGCCATATGAGCTTCGGGGCAGTGTAGGATATTATTCCGTAATGCTACAATTTCACTGCGGTAAACGTGTTTCAGATACAGCGCCGCAAACATGGCGTCCTAGTCATATTCAATATATGAAGCTACTTCTATGATTTGTGTTTGTTACAATTTGGAGTTTAAACGGAGCTTAGTAAAACGATTTTGGGAGGCATGCAAACATTAGCCTCCCAAAATTATCAAAACTTATCGTCAATCTTTCAAAGAGTCAAAATTCTATAGGATATGGAATTGGTTGCTTATGAGGCCGTATATGAAATTTTACAGATTTTTCTGATTTACGTGAGTTTACAATTAAAATACTGTATTTTATATAAGTTTTAATGCACAACATGAAAAATCATTTCAATTAGGTATGATATAATTAATAAGCTACTTTTTTATTTTTATTATTTAATTTAGTGTTGTTTGAGTTTTCGAGGGTTAAAAGTTAATTTTAGTAATAAAAGTCAGTTTCAAATCTGGTTTTGGGTTCGACCAAAAACCCAAAACCAGATTAACAATTTATCAACAAGCAACTTCCCAACTCCTTAACAATAAAAAAACCGGCCAAGAGCGAGTCGGACTCGAGCACCGAGGGTTCCGTTCCGATTTCTGAAAAAGTGTGCTACTTAGATACATCGTTTTATTTTTCCTGTAATCTTTACACAAACTTCTATCACATAGAATAATTTCAGATTTTTCTCTTTGCAAACTTCGGAGATAATTAAGGTTACCGTTCCTCCGAACGGTATTTTTTTTTTACATTTTTCATCAAAAGTCGAAAACTATGCGTCCTAAAAAAAAATTTAAAAATAGTTTGAGAATGTGCAAACAGCGCTCTTTCATATGATACCCCACATGCCCTAGTAGCCCCACTTTAAATTTTTAAGACCCCCTTTCAGTCCCTGTTGCAAAAAAAATATAAATATTTTTATTTATTTCTTATTTGCAAAATAGTTGGGTAAACGTCATCTCAAACTATTCCAAATTTCAAGTTGATAGCATCAGTAGTTCCTGAGATATTCAGCTGTGACAGACAGACAGACAGACTGAGTCACACCATAAGAGTTCCTTTTTTACCATTTTGGTACGGAACCCTAAAAACCAATAGAATCGAAACAAAAGCGAGAAACAAAATTAAAAAGTAATAATCTGTTGGAAGCGTCCGATGAAGCAATGATTATGTGGGCTGCCTAATTGCGGATGTGTCAGCCGGAATCAAAGCCTGCACTGGTTGGAAATGTGTCACGTAAGCTTATGTCTCACTGAGGTTTCAATAGGAATAAAAAATGAAGGTCAGTGAGTTTATTAAATTGTTTCAATATATTTTTAGGGTTCCGTACCGAAATGGTAAAAATGAACCTTTATGGTGCGACTCAGTCTGTCTGTCTGTCCGTCACAGCTGTTTAACTCAAGAACTACTAATGCTATCGACTTGAAATTTGGAACAGTTATATATGATGTTTGGCCAACTATTTGCAAATAAGAAAAAAATTAAAAATTTTAGTTTTTTTTTGCAACAGGGACTTTTTTTTATTTTTTTTTTATTTATTTCAACAAAAGTTACACAAGAGTAATTTACAGATCTTTTGCCAAACTGCAGGACAGTTTGTCGGCAGTGTTCTCGTGGACACAGCTCTTAAGTTTTCTTAACACTAATGCATCATTATAAAAGGTAAAAGGTAAGGGGACACATAGTTTTATTACTTACATAGACGTACGCATCACACATACTCGACTGAAAGAGGGTCTTAAAAATTTGAAGTGGGGCTGGGGATACTAGGGCATGTGGGGTATCATATCGTCGCTAATCTAACTAAGTGACGTAACTGATTGTAAGAAAATTTTACAGGGCAAGCTATTCTGCCGCTGGGGTCGCGGGTTGTCTGAAGGGGTTACCGCGGCCCTGGCATAGGCAACTGAAGGAACACGGGTGGGTTTTAGTCAGTAAAAGTCTGACACGCCCTTCCGCTCCACCCAGAGCGGGAGAAGTTATTTGATGATTTCCCACCCTCAAAAAAAAAAAAAAAAGGGCAAGCTATTCTTCTCTTTTTTTGTAAACTGTAGATATATCGGTCTCGATTTTTACATTATCATGGGTTCCGTAAGGCGTAGGTTCGACTTGGAAAACGTATCAAATTACTGTAGTTAGGTCGGCTATCGGCTTAGTCCAAAATGTCAGATACATCAGTTAGTTAAATTAGCGACGTTATGAAAGAACGCTGTTTACACATTCTGAAACATTTTATTTTTCTTTTTTTTTAATCCGCATCGTTTTCGACTTTTGATGAAAAATGTAAAAAAATACCTTTCCTTCCCCCTTATCTCCAAAGTTTGCCTACAAAAAAATCTGAAATTATTATATGTTATAGAAGTTTATGTAAAGATTACAGAAAAAATTTAACAATGTCTCTAAATAGCACACTTTTTCAGAAATCAGAACGGAACCCTCGGTCCAACTCGCTCTTGAGCGGTTTTTTTTTCATCGAGATCTTCTACTTTAAAGTACTTATAACTCCATAAGGGATAAAAGGTTTATTGTAGCCACGCCGAAGAAAACACTTTTAGGAGTATGCTAAAGCTAAGTTTTGTTTGAGTTTCGGGGGGTTAACCGGTTAATTTTGCGTTTAAGACTGTTTTGAACCCAAATCCAGATTAAACATTTTTCAATATCCAGCTTTCGAAATTTCTTATCAAACACCAATGAATCGAAACAAAAGCGCGAAATAAAATTCAATCTGCCTAGCCTTTTTCCAACTAGGTTGGGGTCGGCTTCCAGTCTAACCGGATGCATCTGAATACCAGTATTTTACATGGAGCGACTGCCTATCTGACCTCCACAACCCAGTAACTGGGTAATACGATACCCCTTGGTAAGACTGGTTGTCAGACTTTCGGACTTCTGACGACCCGTAACGACTGTCAAAGATCCACGAATGACGGCTGGGACCAACGGTTTAACGTGCTTTCCGAGGCACGGAGGAGACCAGGTATGTAAAGATGGTCACCCATCCACGGACCAACCCCGGCAAGCGTAGCTTAACCTGATGGATCGACCCGTGCGGCTGTTAGCCACGAGCTCCTCTCCAAAAGCGCGAAATAAAATAAAAAAAACCGGTCAAGAGTGGTCAAGAGAATAGGGGGGGGGGGAACGGTATTTTTTTACATTTTTCATCAAAAAACGAAAATAATGCGGCCTTAAAAAATATATAAAATTGTTTGAGAATGTGCAAACAGCGCTCTTTCATATGATACCCCACATGCCCTAAGTTGCTCCACTTTTAATTTTTAAGACCCTCTTTCAGTCCCTATTGCAAAAAAACATAAACATTTTTATTTCTTTCTTATTTGCAAAATAGTTGGGTAAACGTCATCTAAAACAGTTCCAAATTTCAAGTTGATAGGATGAATAGTTCTTGAGATATCCAGCTGAGACAGACAGACAGACTGAGTCACACCATAAGGGTTCCTTTTTTACCATTTTGGTACGGAACCCTAAAAATAATAATCTGTTGGAAGCGACCGATGAACAGTGATTATGATTGTGGGCTACCAGTAATTACGGATGTGCCAGCTGGAATCAAAGCCTGCACTAGTTGGACATGTCATTGTGTCATGTAAGCTTCGTGTTAGCTTATGTGTGGCTGTGGTTTCAATTGTAAATCGAATGAAGGTCAAAAGCACGGAAAATTAATTTGTTAGCAAAGCACTTTTATTATATTTTCTTATTTGTGATTTGTTACAATAGGGATGATGACTAATAATTTATATTTTGTCCGTCATAGAGATTATTAAAAAATATTGGACACGTATTTTTTCTTTTTTTACGTAATCAAAAAATTACGGCGATACATTGAGTTAAAATATGGCATGACGTCACGCGTAGCTAGGTTTTATACGTACAAGTGACGTAGTGAGCCCCCACTCCTTAACTTTAATGAGTGATAGCTAAGTATTTTTTTATTAATATGATAAAGCAAAAAATACGTGTCTAATATTTTTTTATTATCTGACTGACGGACTAAATAGAATTTCTTTTTTTTTACCCAGGCATCATCCCTATTATCAAATATCTGCATCTAGTGAGACTGAAAACAGACCCCTTATTGGAAAAATCTAGGCAAAAAATGATGCTGGTGATTTGCTATTCTGTAAGTCCATATCGAAGGCGGAAAAATGGAAATGGAATGCAATAAAGTATTGAAAGACTTATTAAACAGTTGCTTTTGACCGCGGCTTTGTCCGCGAATGTATTATACATAAAAACCTTCCTCTTGAATCATTCTATCTATTAAAAAAAAACGCATCTAAATCCGTTGCGCAGTTTTAAAGATCTAAGCATATACAGGGTGTAAGGGACAGTCCTCCGCAAACTGATAGGGTGAATTCAGTATGTCATACTAAGATGACAGGTACATGAAATTATTTCAGGAACGTTATGGGAATCCCATAGAACTGATTTGTTTGTGTTTTTGTGCACAAATCGGAGCGTCTATTACTGGTTCGGAGGGGTAGGTAATAGGTATGCGGTGAGTTCGATGAACTCTGTAGCTAGACAGAAAGTGAACAGCTGATTTCACGCGTCGTTCGTTACAGTATTTTTACATCCATTCCTGGTTTTTTTTTCAGTTTTTTTTTTTTGCTGTTTTTTTACATAAATGGAGTGCTGCGAACACACAATGTAATTTTACATTGAAATAAAGAAAATGTAACTGAAAAAATTATTTAAAAAATGAAAAATTTCCGGTGGAATATGATTCAAAATGAGGAGCTGAATGCACCCTGTTAGTTTGCGGAGGGCTGTCCCTTACACCGTGTATAAGGACAGACAGCGGGAAGCGACTTTGTTTTACAATATGTAGTGATACACTATACTAATTTAGTAGTACGAAAATTGTCATCACTACATCAGTGATGACAATTTTCGTACTACTAAATTAACCTCCTAACTACGAGAACCACTTTTTATTAACCGACGAAAAAAAGAGGAGGTTCTCAATTCAACACGTATTTTTTTTTTGTCAGATTCTATTCATATTCAGGATTTGGGCTGTTTAGGGGCTACTTTTGAACTAAAAAAAATACTGAAAAAAGGTTTTTTGGTTTTTTTTTGTTCTCTGGGTTCAGTCAGGAGGTTAAAGACAGCTGTACAGAAACTGTACAGAAAGAGGTGGAAAGAGAGTTGGGAGGCCTTTGTACAGCAGAGGGACAATCAATCTGCCTTTTCCCAACTATGTTGGGGTCGGCTTCCAGTCTAACCGGATGCAGCTGAATACCAGTATTTTACATGAAGCGACTGCATATCTGACTGCCACAACCCAGTTACTGGGTTATACGATCCCTTTGGTAAGACTGGTTGTCAGACTTTCGGGCTTCTGACGACCCGTAACGACTGTCAAAAATCCACGAATGACAGCCGGGACCAACGACTGACCGTGCTTTCCGAGGCACGGAGGAGTCTCGGTACCTATGTAAAGATAGTCATCCATCCACGGACCAGCCCCGGCAAGCGTAGCTTAATCTGATGGATCGACCACTGCGGCTGTTTTTACTTAGCCACGAGCTCCTTAGCAGCAGAGGAAATTCCGAATTCCGAATTCCGTGAATTTGGCCCGCATGCATAATAGGCACAATTTGTTGCAACAAAAGCACAACCAGGATCTCCAAGAAATCCAGCCAAGAAATCAAGATAATCCTACCCAGAAGATTTAAACTAAGACATAAAACAAAAAGTATATCAGCTAAATCACAGTCTCCGTCAAGTCTTGGCACGGGGCCTACGTAATCACATTTCGGATAATTATGTTCCGTATTCATGCATATTCATCAAGTTGCTTTAGTGCCCCTTTGAGTCTAAACCGTAATGCTAAACAGCGATTTACACTGGATGTATGATGCCACTTAATTGGTAACGAAGTGGTTTGGAGACTATCTGGGGCAAGGGCTAGACTGAAAGCCATTTGATTCCTGAGAGGTAGAAGACAGGTAGGTATAAGTATTTTCTTCTTAATAGAATTTGGAGAACTTGTAGTGAAATTATTTGTTGGAATGGAAACGTGGATGTGTGACCATCTTTACATACCGAGACTCCTCCGTGCCTCGAAAAGCACGTTAGGCAGTGGATCTTTGACAGTCGTTACGGGTTATCAGTAGCCCGAAAATCTGACAACCAGTCTTACCAATGGTGATCCTATTTCCCATTAACTGGGTTGTGGAGGTCAGATAGGCAGTCACTCCATGTAAAATACTGGTATACAGCTGCATCCGGTTAGACTGGAAGCACACCCCGACGTATTTGGGAAAAGGCTAGGCAGACTTATTGTAGTGAAATGAAAATAGCTAGATAATAATAATAATAATAATAACACTCTACACATGCCCTCTCACACACTTTACATGCTCCAAAAAGCCACCATTCTTAACACCTGTCGCATCACCCGAAAGTTCCTGACTTCGTCTACACTATCATCCACCTTCTTAATTTAATTTTCCCCTTACACACTTGGTTCCGGCCCGTGTGTAAGGTTTTAAACTCTCTTAATAGAGAAGAAAAATAAAGAACTCAACATAATAATAATAATAATAAATATCCTTGGACATTTCACACAACGCCATCTAGTCCCAAGCTAAGCAACCTAATGCTTGTGTTATGGTAACGAGATGGCTGATAAACTACTTATATACATTTTTTTTTTTTTTTGTAAATACATACATATTATAGATAGAAAAACACCCAGACTCGGAACAAATACTTGTAGGTCGTACAAATATTTGTTCCGTGCGGGAATCGAACCCGCGACATGCTGCGCAGCAGTCAATCGCTCAACCACTGCGCCAACCGTGTCAGATAGATAGTGATATAGTTTTAAAATTTTGACCAAAAAATTGACGTGTAAAAATTTTATAAAAGATGTATACAGATTTTACAGAAATAAATATAAGTTTATAAAAAATATTCCAGTAACCTTAACCTTCAGACCTTCCGTAGAATCCGGTAGTTCTAATTTTTTTGCTGACTTGTATAATGATGTTGGCCCAATGAATAATCCAAGTTTGAGACCTCGAGCGCCGACCGCAACCTTGCCAAATCGAAAAAAACCACGATTTTATTTATTTACATATGTATTTAAATAGTTGGTTTGTGTCAAATTTCCTAAGGAAAGAACTGATTAACTAAACAGCCGTTTTAAAAGTCGGTGAACTCCTCTCTTAGTCGCCAAATTTGTGACATCTGTGACAGATGGTCTGCTGTCAAACAAGTAAAAACAAATAATCAGTGTTTCCACCCTCTGCTATTGGTTTTCCCTTATGATGTTCGGTATCGATTCAAACAATGAATTATTTATTTGTATGTTTTGTTTTACTAATTAATGAATAAAAAAAATCAATATCATTGATTATTTAACTACTGTCGTGTCAAATTTTCATAAATAAACATGCGTATGATATTTACTTTTTCAACTACAATGTTAATTTTGTTTTTGGAAAATTCATCTCAACTACGGAACCCTTCATTGTGCGTGGTCCAACATGCACTTGGCCGACTTTTTTTGAAGGAGAAGATAATAATATGAAGGAGCATTCCACGTCATGCTTTCTTTCACAATCTTTTCCATCAGTGATGTCTGAGAAACTAAATAAAAATACATACGTACTTATATAAAATTAATTAGACACAGATACGCACTTTCCAAGTTCAAAGTCTCCACCTTGTGCTCCAGAAACCAATAACCTTGTTATCATCACGACAGTGTACTTACAACTAAAGCTATAAATCCCAAAATCTACAATTTCCGAATTAATTTCTCAAACCGATTACCCACTTAATATTTTGATTCAATTACTTCCAATAATTTACATTTCTATAGGCAGATTTAAGAATTATCCTTGTATAAATATTTAGGATTGATTTACTCAGCTTCCGGGGAATAATGAACGTTTAAAATTGTATCTCTATCTCTAGTACGGACGAGAACTGATAATTGGGTCACCGGGTAACTTTGTATTCGATTAAGTAAAGATTGACTTGAATATTTAATCGTTTCTTCAAGGCCTACGTGTTACAATAGTTTGCGGGGTTGTGGATAACATAATTATAATTTTGATTTTGAAGAAGAGTAAAAGTCTGTTTTAAGTATCACATTTAAAAATTCATCAACTTTTCAGGTTGAATTGCTATGTACAGTCAGTTATAGCAATTAGCTGACCCACCCTTGCCTAAATGGTTGAGAATTTTTAAAATACAAATCGATATAATTTTATAATTCTTTTATATTTTATTTAATATAGATATTTAAATAAAATATAAAAGAATTATAAATTTCTATCGATTCGTATTCTAAAAAATCTCTACGATTTATACAAGGTTGGGTCAGCTAACCACTATAACAGACTGTACATCTAAAATATATTATTTCGTTATACAAAAGTGGATGCTCACTAAAATAGCTTTCACGTAAACAATATAAACTAATAAATCATGTAGGTAAGTTTGTAATATATTACTAAAACAATAAACTTGTAATGCAATATGTTACTCGTGCCCTAAAGGAGGCGGCCGCTTTCCAATATTGTAGGGGCAGCGTCAGCAAAATATTGTGGCGGATGAATTCAATTTTGAAATAATAATGTCAAAGTGGATAAGGATCACTTTGAGAAAATTATTTAAAAATTTTGCTATACAAAAAATATTGTTTCAGACTTATTATGCTACAAATGAGGTTTTTTAATATTTCATAATTTTTCTACGTCTTTTTCTTCCATACTTCTCTATTAGTCGTCATCTCGGTAGTCACCACCTTTTCTAGATCTTTTTATATTCATCCCTTGCCTGACTACTTTTTTCTCATTGCTACGCCTCACATGCCCTTAATATGACAACCGTTTTTTAATATTTAAAAAAATATATTTTTGTTTTTTGTGATACGAATTTCTCATATTTTAAATGATTACCTACTTACTGAATAATTTTTGGTCATTGAAAAATGGTTGCTACTTAATATATTTTCTAGATAGCAAATAGTAACTAAGAACAATTAAGTAAGTAGGGGAATAGAGATCACAACCTGTATTTATATTACCTATGTTAATTTATGTATCTACGTAAATCATTTAATAATATTTGTGTCTACTTCTTGAAAATAACAAAACGTTCACCTCCATAAATGTTTTCCTTTGAAATTACCAGAAATTACAGACTAGGCCATGAAATTACCCCTCAAGAAATTAACGCATGAGCGGTACATACATTAATTCATTAGACCTCTAATGTAGGTGTGTGGGGTAAAAGCCCTTTTTACCCCTTCCGTCAGTAGGAAGAAAACATTTTAGACAAATAACACTGATTTGTCTCTATTATTATGGTTCCGTGCAAAAATGGTAAAAAAGGAACCCTTATGGTGTGACTCAGTCTGTCTGTCTGTCTGTCTGTCACAGCTGGATATTTCAAGAACTACTAATGCTATCAACTTGAAATTTAGAACAGCTCTTTTAGATGACATTTAACAAACTATTTTGCAAATAAGAAAGAATTCAAAATATTTATATATTTTTTGTGACAGGGACTGAAAAGGGTTCTTAAAAATTCAAAGTGGGGCTACTAGGTCATGTGAGGTATCATATGAAAGAGCGCTGTTGGCACATTCGCAAACATTTTTTTATTTTTTTTTAAGGCCGCATAGTTTTCGATTTTTGACGAAAAATGTAAAATAACCCCCCCTTTATCTCCGAAGTTTGCAAAGATAAAAATATGCTCTACACAATTCAAATGCTATACCCTAGTAGGGTC
This sequence comes from Cosmia trapezina, assembly GCA_905163495.3. Taxonomy (NCBI): domain Eukaryota; kingdom Metazoa; phylum Arthropoda; class Insecta; order Lepidoptera; family Noctuidae; genus Cosmia; species Cosmia trapezina. The sequence goes on along the minus strand of LR991022.1, from coordinate 7,812,275 downwards.
CTTCTTGGCTACGTTAGAACTGCTCTGATTGATCGTTCTGCAAGATTATGGAGTACAGGGCGTAGTAAAGAATTGTATTGTATGCCTAGCATAACTCAAATTATGAAGATATAAAAATAAACACAGTACAATGCGTGCCACGAAAGATGAGTCTTGACAAACCACGTGGTTTGACTTGCGCAGTAGATTATAATTCTCTGATTCTGATAATTCTAATTTATAGGTCTCTTTAGCGCAATGTGGCCTGAGACGGGAAGGAACCGGCCGTTATCGGGGCATCGGAAAGAGCGCAGGAGACGCGATAGGTACTGCACTCGTCAAGCCTCATCTTTCGTGGCACGCATTGTGCCTATTTGTGGTAGGTAGGTACTATATTTATTTTCATATCATCATAATTTCATGCAGCTTCAGCATTTGGCTCGTGGATGCGTAGATTAACTTTACACAATAATATAGCCTTCTTTCGATGCCAGAAATATGAAAAGCATATAATTTGCTTCCCAACTTCAGAATAATAGTTTAATATTACAATGGACCCCGTCCCGCCCCTGCTTTGCACGGGTGTAATGGCGACAAAACATTGAGATGTCAATCAGTCTGCCTAGCCTTTTCCTAACTGTGTTGGGGTTAGCTTCCAGTCTACTCGGATGCAGCTGAATACCAATATTTTACATAGAGCAACTGCCTATCTGACCTCCACAACCCAGTTACTTGGTAATACGATACCCCTTGTTAAGACTGGTTAACAGACTTTCGGGCTTCTGACGACCCTTAACGACAGTCAAAGATCCACGAATAACAACCGGGACCAACGGCCTAACCTGCTTTCCGAGACATGGAGGAGTCTCGGTATGTAAAGATGGTCACCCATCCACGGATCAAAGCCGCGCAAGCGTAGCTTAAGGCTGCTCCTTCCTAAAATACGGCGAAACTTTGTAACCATCTTTTATAGTAACTATAGCATCTTTCTGACAGGAGAAGTGATTTCATGTATCCTGAAATCTATTTTAGTTTGTAGAACTAAGGAAAAAAAAAAACCTGAATCCAGGTCTATTTCGGTCTATTTTTGGGCTTGTTACCCTATTACTCCTACAGTTTTCATTAAAAGTGTTCATTTTAAACAGTTCTTTACAAACTATTAAGGAATGATTTCTTGTCATTAGTTTTTTAGTTATCAACAGATTTTTTGTAAATCGATAATTACTTCATATTTTGCAAGCGTTGTGTCATCGCGCTTCTCTTTTTTGTTATGCAGTCCGACAGTGACCGCGCTTTTTGCGACGGACAAGCCTTAACCTGATAAATCGACCCGTGCGGCTGTTATTACTTAGCCGCCAGCTCTTCTCGCCTCAAAACATAAAGATGTATATATACAAAAAAACATTCCGGAATAAATGATGGTAAAGTAGTTCAGAAGATCTAAGAGGCCACACAGTCAAACATGATTACAAAAACATTCCGGAATAAATGATGGTAAAGTAGTTCAGAAGATCTAAGAGGCCACACAGTCAAACATGATTACGAATACGAAGATAAACATGACAACTCTAAAAGTTACATTAAGATTTACAAAAACCGTTCTTTGATAGTGAAAAGTAGATAATATACTAAAGGTTCTCCTTTGTAGGTTAAGGGCCTGTTTCACCACCTACGTTAAGTTCCTATTAACTTACTTGGCTGATAATGGTGCCGATTCTCTTGTTCAATAAATAAACCAAAATTAGAGAATCACTATCCTTTACTAACAGGCAGCGTGAGAAAAGGACGGCTATAGCAATGAACTAAGTTAGAAATGTCAAACTAGTTTAGCGCCTTGTTTTTAGTCAACATGTTTTTACGTGTCATCTAAATTTGGAAATATTCTCAGGAAATATTAGTTCAACTAAATTTGACAGCTCTAATTTACGTCCGTCTCTTTCTTGTTTTATTAGAAAGAAAAAGTTAGCAATAGCCAAAATCAAGTTTAGTTTGTGCATAACATAATCGGCACCAATTTCATACAAATTCTGTCCCATTTTCGAATTTATTCGGTAAGTAGAGGCTATTCGGTCATAGTGAACAGAAATAGAAATATGTAGAGGGGTGATTATTTAAAACGTTTTACAGGCAAGTTAATTAGTGAAAGTAGATACAGAACCTTGGGTGTCACACCCTACCTCTAAAACCCATCATTTTCTTTGTAGTTTCTTCAAAAGGTCACGGAAGTTTTATTGAGGTCAAGTTTAGTACAAGGTCACAATATGGATACAGCGTAGTAAAAACCGGCCAAGTGCGTGTTGCACAATGAAGGGTTCCGTAGTTGGGATGAATTTATCTCAAAGACAAACTTATCATTGTTGAGAGAACTTTATTCTTGCCAAATTTCGTGATTCTAAGTCAACGGAAAGTACTCTATACTGGGTGATTTTTTAATGACCAGCCAAATTTTCACAGGGTGTTCTACCCATGAATATGAACAACTTTCACTATGGGACCAGCTTTGAAATCACGAAAAAAAAACCAGCGGTTTCCTACAAAAGTTCAATACCTACTCGATCAAAATGTATGAAACAGCTGATATTTTTTTTGCGATTTCAAAGTTGGTCCCATAGTGAAAGTTGTTCATATTCATGGGTAGAACACCCTGTGAAAATTTGGCTGGTCATTAAAAAATCACCCTGTATAAAGGTTTAAATTTATTTGCGAGTATCAAATATGTCGCATAAATGGCTGTATTTTTGTATTGCGTTGATTAAGAAGCTTGATTTTTTTAGAGCTTTAAGGCACCGTAGACCTACGTATTTAATATTAATTGCAACTTGATACCTCCACGCGTTCCTGACAAAAATGGTCTTGATCGAAAGACTGACAGACAGACGGACAACGAAGTGACCCTATAAGGGTTCCGTTTGTACAAGCTTTTATTCCTTTCTAGGTAACCCTAAAAATATAACAACAATAAACATGGTAAATATCCCGTTTGTGTTAATAATAATGTTAGTGACAGTTTAAAAACTTATAACCCTAAAAAAGGTACGAAATATGACGATGCGATTCGCGGTCGCCATATTTCGTACCTTTAGGGTTATAAGTTTAACGATTGGCAAGAGAATGTTTGCACTTAACAAAGTTAATGTATTAAAAAATTTTGTATTTTCTTACTTTTTTGTACTAGCAACCCGGCCCTGTTGGTCGATTCTGTAAAAATCTCACCGTGAAAATTTGCGTGGAGTGAGCTGTCAGTGTCATCCCACGGATGCTAGCGATTGATCAAATTACATTTACAATCATAATCGAGATTTTAATTATATTTTTTAAGCTAATTTTATAACATAATCATTTTATATTATTTGTAAGCTAGTAGGGTGTCTAAACATTACTATTTAGGGGGTTTTAAAAAAAATAGTCAAATAGAAATTCAGACAAAACTCAATTTTGTTTTGTAATTTTATTTAAAAACCCCCTAAATAGCAATGTTAGACACATAGATACTAGCTTTAAAAAAATATAAAATGATCACCAGAATAGCGTAAAAAATGTTATTAAAATCTCGATTATGACTGTAAAAATGTGCTTGGTCCATCCCTAGCATCAGGTGGAATGACACTGACAGTTCACTCCACGCTCACTTCACTTAAGTTTTCATGGTGAAATGATTGCAGAATAGCATTGCTGGTTCGCACGGTTTTTATGACTTGAAAAAAAATTAAGATTCCTGTATTGTACGTAAATTTAATTTATGATCCCACTAATCACACTAATATTTATAAAGGCGAAAGTTTGTGAGTGTGTGTGTCGTGTTTGTATGTATGTTACTTCTTCACGCTCAAACGGCTGTACCGATTTGGATAAAATTTGGTATGTAGATAGCTTATACCCTGAATTAACATATAGGCTACTTTTTATCCGGGTTTACGCGGGTGAAACCGCGGGGCGCAGCTGGTATAATATATTTTGCACATAAACTTTCCGGAATAAATGACGGTGAAATCTGCATCTAAGTCCGTACCTTAGAACAACAACGCGGTCACTCAGATAGACACGAAAAGCCAGTACCTCCAAAAGCAGTATTATTTTAAGCTTATTTCAGTACGGGAAGGAGATGGCTATACGTCCTGTATAGCTCTCACCCCCCCTTGTGGTGGTAGGCATCCAAAACTACATTTGACTGGTTTGGAAAACAAACTTGTTTTGATTGAAATTGAGACAGTTGATTTAAATAAATATTTACATTATATTTGGTATAACGGGAACTAGATCAACAAATATCACCTATAACTGGAGCCATTATCGAACTCTTCGTAATTACAGACAAGATCCTATTTATGCAAACCTTCAAGAACAGTTAAACAAATATTACCTACACTACACGGTGCTGGCTGGGGCGGGCTTTCTGCCAAGGCCTGTCTTGCAAGAAGCTTTCTGTACCAGCAACAATGATATTATACACAAATTATGTACACAAGATATTCTGTTACGGTCATAGTAACTGAAGTTTAAAATCTGGTCGTGACACGTGACTACACTGCGTTTAGTTTTGACGCGCGGACTAAAGGATAAGGCCGTGCGCTGCGTTAGGCGTGCGCACGGCGCGGGCGCCCGCGTGGCGTGCTGTTTTCATGTAATCTCATGTGTGCTGCGGTGCGCTGATCTATGAGATTACATGAAAATAGCACGCCACGCGGGCGCCCGCGCCGTGCGCACGCCTAACGCAGCGCACGGCCTTAAACGTCCCAATTAGGACATTTCCGAGTCCCCATCACGACGCGCGCACGAGAAACGTATCTTCCTCTTTTATAATTATATTTATTAAATAATATCATTGACCATTTATCATAGTTTTTTTTAAACACTATTAAAGTTATCTGCTAAGTTGTCAGCCAAATTTTCCAAAATGTGGACAAAATAAATCGTCCGGAGATACCAAGGCAGAGCCAGGAGAAGATGGCGGGAAGAACTTGATGCCTACAGACAGGATTGGTCCACCCTAGCTCAAGGCAGAGAGACAAAAGCTAAAAATAAATAATAACAATAAAGACAGTTATTTTATTAAATGAATATGTACTTTATTTATAACTTTTTAGGGTTCCGTACCCAAATGGTAAAAAAGGAACCCTTATGGTGTGACTCAGTCTGTCTGTCTGTCTGTCTGTCACAGCTGGATATCTCAAGAACTACTAATGCTATCAACTTGAAATTTGGAACAGTTTAGATGACATTTACCCAACTATTTTGCAAATAACAAAGAATTAAAAATATTTATATATTTTTTTTTGTAACAGGGACTGAAAGGGGGTCTTAAAAATTCAAAGTGGGTCTACTAGGGCGGAACGGAACCCTCGGTACGCGAGTCCTACCGCTCTTGGACGGTTTTTTTTATCATGTTACCCTTCGTCATGTTATGACGGATTCCTACTGACTAAAACCGCACTGTTCGCTCTAGGCCCGAGAGATACTTGTACATTCGCCGCGCCCCGACTGATAAATACTTATCCAGTAATTGACATTAGATACAAGAGCGAGAGTATTTATACCAAAAATCACTGGTTTTTGCAATCATTAATATACGTTAAGAGTCGCGAAACCTCAGTAGCACCTCATAGATAGTAACTCAAGTTCAATATCACTTCCCACGTCATGTCTAAAGGTAGGTAGAATAAAAACGACTGTCGTACTATGTGGGGTCAAGTACAGGTTAAGTTCTGAGAAAAACTCTGTTTATACATCGTATTATAATGATAGTTGCGATTTATTATTCCTTTGATGTACGGATTATTAATTGACATGTATTTGTATTCAATGTGTTATGGTTGTTATTGGAAATTGGCTTCCCGCGATTTCGTTCGATTGGAAGTCGTACGACAACACAATATACAAAATATCACTCTCCTTAGCTTTTTCCCAACTATGTTGGGGTCGGCTTCCAGTCTAACTGGATGCAGCTGCATACCAGTATTTTACATGGAGCGACTGCCTATCTGACCTCCACAACCCAATTACTGAGTAATATGATACCCCTTGGTTGTCAGACTTTTCGGCTTCTGATTACCCGTAAATTGTGATGGCGTTTAATTTGTTTACCCCAAAATTCAGCAACGCTGCGTCAGCAAACGGTATTAATACCATTTGCTGACGCAGCCAGGTCCTCACGTGTGCTGGTGACAGGGCATGCGGCGCAAGATGGAAGGTGGGCCATTGTCTGTGGAGAAACGCCGCTGATCTGAGCCGTTCATGAACCACTTGTGAAGAGTGTCTTTGCTGCGGCCGACTTGTCTAGTTACTAGGTAGTAACTGAGTAAAAAGATACCCCTTGGTAAGACTGGTTGTCAGACTTTCAGGCTTCTGACGACCCGTAACAGCTGCCAAAGATCCACGAATGACAGCCGGGACCAACGGCTTAACGTGCTTTCCGAGGCACGGATTAGTCTCGGTATGTAAAGGTGGTCACCCATCACGGACCAACCCCTGCAAGCGTAGCTTAACCTCATGGTTCGACCCGTACGGCTGTTATTACTTAGCCACGAGCTCCTCGACACCACAATATACCAAAACATTAAAAAATGGCAGTCATAGGTATAGCTCAAATGGCTTAGCATGATCCTCCGTTATGTCGAAAATACTGCAGCATTAATTTAAAAATAAATATATTATTATTATTATGGTAAAGTTGAGGATTAATGTTAAGTACTATGTTTGACGAAAACACGATTCCATAAAATTTTCTCGATATAAAACCGAACAATAAACCGCTGGTATTCAAAAAACACTTCAAAATTATATCATGAAAGTTTGCATACTAACTAAAGTAACTATTTATAAAGCAGGTCTAATATTTTTAATTTTTTTCAAATTACCATTATTTTCACCATAAAAAGCAATTTGCATAAATTATCGGCGCCCAGCACCGCACTCAGTCTCGCTCTCAGTCAGTCCGCGAGCGAAATAAAAAGCTGAGGTAGTATGAGCTCTTAAACGTAAAACTATGCATAGCATGTCGCGTTGTCGAGGTGTCGCGGTGACGCGGTGACGCGAACCCCCCAAAAACAGAAATACATCTGTGAAAATTTCAACTGTCTTACTATCACGGATCATGAGATACAGCCTGGTGACAGACGGACGGACAGCGGAGTTTTAGTTAAGGTCCCGTTTTACCCTTTGGGTACGGAACCCTAAAATGCGAGCCGTTTATACCCCTCATTACGTAACAGCATCACAAACTATACTATTTTAGAATTTTTGCCTGTTTATCTGTTTGTCTCTCTTTATATTTTGGCAGCAGGAGGCCAATTCCGGTGGCATGGAAATTATCTCCATGGTCGAAATATCAGTCGAGAAACTGCTTATCTCCATCGAAAACGAAAAAATTCTATTCTAACGATCTCCATTCATAAATTTTTCGATCGCAAACCAGCGAGATATCACGGCTGGTCCTAAGGTATGGAGATATGAAATCTCCGTTGGAACATCTGTCAAAATTTACATTCGTAGGTTTATATTCGTATTTTTTTTTGGTACCTACATGTAGAGGCTTCGGGGTTTATGAGTTTCATAAAGGGAGGCCAAATTTTCATTATTTTTGCGATAGGACACACCGTTTTCGAGATATAAGCAAAAGAAAAAAAAATACAGTACTGTTTTTGCACTTGAAGTCAAGGTGTTATGTTGGTGTGAATTTTAGTTCATGACAACTAATTTTATTCCACACCTTTATCGCGATTAAAAATAGTTTTATTTAGTTTGAAAATTAAAACCTACCTACGTCAGAAAAAGGACACAAATCACAGAATATAATACTACACAAATCATGCGAAATGCGTTTCGGATCACGCTACTTTGCAATTACTATTTTCAGTACCTAAGTAGGTAATTATAAAAAAAAACAGTTATAGAAACACAATATACTAAAATTATCTTTTATAATGTGTTTGCTTGGATTTAATAAATTAAACATACGTTATTAATACTAAAAAAAGAAAAACGCAGCATAATCGATAATAATCAAAGTGAATCGATAAAAATGGAACATCTTTTAGACGAGATTATTTTCTCCGTTGTAAATCTTTCTCCATGGTCTACCAGAATACGGTTTTTTGATAGTATCGAGATTTGAACCGGACATTGATGCGGAGATTTGAAACAGAGATTGATCTCCATGGTCGTGATATTTAGCTCGAGCCCGGAATTGGGTCCCTGAGACCAAAACCACAAACGCAGTACAAAGTTGTATAATTATGTGACTGTTATTTTAATATGTATGTTGTGGTGTCGTGCGACTTTCAAGCGAATGCAGTCGGGGGCAGAAGTTCTAAATAAAACAAAGTCATGTAATGAAATGCATTACCATCTTGAGACTAACAACCAACCCACATTAAACCGCCGACCCTGCCGAATCGCTTTACTTCGCGATGTTACACTACGCTATTAAGGTTAGTAGTTAAGCGCTTACTAATCACCTTCGCGCATCGTACTAACTCGTTAGGCTAACTAGATTTGCTCAACATGATCGAAATGATAACGAATTGTAGTATAGTTACCTACTTTACTAACAACATTTGTTTTCATTTACAGGTTTATTTAGCCGGTGATTGTTAAAATATTCGTCTTAATTTTGGTATCTGGGACGTTCTTCTTTTCTGCCGACAATACCCCTGTTATTATTACGTCACAATTATTTTGTAAAAAGCAGTAATAATAAAAACGGAAGCCTTGTGTTTATGATTGTTTTTAATGGTTGATTTTGTCAAAAGAATTTTTGTGAAAAAAAAATTGTGTAAGTAACTGAATATTTAGGAAACAAGAACGCTTTTTTTCGGAGGAGACATGATGTCATTATCGATGAAAAAGAAGAAAGACCCGTTTTGTAACAGTGGGTTTTCTTTAAAATTATATTGTTGTAAAAGTCATTTTAACATATTGTAGCTGTGTTAAATTATTAGCGATTACACTTTTAGAATATGTTGTATGTTGTAATCTTTTGTGCCAAAACTGTACGTTAAATCAATCAGGTACTTATGTTTTTTAAGATGTTAAATATTTCTCATTTACGTGAAATTTCTTTTGGGAAATAATAATATCAAAACCGACATCTGTAACCCGATTTAATAGAACGCATTCCGTGATTTTCGGGCTTCTGACTAACCGTAAGGACTGTCAAACACCTTTTTTTTTTGTTTTGTGGATCATCAAATGCCATGGCCACGGTATCTCTTTCCAACAACCCGCGACCCCAAGACCTACGAATGCAATCTACAAATACTACCGACCACACTTTTAATATTAATTTGGTACACCCTCTGTTAGACTTTGAAGGAAACAAATAAATTGGACAAATCGATCCGCCATTACGATTTCAGTCCTCTTTATTCACTTTCCGTTACCAAATAAGGTTCCGATGAACAATGTGAATAATCGAACAATTCCGACTTTTCTTGTTATAACTTCAAAAACTCCGATCTGTTCTACGTCTCCCTCAAATACTTTGTATCTAATTAGCATTTCACTTTAAACATTGGATCACAATACTGACATATTTGCTAAAAGTTTTTACTGGCGTATTATTATAATGAATGCAAATCTGGTAACAGACTTAAATTTTAGATTAATCTTCTTATGTAAATTGCGTTGGGAATTCGATGGAGGATCGTGAATGAATGGAAGTAATGCAAAGACAGTTTTCAGCTGATTATTTGTCCATTTTGTTAGGGTTCCGTACCAAAATAGTAAAAAGGAACCCTTATGGTGTGACTTAGTCTGTGTGTCTGTCTATCTGTCTGTCTGTCTGTCACAGCTGGATATCTCAAGAACTACTAATGCTATCAACTTGAAATTTGGAATAGTTTTAGATTACGTTTACCCAACTATTTTGCAAATAAGTTTTTTTTTTTTTGCAACAGGGACTGAAAGGGGTCTTAAAAATTCAAAATGGGGCTACTAGGGCATGTGGGGTATCATATAAAAGACCGCAGTTTGCACTTACTCAAACATTTTATTTTTAAGCCGCATAGTTTTCGACTTTTGATAACAAATGTAAAAAAATACCGTTCCCGCCCTTATCTCCGAAGTTTGCATAGCGAAAAATCTGAAATTATTGCATGTGATAGAATTTTATGTAAAGATTACTGATGTCTCTGAATAGAACACTTTTTCAGAAATCGGAACGGAACCCTCGGTGCGCGAGTCCGCGAGTTCGACTAGCACTTGACCGGTTTTTTTTTCGTTTATTGTCAGTTTGCTCCATGCTGCCGCACTCAAAAAAGTCAAATATTTGAGTGGAACCAAGCCTTTGAGCATATAAATTAGTTTATGTAATTCTAAGCCACTGGAATTGGAGCTTTCCTAATCAAATGAATACATGGAAATGGCGTTTTATGAAGTTTTTCTGCTACCACCTCTCACATAACTTTATCTGAATCCAGATAAATCATTGTTAAGGTGATATATAAAAGGTGAACTGGGCGGAAACAAGAAAGTGACAGAGTCAATTACTTCTACATGCGAAAAAAAGTAAAAGCGCCAAACCAAATAAATCTTGTTTAGAAATAAATATAGCTATCTATCAAAAATATTTTCAGCCAGAGTTTTCAATTACCTAATACGCATAATTTTGAATGCATTTTTTTTGGATTGTAGAATAACAGAAAAAAATATAATAAATAGAGGTCTTTTCAGAAATAGATAGATAGATAGAATACTCTTTATTATGCACACCATAAAAATTACAGATATAAATATTGAAATTTTACATAGGGTGACACAATGGGCGGTCTTATCGCTAAAAGCGATCTTTTACAGACAACCTTTGGATGGATTATGGAAATAAATTCTATCGAGGAAATTTAACCCAATTGCGTTTTCCTTCAGTCAGAGTATTAATTAAATAATTAATAAATATATATCTAAAAATTAAATCCATACATGTAATAGTGAAATAAATGGTTACGAAAAAGCCTTCAATTTATTTTGGTATCGCCTTAAACGTCACAAGAAGCTTCAATACTAAAAAAACAATGCTTTTCGTCTCATATAAACATAGAACTATCAATGTACAACTTACAAACAAAATTTTCTCAATATCGTAAATGTTAAGTAAAACTTGTTCATAAAACCTTGTTGTCACCTCTACGCATACCTTTGAGGCACAGAACAATAAAGTTACAGTATGAATGAATAAATGATAACTTTATTTGCTAGAATGTAGGATGTACAGTAGTATGTCTTCATATAAAATGGCCGAAACGACGCGCTTCAAATCTCAGTGTACATACTAGTAGGCAATAAATAGTTCAAGTGCGCGGCAGTTACTCACGGACGGACGCGGATTTATTTACCGAGCGGCCGTATGTAATGAATTCAAGGTCACTGCCTACACGTACATCTAATTATAGCAATTAGCTGACCCACCCTTGCATAAATGGTTGAGATTTTTTATTTAGAAAACGAATCGATAGAATTTTATAATTCTTATTTTTTTTTAAATACCTATAATAAACATGCCTATAATAAACGTGCCTCAGAAAGCGCGTTAAGACGTTGGTCCCGGCTGTCATTCATGGATCTTTGACAGTCGTTACGGGTCGTCAGAAGCCCGAAAGTCTGACAACCAGTCTTACCAAAGGGTATCGTTTTACCCAGTTACTGGGTTGTGGAGGTCAGACAGGCAGTCGCTCCATGTAAAATACTGGTACCTATTCAGCTGCATCCGGTTAGACTGGAAGCCGACCCCAACATAGTTGGGAAAAAGCTAGGCAGATTGAATAAACAAAATATTTAAAAAATATAAAATTCTATCTATTCGTATTCTGGTCAGCTAATTGCTCTATCTGACTGTACTACTGAATCCATATTATTCTGTGTATGAAGCTTAAAAGTTTCTTAGAATTGCGGATAGAAGGAGCGGAGAAAATGGCAAAGTTATGAATAGATCGCAACCGTGAATAGAACGTAGTATGAAGAGTTTAAAATAGACATTATTAGAACGCTGACAATGGTGAAGAAGCGTAACAGTGAACCAAAATTAAAGTTCTGTGAGGCTGAATTCCATTCAGTGTAGCCCAAAGATGATGTGAGGTGGAGAGAGTGAAGCTAAGCTGTGAAACGATGGGTTTTTGAATATCCGTTTTATTTTTAAACGTTCATGGGTGTTTTTAAACGTTCATGGGTGTTTTTAAACGTTCATGGGTGTTTTTAAACGTTCATAGGTGTTTCTAAACGTATATGGGTGTTTTTAAACGTTCATGGGTGTTTTTAAACTTTCATGGGTGTTTTTAAACGTTCATGGGTGTTTTTAAACGTTCATGGGTGTTTTTAAACGTTCATGGGTGTTTTTTAATTTTTGTTAACGTTTCAGTTATATTAGGGTGGAGCCCGACGAGCGTAACTTTTTAAGTTGTGAGTCGCGTAATTTCTGAGTACGTAAGTTGTGAGTCGGCAGACAACTCATTTTGCATCGCCGTGTCGTGTGAACAAAACAGGATTTTTGTATGAAACCAAATGTAGCAGAAATGACACAACAGAAATTACGCGACTCACAACTCAACATGGAAATGTTTAAGGCCGGTAAATTTACACACGTACACGACATAATTTTATAACTTTCTCGTATTTCCATAAATTTATGGGCGTGGACGAGGATTTCTACGATAATATCGCCACGTTATAAAAACACAAAAGCGCACATTCACTCAGATGAGATTGTGTTAGGGGACCGTTATCCTAATTGCATAACACACTATCAATAGGAATCGGTTCCATTTTGACAGTTCAACAACATTCATTACGTTATTTACGTTGTCGAGCTGACAAATTTTTCGTACATATGAAGCAATGGATTAGCAATTTTCCTCGGGTCGCTTGTCCAAGGGGATGGCGAAGTAGACCGAGAAGTAACGCACCGGATCAACTCAGGATGGATGAAATGGCGACAGGTTACAGGAACAACTTGCGACCCACGGATGCCCCTCATGTTAAAGGGGAAAATTTACAACTCCGTGATAAGGCCGGTCGTACTTTATAGATCAGAATGTTGGACAGTGAAGAACATGGATGAAAAAAGATTGCATGCAGCAGAGATGAGAATGTTGAGATGGATGTGTGGAGTGACGAGAATGGATAAAGTAAGAAATGAGTAGGTATATAAGAGGAAGTTTGAAAGTGGCGCCAGTGACAGAAAATTTGGAAGGAAATCGTTTGCGCGTAGGGGCATGTGATGAGGAGAGACGAAACGCATGTGACTAAAAGAGTGATGAAGTACATGTTGATGGATGGAGAGGCAGAGGAAGGCCAAAGAAAAGATGGATGGATTGTGTGAGGAATGATATGAAAGAGAAGGGAGTGAATGAGAGCGTGACGGTTGACAGGGGAGAATGGAAGAAGAAAACGTGTTGCGCCGACCCCAAGTAACATGGGATAAGGGCACAGTACATGTACACACAGAAAAATACAAAGAGATACATAATACTTAAAATTAGGAGTACAAAGGTACTACTTATATCTTTAGAAATTTCTTCCAGCAGACCTGATTGACAAAAATACTTAATTAAAATGGGAACAGATGTAAATTATAAGAAAATTAACTCTTATCTAATTAATGAAATGCTAAAAAGTAGGTTATCGTATCATTTTGTGTTAATTTAGATGATGTCAAAAAGTAGCAGTGTTAACCGACTTCAATTGCTGACCGTAAAATGCGTGCCACGAAAGATGAGACTTGACGAGCGCAGTATCGCGCCTCCCGCGCTCTTTCCGACAACCCGATGACACCCGGTCCCTTCCCGTCTCACTTCATACCGCTAAAGAGACCTACAGATCAGAATAATCATAATCTGGGGGCCTAAAACGGCTACATTAAGCAATTCCTCTAAAAGCGATTAATTTACTGAATTCCCTGCAATTTATTATGATTGTGCTATTTGACGTATTTGACATTAAACTTCAATAAAGTAATTCATAATTTGTGGCCCATTTTACGAATTTCCATACCAAACTGTCAAACAGATGAATTGCGTGCTATGAATTGTACGCAAATAAAATATGAATTGTCAGTTTGTGACCGTTTTACGATTTTAAATATGATTCATATTACCTATTATCCTGTTATGATTCTGCCAAAGTGACCGTTTTAGCCCCCTGAGAATTATAATCTACTGCGCATGTCAATCTCTCATCTTTCGTGGCACGAATTGTATTCGACAACCTTATTGTTTTGCAAATGAATGTTCCTTGCGCGAAAAATGTTGAAGCAACCAATTTTTTGCAAAACAAATTGGCGAAACTAATGCTCGCGGCGAGTGTCCTTTATGGCATGGTAAGCAGCAAAAAAATGCAAATTTTAAAAATTCCTCGTCTCGTCTGTTCTGTCCTGAGTCGTTAGTGGTCCTTGCTAAGCTACACCGCTTGTACCGGCTTCGGTACTGTAACTTTGCCTCGTTGAACCTTTATTAGGGTTCCGTACCAAAATGGTAAAAAAGGAACCCTTATGGTGTGACTCAGTCTGTCTGTCTGTCACAGCTGGATATCTCAAGAACTACTAATGCTATCAACTTGAAATTTGGAACAGTTTTAGATGACGTTTACCCAACTATTTTGCAAATAAGGAAGAAGTAAAAATATTTATATTTTTTTGTAACAGGGACTGAAAGGGGGTCGCAAAAAATCAAAGTGTGGCTACTAGGGCATGTGGGGTATCATATGAAATAACGCTGCTTACACATTCATAAACAATATTTTATTTTTTTAGGGCGCATAGTTTTCGACTTTTGATGTAAAATGTAAAAAAAAGGGCCCCCTTATCTCCGAAGTTCAAAGCAAAAAATCTGAAATTATTCTATATGATAGAAGTTTATGTAAAGATTACAGGAAAAATAAAACGATGTCTCTAAACCCTCGGTGCGCGAGTCCGACTCGCTCTTGACCGGTTTTATTCAAATCTGCGCAGTTCTATGCGACGATTGTATAACAGACTCATGCTCTGGTTTCTGAGGTATTTAAACAGAGTTTATCTATTTGATAGTGATTATTGGTTCGACATCATGGTCCTGAACTGAAAAAAAAAAATCAGCATTTGTAAGCAAATTCAATTTCAATTTCTTCGGTTTCGCTTTAAAGAAACTTTATTTCCAATAAAGACATAATATGTCACTTACTTGAGAACAACATTAAAAAAAAACATACATAATTATAAAGATTACAAAAAGTTCGTCATCAGTATTACCATGTTATTAGTTACCCATCCAATGCATTCATTTCTCCAGAAGTGATCGATCCGCAATTATGTAATGTCTTAATATTCAAATTATTTTTTAGTTGTTCTAATTTTCCACCATAAGGGTTCCTTTTTTACCATTTTGGTACGGAAAGGGTTCCGTACCAAAATGGTAAAAAAGGAACTTATGGTGTCACTCAGTCTGTCTGTCTGTCATAGCTGGATATCTCAAGAACTACTTATGCTATCAACTTGAAATTTGGAACAGTTGTAGATGACGTTTACCCAACTATTTTGCAAATAAGAAAAAAATAAAAATATTTATGTTTTTTTTGTAACAGGGTCTTAAAAATTCAAAGTGGGGCTACGAGGGCATGTGGGGTATCATATGAAAGTACGCTGTTTGCACATTCACATACATTTTTTTATTTTTATAGGTCGCATACTTTTCGACTTTTAATGAAAAATGTAAAAAAAAAAAAATACCGTTAGATTTTTCTCTATTTATGTAAAGATTACAGGAAAAATAAAACGATGTCTCTAAATAGCATACTTTTTTAGAAATCGGAACGGAACCCTCGGTGCGCGAGTCCGACTCGCTCTTGACCGGTTTTATTTTTGTGTTATTTACTGTGTAATGTTTTAGTACGCTAATTGATAGTGCCGTGCTTTCCTGTAACTTAGATACATGCGAGGTATATAATCTAAGATAACAAAGATGCTGGGTATGTACCTAAGTGTTTAGTTGGTAAGCATTTCTAGATAAATAAATAAACGGTACCGGGATCACGTGCCAAAAATTAATTCTACGCGTTCATTTGTTTCTTGCTTGTCGCCCCGGCTTAAGGCTCTTACAGACAGAGGCGATATCGCGTCGCGACGCGATATTTTGCTACGGATATAATATTGAAATATCGCGTCGCGACCGCGATATCGCCTCTGTCTGTAAGAGCCATTATGCTATGTCAGAGGCCACAGCCAGGATTACACGTTCTGCTTTCGTTTCTCGAAATAGTAGGTTCATTTACACACAAAGGAGATTGACCAGTAGTGTTATTCTGTAAATATTTCACCGTGAAAACTTAGGTGAAGTGATCTAAAAAGTGAGCTGTCAATAGTGTCAATTCGTAGCATCGGGTGGAATGACAGCTCACTTCACGCTCACTTCTCTTAAGTTATCACGGTGAGATGTTTACTGAATAGCATTGCGGATCCGGTACCTATTGCTATTTGTTCTGTGGAGACTTAAGTTTATAATGTTGATAATTATTTTTATTAATTAGCATGATTTTATCTAGTAATGCAAATCCTTAAATTCTCCGCATAAAAAAATAATAAAAACATTAGTTTTTATTTCAATTTCCTATTTCACGCATAATTTTTTTTTTCATACAATATTTGTCACATGTTATTGGCATGGCATTCCAACTCCGGTCACTCACATGACCGGCCGTCAGATTCATTCGCAAACTCCGCGGATATGCAAATGGGTTTGCATACTCACTATGCGAACCCGTTTGCGCTTCCTCCTACACTTTTTTATGAATATCTCTGTCTTGCTTGCGATTTTGTGAATCACGGACAGACATTTCTCTTCTTTTTTAATTCGTCAATGGAACGTTGATGAGAAAATGCATTTTTAATTCTCTCCTAGGCGTCATTAATGGCTATTCCGATTTTATGGGATTTATTTTTAGGACCCCAAGGTAGGTTCATTCTGCAATACTAAGTACGTATACCAATTAAAATTAATTTTTTAAATTATTTTATTTATTTTGACATAAAAAAGTTCCTACACATAATTTATTTTAATTCATTAGCGAAGAATAGCCTGGTACAAAATAAAAGATTCATGACCCCCATGACAGGAAAAAACCCGTGTTATAGGGGTCATCCATCCGTCCGTATTATATGTTGTGATAGTTTACAAATTAGTAAAATGGACTTTTGTACAAAAAAAAATAAGTAAATTGGGTGCGGGTGAAACTGCGGGCAGAAACTAATGTGTTAGAAAAAACATCCAACATGCGCCAATTTTTTAATGCGCGGGTTGCTACTGTGACTTATTGTATTCTTTCCATCGATTGTTTATTTTTTTGTGAATACCTATTGTTGTTTTTTTATTAATTTAGTTTTATTGAGATTATTCAGGAAAACAACAAACAACTTACTAATGGAATGCAATTAAAATGTTATTATTAAATAACATTATAATTGCATTTTAATGTTATTATAATGTTATTATTGATTTTTACATTATTTCTAGAAAAATATTTTATAACATTTTAATTGCATTGCATTAGTAAGTTAATGTTCACTAAGAATTTTCCGTCCAACAAAATGTACAGACAACAGCACATCAGGCTATACCAAACTGTCAAATTTCTCCAAATGATTTTAAACCTTAAAATGTTGACAGTTAAGTTCTAAATCGAATTAGAAAATTTGACAGTTTGTAGTTTACTTCCTGCTGCTGTGTGTACAATTTGTTAATTAATCGATGATTCTGTAACATATGAACTCTCGAGTTGGAAGCCTCATCAGCCTTTATCTGTCGGAATTGACAAGTCTTTTAAAATGCCTAATGCTGGTAAATTCAAAATACGAATTAAGTACCTAGTCAAAATGACGTTAGAGCATTTTTAAAAACTTGCGTTGTGTCAAAAAGTCAAGAAGAAGAGATCCGATTCTAGATCTACATTTTGAGACATAATTACCGTGTAATGCTGAGTGTGGTGTCTTGGTTTTGGTTAGGTTTAGGTATCACAATAAAACACTGTTTGCAATATCACTGCGTTAGGCGTGTTGTCATAACGGCCGCTCGGACCAGACTGAGTGTGGCGCACCACTCCACAATCCCCCACTGCGCAACCCCTACCATAGCACGCATAACTTGTTTATTAAACGTCACATCTCTTCTTTACAAAATGTAAAAAAACAATAATACAATCATTTGCTTATAAAATAAATGGCTGACAATATTTCAATTAATCTTGCCAGTAATTAATCAGAAAGATAGTCATTCGTTCACAAATCTAGGTCTTCATGGAGAAGAAGTACAAGAAACTTCATGGAAACAGTATTAAAGTATTCTATCAACACATTTCTTACATTTCCATAACTTATCGTTAACTTCAAAACAGTTCTATCTCAATTTGATATTATATTCTATAATATCAAATTCATTACTGGAATCACCAGTTTCTGATTTATGGACCGTCCATTTACTTTCTAATTTCTTTAATTGAATAATGTTTTTACGTGACGTCTGTTCTGTAATATCATCCTGTTCTTCATCACCA
Source organism: Cosmia trapezina (assembly GCA_905163495.3). Taxonomy (NCBI): domain Eukaryota; kingdom Metazoa; phylum Arthropoda; class Insecta; order Lepidoptera; family Noctuidae; genus Cosmia; species Cosmia trapezina. Next base: position 7,793,795 of record LR991022.1, on the reverse strand, counting down.
ACTCTTTTTTTTTTTAAATGAGATTGATCATTAAATTGTTAAGTTAATACATATCCTTTAATCATTTTTGTTGTTTTCTTTGATCATAATATTGCTATTTTACTTTACTTTCAAGTAATTTGACATTTTTGCTAGTCTAGCAAAGATTTCAAATTTCAGATTTCAAATTAGCTAGCTTTGTTATTTTACTTTCAAGTAATTTGAAATTTTTTTGCTAGTCATACTGCTAGTGTTGTGAAAGACATAAATCCTTTAGTCTTTATTTCTAGGCCAAAATAGATTTACAAGACTTGGGGACTATTAGTCTCAAAAGTCACGACTTCTTTGAGTCTTTTAAGTCCCGAGTTCTTTGACTCTTTGAATCCTATGTCCTCTAAGTATTATATTTTAAACACACATCTAATTTCAATTATTTTTTCCTTGGCTTAACTTTAGATAAGGAGTCAGGCGACTCAAACCCAAATTCTTTGAGACATACTCGAGGAAGTAGCTATCATAGGCAGGTTTGGGTAGTACCTGAATTTCTTGTTATTTGAAATACAACTATCCATTTGGTATTTGTTTTCAAACTACTACTTACAAACGTAATTTGTAATTAATATTTCAAATACCTGACGCCGAAGTGTTTTGTAGCTAGTATTTCAAACACTTATGACTTCAAAATACATTTTTACTTAAATACATTTAGTGATCTTATTAACGAAAAAGAAAAATATGCTGGCTCATACATACACTAGCATCTGCACTAGAAACAGTATATATGTTAATGTTTAGAGTTGGCAACACTACGTGTACTGACTGAATTGTTCAATTTTTCCATTGAAATTGTTATTAATTTTGTCTATTTGTATGCTTATATAAATTTGAGTTATAGGGCTCTATAACTACCTATCACTTGTACCATAAGTATTCCAAAATTATATTTTATAAACATTATTAGCACGTTCAAGTGTGCAAGTTGAAATCGTTCTTACATTAGGGCACTTACGACAGTTATAAAGCTGTGAATGTATTTTAAATAAACAGAGTCAAAATATTTTGTATTTCAATCGAAGCAAAGCATATTATATTTTGCCCGGCCCTGATCACAGGTAAAATTAGCTTACGAATCTATTTACATAAATTCCCAGTTTGGCAATAAAAATGCTACCACTGGTAAGCAAAACGATTCTGTTTTGTTTGTAAGAACCAAGCATTAGTTGCCCAGACACTAAATATAACTTGATAGTTTTTTTTTTTTTAGTTTTATTGAACTCTAAAGAATTAATTAAACAAAATACTCAAAATATTCATTGCAAGATTTTAATCACTTACCTTACAAATTAAAGTGCTTTTGATTTTATTTAAATAAACAGATGTGGTCTGATTGTATCTGCACTTTTTATATTGGTAAGTTAAAACATTGTCAATTTGAAGTATTTAAACAAAGTAATACCATCTGCCTAGCCTTCTCCCAACCATGTTGGGGTCAACTTCCAGTCCAACTGGATGCAGTCAAACACCAGTATTTTACATGAAGCGACTGCTATCTCACCTTCAGTTACTGGGTAATACAATACCCTTTGGTTAGACTGGTTGTCAGACTTTCGGGCTTCTGACGACCCGTAACGACTGTCAAAGTTTCACGAATTACAGCCGGGACCAACGGCTTAGCGTTTTTTTTTTTTAAATATTGAAGTCACCACACATAATTACTTCTTTATTTACAGTTTCAAGTTTTGCCAAAACATTAATTACTCAATTATAGAGTATATTTAATAATTTGGGGGTCTGTCAACGCACATGGTATATTATGACGTGCTTAACTAGCACAACACAAGAAAGTTCACAGCTAGGTATGTTCAACAGATAATTCAACTGTCTTTACGAGTTTTTGATTGAATACAACTTTTGATTAGGATTAGTGAACCAGCACACAATATTATTTTCATGCAATTTAACTGCAATGTTTCGTGTCACTATAATGACTTGACCTTGTGTTCACGTTCTGTGTCCAAACAGTTTATTCTTTCATTATTTCTTTTTTGTTTTGATATCACCTTTTTTCATTTAAAAACTATTAGAGTAATAATGGCATTAGAGTCATAAATGTATTCGTAATTGATGAAATTATGTATTTGTAGGAAGCCTGTGGCATACAATAATTTTGAGAAGAATGACTCAGTTTGGTGCAAAGTAATTTCCATAACCCCTTTTCCAAAACTATCAGAAAACATAATGGAGCACTTTACTACTTACAAGGAAGAGAACTAGTTTTTAACTGAACTACTTGCAATGGACCTTGTTCAATGCCTGGTGTATCCTGATTGGGGATACAGACCCAAACACTTCTTAACTGGGACGGGTTCTCCGTTGCCTCAGTTTGGAGAGTGGCAAGTTTGGATTTCCTTAGCAAAGAACAATGAGAGCTGCTGAGATTTGGTGAGTCCACTTGTCTGCATTAGATTTGCACATGTCCACTAACTCATTTGCAGCAAGGATATGCTTCTGAATTCGTTTTTTTCCAGACCTCACATACCTAGAAGTGACTGCATTGACTCTTCTACCTGAATTTCAGAGTAAGCGTTGAGTGTAAATCTCATAGATGTTCTTACTGTCTTCTCATTTAATTTGGCAGTTATTGGATTTATTTAGTAGCAAAACCAGTTTTTTCATTATATTTGAACCGCGTTTTTTTTTTATTCCTTATTGCATCTTTTTATGATTTTATTTAGTTTTGCATATTTTTTCATTTTATTTTGAGCTACTTTATAACTATTATTATTATGTTTCAATTTTCAATATAGAAACTTCAGTAAGGTCTATGTTTAGTAAGGAAGAAATGTTGAAATTTGTTTTATATTATTCAATATGTTACTAGTTTTCATAGCCAGAGTACATTCTTTTTGTTTTGTTTCAGTAATTTAGTAACTTGTACAATTGCATGAATAAATTGTGCTACTTACATGTATACCTACTTACATGTTTTCCTATTTATCTGGTACCATTCAGACTTAACTGAATTACCACATTAACAATAACTCATTTAAAATGCAACGAAAGACATTCAAAACTACTGTTCCATTTCAAACAGAACAACAAATTTATAGTATTATTATTACAGCGTAAAAACGTAGCGTAGTGAAAACCATTAAAATTGACTGTATTTAACTGATAATTAATCTTATAAGATCAATGAAATAATATTGTTTGGAAAGTAGACCAAACAAATATTGTTATTTTCACTCGAAATATTTTACTTTGCAATCTTTAAAGTATTTATTATAAATATGCTTTAAAAATTATATTCAAATTATAAGTTTCTTGTAACACTAAAAGGTGTTATGATAATGTTTAAATTTCGAGATAATTGTTTTGATAAAACCTAATTGGTTTTTATTTTCACCAGCGCTGACCCAATTTCTGTTGAAATCTCGTTCTTGGGGATTAATAACGTATTTGGATTTCGTAGTCTATATTTGCAATCAGTCAGTCTATATATGATTATCTACCAAGGTCCGTGGTTTTTCGACCACAGATATAGCGTGATTAAATAGGTAACTCACTTGTTATTTTCACATTGCAAATTGTGAAAATGTGTAGGTAGGTAGGTATTTGATAATTATGCCCGAATGTTTTCAAGATTACTTTGGGCTATCTGCTACTATTGTCTTTTGTTTGTTGTTTGACATTGCTTACAATAGTTTTTTTTTTGTTTGTATTAACTGATTTTAGCAGTTCACTATTTAATCCATACCAATATGTTTTTCTAGCACTAACAACTTAGCTAGTTCGTTTTTTATCCACTAAGGTACCAGGTATCGAGGTAAGGTACCCATTGGATTTATTTAAGCTTATTTAGCTTAAAGGTACCCACTATTCATTTGATGGTTTACCTTTTCAAATTACTTCGTAATGTTATGATGTCGATTAACCAAATAATCTATCAGTTTAGGTACCCACTATTCATTTAATCGTTTACCTTTCCAAATTACGTGTAATGTTTTGATACCGATTAACCACATAATCTATCAGTTTCGCGCTTTCCACGACTCATTTGCCTTTTTGGCAATTTTTTTATAGTTTAGTTGGCACATATCAACAAATGAGGTCATTATTCTTTTTTTTTTTTTTAGATGCCTGTTTAAAGTGAAATGTAGGTAGGTAGGTAAGTAAAAAATTTTTTTATTCGTGACTAGATATTCACGGTAAATAAACAAAGAAAATTAAATGCCACTCACGAATGATTGACGATTTGATTTGATTTGACGATGATGATGATGATGCATTAAATGACATTCACGGTTTTCACGATTATTTACTGTCATTTCATGTGTATTTTCTTAAGAGCCATACTCTTAGGTATTGGTAGTTTTATGAATATATGCTATGTTTTAGCACAAATTATTCAAGGGAAACTTAAACTACATGAAACCTCATTCGTTAACTTGCCAACATATCTCGCAACCATTAGGTTGTTTTAATTTTAAATTTTATGCACGACATACCTTAATCCTCGTCGCCACTTGTGGTGTCTTGGTTTTGGTTAGGTTTAGGTATCACAATAAAACACTGTTTGCAATATCACTGCGTTAGGCGTGTTGTCATAACGGCCGCTCGGACCAGACTGAGTGTGGCGCACCACTCCACAATCCCCCACTGCGCAACCCCTACCACAGCACGCATAACTTGTTTATTAAACGTCACACTGAGAATTATGATAAAATGGTAAATTACATTTTGAAAACCCCAAAATCATCCTTTATATTAAAACATAAATCTTCAGTCACCACATGTTTCATACCGATACTAGGTTTCTACATTTTGGTCAATCTCCTTTCTTCTTTTTGGTTGTAAATGAAACAGTGGGTGGAAAAGGGGAAAGCCGGGCAAAGCTAATTGTAGATGGCGTGATCATAGCTAGGTCCTTAAGGCCTAGGTATAATGAATTTGACATTTCGTTCATTCATGAGTTTGGTTTTATTTCACTAAGTAGGTATTACATTATTTTCGGTTAATTTCGATATTTTTAATCAAGTATTTAGACATGGAAAGTGTCGAAATTTAAAACCTTAAATATTTCCTCGTCAAAGAGAAAGGAAATTATTTGGTCATAGTAAATGTACTGTCGCTACTTCGGCGCCAGTGTGACCGTTTTTGCTATTTTTAGTGCTAAATTGGTATATTTGAGGCTCCGAAGAATGACGATAGCATATTTTTAGTAGACTAAATATCGGTATAATATTGGTACAATTTCAACTGTCATGGTATTTTTTTGGTATATTCACCTGGCAACAGCTGAAAAGGAAAATACGTGGGTTTATACAATTAGAAACGGTCACACTGTTCGGCGCCGTTATTTGTTATTGTTACCATATAATTGTTAAATCATCTCAACTACCTACTCTTAGATTATGAATGATTCCGTGTTCAGTACAAAACGTAACATAAAACGTGAAGCCAATTTTTATACGTGTGTGAGTGAGCGCCGTGTACTATATAACGCATTTGCGTATGTGTGGAACACGCGAGTAATACCAGCGCATAGACATTACCCTAAAATAGTGGGAAAATTTAAATATGAAAGGAACATTGAAAAGGAACTTATAAGAATAAAAGAAAATAAAGAAAAAGTGTGAGTTTGGTCAAAATGAAAATCCAAGATGGTGGCTACGAAAATTTTCAAACTTTTCTTCATGGTTGTCGTTTTCAGGGTTTTCAAGGATGCTAAAGCCGATAGTGTGGTCAAAATGTAAATCCAAAATGGCGGCTGCGACAATTTTCAAATTTTTCGTCATGGGTGTCGTTTTCATGCTTTTCTAGGGTGTGAAAGCCGACGATAACGAAAAATTTGAAAATAATTGCAGCCGCCATCTGGGATTAACATTTTAACGTCACGTAAAGCCGATGCTTTAACACCCTCGAGACCCATGAAAACAACCCCACCGATATAGTGACGGTACCTTCCAGGGACAACCATTTTAATACGGCAGAATTGTATTTCTCGCGGGGACCACGGATGTGATACCGATTATGTGATACCGGTTATGTGATACCGATTTCCCGGTATTTTTAAATAAATCAATCAATCTGCCTAGCCTTTTCCCAACTATGTTGGTCTCGTTCCAGTCTAACCGGATGCAGCTGAATACCAGTATTTTACATGGAGCGACTTCCTATCTGACCTCCACAACCCAGTAACTAGGTAATGCGATAACCCTTGGTAAGACTGGTTGTCAGACTTTCGGCCTTCTGACGACACGTAACAACAGTCAAAGATCCAAGAATGACAGCCGGGACCTTAACCAGGTCCGGGGGCTTAACGTGCTTTCCGAGGCATGGAGAAGACCCGGTATGTAAAGATGGTCAACCATCCACGGACCAAAATAAATAAAACCACATATTATAAGAAGTCGTTTCCATAGTACCATGTATCCGATTAATTGTGCATTCCCGCATTTTCTGGAATACCGGGATTTATATTAAGAAAAAAAATACTAAGAAGCCGCTTCCACAGTTTGTTAGCCAAATATTAACTTTAGGTATATATGCATCCGATTACCCGATCTCTAATCATCATTAATTCCCAAACACTAAAAGCCTACCTAAAAATGTATACTGGGCATTCTGTAGCAAACTATCAGAAAGTACCTATCAAAAATAAAATCCACAATAAATAATTGTCCAATAAATTAAAATAATTTTGAAGAGCTAGCGTATTTCAAATTTAAATTCAATTATAGAAACAATTCAGCGTAAAATTCAATAAATGAGGTACCTGTGGTAATAAGTCCTGTCAGTTGACTTGGTTTTAATATAATATTCTGAAAAGGTTAAACTTGCAATAGAAAAGTGTAAATTGTTATTTAAAAAAATAATGCTTATTACATTTTAATGGATAAAACAATTGTATTTCAATTTCCAAGTATCGATTTCTGACATTCGTCATATTAATTACTCGAATCCATCTAAATTAAAAAAATCGTTTGGCAGAATCGCTAACGCACATCATTACAATAAAAAAAACAGTAATGGTCATTGATTTTGAACACAAATTGAATACCTAGTCGTATATTATTGAACCTGTGTTTGTATATTAAGTTAAGATTTGGGTATTTTCTTCTGGTTTATAATATTTTGAATAATAATTTTCACATTTTGAATCGTATTCACATGTATGTGTGTGATATTTGTAAAAAGTAAAAATGTTAAAACACACTAATGTCGCATTTACAGACTTGGATTTTATATAGGTAATTAATAAACTTGTGTGCTAAAGACAGATTCAATGCAGTTAAGAAATGAGTTTTTATGCAACTCTCTTAATTAACCCACGTTCATAAGATTTGATGGGTAGCATAATACATTTTACATAATCAATTTATGGTGTCGTATGTCGACTCCACTAATGAGCTGACGGAGGTTCGTGTGTTCGGGTCCAATTGGGAGCGCTTCCGAACCATACGGTTGAAGAAACAAACTAACACTCACAAAAAAAAAATCATCGTCCATGTTAATAAAAGTCCTTAGTCATCGCTCGTTTTTTTCGTGAGGTGTTGAAAATTTGGGTAAATTTTTTCATGCCCTAGGCAACACTTAACAGTTATTGTGTCAAATTCAACGTCACATTCTTATTTTTTGAATTATGAAATACACGGTGAAATTGAATACTTACGTAAGAAATGAGATGTTAGTGCGCTTTTCTTTTTTTGTAGTGTAATTTTTGCATAATTTCACAGCACAGACTCATTTAAAAAAAAAAAATTAAAACACCCGGCTCATAATGTTTGCGGGGCGAACGTTCCTTGACGTGTGGCGCGGTGATCGAACTAGTCACCAATTTCGATGACTAAAATTTGGAATCAATTTACGGTAGCCTACTAGGAATCTGGACATTTCATAATCTAAGTACCTACTACAAATTCGATACAGTTAGCTACAATGATAATTATTATAAGTAAAAAGGTGTAGATAGGCCATAACGGTTCAGCAAGCGGCACGTTAAAATGTAGACAAGTGACCTAACTGGACCTCAGTGTCGCGTCGCCGACGTCAACGGATGCACTTCACGTACCGAGTGCATTATAAGTGACCCAAAAACACCGAAAATGCCGTCGTATGTTATGAGTAGAGATCGGATAATCGGATGCATATTAACCTAAAGTTAATATTTCGCTAACAAAGTATGGAAGCGGCTTCTTAGCATTTTTTTTCTTACTATAAATCCCGGTATCCCAGAAAATGTAGGAATGCACAACTAATCGGATACATGGTATGGAAACGACTTCATAAATAACGTGGTTTTATTTATTTGGAAATACCGGGAAATCGGGATCACATAAATATTCCGTTTGTTACACGTGATCCCCGCGAGAAATACAATGCTCCGAATTAAAATGGTTGTCCCTGGAAGGTGCCGTTACTATATCGGTGGGGTTCTTTTCATTGGTTTCGAGAATGTTAAAGCCGATAGTGACGTGAAAATGTAAATCCAAGATGGCGGCTGCGAACATTTTCAAATTTTTCGTCATGGGTGTCGTTTTCATGGTTTTCGAGGGTTTTAAAGCCGATAGTGATGTTAAAATGTAAATCCAAGATGGCGGCTGCGAAATTTACAAATTTTTCGTCATGGGTGTCGTTTTCATGGTTTTCGAGGGTTTTAAAGCCGATAGTGATGTTAAAATGTAAATCCAAGATGGCGGCTGCCAAAATTTAATTTTTTTTTATCATGGGTGACGTTTTCACGGTTTTCGAGGGTTGTGAAACCGATAGTGGCGTTAAAATGTAAATCCAAGATGGCGGCTGCTAAATTTTCTAACTTTTCGTCATGGGTGTCGTTTTATTGGTTTTCGAGGGTGTTAAAGCCGATAATCGCGTTAAAATGTAAATCCAAGATGGCGGCTGCGAAAATTTTCAAATTTTTCGTCATGGGTGTCGTTTTCATGGTTTTCGAGGGTTTTAAAGCCGATAGTGATGTTAAAATGTAAATCCAAGATGGCGGCTGCGAAATTTACAAATTTTTCGTCATGGGTGTCGTTTTCATGGTTTTCGAGGGTTTTAAAGCCGATAGTGATGTTAAAATGTAAATCCAAGATGGCGGCTGCCAAAATTTAATTTTTTTTTATCATGGGTGACGTTTTCACGGTTTTCGAGGGTTGTGAAACCGATAGTGGCGTTAAAATGTAAATCCAAGATGGCGGCTGCTAAATTTTCTAACTTTTCGTCATGGGTGTCGTTTTATTGGTTTTCGAGGGTGTTAAAGCCGATAATCGCGTTAAAATGTAAATCCAAGATGGCGGCTGCGAAAATTTTCAAATTTTTCGTCATGGGTGTCGTTTTATTGGTTTTGGGGGGTACTAAAGCTGATAGTGACATTAAAATGTAAATCCAAGATGGCGGCTGCGAAAATTTTCTAATTTTTCGTCATGGGTGTCGTTTTATTGGTTTTCGAGGGTGTTAAAGCCGATAGTGACACTAAAATGTAAATCCAAGATGGCGGATGCAAATATTTTTTAATTTTTCGTCATGGGTGTCGTTTTCATGGTTTTGGGGGGTGTTAAAGCTGATAGTGACATTAAAATGTAAATCCAAGATGGCGGCTGCGAACATTTCGGTCGGTTTTACAACCTTCTAAAACCACGAAAACGACACCCATGACGAAAAATTTAAAAATGTTCGCAGCCGCCATCTTGGATTTACATTTTAATGTCACTCTCAGCTTTAATACCCCCCAAAACCATGAAAACGACACCCATGACGAAAAATTAAAAAATATTTGCATCGGCCATCTTGGATTTACATTTTAGTGTCACTATCGGCTTTAACACCCTCGAAAACCAATAAAACGACATCCGACGAAAAATTAGAAAACTTTCGCAGCCGCCATCTTGGATTTACATTTTAACGCTATTATCGGCTATAAAACTCTCAAAAACCATGAAAACGACACCCATGACGAAAAAATAAAAAATATTTGCATCCGCCATCTTGGATTTACAATTTAATGTATCGGCTTTAACACCCTCGAAAACCAATAAAACGACACCCATGACGAAAAAGTAAAAAATATTTGCATCCGCCATCTTGGATTTACAATTTAATGTATCGGCTTTAACACCCTCGAAAACCAATAAAACGACACCCATGACGAAAATTGGAAAATGTTCGCAGCCGCCATCTTGGATTTACATTTTAATGTCACTATCAGCTTTAACACCCTCAAAAACCAATAAAACGACACCCATGAAGAAAAATTAGAAAATGTTCGCATCCGCCATCTTGGATTTACATTTTAGTGTCACTATCGGCTTTAACACCCTCGAAAATCAATAAAACGACACCCATGACGAAAAATTAGCAAAATTTTCGCAGCCGCCATCTTGGATTTACATTTTAATGTCACTATCAGCTGTAACAGCCTCGAAAACCATGAAGTACCCATGACGAAAAATTTGAAAATATTTTCACTATGGGACCAACTCCGAATTCACAAAAAAAATTACGATGTTTGAAACAAAAGTTCAATACCTACTCGACCAAAATGTATAAAACAGCTGACTTATGTTTCGTGATTTACGGGTTGATCCCATAGTGAAAGTTGCTCATGAGTAGAACACCCTATGAAAATTTAGTGATAAAAATTTACCCTTTCAAAAAATACTTAATTTATAAATTCCGGAATCGCGACATTTTGACGCTCGACACAAAAGTGCATTCCTTAATGGCCAAACCCTAAACGTAAGTAAATATACATTCGGTTCTATAATCAGAACTATAAATTTGTGAACCCCGGAATCCCGGGATTTTTTTAATACGTAAGTACAATCCATATTATCCAACACCTGAACGCAAGTACCTAACTAAAACATTCGATTCCAAAATCAGAACTTAAAAATTTTCGTTCCGGAATCCCGGGATTTTCTTTTTTTTAAGTGCAATCCATATTAACTAACATCTGAACCTAAGTAAATTATACATTCGATTCTATAATCAGAAGTCAAAATTGGCCGATACCGGAATTCTGGGATTTTTTAATCCAAAAGCCCACTCCATACTTAGCCAACACCTCAACTTTAGGTTAATATGCATCCGATTATCCGATCTCTAGTTATGAGATATTGCACAAATTATACAAGAAAAATTTCTAAAACTCAAGGAATCACATATCATTCGTTAGTATACTATTTATCTTAATATTTTCAAAAAATCAAACATTATATTCGTAAAATATGGCGTCAGAAAAGAATAGACGTCAAATAGAGATAGACGTCATTACTGATCATAGAGTAAAATTATGCCTAAGAACAGACAAGTCAGCCTGACAGTAGGTAGGTATAAATGGTGGCACATTGTTTAGACTTAAATGTAATTTTTATTTTTGTTATAATGAGGTAGGATAAATTAAATACATACATATAGTGTATGTAACACTATTATATTCAAATCAAAACATTAATTGTTTACTACCTACTTTCAATGCAATTTTCCTACTTTATTACTTTTACTACATGAACTCATGAGTGAATCAAATTTTTAGGCAAAATCACGGTTTTGCGGTAAAATGTCATATCTGATTATTATTCTATATAGTTTCTAGTACACGAGACGACGCACTGTCGCAAATTATATTTGTCTCTTTTTCGCCCGCGATAACTGAATCGTGCCATCCACATTTGACGTATAAACGTAATTTAGTGTGCTATTGCAATATTAAGTTATTTATGTGTGCATTAGTGTGCCGATTCTGAATATCGAATGTTGTATATGTAACCTATCTACACCTTTTTACTTATAATATCATTGGTTAGCTACATCAAGTTTCATGTAAATTGGTTCAATCATGGCACCCACGAATCTGAGCCATCCGACATTAATTTCAGAAACGAAAACTTGAAATGAAACCAATTCCGGTTACTGATGCGACATCATTCCATTTCGGATTCACAATCGGTTTCAATTATAAAATCGATTATAATTACTGAATCGATTCTACGACAATTATTTTGATAATCTGTAGGTTTATTCGATTAGCATTCGTATTTTGAACTACAGAAATAGATTTGAAAATGACAGTTCGTATCGGATTGGGTGATTGGAATTATTTGTGCCTATCTGTCAAATTAAAATTAAATTACAGATTTCATTTTAGCTGTACTTGCATGTTTTTGACAGTTAATTATTTTCTATAAATCTCTTTTTAAATATGGCACGGTTCAGCTTTACACACTTTTTTTTTCTATTTTCTAAAGAAATTTTAGCTCCACAAATAATTCTAGTTGCAAATCTATTATTATGTCACACAAATTGGTATTTTTTTTTTCTTATCTCATTCAGCTGTATAAACACTAGCGACTCGCCCCTGCTTCGCACGGTTTTTATTAAATACTCAAATACTTAAACATTTATTGCATTCCATATTATGTAAAATAAAAAGATGGTATAATACAGTAAGATATCAATATGGACGCTGTCGGGAACAGCAAAAATTAGGAGAGAGGAAGAGGGCAAGTACATAATAGTTGAAATTTAATTAATTCTATATTATTTTATATTATATAAAGTATTTAATTGGGTGTATAAATTATATAAGTATCTATATTATTACGTTTATGTATATAAGTATAGAATATTAGTTATTTTAATTTAATGAATTGCATATGAATAGTGTAGGTAATTAGTATAAATATCTTAGAAGTAAGTACTTAATTCCATTAATAATAAATTATGTTATTATTTATATTTCATATTTTCATATTTATATTTGATTTTCTATAAGTATTTTCTATATTTCATATTATATTATATTATTATCTATATTTCATGACGTTTGGTGTTTATAACAAATAATAATTTTATTTTGGAATTGATTTGCTATCTAAAAACTCCTTTACTGAGTAGTATTACATAAGTAAACATCAAGATTTCTTTTTTTTAAGTAAGCATAAGAGCCACCGAGACCTACCTCAAGTGGCTTAGCATGATCCTCGGATCAGTTGAAAATAATGCAGCATTAATTTTGAAATAAACATAGTAAAGTTTAGGATTAATGTTAAGTTACTATGTTTGACGAAAGCTCCATTCGATTCCAGAGAATTTTCTCTATAAAAAAAATCCAAAGTTACCTCCAAACCGAACAATAAACCGTGGGTATCAAAAAAATACTTCAAATTAGATCATGAAACTTTGCATAATAACCGAACTAACTAGAAAGCAGGTCTCATGTTTTTATTTTTTTTCAAATTACCATTATTTTCACCGGCAAAAAAAGAATTACCAATTCTATTAGAAAAAAGCAATTATCTAAACTATCGGCGCCCAGCACCGCACTCAGTCTCGCTCTCACTCAGTCCGCGAGAAGTATTGTGCGAGGGAGATAAAAAACTAAGGTAGTATGGGCTCGTAGTATCCGGAATAAATTCTTTAAGTCTAAATGATGTTGACAACCGCATTGAAATCCGTTGCATAGTATAGAAGAAAAACGCGGTCACACAGACAGACACGAAAAGAGTCTTAATAAGACGACGTTCGCACAGACGTAAAAATAACGCGGAGATTTTTTTTCGCGCACTGCATTTTCAACGCTCTGCTTAGCGCCGGGAGTTCAAAATCCAACAGTGTGTTTTTCAGCTGGGATGCACTCTGTTGTTGTTACGTTCGATTATCGAAGCTCGGCTCAACACCGAAAGTTGAAAATCCAGTGCGAGTTAAAATCCCGCCGCGATTTTTTTACGCCCGTACGCGCGTCGGCTAAATACTAGTGTATGAATAGTACAACGTACAACCCACAACCTCTTCCTCATCAGTACCATATTTGAGCTATTGCGGCTTTTCAATATCTCGCTATACTGATTCTATGTGTGGGTAAGTATAGTACTTTTCGTATAGTATGTTCTATCTATGACAAACGCGACGAGACAGAAAGTTATTCGCATATTTCCATGGTATTTTCCATTACTTGTTATGAAGGAAATCATATGAATAATACATGAACTCTGAAATTATGACGTAGTTATTATTATGGAATTTCATTTAAATTCAATTTGTAGCAATGCGACGGCAATGGTTAATTTATATTTTGACGTCATCAAATAGCATGCAAAATTATGGTGTATTATAGGGAGTCGAAGAGAATCTGCAGATTGATACAAGATATATTTATTTTGTATTTGTTTTGTTTTAATTTTGTTTTTGTTTTTTTTTTGTTTTGTATTGTGTTTTTTTTTTTTGTGTTTTTGTTTTGTTTGTTGTTCTGAAGGTTTTTACTTAAATTTTTTCCTGGAGTTTCAACTAACTAATGATCTATTGATAAATTACAAAAAAACTGTTTTGTCTTTTGATGCAAACGTGTCGTTGTGATAAAAATAGGAATTAATCACATTATCAAGATTGAAAAAAAATACGAAACCATCACATCACATCACACTAATATTTAATCATCACACTAATAATTAATAAAGTTTGTGAGTGTGTGTGTCTATGTTTGTTACTTCTTCACGCTCAAACGGCTGGACCGATTTGGATGAAATTTGGTATGTAGACAGCTTATACACTATCCCAGTATACGCGGGTGAAACCGCGGGCCGCAGCTAGTAACTTTATAAAATCTGTATAAAATTACAGATATCATCTTATTTTGCGATATTATAGTTATACAAAAATCTGTTACTAATTCTTTTTTTGCAAAAAAAAATCTGTTTCAACTCACTAGATGTCACTGTAATATAATTAACATAGCAATGATGAACATTTAGAGAGAACAAAAGTGCTCCATTTGTCATTTTAAAACGATACTTTCGTGTAAAACGGGCACATTTATAATTTAATGCGAATGGAGGAACATGGATTTTAATGGAACACCTACAGGGTTGTAGGTGTTCCATTAAAACCCCTACCTTGAATATGGAACAAGGTCTATTGTACACGGGAGATGAAAACATGTACATTAGAAACATGTGGTATACGGTATATATCCTATATAGTACGTAAACACACAGATATTTCGTGTGCCGTAAACAGATTCAACAGCTTAAGGCAAGTCTTCTTTCGTGTTGGGCGCTTTTGTAATTTATAAAGTGACAATACCCACCCACGTTATGAAGTGCATAAATCCATGCACTTCATAACGTGGATGGGTGTGCCATACATTTTGCTGCCCTGCCGTGGATGACCACGATAATATCGTCACGTTACAAATTATTAAGGCCCAGATTTCCTGAAAACAATCAAAAAGGTGGTTTTTTAAAGCATGTGTGTGTGTATCTCATAAACCGTAAATAATTTTGACATGTAAAAAAATATAATATGATATTTTCAAGTCCTTTTCGCATACAGTGATGGAAGCCAAAACATATTACATAACATAACATAACAACATATAAATATTAACATACATTTTTAATGCACCAAAAAAATCTTCAAACATACCTCCTAACCTAATAATCTTTAAAAGCAGTTTATCCCTTCATTAACAATTATAATTATAATTAAAAATATACCATGAAATGTCAAATTCCAAACTGCATCCAGTGATGGATCACTTTTTATTAAATAGTTAATTTCTAATTTTATACGATTTTATTTGCATTTTTACGACATAATTCCGGTGCGCGTGAGAATCTTCTATCTCGTGCGTCAAACTAGACAGCCATAATGCCATTTCACTTACACACCGAGCTAAACCAATCTTGGAACCAGGGCCTTAAAGCGCACATTGATACGAACTGTACCATAATCCGACGTTCGCACCGTCGTAAAAATATCCGAGCCGAGCATTGAGAATCCAATAGAAGAAAAAACACACTGTTGGATTTTCAACTCCCGGCGCTAAGCAAAGCGTTCCAGTGTGCGATAAAAAATCGCCGCGATATTTTTACGTCAGTGCGAACATCGGCTAATACCTTACCGTTGTACATTTATATAAGCCGTGCAGTCAGCTACGTAGTAGCAAAAAAAAAACTAATAATCATTTATTTCAAATCTATATATATAAAACAAAGTCGGGTTTGTTCGAACAGTTATAACTCGAGAACTACTGGACCAATTTTCATGGTTTTTGATTTGTTGTATTTGTCTCCGTCCCGAATAGCAGAATAACTATTAAAAACATAGCAAAATTCACAAAAAAATATAAAGAAAATTAATTTTCTCATACATGAAAGGGCAGGGCAATGTCTGTCGGGAAACTTTCATTCTTTTTAGAATTCCAAATTCAAATTCATTTTATAATCAGTTGTTCATTTGTTTTGCTGCCGTTCGATTTATTGAATTTTTGACAGGTCGTCTGGCGGGTCAGCTACTTATATGTAGTATTCTAAAATAAAAATCAATTGCCGAATGTATGTAGGTACGCGCATCACTTCAGAAAGGATGCACGTATTTGGCTAATTCTTTTTGTTGTATTTGTAATTGTCAGGACAAAGTTTGTATGAAAGAAACTTCTACACAGTTTATTGTTATAACGTCAATTTACTAACACTACTGTACTAAATATGTGGAGATTTGATACAAGTAACAACCTCAGATTTTTTATAGGCCTATGGTAACAACCTACTATCCCAATTTATTTTGGGTCTGCGCAACATGTCCCTTTCTTCCATACTTCTCTATTAGTCGTCATCTCGGTAGTCACCCCCTTTATAACCATATCATCTTTAACACAGTCCATCCATCGTTTCTTGATCTTCCCCTACTCATATAGCCATTGACATTCATACTCAAAACAATTTTTTTTTCAAATTAATTGGCTCCAATTAATCATTTTCATGTTCTTGACTTTTTACTAAGTATAAATTTATTCCGGTATTTTACTTTTCAGCAAAAAATCTTAGGTTCATTCTTAAAATATAAATTAAGTTTTCCTAAACAATTCAAAATGTGCTCAGCTTGCGCCTTCAGGAACTTCGCGCGTTTACATTAGAATATTCATAGCTAAGACAGGACAACGTCTGTCGGGTCAGCTAGTAGACACATAAAAGGCACTTTACAACGTCAAAAATTTACAAGTAAATGGAATTGATTCTAGTCGACCCTTCCAAAAGGTAGTTTCGTATGGAGAAGAATGGGCAAGAAACTCCACCTTACTCTTTTAAAATGTTTAGTAGGGCCTGGGGTCGGAGTAATATACAAGCGCGTTTAGCTACTAAATTATTAGACACTCTTCATCGAGCCCATTATAATCGGATTATAGGTGTGGTGTACAGGGGAATCGCCCTTAATCTAGGTTTATAGGGTTCCGTACCTGTGACGTTTAATAAACGAGTTATGCAGTCTGTGGCATGCCTGCTCGAGCGGGCAGGATGACAGCATGCTTAAGGCTTGTCCGCCTTAAAAAGCGCGGTCACTGTCGGACTGCATAGAAAAGAAAGAGAAGCGCGATGACACAATGCTTGCAAATTATTAGGTAATTACCGATTTACAAAAAATCTAGGGATTGGACTAAAAAAGTAATCACATGAAATCATTCCTTATTATTTTGTAAAGAACTGTATAAATTTATGAGCACTTTTAATGAAAACTGTAGGAGTAATATGGTAAAAACTCGAAAAAATAGACAGAAATAGACCTGGGTTTAGCCTTTTTTTTCTTTAGTTCTACAAACTCAAATAGATTTCAGGACACATGAAATCACTTCTTATGTATTCTAGATTATTGTGTATTTTTTTCTATCAAAAAGGTGCTATAATTACTGTAAAAATGGAAACAAAGTTACTTATGTTCGCCGTATTTTAGGGAGGACAAGCCTTAACGGAGTGAAATTGCAAATTGTGTTTCATTTGAGATACCTAAAACCTAACCCAAACCAAGACACCACAGTACCAAAATGGTAAAAAGGAATCCAGTGCGAGTCAGTCTGCCTATCCGTCTGTCATACTGGTAGCAGGATATCTTGAGAACTACTAATGCTATCAACTTGAAATTTTGAAACAGTTTTAGATGGCGTTTACCCAACTATTTTGCAAATAAGAAAGAATTATATTCATATATTTTTTTGCAACGGGGACCGAAACGGGGACTTAAATTGGAAGTGGGCATGTTATCATATGAAAGAGTGCTGTTTGCACATTCTCAATTTTTTCTCTTTTTTTAGGCCGCATAGTTTTCGACTTTTGATGAAAAATGTAAAAAAAAATACCGTTTCCCCCTTATCTCCGAAGTTTGCATAGAGAAAAATCTGAAAT
Organism: Cosmia trapezina; assembly: GCA_905163495.3. Lineage (NCBI taxonomy): Eukaryota > Metazoa > Arthropoda > Insecta > Lepidoptera > Noctuidae > Cosmia > Cosmia trapezina. The sequence continues at coordinate 7,775,640 of LR991022.1, read as the reverse complement.
TATTCTATGTGATGTGATAAAAGTTTTTGTAAAGTTTACAAAAAAAATAAAACAATGTTTCTAAATAGCACTTTTTTTTCACACGGAACGGAACACTCGGTGCGCGAGTCAGACTTGCCCTTAACCGGTTTTTGTCTTAAGAGGAAAGGCGGGTGGCCAGACTTTTGAAAATTAGGTATTTTAAGAAGGTATTGCTGTCGTTCTGCGAGCGCTCCGCCCTCGAATTCTTGCGATAAGGACAACTGCAGATCCGACTAAATAGCCTATGTAAAAAGTCACATTTCGAGGTTTTGCTCTAGCCTTTTTCCTCCTCCAATATTGGACCAATTTAAAAGATATTTCATAAACTGAATAAGAAGGATATATACTATGCCTCTATGTTTTTCTTTTTTCGTTAATTGTTGTCAAATTGGTACACTAGACGTCTGTTGACAGCGGTCTGAATAGGCAATTTTGAGCATATTTGGAGGGTTCTAGTTCTTATAAAAATAATATATCATCAAAAAGGAAAACATAGGGGCATACAAGTAACTGATATTTATATTTCTGTAAAAAATCATTGCTTTATGGTCATTAACCACAAAGAAAACAGACGAGAGCGTTTGTATCTTTTTGTATGGAGAAAAGAGCACCCACATTTCCTCTTAATAACTAACGCCGAAAGCACATGATGCAAAGACTAATTCACCTAAAAGTCAGACCCTCTTACAAATAAATATAACACGGAATAAAGTTATATCAGGGATAACAAAGGAATAACCATACATTTTCATAGGTTTAAATTTGGAATAACTTTATTCTGTGTTTATTTGTAAGAGGGAGAGACTCGTATCACCGACACTTCTCATTTATATTCCCCTCTCATTTATATCTCACACAAATTACACGCGTCATGCACAGTGTCCACAGAAGTGACGGAACGTGTCCGGGACTGACATGACTGACGGTTACACTTTGGCCTGACGACAGATCGCGACCTGTCATCGCGTCCCGTTTGTGTTACCCGTGCCTTTTAACCTTTCATGTAACAAATGTTACATTTGTCATTTCAAACCTTTTTCAAACCCTTTTGTTTGTGTTTATTTTAAATCTTGTTAAGCATTTGTTTTTGATGTGTAACATCTTTCCTCTCACTTCCCTGGAATGTGGGCGTGATTTCGTGAAAAGGCACGGAAATGTCTAACAGGAACCGGGGAAGTGCACACTATTTGATTTGACCAATAAGCGCATGCGGTGTCATATGTTCACATCTTATGCGACTACCGTAAGGCACGCTCGTTTTTAGGGTTCCGTACCAAAATGGTAAAAAAGGAACCCTTATGGTGTGACTCAGTCTGTCTGTCTGTCACAGCTGGATATCTCAAGAACTAGGAATGCTATCAACTTGAAATTTGGAATAGTTTTAGATGACGTTTACCCAACTATTTTGCATATAAAAAAGAAATAAAAATATTTATGTTTTTCTTGCAACAGGTGCTGAAAGGGGGTCTTCAAAATTCAAAGTTGGGCTACAAGGGCATGTGGTGTATCATATGAAAGAGCGCTGCTTGCATATTCTTACACAGTTTTTATTTTATTTTAGTCCGCATAGTTTTCGACTTTTGATGAAAAATGTAAAAAAAATACCGTTCCCCCCCTTATCTCCGAAGTTTGTAAAGAGAAAAATCTGAAATAATTCTATGTGATAGAAGTTTATGTAAAGATTACAGGAAAAATAAAACGATGTCTCTAAATAGCACACTTTTTCAGAAATCGGAACGGAACCCTCGGTGCGCGAGTTCGACTCGCTCTTGACCGGTTTTTTTTATATCTAAAGAAAAATACAGATCATAATTATAGTGCTCGAAGCTATGCTGGATGTACCTAGCTATCTTGATGAACTCTACCGTATCTTGAGTCTCAGTTAGGGTAAATTAAGCTTTACGATAATCTGAGTTGATTGATAGGCTAAAAACGGTTCCAGATCGAAGAACCTCTTTAAATACATGCCGACTGCCTTTTATATAAAAATGTTGACCCAGCTACCATCGATAGCATCTCAAAATGTTGGTGAAGAATCCTACTAAGAATATATAAACGCGAATGTTTGTGAGGATGGATGGATGGATGTTTGTTACTCTTTCACGCAAAATCTACTGAACGGACTTTGATGAAATTTGGCACACAGATAGTTTATAACCTAGATTAACACACATAATACTTTTTATCCCGATATAATTACGGGGTCGAAACTTACGCGGGTGAAACCGCGGGGCGCTGCTAGTCTTCTATAAAACTATCAACTTAAAATCAACGTACCTAGCCTCTTCCCAACTATGTTGGGTCAGCTTCCAGTCTAACCAGATGCAGCTCAATACCAGTATTTTACATGGAGCGACTGCCTAATAGACCACCACAACCCACAGTAACGACGGCACCCCTTGGAAAGACTGGTTGTCAGACTTTCGGGCTTCTGACGACCCTTAATGACTGTCAAAGATCCACGAATGAGTCTCGGTAACACGGAGGAGTCTCGGTATGTAATAACAAAAAAAAAAACCGACTTCCAAAAATCAAAAGTGAAAAATAACTTTGATTTCGGAAGTCGATGTCTTTCGTTTTTTATTTACTTTCTTTTTTTTTGCCACCGACTTCCGAAATCAGTTATTTTTCACTTTGTAGTGATTTTTGGAAGTCGGTTTTTTTTTTGTTAAAAAGTTTTTATTTCTTGCTTTTTAGTGGGTCTGTTTATAATTTGTATAAGTTACAATAGTCTAATGTCAATTGCTCATCACATGTTACAAAATATTGCTTTTCCCGATGCTGGGACGTTAATTGTTGAGGAGTTCTGCTGGTAAGAACCAGGAGAACTCCTCAACAACCACTCACCACACGCATTGTGTGACGAGCGGAAACTGCTTAGCAACCATATTTAAGTAGGTAATCGAATCGCAACCCGTGAAATATTTATCATTGAGTAGTTCCGGTAGCCATCTGTGGTCTTCATCATCAGTTCCACTTCACCAAGTGGTGCTTTCCGAGAGCAAATGCACGAGCTACTATAAAAAATGCCCAAATCGCTATAGGTGTGCCTATAATATTTGAAGAGTTCCTTCGATTTCTCCAGGATCCCATCATTAGAACTGGATTTTGACAAAAATGGGACCATTTGGGAAGTATACCCTTTCCAACAAAAAAATAATTTTTCAAATCGGTGGCAAGCGACGGAGTTATGCGCGAACAAACATTAAAAAAAAATACAAACATCCGAATTGAGAACCTCCTCCTTTTTTAGAAGTCGGTTAAGAAGTCGGTTAAAAATGGTCATTCATCCACGGACCAACCCCGGCCAGTGTAGCTTAAGGTGATACGTAAAAAGTGAACTGGGCGGGAATAAGAAAGTGACAGAGTCAATTACTTCCACATGCGAAAAAAAGAGAGCGCAACAACGCGCTGGAACCAAAATAAAAGCACCAAAAGAAATAAAAAATTTTGAAATAAAAATCAAAATTCTGTTCATCCAGACTTTTATTACCTAATACGCACATTTGGAATGCAATTTTGCAATGAAATTACTTAGGATTTTAGAATTATAGAAAAAAACATGACAAAGTAGAAGTCTTTTCGGAATTAAAATCTATCTTGGAAAGTTAACCCAATTGTGTTTTCCTTCAGTCAAAGTATTAATGAAATAGTCAATAAACATATATCCAAAAATTAAATCCATACATGCTGCAATAGTGAAATAAATGGTTACGAAAAATACTCTAAATATTTTGGTAGCGCCTTAACCTGATGGATTGACCCGCGCGGCTATTATTACTTGGCCACCAGATTCTAAAACACAATAAAAATTCAAGTCCATAAATGACACTTTCTGGTAAAAGTACCCGCTTTATTATTAACTGCACAATAACAGAGAGAGAGGTGAATATAAGCGAAGAAGAGTTCTTGCGTCTGTCTTGCAACACAGAGTGACTTTACCTTAAACCTTGCCTCGGAGATATTTTACGTCATAAAGCGTGAATAATAGGTATTCTTAGCACAAAGAGGAAAATACGTCAACTAAGACTAACTTGACTATGAATAAGACGTGTTTGATGTTGTCAAAGGAATAGGGATTATTTCAGGGAAATTGCGTAAATATCATACACATTGGTGGCGATTCTCTAATCAATAACTGAACTGAAATTAGAGAATCGCTATCTTTTACTAACAGGAAAAGCGAGAAAAGGACAACTATAGCTATGAACTAAGTTAGAGATGTCAAACTAGCTTACGCCTTGCGCGTCACCGAGTTTTTAGTTGACAAGTTTTTACATGACGTCTAAATTTTCATGGAAATATTAGTTCAACTAAATTTGACAGCTCTAATTTACGTCCGTCTCTTTCTTGTTTTATTAGAGAGAAAAAGTTAGCAATAGCCTAAATTAAGTTTTGTTTGTGCACAACAGAATCGGCACTATTGTAATCTAAATTGGTATTTACTTTATCCCTCTGGAATTCATCGTAACTTTAATAAGGTCGATGAAAAACCGGATAGAAACTACAATTTTAGTAGCAAAGGATGGCAATACGAGTTATTGAAACAAGCTTAATTGTGTTTTTTATGGTTCCGTACAGAAAGTGTAAAACGGGACCCTATTACTAAGACTCCGCTATCGATCCGTCACCAGGCTGTATCTCATGAACCGTGATAGTTAGACAGTTGAAATATTCACAGATGATGTATTTCTGTTGCCGCTATAACAATAAATACTAAAAAACAGAATAAAATTAATATTTAGGGGGGCTCCCATACAAGAAACGAGATTTTTCGCTCGTTTTTGCTTGATATTGATAACGGCAACAGATAGACGCTTGAAATATTCACAAAATATTTAGTTAGGTATACAGGGTGTCCGGTTAAGAATGGATAACCTTGGAATAGCATATTACAGACATGATGGCCGTTCTTAAAAAAATACAAAAAAAAAATATTTAAAAAAAAATATTTAAAAAAAAATATTTTTTGGAGACTCCAAAAAATCATAATGTACGCACGACAACAGATCAAATTTTCAGTATAAGCTGATCTCGCATTGTATAGGATTTCCTTACAATGAGAGGTCAGTCTAAACTAGAAATGTATAGCTTGATGTGTAGCCGTGTGTACCTACTAGTGGGGATTTTTTTTTTTGTATTTTTTTAAGAACGGCCATCATGT